>JANBXA010000741.1:49647500-50865000 GCA_030556225.1 Cricetiscus sungorus
GAAATAAATGAGAAAATAATAGAATATTCTCATTCAAGTTCATGGTTTGTTAGCATCCATTTGAAATTCTGTTTGTACTGGTAGCTTTTGCTTAGTTTTCACTTAGCTAAATTTTATTATTCCGAGTTACAGACTAGTAGATTTTTTAGAGGTTTTAAAAATATGTTCTTTCCAAACATCAGGAACACTGATTGTCATGATTAATATTTGTCCTGCACTTTATTTCTGCCTCTGTCTTCACTTTCCATGCCACAGGAAGCAGATGTCATAAACAAAGAAAAGTGGTGGCAATCAAAGTTCTGGCAATGTTCTCTACTAGACATCAAACGCCTGACATCTCTGAATACGACCTTGCCATCTATTCAAACATGTTATTTTTACATCATTCAGAATCATAAATATTATAGGCGGAATATTTTACTGCATCGTGATTGCCTGATTTTCCATTAGCTGAACCAAACTTTGTGTAATTCACAACTGAATATTTAAAAATAAAAAAGAAATGATTAAACATCCTTTATCTATCTGGCTTAAAATATACTTCCTCTGAAGATTCTTTAAGATAAACAAAGCAACTGGAAAAATCTCTTATATGTGGTGATTCTGGTATGCATTCTAGTTAGATACAAGGGAATGCCTATAGAAAAATAATTTACAAATTAGAAATCAAGCCATACTTCATGCTATCAAAATCATTTATCATGCCTATTATAACAAAACTCCCATAAGAGGTAGAGTCTTGGACTTCTTAATATTTTGTGTGACCAGTTTTCTATCTACTCTGTTTTCTGTGCTTAAATTGTGTAACTCATAAAGGCAGGGTAACATTGGCTCAGTATTATATCTTCTTAGTGAAATAACTGCAATATTAATTTTATTTTCTGTTTAGAGAATTCAAATGTGCACTGCCATTTTTATGTCCCCCATTACCATTGCATCTGATTTAAATCTCTGTACCATGAGAAATTAAAGCTTTTTCTCACAATAAAATATCTAATCAAGGAATAGTGCTTGTCTCTAACAGAAAATAGATTGTCTGATTTCAGGTCTTAGAAATGCCTTTTAGAAGATCTGTTTAGCAAGCCATTTCATTTTCTGATGCAATGGCTATTAGACTGTAAAGAAAGAAATGTATTGGAAAAGGGGTGAAGACATTTTTGAAATACCATTCACAATCAAATACTATATTTTCTGGATATTATGAATAATGCTTCTATGAACATAATTGAGCAAATGTCCTGGTGGAATGATTGTGCATCCTATGTGTGTATGTCTTAGATTGATAAAACCAGGTCTTGAGGTAATAGATTGATTCCCAATTTTCTTAAAAACTACCATATTGATTTCCTGTAGATATTTGCACTCCCACCAGCAGTGGGAGAGTGTTCCCCTTACTGCAATATGATCTCCAAAATCTTTGATCTTAGCCATTCTGACAGGTGTAAGATGGCATGTGGTACATTTACACATTGGAGTATTACTCAGTTGTAAAAAAAAATAAAAATAAAAAAGACATTATGAATTTTGCAGGTAAATTGATAGAAGTAGAAAAAGATCATCCTAAGTGATATGACCCAGACCTAAAAAATCATGGTATGTACTCATTCATAAATAGATATTAGGTTTAAGTCTTCAGAGAATTTTTGTCCAGTAGCAGATGCAGAGACCCGTAGCCAATTGCAGAGCTGAGGTATGGGAGTCTTATTGAGAGAGAGGATGGATTGTTCAAGCCAGGGGGTGAAGGTCATGACCATGAAGCCACAGAGGCAGCTGAGCTGAGCTAGTAAGAGCTCACAAACCCTGGATTAAAAGCTAGGGAGAATGCATTGGACTGATGTAAGACATCTACATCAGTTGTGCAGCTTGGTCTGCTTGTGGGGCTCCTAACAGTGGGATCAGGGCTGGTCCCTGGTCTTCAGCTGTCTTTGGGGAACGTGTTTCCCATGCTATACTAGGTGTCCTTGTCCAGCCTTGAGGCAGTAGGAGGAGCTTGCTGATGTGGCAACTTGATGTGCCATGCTTTGTTGACTTCCATGCAAGGCCTTTCGCATTTTGAATGGAGATAAGGAAAAGTGGATAGTGGGTGTAAAGTAGGAGAGGGGCTGGAGGGAAGGTGAGAGGGGATACTGCACCCAGGATATAAAATAAAAGGAAAAAATGCCATATTTTCTGAGCTAGTGTAAGAAAGAAAGATGCAGGTAAACATCTTTCATCAAAAATGCTCCTGAGTTTTTGATTTCGTTGAGTGAGAGTGCTGGCCTAGCATGTGCAATACCCTGGGTTCAGTCTGCATCACTGAAAAATGAATGAGAGACAGTAAATTGTCCTTCAGTGAAAGGCAATGCTTGATTGATGAAACACCATGATAATTCACAACACCAGAGTGAACACAAATGGCAATGATATTCCTGAAATTTGAATGAAAATAAAAAGATTAATTATCCAGAGCAGAAACCAAACTAGCCAAAGTATAAGGAAGCAAGAAGCCAGTTACTTCATTTCCCTAATTGAACAGTTCTGCATTTTAACAGTTCTCCATTTAAATCCATGTGAATTCGGATAAAACAAATCTACCATTGAAAAATGAGGTTTTATTAGAATCCTATTAGAATCCTCCTGAGCATAATTGCCAGATTTTTTCAGTGTTCTTCCCATTAGTAGGAAGTTCATTTTGGCTCTTTTTCTCGGGACATAACTCCTACACTTAATACCACATTTGACCTCATTACACCACACTGAGGTTTGATCTCAATGTGCCATACTGCACTATTTGTCAGTGTGTCACATCGCTCCTCTGAACTCGCTTTGCTTTTCAGAAACAGGCTGTATCAGCTTCACTTTAATGCTACACATTAGGTGAAACTCCCCTGCTTCCATGATTCAGCATCCTTCCCCACATATTCAATATGTTCATTACCATGCCTTTCACTATGGCTGTACCATTCTTGAAACATAAAACATTTAAATATGAATGCTTTTGCTGAACCAAGTTATCATATAAATTTAATCCCAAGAAATAATTCTACTTCCATTTAACATTTGGGTAGTGAATGGAAGTGTGATGCATCTTTGTAATTTTCTAATTTTGACAACTTATCATACATTTTTACTCATAAATGACTTTATTATAAATATAAAATAAAAAATGATAGGACTATTTGAAAACATGCATATCACCATCTGTCTAATTATCTTGGGAAACATAGAAGGGAGCTATGGCCTTGATAGATCTCAGATAAACAAGATCAATGTTAGAACCAGTTTAAAATGGGGAGAAAAGAACAAATGGTATATTTATTTACAACCAAACTTAAAAAGAGAGCATGAAATACATATAATGTCATTGAGGATGTTACTATAAATCACCAAGCAACATCTCATCAATATTACATATAAATGTGTCGCTAGAATTACAATATACAATTATAAAACTTAATGTAAACATTGAGAAAATTATGTGATATAAGTATTCAATGAATTGATTCACGTTAAAAATATAGTCACTATAGTTGAAGCACATATTAGGTAAGTACAGTAAGTCATGAAACAAATCAAAACAAAATATGCCTTCTTACTGGAAAACAAACAAATATTCTAAGAAAATGGGAATGCATTAATGAAAATATATTTTAAGTACTGAGACCATGAAACCTGATTTTCAGGCCACTTCCTTCATGTTTTATGCAAAGCACTAGAGAGTCATTTGTTTGTCAAAAGGTGACCTACTAAAACAACATTTTCCAGATGTCTAGTGGAAAATAAACAGAATATGTTTGTCAAATAAGTGTCTAATTTTGGAGAAATACAATTGCTATTCAGTTTTCCTATGCTGACATTTTTGCTTGCACGTCTGCCTTTAAATTCAGTGTTTAAGTCTTTCTTGTAAACCTTAGAGACAGAATGAAAGACTGTTATGAAGTAAAATATTTTGAATAAAGTAATAAATCATAAATGCTGTCGATGGCACTCACTTAATTACTCATATTTTTGGTAAAGTGTAGGGAATGCAAGTGCTTCTGAATCAGTAAGTTTGTTCTTTTGCTTGGCATTGACTGTGCTGTTTCTCAAAGAAAGAGAATGTTTCAAATTTTTAGAAAGCCATGGAAACAAAAAAGTCAACAGCAACAACATCGAAAACAAAACATAAAAATTACTTATGTTCCATTTGAACCTGGATTGATGACTTTCTTTGAATATCTTCATATTTGTCTAAATGTAGTATCTGATTAGTGCTTTAACTTTGTAATCTATAATTAATGATTAATAATAGCTATGATACTAAAATTGAAGTTTGTAAGGTAGTCTAAATATTTTATTTAGTTACAAGTAGTACTTATTTATAATATTTTTATAATTATTAACAGTAATACATATATATGTAATCTTAATATAAATAAATAAAACAAAAACTAGAAAAACAAATACAAAGAAGCAATGTAACAACAAGTTGGTTTTTAAGAAAATCAACAAGATAGATAAACCTTTATCCAAACTAACCAAAAAAGTAGAAAGAGAACATCCAAGTTAGCAAAATCAGAAATGAAAACGGGGACTTAAAAATTGACACTGAAAAAATCCAGAGATGATTCACGTCATACTTATGACAACCTGTACTCAACAAAATTCAAAAATGCAAAGGAAATGGACAAATTTCTGGATAGGTATCACTTACCAAAATTAAGTCAAGAACACATAAGCAACTTAAATTGACCTACGGACCCTAATGAAATAGAAGCAGTTTTCAATAGTATCCCAACCAAAAGAAGCTGAGAGCCAGATGGCTTTAGGGAACAATTCTACCAGAAATTCAAAGAAAAGCTAATACCAATACTCCTCAAAGTGTTCCAAACAAGAGAAGCTGAAGGGTCATTGTCAAACTCTTTTTACGAGGGTACAATTACCTTAGTACCCAAGCCACACATTAACACAACTAAGAAAAAGAACTACAGACCAATATCTCTCATGAACATTGATGCAAAAATAATAAAATACTGGCAAATCAAATCCAAGGACACATCCAAGAACTCATCTACCATGACCAAGTAGATGTCATCCTGGGGATGCAGGATGGTTCGATATAATCCACCATATAAACAAACTGAAAAAGAAAAATCTTATCATCTCACTAAAAGCTGAAAAAACCTTCAACAAAAAACAAAATCTACTCATGATAAAGGGACAACAGAAATATATCTAAACACAATAAAAGCAAAATACAGTAAACCAACAGCTACATCAGATTACATGAATGAGCTCAAATTGATTCCTCTAAAATCAGGAACAAGATGAGGCTGTCACTCTCCATATCTCTTCAATATTGTACTTGATTCTAGCTAGAGCCATTAGACACAAAAGGGGATACAAATTGGAGAGGAAGAAATTAAATTTTCACTATTTGCAGATGATATGATACTTTAAATAGATGTCCTGAGACTCTACTAGGGAACCCCTACAGCTGATATGCACCTTCAGTAAAGTGGCAGGATACAAGATTAACTCAAAAACATCAGTAGCCCTACTTTATACAGACTATAAAGAGGCTAAGAAAGCAAGTAGAGAAATATCACCCTTTACTATATCCACAAAATACATGAAATATATTGGGCTAACACCAACCAAACAAGTGAAAGGACTATATAGCAAGAATTTAGCATCTTTAAAGAAAAAAATTAAAGAAGATACCAGAAAATGGGGAGATCTCTCATGCTATTGGATAGGCAGCATCAACACAGTAAAATTGGCAATCTTGACAAAAGCAACCTACAAATTCAAAGCAACCCCCATCAATATCCCAGCACAATTCTTGCTGACCTTGAAAGGATAATACTCTACTTTATATAGAAAAACAAAAGAACCAGAATAGCAAAACAACCCTGTACAATAAAGGAACATCAGGAGCAAAATTTAGCTTCCTGTTTATGTAGTAGAACCTGAAAATTTAGTTGTTTCTAAAAGTTACCTTTCATCTCACTGTATTAAGTCTTATCATTTCCATTCCTAAACAGAATTACATGCATTAAATTTCTTTGTCAAATGAAGAGATGAACTTGTTGCTATGTACTAGTATAACCATTCATTTTTGAGGTAATTAAAATGTAGTTATACCCACGTTTTATTTATAACATCAAATTCTTCTCGCTTCGGTTGGCACAATGATCTTTGTCTCTTACCTAAATCTGTGGGATTTTGTGTTTGTAACTCAACAAGTATTTATAATTTCTTATATTTCCATCTCTCAAATCCTTCTGAAAGTGTGAATTTTAAACTTCTAATCCAAATTACAAAAGATCTGTGAAACTTGTCTTCCTAAATAGTCCATTAATTCTTGGAAAGAAGAGGTTTGCTTTACTGGCACAATACTTGCTTTCTGTGAAAATTAATTACCTGTCTCTAAGATGGAATTTTACTTTCCAAATTATTTGGCTTAATTTACACTGATACATTTTGTCATGGGCACTTTGCAAGTACAGCAGTAATTGTATTGAAATATATTAGAGCATGTCTGCTGGAACTTTCATTTTTCTCTTTTTTATAGATAGTACTTATTTTTTAAGAAATATAGTAACTAATTATGTTATCCATTGGCTTGGCATTAACATTTTGAACTTACTGCTGCAAGTTTGTCATATTATTTTGTTTATGTTTACAACAAATACTATTGATTCTCACATATTAAAGTGGAAAAATATTAATTCTGATTATGAAAAACAGAAAAACAAAACTAGCTTGAAGTAATGGCACTTAAAAATATGAAATTTTGAAAAGTATTTATTAATTATAAACTTGGTTGTAATAACTATGTACTTTTTTCTTTCTTTCTATTTTTTATTTTTTGAAAATCACCTTGCATGAAACCATTAATGCTTTTAAAATTTCTTTTTTAAGCTATGTTCCCTGTCTTTAAAATGGTTATTGAAGCCAGGCCATAGTGGCATATGCCATAATCCCAGCACTTGAAAGACAAAGACTGGTGAATTTCTGATCTACAGAGTGGTTACAGGACAACCAGGGCCATACAGAGAAACATTCTCTCAGAAATGGAGGAGGAGGAGGAGGAGGAGGAGGAGGAGGAGGAGGAGGAGGAGGAGGAGGAGGAGGAGGAGGAGGAGGAGGAGGAGGAGGAGGAGGAGGAGGAGGAGGAGGAGGAGGAGGAGGAGGAGGAGGAGAAGAAAGAAAGAAAGAAAGAAAGAAAGAAAGAAAGAAAGAAAGAAAGAAAGAAAGAAAGATAGATAGATAGAAAGAAAAACAAACAAATAAAACCTTAAATTTATTATATAATGTGTTTTGGACATAGGTGTCTCCCCCAACTGCTACAATTGTATCTTTTTCAGACTTCACTTTCTTTGTCCCTGGTTTGAAAGTTGTTTTCTTTTTTCTCAATTGAGTTCACTTTATATTTTTGTCTAGGTAGCATTGTTGGTGGGGCTTGGCCTGACATATGCCATTCATGTTTCTTAATTCAATCATATTGATTAAATGTAATAACCACGTCTTTGTCTTGTCAACTTAACTCCCAACCAGTGATGTTTAAATCACAGCATCTAGTCCTGCTTGCCCTTAGCTAAAAGTCATATTATTATGCAAAATTCATTCAGTTGAAATTCAAAAATTCCAACAATCTTCAAAACTTCAAAGTTCAAAGTCTCTTATGACACTAAAGACAAACTCTAGCTGTTATCGCCTATATTATCTAAAAAAGAAACAATGGACTTTCAATATGTAGTGTCATGGCATAAACAGCCCCTTACATAAGGGATTCTTGTGGGTATGGCAGAAAATACTGGAGTAAGGCAAGAGTACAGTACTTGAGAGAAAACAACATACTCTGAATTGCCCTGGGTGGAAACTGGTGATCTTAATGTCATTAGCTAGTCTCTGGGATCTTGGGAATCCCAACCCTACAGTGCAGTAGCCTGAATGTCGCCTCTGTCTTGCACATATTATACTCAGTATTTCCTGTTTCTGACATCACCAACATCCCAAAGGTTTTTACTGAAATTTATTATTTCAACTCCCCAGCTTCACACACTAGTTTCTCTAGGCCTCTAGAATTGGCATCTCTGGAGCCTTTACTCTTTTATACTTTTGTTTCAATTATCTACTTATTTTTCCTTCTTCCTTTGTATTTACCATTTCAGAGTGAATTTTAAAAGGAAATGGCTGTACTTTCTATAAAAAATTGAAGTTTCCAGTAAACTATTATTTTCTGAAGGAACATAGTCACTTTATCACTATGTTCCTTTTTATTTTTTATATAAAGGACCATATTTACAAAATAATCTATAGCTGAACTGCCCACAGATATTTATACTTGACATTTGGCCACTTAACTGCTACCCACTGGGAGTGAAAGCTTTTCTAATCAAAGTTGAAAGAAATAGAAATTAATTGTGTGTTTTTATATATTCTTTTTCAGGAGTGTTATTATTGCGAACGAGATTATTCTAAGCTACTTGTAAATATTGTTTACAAAATTCTTCAGCCCATGTCATTTTTCCCCAAATCTACTAAAATAATTCTTTTTATCAAAGATAGACACTCTGAAAATTAAGATATCTGAACCCCTCCACTAAGAACAACCCAGCCTGGTTATGTTCCTGTTTTCTGGAGTACTCCTAAATCTGCTCCAATTATGACTTAACTCCAAACAATACACGCAAGTCTGCCCTCTCTGTTGCAAATTCAGTAAACTACCTTACATGTGAATCTCACATGTGTTGTGCATATTTTACATACTGTTTTGTATTCCTTTTGACTTCATGGTATCGCACTTGGGATTCTTTATAGTGGATTTTAGCTGTGTTGGGCTAGATCTCTGGCTTTTTCTTCTAAGTCTCTTGCTCAGAAGAATATTTGTGTGTGTGTGTGTGTGTGTGTGTGTGTGTGTGTGTGTGTGTGTGATTTATGAATGATCCCCAACTCCTTAGAGATATATCTTCTCTTACTAACTAATAATCTTTCCCGAATATATCTTGATACTGAGCATTCCTTAACTAACAATTTCATTCAAAAATTTCTACAACTTATTTTCTTAGTTTGGGTATTATGTTTCATTTCTAGCATTTTTTTTTCAAATGTGTAGGACATTTGAAATATTTACAAATTTCTTCCCTGGGTATTTCCAGTATTTCATTTAGTAAATTCCTACTCTTCAATACACCTCTTCTCATACCTGTCTTTCAGTTACACGGCACATGTATTGATGCTACTCCTGATCACAGGAACCTTGCTTATTGAGGATTGCAACTCATGCCAATAACAAGGTCCTAGTATGGCCGTCAGTATAGTTAATCTCATTTTGCCTATTCTTCTTTTCCATTAGAATCTTTGCTGATTCTAAATGCACTAGTAGACCTCTGGATAGTGACATTTAGGTTGTGGAAATGTTTTGTTGTCAGTACAAATTGGTTGAATAACAAGCACTTTCATTACACATACAAGAATACAAAGATAGTTAACATTATCAGAATCTAAAGTTTTAAGATAGCTTCCCTGTATGAATCACTACTCAGTTAGTGCTGGCACACTGGGATCTCAAAAGAGAAACATTCATACCATTAACTCAAATATCTGTAAATGAGTCAGTTCCAGGGCAATGCTGGAACATCATAAAAGCCAGATGGAGAGAGTTCTACGAGTGTCTAGGACAGGCAAGTTTATCATATAAAGGACAATGTTTACCTTTTCTTAGACTGTAGACATTACAGAACACTGTTAGTTAAAGTGACATGGCTGTGGCTTAAACAACCCAGTCCATTAGAACAATTTGTAAGCTTCTCGGTATAAAATACCTTAATTACTTCATTTTTTTTCTTATAACTTTCTGCTCATTAGTTAATATGGTCCCAATAGATAATTCAAATATATTCTTGTAAATTCCAGCATATTTCTTGACACTAATGTGAATTTCCTCAACTATTTCTTAAAAAATAAATTATATTCCTATTTTTGCATGAATTAGTAATGAATTACTTTTCATGACTCCTTAATCTAAATGAGACTTCATTTTATGACAATACAACATATCTTAAGCAATGGTGAGTGGTTTCCCTTCACATACATGGCTATATTATGTCTTATTCATTAGACTGAAACTTTCTTGAGGATATGGATAACACCAGATTCCCCGTTCCCTCACTGTAGTTATACTAGTACAACTCCGTGTTTGTCCCCTAAATTGATCTCTGGATTTAGAGCTAAAGACCCTATTGCTGAAGAAACCTTCATTGCAAGCAAGATTTATCGGAATCACAGTAGAACTGAACTGGGATTCCCCCCGATAATGGCCGACTTTAAAATTGCCAGAAGATACTAAGTGGGCTTCCTGGGGTATCATTGTCTTCAACTCAAAACAGAGAAAATTTAAAAAAAATACACTTACTCCTTCATTTAGATACATTAAATGAGTAAAGGACATTTTTTTCCTCATAATGAGAATTAAACTTAGCTTCTTAAATTACAAATGTGGCAAGTTTTTTAGAGCCTATAATGACAACTCTGAACCAAATCTGTGATTTAGTAAGATTTTGGAGAATAAAAGCCACTAATAACTCTAAGACCTCATAGGCTTTGAAATCCATTTGTCAGATGAAATCAGTGTTGCATTTTTAGGCAGCAGGAAAGCAGTTATATTGATGGACTGGTAGACACCCTGAAAAGGGAGTCAAAATTCGCATTTTGTTGAATCAGAACACAATGAATCATTTTTGTTGGCTATGGAAAGGGGCTAATTAGAATTGTACATGAATGCTAATCAGTTTCTTCTGCATTTTACTATTTTCTTTTCATAGTTTGCAAACATCCAAGAAAAAAATAAACTAATGCTTTCTATATCACGGTTAAAATCTCAGGATTTAATTCCTAGAACGGAAATCCTTTATTTATCATTAAAATTGATAAATTAAAATTAGCACCGAGATTAATTGTATGCAAGCATTAAATAAAGGAGACACCTGAGATTTATGACCTGAACTTCTTGAGTTTGAAAATATTAATGATCTAATCAGAGCTATAAATGAAGCTGTTGGAATCATTCTGGACTCTTAGGTGTGCTACTGGAACATGTTACAGAATAACAAAACAGCTGCCAAAAATGCCTTTGGCTTCCAGTCAACTGCAGGTGAATTCCTAATGTTTTTGCTGCATGGTGTGAGCAATAAAAGCCCGCCTTTGTGACCCACCGGGATTATCTTTTGATAGATCAAAGGAATATGCAATGTATTGGTAATATGTCAACCGCAAGTATAACAAAAACTATGAGATGCACATAGTTTTGAAAGAAATCCATGCACCCTCATGCGTTAAAGATCAAGGAAGCAGATTGGCTAGTGACTAAGCTATAGCAGAGACTGAATAGCTGTACTTGAGATAACACAGAACTTTGAATCCTCCTTAGGTGTGTCTAAAAATATAGTTTTTCTCATCTACTTGGAGTTTTTTTTTCATGAAACAGCAGAATTTAAATAAAAAAATATTTATAAATATAAGATCAGACTCAGTCTGAGAAAGTGACACATTTCCAAGTATATCTCATCTTTCGCTGAATAAATGTTGCCTTTCTTCACTTCACAATAATACCTGGGAGTTTAACCTTAATATCCATACTGATAATTGAAGCATACCATATTCAAATTTAAAAAATAATATTGTGTTATATGGGTATAGATTATAACTCAATACAGGCTGTATCAAGGTCTTGCTCCAATGTTCATTTCTAATAAAACATCCTTTTATGAATTACAGTGGCTCTACTGAATTAGATATAAACACAATGTATAACATGTGAACATAACGTATCACTTGTTCCTTCCAAAGAAAAATACTAACACTCATGTTGATGATAGATCTACTGTACTTTGCTGTAGACTTTTGCCAGAATTGCTATTCTGTAATAGCAATAGCTGATATTACTTTTAGTTGTTTGTTTGTTGGTTGGCCGGTGCTGGTTTCTCAAGACTGGGCTTTTTTTGTGTACCCCTGGTTGTCTGGCAACTTACTCTATAGAATAGGGTGGCTTCCAACTCAGAGATTTACCTACCTTTGCCTACAAAGTGCTGTGATGTTTAAAGGTTCACACCACCACCCAGCCAGTTACTTCTCCGATTGCTGTGACAGGATCCCTGAAATGTCAGTTATTTCAGGAAAAAAAAAACACTATTAGTATAAAATGTGGAGTTATAATTGTCTACTTTGTTAAATAAAGAAACACAAACATTATTAATTGGGAACATCTGTGAGTATAAGAGAAAGAAATCAGAATGGAGCAGTAAAGTGATAAACTTTCAGTTAATAGAGGAGTAACTGCAGATTGTGGAAAGGAAGAAATTCTGGTGCTGGTGGTTACAAACTACTGGATAAATAGTCCATGTATAATGAAGAACCATCTCTACAGTGATTAATCTTCACTGTCAACTTTACTGAATTCACAGTCACCATGGAAACACACTTAGCCTGTATCTATAGTGGTGTGTTTAGAAAGGCTTAGCTGAAGAGGGAAAATACACACTGAGTGTGGTAGCACCAGTCCATAAGCTGGAGACCCAGACTGAAGAATAGAATAATGACAGATGAGAGTAGAATTCATTCCTGACTGGGGATTCACTGTGCCCAGCTCTCTTCTGCTCTTACCACTCTGGCTGCCCCATGATGAACTATATATTGCAACTGTGAACCAACATAATACTTTCTTCTCAAATGTTTTGTCACAGTATTGAAAAAGTCACCAATACAGGTCTAACTACTATAATCCTGCATTTTATATAATCAAAATTTTTAGAGTAGTGGCAAGGAAACCAAATTTCACTTGGGTTTTCAAAAAGAAAGTGAGATTTTAAAAGATTTGAGAAGGTTCACTAAACTACATTTTTAAAATGGTAAAAAGTGATAACAATGAACTCAAATCACTTAGTCAAATAGAACAAAGAATAAAAAGCATACGGAGAAGCAAGCATGGGAATAGCAAAAGTGTAAATTATAAGCAAAACATCCAAAATGTTGTAATAAAGTCAAGAAAATTTATAAAATAAATCCAGTGAACATATAAGAAGTTGAGACAAATATGAATTAATAGCAAGCTTATTCATGAGAAATTTGTCAGAAAAAGAAACAAACCTAGAACAAGCTAACTAAAAAGAAGTATGTGACTGTATATAATGAATATCTTAAACTAAAAAAAAGTGGAGATAAAATTAAAACACATGGTCGCTTAAAATGTTGTTTTAAAAAAGATTGATAATATTAACAGTCACTAGTAAAAATAATAAAAACAAAGAGAGAGAAGACCAAGGTAGATAAAAATCAGGAGTGGAGAGGTTTATACAGATTCCAATAAAATCCAGAGGGCTGTTACAGTACACTAAAAACTTGTTCTACAAAAAACATAAAAGCAATGTAAATCCTTAAAATATAGAACAAATGACCTCCTTTTCATATATGACTACCTTAAGATAACTTAAGGTAAAAGAGAGAAATAAACAAATGCTTAGCAATGAAGTTATCTAGAAACATCACAATTAAACAAATTCAATGTATAATTTCCCAATACATTTAAAATAGAGACTCACCAACATGAACGCCCAAATATGAATTGAACAAGAGTGATACCAACCAACAGTCAAAACTGGATGGAGAAAATCCTATGAGGTCTCAACCCTAAAAGAACTAGTGTAGGAAACAGAGGAAAGGTCAGACCTAAACATAATACTACATATAGACTACCAACTAACAATTTGAGCAACCGTGGAAAGGCTACCATAAATGCCCTTCCCTGATAGTGAGATCATCAACAAATTATCCACCATCATGGAGCCCTCATCTCGTACCTGTTGGAAACAGAATCAAACACCCATAACTAAACACTGAGTCAAACTAGAATCCAGATACAGAGAGAGAGAGGACAAGACCAGGTTGCAGAAACACAAAAAGACAGCTGACCCAAACAAGGAGCTAATGGCCCCCCCAGACTCATAGCTGGGAATCCAGCATGGGACTGACTCAGAAGCCCTGAATATGGGTCTCAGCTAGAAGGCCTGAGCAGTCTGAGGGACCTCAGACAGTAGAACCAAGATGTATTCCTGATACACAAAAGAACCTTGTGGACACATCCCCCATGGAGGGATACCCCCTTAACCTAGAGACAGGAGAGAAGTGCTAGTCCCTACTTCAAATGACTTGACAGATTTACATGACCCAACCTGGATAGCATAGCCCTACATGTGGAATGGGGCTGGGGAGATGGGAGGGGAGGGTGGCCAGGTTGCATGTCACTGAAGAAAGAGGGTATGACGGAGGGAGAGAGGGAGGGATGGAGGGAGGGAGAAAGAGGTAACTGGGATTGACATGTAAAATTTTCAAATTATATTATTAATTAAAAACAGGTTGCATTTAGAAACATATATATACATATATATATATATGTGCAATAACAAATAACAATCATGTAAAAAAAAAAAGAGGCTATGATTTTGAAGTAGAGTCAGAAGAGTTAGATTGGAGGATTTGCAGGGAAAAGAGGGGAGGAAGAAATGTTGTAAAACTGTTATAATCTTAAAAAAAAATAAAGATGTGACACTAATATTCCTAATCTTATTTTCCAATCTATATGTATATATCGTGCTTCTTTCTACAAAGCCAGTATCATCCTGATACAAATGATGGATAAGGACATCAAAGAAAGAAATCTGTAAATCCCACATTCAGGTTAGTTCTTTCTTTTCTTGCAGTAACATCATCATTCATGATTTTATTATGTCTACTTGTTTTTTCACTACATATGTCCACTGTATCTCCCTATTGCTGTCTCTCTGGTTTTAGAGGAAATTTCAGCCTATAAATGCAAAATTCTATGCATTCTGAGACGATCACAGATTCCCAGTTTACCCAGTGAGAAGGCATCTGCACATATCAGATGGAAGAAAGAACCACAAAGAAATGGGAATGGAAACTCAATTCAGATTGATTTAATCAACCTAGATCAAGACTCCTAAAGAGTCAGATATCTGATGATTGTTTTCATAAAAGTTAACACCATATAATTTAGAAAGGATGTTTCCTGGTATAACACAATGGCCCATGCACAAGAAAGCATAATTACATTGAAACTCAACTTGGGGTAAATGGCATTGCTTTCTAGAACATGGGTTCTAGAGACGGGCTACTTGTACTAGCTTATTAGCCTATTGGTCTGGCCTGGTATATACCAGATAATGTGGAGGTCATTTTGTCTATTAGCCATGTCTCGTCCTAGTTTCAGGAACTTTGGAGAGCCAGGGGCTATAAGACTCACTTATATGACTAGTCACTTCTGTTCCTGATTGGAGAAGTTTGATATGGCCTGACCCTAATGACAGTGAGATCACCAGCCTGAACACCACTGCCAACTCACAGATTTCTAGAAATACAGCTTGTATGTCCTCATCATTGAAGGAATAATGATGGGTGCTTATTATTCCTGGGTTTCCTGGATATGTGTGGACACAAGGACCTTAACTTTCTCAGGTCAACTGTTTCTATAAGTTTCCCCAGCATGGTCTTGACCCCTTTTCTCATCACTTCTCCCTCTCTAGAACTGGATTTCAGTAGTTTAGCTTAGTGCTTATCTGTGAATCTCTACTCCTCCTTCCATAGCTACTGCATGAAGATTCTAGGATGACATACAAGGTAGTCATCAATCTCATTATAGTGGAAGAACATTTAAGATAGCCTATCCAATATTGCTTAGATTCCTAGTTGGGGTCATTCTTGTGGATTCCTGGGAATCCTAGGGAATGAGAGGCAGGATTCTCATTAAGTCCATAAAGGTTTCCTCTATCAAGGAGTCTCTTTTCTTGCTCGCCTTCTCTGTTCATCCCCCAACTCGACCTTCCTGATACCTCATGTCCTCCTCCATGCTACCCTTCCCCATCTTCTTTCCTCCTACCACTCTTCCCCTACCCCAATGCTCCCAATTTTCCCAGGAGATCTTTCCCCTTTAACCTTCTCCAGAGATGTATGTCTCTCTTAGGGTCTTCTTTGTTTCCTAGCTTCTTACGGGTTGTGGATTGTAGGATGGTAATCCTTTGTTCTACATCTAACATCCACTTATGAGTGAGTATATACCATGTTTGTATCTCTTTGTATGGTTTACCTTACTCAGGATGTTTTTTTCCTAGTTCCATCCGTTTGCCATCACATTTCAAGATGTCTTTTTTGTTTTTGTTTCTTTTAACCACATCTATGAAACTAAGACTGACTTTTTCTTGATAGTTTCATTCAGGATGAGAGCTGAAGTCAAAACCAGTGCAAAAGAAAGTAAAGATGGTTAACATCCCAGACAGAAGGCTATTTTAAATACTTATTTATCTATTATTATTATATTTTTTTTACTACTAGGAACTATGGTTATATTGTCAGTCTGGGTGTTAAGTGATATAATAATGTATCCTTTGCAATCTGAGAGTACATTATCATAGCCAAAGTTTCCCTTATCTTCATGAAAAAGGACATTGGGAAATAAGATCAGCAATTCCATGGTGTCCAATGCAAGGTTCAAGCCTCTGCATCTATGTAATGGTGTGTTGTACTGTTTTCCACAAATGCACTGGGGTTTTCTCTATTCCTGAGTTCAGAAATTCCTACTACTGCCTGGTACTCTTTAGCCAGAAGCTTCACTAACACACTGGACAACTTCAACAGGGCCACCTTTGATACCATTTTCATAAACCTGTCATCATCTGACCCCTGACCTGTAAATACCAGGCCCCCTAGCAGGAATTCAACAGCCAGTGATAGAGGAAGACAACCTGTATGACTTCTGGTGTCCATGAATCTACACCTATACATGCACACACACACACACACACACACAACACACACACACACACGCATGCACGCACATACACACACACGCATGTGAGCATGCACACATGTTCACATAGTACTTATGTCCCTTTGACTATCATTGACTTTCAGTAACATCCTTTGATACAAAACACTTGTGAGATTCAACACTCCCATTTTATTCATGTCATTATTACAATCACTCAGATCTTTAAACTTGACTCTCACAAGAACTACCATAGTTTTATACCTTCTCCCTCTATAGGACTTACCTCCTAAAACAAATTGTTATTTGCACATCTCTTCCTTCATAGGTAGAACTGTATCAGATGACTCATCATTAAATATTAAGGTACATATTATCTAGATTTATTTTCAGACACCATGACTGTCACATTGCCTTTTTAG
Organism: Cricetiscus sungorus; assembly: GCA_030556225.1. Classification (NCBI taxonomy): domain Eukaryota; kingdom Metazoa; phylum Chordata; class Mammalia; order Rodentia; family Cricetidae; genus Cricetiscus; species Cricetiscus sungorus. The sequence continues at coordinate 49,664,724 of JANBXA010000741.1, forward strand.
CAAGAGAGAACTGCAGTGACTTTACAATAATACCTTCATGGGACTTACATAGGCTTCAAAGAGCCTTTTATTCTTACTGTGTGTGGAAAATTATAGATGGACAAAGATTTCCAATTAGGAAACCATGTTACTTTCAACTATAATAGTTTATCCAGTCATTTATTTATCATTATTATTCTTTGTCCAGCAGAACACAAAATTAAATAAACATATTGTGTGCTACTCTTTAATTGCTTTGCATTTGAGTACAAAGAAATGGAAAACAGAAGAATCCTTATTTATGGGAACATATAAGTAAAAGAGAATCACTATTTCTTCAGATAAATTATTTACTCAAAAAGTAGTTTTTAATTAAAGCCAATATCAAGTAGTAGTACATCAAAGTATTGAAATCTGTGCTATAAGATGAAATTATGAACCTGTTGCATTTTCTGTGACAGATGTGATATTAATTCAAGCATAATAATGGCATTAGCACATTGACTACTGCTTCTCATTTTAAAATCTAGTAACACCCTACATGTGGAGTGGAGTGGTGTGGGATGGGAGGGTGGTTGGGGGACATGGGAGGGTAGAAGAGAGGGAGAGAGAGAAAGAGGATGGAGAGGGAACTGGGATCAATATGTAAAATAAGAAAAATAAATAAATAATTGCAAAAAGGTCTAGTAACAAACACTTCATTTCACAAAGTGGTATTTATAATTATTTTTGTCTTAATTACATATCACATTATTATTAATATTCAATGGAGAATATGAGTATCTTAACTAGAATTGCATTTGACCCTTGAATTATTTTGAATCATTGTTATCTAGTGTTCCCTCTAAAGATCTCAGGAAGAGAGCATCTTTTGATCTTGTATGGAAACAGTTTGCTTCCTCTTATATAAAACACTTCAATCTTTACAAAGATCCAATTATTATTAATTTACTGTGCTTGAGGGGATGGAAGCGATTAGAAGCTTCCGGAACACTGAGCCAGAACTTGAAATGCAGTGGAAAAGTCTTAAGTAGCAGATTGAGAAGTGAAATATAAGGAATCTAACTTTTCCAAGTCTCAAAAGTTGATTTTTTTCCTTTGTCCATTTAATTTGCTAAGTCATTAATTATTTTATCTTAATGTTAAGAAACTAAAACAGGGACAATCAATCTACCCAAGTTTGGCAATGTTGTCCTCAGTATGTCCTCTCACTTGCCCATATAGTTGTTCAGAAGCTTGCTAGCTTGTATGAGAGTCTTGGATAACAAAAGTAAGCTGACACTCTCTTTAGTTAGGATGATTTTTAAATAAACCAAACCTCTTAGATACATAAAAATGAGTACTTATTGACAGGTTACCATATCTTGTTTAAAGAAAATTTTGTCAAATGCAGAACATATAAATATGTTGCTTTTCAATGTGCAATATAGTTGCATATGGATTTTTCTGTGCTTTTAAAGTTGTGTTAATGGGCTAAAGAAACACGATTCTGAGAGTTAAATCTCAGAATGAAAGGCTACTTTTCAAAAATAAGTCGATGGATTGCTGATCTTAGGAAATATACTGTTTGTCCTGTTCTAAGGAGAAATGTTACAACTCTTTAAAAACTACCGAAATTTTTTTCTTTTTGTAATTATAACATCATCAAACCTATTTTTAACAGAGAATTAACATTCCCAGGAAGTTCAAATATATTCCTTTCTGTTAGTTTTGTGAAAGGGATTTTTTTCAATGAATGCTCTCAAAGGAAGAAAGGAAAAACCAACAAATGGTCAGTCTGTGTGGAGCAAGAAGAAATTCCATTTAAACTCAACTCTGTAGCCAGTATTGTTTCAAACTTTGATAGTTTAGTTCTAGGTAGTTCATTTTAGACATATGAAAAACAACACATTTGGGGAAAAAAGTTTCCTGGTAACAATTAATTCAATTTTGTGTGTACAATAAAGCTTAAGACCTAACTATATTGAAAATCGTTGTGAAGTACATGTGACACCTTCTATAAAGATGAGTTCTACAGGTTGATTACAAAGAACATCTTAGGGACATGGGGAGAATCTTTTTTGATCGCAGCCACACAAAAAGCCAAAAAGACACCAGGATATTTATCACCTGCTGTTCCAGCTTTCTGAGTGGGAAACAAGTTATGTGTGGCTCCCTTAGAAGAGGGAACACTGTTGCTTAACATTCCTGGTTTTCTAGTGCTTATATGGAAGCATTAACACTTCCAACACTTATCAGTAGAAAGTGTCAATAATCAAAACACCAAGGTTAAAACGTTAAGACTTTTATAAGCTTTGCTTTTGTAACTTAAGACTAGTGTCTATGTTTACTTTCAGAAGAAGAAGGAGGCATTGTAACTGAGATGAAATTCCATTTAATCCTTGGTTGCAAAAGCCATTGATGGCCTAGACAACGAGCTTGTTTTCTTCCTTGTAACTTGTGATTTTTTTTTGTCCTTGTCTCTGTGAGCCTATTCACCATAAGTTTCTACCAAGAGCGTTTTAATTATGTGTTTTTCTATAACAAAGGAGCTAATGTTAAGAGTAAATTTTGAGCTTAGTAAAATGGATATTAACTTTTCACAATTTTCTGGAAGTTATCCTTGAGCTTATGAAAAGTCTTCATTTTTCATGACTGTGACAGTTTATGTAGGTCATCATTTCTAAAATTCATTTGATATGAAGGCATTGCTATATAGAGTTAGAGTGGCAAAGCAAAACAAAAATGATGTTTGAACCCTGAAGTAGGTCAGGACTATTAGTAAGCAAAATAAATCAGAGGGCTTCATTCCATTTTTTAGAAAGGATAAATATTGAACTTCTCTATTTAACTATAGTTAGAAAGTAATCAAGAATGAATACAAAATAATAAAATATTATAAGGAAACACAAATAATAATTTTTGTTAATAATATCTGAAGGTACACAGCTTGACAAAAATATTTATTAATGCTGTTTTGTATAGTTAATAATGCTTTTTCTGCTACAAAAGTATACCTTTTAATCACACTATATCAATTTTATTTCAGTTCCTATTCTACTAGTGGACATGTGTGTGCATCATGTTTTCTTTGTATTTTAAAGCTGACAAAATGTTCTCGGGGGATTGGGCTGTTTTGGTTATCTTTATATCCTTTTTATATAGAATTTAATCTGTTTATTGCTACAACAATATCCAGAAAATAAGTTTTCACTGCATTGCTGCCTGTCCCCCAACTCTTTCTACCTCTTCCTTCCCAATAAATACTCCCTGACCCTTGGAGTAAGTCTTGCAGATGATATCTTTAGAACTGATAACCAACCAGTTACTCTTCTAAGCACTTTGTCCTGTTGTGAGGTTTTTGTGTGCTTAAAGTTTGCGATTTTATATATATATATATATATATATATTAATTTGATCTTATTTGTTGGATACATTCATCCAAGTGCATGCACTTGTATTAACTTCTTTGAAAATGGGTTGTAATTAATTATGTCATCACATAATGGGGCGTTTTGTTTTCCTAGTACTTACTGTTTCCTACGTAGATATTTTCAGAAAATGACAATCACCAGAATTAGTTGTGTGGAACAACAAACAGTTTGGAAACTCTCATCATCAAACAGCTTCTAAAGCAAACACGAAAATGCTATGCAGTATGTCCATGCACAAAGCACAGATGGTGGCCGAGTGCCAAATATTTAGCTGATCCTTTTCAGTTGATCATGCATAATTTAGCATGTCAGTCAATTGAGGTTAAATAGAAGACAGAAAACTTGTGGGAGGTAACTGAAAACAAACCTCTCTGAGCCAGTGTTAACAATAAATAGACTACAACACAGCAGGCCAAAGATACGGCTGGCTTTATTTTTTGTATTTAGATTTATGTTTGAAAATTCTGTTACTATCCTATTCCCAAAAAAACTAGGATGTAAATAATTTACTTTTATTCATTTTGATGAACAGTAGCCTTGTGATATTAAAAAATATGTAATACCAGCCATGTAATGGAAATTGGAGAAAAACTATAAATTTAACTGAATATTCAAGAAAACATATAAACCATTTATTGCTAATATTTACAAATGTTTATGAATTAATAAAATGAAATCTGTGTTTTTTTTTTAAATAGAATTTCTTTGGGCAATTGCACAAGATGAGCTATGACTGTAACTCACCTTTTATTTTTAGTCACCTGGTGTTTTATGACTAAAAAGTATTAAATGTTAAAATAATGCAATATAATTATGATCTACAATAAGCTATAAATTATAAATGTGATAGCTGAGCCACATTCCTAGCACATTTTATATTTTTTGTTACCTGATACTATACTTTTACTGTTAGAGTATAGATCAGTGAAATAACAAATGTTGTAACAGTGCTTTAACTCTGTTTTATGACTATTTTACTTGTTTCTTTGTTTGAATGCTGTTTTGTTTTTGTTTTTGTTTTCATGAAGAGAGTTGTCAGATAAGAGCACTGATTGCTTTACTATAGCACCCCGGTTTAATTCCCAACATCCATATGTGAGCTCTCAACCTAGTCTCAGGGCATCTAGCACCTTGTTCTGACTTCTGAAGATACCAGACATATGCATGATACAAGGCATAATTGAAGACAAAAAAATCCTATGCCAAAAGTAGATGAAAACTTAATGTACATACTAAGTGAGAAACTTTTAATTCAGTGAAGAATAGACAGGATGGAAGGTTCATAAAATGTTATCAGGTTCAGTAAGAAGTACAGAGAGAAAAAGTATAATTAGTTATATTTTTCATTGTTTCTAGTCACAATTTTGCTTGTAATTTTGGCTAATACTATATATGTAATATGATCACATGATACAGTGACTTGACTCTACAAATATCGCCATATAAACTGGTCTTGCCCATTTAGTTAAAAACACAAAGTAGTGGTCTTTCTTTTCCAATGAAGTTTTTCTTGCTTCTTTGCTATGTGAAAGATTATGGGAATGGGGCCATGACTGGAAGGAACTGAATGCAATTAATGGTCAAACAAAGACTCTAGTCCTGTGGATGTTTTACCAGCAGGGATGGGATGCTTTCTTGTTACAGAAGCAGCACGCAGAACATTTGCTGAACAGAAAATCAGAAGAAAAAGACCATAGACAAAATCCCTATAACAGCTTAGTTGCTTCTATGTATATGCCCTTTGTTTTCACTAAAAGGACACTGAAGAACTTTGCTGATAGACACCGTCAGAGACTCAATGTTCATACTTAAATATACTCATAGTTTTCAACAAGAAACATGAAGGCTCCTGCATGAAACGTCTAAAATCAGTGGAAACCTTTACAACAACAACAACAACAAAATGTAGAAATGGGGCTTGGGCAAGTGTCCCCTTGGTGGGGATTTGCTTCTAAGATTCCTTAATTCTAAATAATTATAATTCAAACACTGACTAAAATTACGGATTATAACTTTCCTGCTGGCTAAAGTAGAAATTTTTTTAAAATCATTTGTTTATTACACGTGAATTGAAACAGAATGCTTAGTCCAACTCAAATTACTGACAGGCAGCTTGTCATAAATTAACCTTGCATTTTCTGAGGAAAATTGTGAGCACTGTCTAACTGAAGAAGGAGACTCAGAACAGTTGTTATTAATTAGATCAGACAGCATTTTCCAGTGTCATTCTAAGAAACAAACAGTCTGCAATATGCTTCCAACGAGGCATTTCTGGTTAAATGCATTTGGGAGATTCTTCATGGTATCTGAGTTTTGAAAGTTCATTAGCATATTATTGATCTTCTAAGTTCATCTTAAAGTTACTCTGTGAGTTGGTGAATGTGGTTTTATCTTTACAATCATTTTTTCATTGAAGTCTTTTTTTTTTTCTGGTATTGTTTCTAATATCTTGAGCTCCAGACATTTTCTAGAATTATGTAGGAATAAAACTGTAAAAAACTTTCCAGAGTAAATGCAATTGTAAATTTGCCAACAATAACAAAATGAAAATATGTTACATTGGCATACTAGAGTTATAACAGGGTAAGGTTCTATAAATCCCAGCTTAGGTCAACTCCTGCGAAACTTAGAAAGAATCCAGAGCACTAGTAACTTAAACACATAAGCAATATTTATGTAAGTAATCAGTATAGTATCCTACTACATCCTAGAATACAATATTATCCTTCATGTTCAGTAAATATTGTAAAATCTTTTCAGAATAACCTCTGGCAACATTTTTAGAGCTTAAGTTATCTCTTTTGTCTCTTAGGTCTTTCTCATTGATTTTTATATTTAAAACTTTCACTTGATATATTGAGATCAATGTGTCTCAAGTAGGAAATTGTAATGAATAATATTGGCTGTTCACAGGTTTCTTTATGGAGAATAAAGACAAGGGCAAGGTAAACCTGATGAATGATAATGTGTTTATTTAGTGATTTTTTATTTTGTTTACATGTGGAAATTAGAACTTAGATGTCAAGAAGTGGACAGAAATATCGAAGAGACTAACAACGAGAACTAATGATCTTAGTTACTATTTCACTATGTTTTTTGTTTTTCTCTAAAATATTATTCTTCAGAGGAGATTGCATGAATACAGGCTTAGAATTCCAGTAGGTTTTATTGAATTGTTTATGAGGTGATTCCTCAAAGGAGATAAGTACAGAGATTTACAATATAATTAAGAAAGTTTTAAGAAAGTTTGCAGGTAATATGTAATAGTTCTTTCATCAACTAATAATGATGATTCCTAATCAAGGAAATAAACAATGATAAAGAACCCATACTAAAATAGTTAAATAAAAGAACAATAACTGTTCATCACAATGCATTACAGAATGCAATGAAAAGACATTGTTGTACTTTAATCTTAGATATTTAATCTTACATATAAAATCAATTTGAAATTAAAACAACTACAGCTAAAATAATACTGAGTAGCTTGAAAAGAATAAGCATCAGTGATATTAAGAAATTATATCATATTATTTTTATTTGGATTAAAATATTTTCTATTCTATAAGATCATTTATATTTCTTCAGCCACTTATGTTCTATTGAAATTCCTGACAAGAAATGCTCAATAATCACTGTGAGGTAATGCTTTAGTAAGTGCATAATTCTAGGACCTCATCAGTTTAAGATCTACTTTGGAAGTACACCATTCATTATCAAGAAGATCCCAGGTCAGTATTGTTGGATAGTTGAAGTGCCTAAGCTAAAATTGGTCATGAGAGTGTATGAGTTTAATAAAATGCCAAGAAGTTCAAGAGCTCATAGATGAGCTAGCAACTGGAGAGTGAACGCATCTTTGGCACAGTAACAAAGGACACATTGTCCCGTAGCTTCCAGCTCATACTTTCTCCTTAAAAATCCAATTCCCAAGAAATTCCGCAGTTGTGATACACTATGAACCCAGAGACAATGAAGACTCGGGCATTACAATTCAGCTTTATGAAACTAGCCTGGACAAAAGGGTGATTGACAGCAAACCAAACCACATACTGACCGCTAAGTTGAAGCTGAGTGATCACAAACAAGTCAGGCAGAGGAAACATCACAGAACCCCATTATTTGGGGAGTTGAAGCACTGTGAGATGCTGTTGATGGCTGAGAAGTGACAGCAGGGGAGGGGGAAAAATAACCCACAGTAGCGTGTAAGCCACTGAAAACCGAAAGCTCAATTTGTGCAAAAATGTCATATAGTCTTTGGGTCACAGGCAAAATCTTGCAAGATGACAGGCCCTGCAAACTGTGGTAATAGTGAGTGACTAACAAACACTTTACAAATATTCTCCATGGCTTAACTTGTGATTAACCTGATTTTTCAACTAAGCTTCTAGAAAAACATTCCCATAATCTCTTGAAACCTAGGTATCTAGAAAATAAAACTTTTTGCCGAGTCATGCAATCCACTATCCATGCATTTTAAGAGTACTCATTATAATTACAGTGATGGATAATTTAGTATAATTACTAGGTTGAAATTGTGCATAATTCATAAAATTAACACCTTTAATTGTTAAATGAATAAATAGGCTTCATTCAAATTTTGCACTGATGTCCTATTAGGAGAGCTTCCAAAAGAACTGTGCAAAGAAAGAAGAAAATGAATCCCTTTAGAGTCTTTGCTGGCATGACTTTCAGTTTGTTTGTTTATTTGTTTGTTTCACTGCAATTTACTGCTGTAAAAACAGAGTTTCTGTCATGGTGAAATATTTTAACAACTTTCAAGGATGAGTGTAAAGATTCAGGCATTATGCTGGCCTGCCCCTGTCACCTAGAGGAATGCACTCAGGCAGTGCTCTGGTCAGCCCAGGGTTCTATGAGTACTAGTCTGCAGGCAGCTGTAAAGGACCCTTTTAAAAGATAGGCCCCTGCCCCTCTCTGCCTCTCTCTCTCTCTCTCTCTCTCTCTCTCTCTCTCTCTCTCTCTCTCTCTCTCTCTCTCTCTCTCTCTCTCTCTCTCTCTCTCTCTCTCCCTCTCTCTCTCTCTCTCTCTGTCTTGTCTCTTCCCTTCCCCCTCACTCCCCTTTCTAAATAAACTCCTCATTCAAGCTCTGTGTTCCTTGGTGTATTATTGCCTCAGCTTATGGAAACTGCTATGCTCTCCCATTTGGTCCCTTACCTTGGGACACCCCTCTCCCCCTGCCCCCTACAGCATTAACCTATAACTGTAACAAAAGAACAACAGTGAGTTTCTCTATTACTTGTCTCCAAAATTTCCCCTCTACTATAATGGTAATATATCACCTTCTTTAGAAAATAGTTTCCCTGCAGAATACTAAATAACAGCAGCTGGAGCAGAGGGGCAGTGTGCGGAAAATTTAAAAAAAACAGTGTTTTAATGATCATCTAAATAGCGATCCAAATAAAGATATAGAATTATTGTAAGACATCATTTCATATTAAAGTAACAGTGGCTTGTTTCCCTCTAACCCCAGTAAGATATGACTATGATGACATTATAATTTTCAAACCAGTATTTATACCTAGTGCACAAATGGTCTTTGGGAGCCCATTCCCTATGAAGGAATACTCTCTGAACCTAGATATACATGTCCGTGCCTAGGCCCTTCCTCAAATGATGTGACAGACTTTGATGATCCCCAATGGAAAGCCTCACCCTCCCTGAGAGGTGGGACTGGGGGGAGATCAGTGGGGGGTATGGAAGGATAGGAGGGAGAAGGAACTGGAATTGATATGTAAAATAAGATTATTTCTAAATTAAATTTAAAAATATTTTTTTAAAAAAAGAGTTACAAAGGAGTTGGTAGCTCCTGCTTCCACATGTTGCTGTGTGCTATGTGAAACTAATCCCCACAGTCTGAATTACTGTGAAATATTAAGTTAAAGGCTTTATACACAGTTCATCAATGATTTCCTGATTTAATGTCCAGTGTATGGTATTTCTATATAAAGTAGTTAAAGCACATAGATTGTTTTATGTCTTCATGACTATGAATGTCCTTTGTAGCATTAGGGACAATCTGAACTGTCATTGGGATAGCCTTAAATTGACCTGTTATGATTCAAAATTTGAAATGTTCAGTGTATGAATTAGTTTTTTTTCTTTTCCAATTACTATATTTTTAATTTTTATGGGAGGGACACACAATTTTGAAGTCTCTGTATTGGTAAGGCTTAGTAAATTTTTTTATTAGCTTTGCAATATATATTTATAAACTTAATAACTGATTATGGTGGTACTATAATAGCTCCAATTTATTAGAAAATGTCTTTCAGAAATGATGTTTGGTATCTAACGATCCGTATTGATTTTGAATAATTTAATCCATCTTAAAAACAACAGCAAGAAAGAAAAAGGTAATGAAAGTAATATTTATTATAAGGTACTTTCTGAAATTCATAATTTACTTCATCCTCTATACATATGACTTAATGATTATGTTTTATGCTAGCTGTAACTAATTATAATGATTATGCATTTTCAAAGTTACAGTTACTAAATACATTACAAAATATTAAGTGTGACAGAAATCCTTAGATTGACCCCAACGTGATACCCTTATGTAATTCCCTTCAATTGCATGTGAACAGATACTGTTCTCTGTCTCAACACAAGAAAATTATGTTCAGTGTAAAGGGATACCAAGCCACTGATTGTGTTACTTAGAAGAGGAAGGGTTTGCTGATGTAATTAAGGACTGTAATAGAGCAACACTGGGTCAATCAAAAGGGAAATTATCCACGATATTAATATCTGAAATATATGAGCTCCTTGAAACATAAACTCGGCTTGTCTGAGAGCAGAACGCCCAGCCACAGAGATTTCTACTGCAGATTGGGAGCTTAGAAAGGAAGTTGATGTGCATTACAGTCTAAGAGTAAGTCTGTAAACAGCCTGAAGTAACTGGATGTGGATCTCTCTGTATCTCATTTTGCAAGGAAAAGACAAGCCAGCCAATGACTTTACTTCAGCATTGGGTATCCCTGCGTATAGTAACCAATACAAGATCTGATGTCTTTTGATGTCTAATCTGCATCAATTGCAGAAGATTAATGGATTTTCAAAGCCTAAATTTTGTTATTTGCTGTGTAGCATCTGAAACTCTTCTCTTCTGTGCCAGGACTGCTAGAACATTTCTGTGACCCCAATGTCTACAAGGCAGTGGCAGTATGGTAGATGTGAATTTGAGTCTATCATGTTCTACAAACCTCCAGAACAGCCAGGGCTATGGAAGCAAACCCAGTTTCACCACTCCCATCTCCCCCCTCAAACTTAAAGCAAAAGGAAGGAAACTCTTTACTTATTGCAAGTCAAATTATAGGGTAATAATATTATTTCATGCAACTATTACCCCAGTATTATACAGCATCAGTATTCATTCTTTCTCTTAAATTTTATTTTTTTTTTGAGTACCAAGTTGTTTTACAGTATATTTTCTTATTATTTTGTTAATTTGATATTAGTAAATTTGATAATTACTTCTGTGAAATTGTCCGCACACTTCCTACTTCACTAACTTTGCAGGTATTTTTATTTGAATTTTTATAAAAGAAAAGCCTATTAGAATAGTGTGATACGGTATTATAAGTATGATTCAGGGTGGGAAATGTGATTATAATATAAGGAAAAACCTGTTTGATATCATGAGCTGTATTATACCCAGGCTCACATGTAATACATTACAAGTTGTCATACATAAACACAAAGATGGGGAGAAGAAAGAGAGAGAAAGACATAGAAGACATGAGAAAGTAACAGGTGAAAATTTATTTCTGAAGCCACATGCTTTTCAGTAGCTTACCATATTTGTCTAAACAATGTATTATTAAATTAATTTGTAATCAAATCCAGAAAAATCAAACTGTTCTTATGAATCTATGTGCATTTGGTCTCAGGCATGTATTCATGTAACAAGGAACCAGGTAAAAGAGATATAAAATACATAACATTTAAAGCTTTTATAAAATAACACTTTGTCAAAGCAGGGTACCTGCAATGAAAATTCTTTTACTTGAAGTAACTTTTTGGGTAATTAGGCTATTTTACTATATTTTTCAGGGTATATTTTTCAGGGTAAAACAGTAATAAAAAGCAGACTCATTTTTTGGGAAACACTGAGATGCTAGTTTTCTTCATTGTCAATAAAGGATATCATATATTAACTCTTATAATTAAGTCATTTATTGACTAACTCTTCATTAGACAAGCACTTCAGTAATCCTGTGTCTCATATGCCTTTTGTGTATATGCCTAGATGCAATGATGTCACAAATACTATTAATTGTAATAAATGGTTTTAAAAAATACAAACTTGTTTTTCAAATTGATTATTTTGATGTTGTGTTATTACAACAAAATACATATTAAATGTATTACAATAATTAATGTTTCATTATGGCATTTTCATTTTTTCTTGTTCATTGACAGGCCTCTCTCTATATACACAATATATATAATTACAAAGCTTCTTTCTGAAAAGCTATTTAAGGACAAAAAAGTAAAAGACAAAAGGATTATGTAATATTTCTTGTCCACAAAATTTCCTGGATAATAGCAACCCAATGAAGGGTCTTGTTAGGTTTTTTGCACAGTCCTACTGCAAAAGATGTAGCAACTGGTACCCTTTTCCTGAATTCAAACAAGTGTTTTGGAAGAGGTAGCTGCAGTAGAAAACTACTGAATGAGTTCTGCCCTTGATTGGTTTTGTTCACTCTTTCTTTGTGGCTTGAATAGGTGAGCACAGATAACCTAGTCATCACAGAGGAAGTGAGAAGGAGCCAGGGATCAATTCACCTATTTAAGAAGAGTCTATTGAAACAGTTTCAGTGTCTGGGTAGCTCCCCCTTTGATGTGTAAATCACTCCTTAGTTACTATGCCTGCAAAGAGGTTTGTTTTACAAAGTGTGACCTTTCAATGCATACCATTGGTGAATGCTCATAGACACTCATTTTAATGTCATTGTCAGAGGGATGTTCACAGGAGATAGGCAAAGGCAATTTACAAAAGAGGAAATTGTTAACAGTGATAGAATTACTTTGTTTTTAAAAGCACTGCATTTCTTTAAATGCTACAAATTTGTTTATTTTTATGATCCTTAACATTAAATATTCCTACAAGGTTCTATGGTTTACAGAGGCTATATCAATAATTTAAATGAAAAACAAAGCACTTTCCACTATTCAAATGATGGTGTGTTCTATATAGTACTTTGGAAAGTATATTTTACTTTTAAACCTGATGAGAAATATAAAAAATATTCAATAGACTTAAGTTTCTGGATTTACATTTTGTTATAAGACTTTTGATTTCAACATGTATCATCACTGATTTAGTAAATGTCATCACTTCTCTGAGAGGTGACCAAAATTCCAGTGTAAATTTCACTACTGTTACACCGATGTTAAACTCCATATAAGTATTAGATATTTCCTTTAAACCTTTTGTTGCTTATCACAATCACTGTTTTAGTTATAGTTTCTTTAGCAAATTTTTCCATTGCACTTTAAGTTGGATTCAATTACTTTAGATTCTGACAAAAATCCATGCTATGAAGTTCCCATTGCAAGTCAAACAATATGGTTTTATTTAAAGAGTGAATGCTATAAAAAAATTCTCTCTAACATCCCTTAAAAAATTAATCACATATGTAGATCAGTTAATATACCTTACGTAGCGTTCTACATTTTCCATGATAATCAAAGATCATCTGCTTTACCAAAGTAATAGATTTGAATAAAAATGTATAAATTGTTCTTTTTGTATATAGTAAAATTTATTTGAACTTATTAAAATTGTATTTAAACTGAAACTGAATTGATTGCTCTTCTGGGATGTGCACAATTATATAGAATTTTCTGAGGAACACTTTTTAATTTGCTATTTTTTTAACTATATGAAGAATCATATAGTTAGTCACTTTAAAAAAATTAGTACATAAAATATAGTATGAATTTAACCTTGAATAAATTATCAATACATTAAACAATTTACATGCTCTGTGATAGGATATGAATGAATATACTCAACTTGAAAATTAAGTAAAATAATTATGGTGAGATATAGAATCCGGTCTCATAGACTCCTCCCCACAGTTTCCATCTTTTGAGAAAAGTCTTTTTATTTTGTCCTAAGCAAAGAAAATAAAAGCAATACAATCCCAACAAATATTTCTAATTCTAAAGTGCTATTGAATACAGAATTTTCTATGTCTGTTTGTGTGTGTCTGTGTGTGTGTGTGAAAAAAGGAAAGGAAAGAGAAGAGAGAGGGATAGAGAGAGACAGAGACAGAGAGAGAAGAGAGAGAGGCAGACAGACACACACACACACACACACACACAGAGAGAGAGAGAGAGAGAGAGAGAGAGAGAGAGAGAGAGAGAGAGAGAGAGAGAGAGAGCAGGCACTGAGTGCTGAGGTGTTATATCCAGTCCAGGGTCTTGTACATACCATGTCAATGAGCCCACACATATCTCTTCCATGCTCTTCTGCTGCCTTAGCCTCTTCGCCATTTTAGATTAAAGGCCTGTGACACAAGGTCTTCCTTAAATTTCAGTTTTAAAGAAACGATGAATAATTAATAAAAACCAGAATATTTACACTGTATAATTACTTTGAAAATAGCTATTTGCCTTATGTTACTACTATTTTATCAAGATTTGATTTGATTTGATTTCTCCATATTTGAGACAGGAATATTCACTTTAATGGAAACAGGCTGCTATGCTCTAGTCTTAGTTTGGATCTAAAATTTCTGAGGATTGAAGTTTTGGTCCCATGAGGTTGATAACAGATCTTGTGATTATTAAGAAGTAGGGGGCTACTGAGCAGCTACTGGGTCATTAGAGCACAAAATTCTACAAAATTGTAGAATTCTTATACAATATATGATTGTTGAAAGAGCAAATTGTCACAAATAGAAAACAGGCCTCACCCTTGTCTCTGTACCACTGTTTCTGAGTAATTCATCCTTTCCTCTGCTTGTACTAGAGAATGCCCTGAACTGTCTGTTTCTGTAGGGAAGGACTTCAACTGAACTTAGTGAACCAGAGTAGCATGTTCTTGAACCTAACTAATTTTCTCTTCCTTAGGCTGTACTTGTGATAGCAATGGAGAAAAGACATACTGAAGCTAAACCACCCATCACCACAATCTTGACTTCTCTGTGCCTAACAAGCGTGATGTCTACCGATTGGGACCAATGTGTAAATCTGTACCTAGGCCGATTGACTAACTTGGAGCTAAGGAGGGAAATATTTCTGCAGAAAGGGCTTTCCAGTACTTTCTTTGCCTTTTTGTTTGTTTGTTTGTTTTGTTTTGTTTTGAGACAGGGTTTCTCTGTATAATAGCCTTGGCTGTCCTAAAACTCACTTTGTAGGCCAGACTGACCTCAATCTCACAGAAATCAGATTGCCTCTGCCTCCCCGAATACTGGGATTCAAGGTGTGCTCAACCACTGCTCTGGTGAAAGTTTGCTGTTATTAGATTTTCATCAGCTTTGATACTGCTCTCAATGTTTGTCCAAATAGCAATGCCGACAGATGACCTTTTAGAATTTAATTTGCTATGTTTTAAAACAAGGAAAGAAACAAAATGTCAGGAAAGGTCACTTAAATATTAAAATAAGTTAATTTATCTGTAAAATATGATCAGTGCCACCCAAGTTCTGGAAGGGAAGGCTGCCCATTGTATGAGTTCTAAATTTAGATTCTAAGATTACAAAGTTAGCTGGCTAGAACATTCAAACAGAAGTGTAGTGTCTCAATCCAAAATGGAATGTCTTTCTTCACCAGTGCAGAAGGCACAAAAATGCTCCATTTTTAGTAGTGTATAGGTATGTATGAGGATATATATATATATATATATATATATATATATATATATATTGTACTATGTATTAGCTTTCAAAGGTAAACAGGAAGTGAGTTGCTTGGTAATTCTCTCCTACAGTGAGTATTTGCCAATTTCAGGAATCTTTAACATGTGATCTTTACAGATAAGAAATGATTGTTTGAGACCCTTCCTGACACGGAATCTTCCAGAGGGACCTGAAGGCAGAACAAAGCAGCAAAAATTGGCTGCCATTCCTCCCCTGCCCTGCCCCTCCACCCTCCAGTAGAGAGGAGAGGGAGAGACCCCATCTGCACCCTCTGGAACAAAGGATGGGATGATGGCAGTATAAGAACAAATTCAACAATTGAAAGACTTATGTGACACACCCACAGTCTAGGGTTTCTATACCAGCAAGACATGAACATCCCAATGCAAATGAAGCAGAAGAGAATAACCATACAAACAACTTCATGAAAATGATAGAGGCCCTCAATGAGGATAGGAGAAAATCACTTAAAGAAGAGGAAGAAAAAAAAAAAACTAACTAAAAAATGCAATAAATCAACAAATCTCTTAAAGAAAGCAAGGAAAATAAAGGAAAAACAAATTAAATGGAGAGAAACTCAAAGTGAAGTGATTCTTCTAAAATCAGGTTATGTCAAGGCTGTCCACTCTCTCCATATCTCCTTAATATTGTACTTGATATTCTAGCTAGAGCAAAAAAGAAAGCAAAATGAGATCAAGAGGAAACAAATCAAAACCTCTACCAGGTTTCCATGTCACTTATTTAAACTATGATATCATCTGCAAATAGTGAAACTTGGAATTCTTCCTTTGGACTTTGAGTAATGAAAAAAAAATTAAAGATGATACTAGAAAATGTAAAGACCTTCCATGCTCTTGGATAAGTAAGATCAACATAGTAAAAATGGCAATCTTGTCAAAAGCAATCTATAGATTCAATGCAATCCCTATCAAAATAGCAGTACAATTCTTCACAGACCTTGAAAGAATAATACTCAACTACATAGGGAAAAACAAAAGACACTGAATAGCCAAAATAACCCGGTACAATAAATCAACTTCAGGAGGCATACCATCCCTGCATTCATGCTCTAATATAAAGCCATAGTCTTGAAAACACATAGTATATGTACAAAAATAGACAGATAGGCCAAAGGAATTGAATTGAAAACCACACACCTATGATCACCTAAATTTAGACAAAGAAACTAAAATTATACCATGGAAAAAAAAAAGAAAGCATCTTCAACAAATGGTGCTGGCATAACTGGGTGCTGACTTGTAGAAGACTGAAGTTAGATCCATATCTATCGCCATGTACAAAACTTAAGTCAAAATGGATCAAAGACATAAATATAAATTAAGCCACACTGAATCTCTTAGAAGAGAAATTAGGAGGTACCCTTGAATGAATTGGTACTAGAGACTGCGTTCTGAACATGACATCAGTAGCACAGGTACCGAGATCAACAATTAATAAATGGGACAACCTGAAATTTAAAAGGTTTTGTAAAACAAAGGACACAGTCAACAAGGCAAAATGGCAGCACACAGAATGGAAAAAATATTCACCAACCCAACATGTGACAAAGGGCTGACCTCCAAAATATGCAAAGAACTCAAGAAGCTAGTTACCAAAATGCCAAATAATCCAATTAAAAAGAGGGGTACAGAACTAAATAGAGAATTCTCAATAGAGAAATCTAAAATGGCTGAAAGAGACTTAAGAAAGTGCTCAACATTCTTAGCCTTCTGGGAAATGCCAATCAAAACAACTATGAGATATCATCTTACTTCTGTCAGAATGGCTAAAGTCAAAAACACCATAGACGGTTTGTGCTCGAGAGGATGTGGAGAAAGGTAAACACTCCTCCACTGTAGGTGGGAGTTTAAACTCATACAGCCACTTTGGAGATCAAAATGGCAGTTCCTCAGGAAATTTTGGGAATCAGGCTACCTCAAGAACCAGCAATTCCACTCTTAGGCATATACCCAAAAGATAGGCATTCATATAAGGACATTTATTCAACTATGTTCATAGCAGCATTATTTGTAATAGCCAGAACCTGGAACCAAGCTAAATGCCCCTCAGCTGAAGAATGGGTGGAAAAATATGGTACACAATGGAATACTATTCAACATAAAGAAAATGGAATCTTGATTATTCAGGCAAATGGATTAAACTAGAAGAAACAATCCTGAGAGAGGTAACCCAGTCACAAGAAGAAAAACAGGGTATGTACTCACTCATATATGGATTTTAGACATAGAGCAAAGGATTACCATCCTACAATCCACACTGCCAAAAAAGCTAGGGTACAAACTGTACCTCAAGAGAAACATAAAATGTCCCCTGGAATAGGGAAAAGGGACAAAATCTCCCAAGTATATGGGGGGGGGTGAGCAGGGATGGGAAGAAGAGGAGGAGAGAGCTGGGCATGATGTAGCAGGAAGACTGAGTCAGGGAAAGAACTGAGAAGAGCAAGAAAAGAGATAACATAATAGAGGGAGCCATTATAGTTTAAAGAGAAATCTGGCACTAGGGAAATGTCCAGCGATCTACAAGGATGGCCCCAACTAACAATCTAAGCAATAGTAGACTACCTTAAATCTCTTTCCTGATAATGAGATTGATAACTACCTTATATGTCATCCTAGAGCCTTCATCTAGTAACTGATGGAAGCAGAAGCAGACACCCACAGCTAAACACTGAGCTGAACCCTGAAATCCAGGTGCAGAGAGAGAGGAGTTATGAGCAAAGGGGTCAAGATCAGGCTGGAGAAACCCACAGAAACTGCTGACCTGAACAAGGGGGAGCTCATGTACCCCAGACTGGTAGCTGAAAAACCAGCATAAGACTGATCCAGATCCCCTGAATGTGGGGTTCATTTAGGAGACCTCTGTCAATGGAACCCTGATGCAAGAATGGTCTTAACAAGTTCCTTCCCCTTCACTGGGGAGGGTCTAGGTCCTACTCAAAATGACTTGACAGACTTTGATGATCCCTAATGGAAGGTGTTACCCTCCCTGGGGAGTAGATGGGAAATGGGATTGGGGGCTTGTGGGGAGCATGGGAGTATGGGAGGGAGAGGGAACTGGGATCAATATGTAAAGTAATAAAACATATTAAATTAAAAAAAGGGGGAAAAAGTAATGATTTTTCAGAGCTGACAGAATTTGCAATAAATCATCACAACCTCAGAATGTCAACAGTTCAGGATGCAATTTTTGTGAGTCACTATCATGGATGTGTGTGGTATTCTGTATCTTATCACTGATGACAGTTCCTTAATAACCATTTTATCTAATGAGACCATCTGCCGTCAATTTACTAACCCTTCACTACTTCTGTAAGTGTTAAAAAAAAATCTAATGCTTAAAATTTCATTTCCTTTTTGCTGTTCACAGCTTGATCCATTAAAGCTAGGAATTTCAGATGTTTGACCTAGTTTGCAAAATTATTCCCGAGCATAAATTTTGACTATCTCTCTTTAGGTTCACATCACAATTATATTTGGTAGAGTTGTTTGACCTTTGACATCAATGAGATGCTTCTGTTATACTGAAATGAAATTCTAAGCACTAAATTAAAGCCAGCTCCATTTTCAGCCTTAATTAGTTAAAGACCTTAAGATTAAACATGGCAACTACAGGGATAGAACACCTTCAAATAATTTACTGTGTCTTTGTCTGATTAAACTTTTCCAAGAGCTAAATGACAATTTACTTATTTGTGTATTGTGTTAATAACAGTGTGTTCTTTAGATTAATCATTAGTTTAGAAGGGGTTATATATTATTTACAAAAAAAAAAAAGAATCCCTTTTCCTTAATGTCACTATGCTTTCCTATGTAGTATCTCAAGAACGATAAAATCAGAATATAAATCCATGTCACAGATTTCCAAAGAAAAAAATTTTTTCTTTTGAAAAGGGAATAAAAAAAATCATTTTATTAAGACAAAAACAGAGCTATTTTGTTTGAACTAGAATGGTCTTTTTCACATATGTCATTAACATCAGTATAATGTACATTAAAGATTGATGAAGATCAACATTTCTCCATTAAATTTAAGTTTCTGCCCAATGTTGCACAACCCTTGAGCCTATTCATGGTAATTACTAAGGAAAATATTTCATGCATCCAAGTGACTCTATCTGAAAGCCCTGTGTAACAAAGGTTGCCAAGGATTTTGGGCTAAGAGCCAATGTATATTTAACTTGAATTTTGAGAAACTCCGGGAAACTAGGCCATTCTCATATCATATGTATTAACAGTAGTTTCCCACAGTGGATCATAGGATAGGATTATTCCCATGAGCTACACTTAACAATGTTTCCCACATGCAAACTTACACAGCTTGTCAAATAAACAGTTTTGACAATAATATATGAATAATCTCTTTGTAAAATGTACTTTGATAAAGCTATGGATTTATTTTAACTTCTACTAAAACCTACTTTACTACAATTATAGGGTTATTAGCAAAGCAGAATTTAGAATCTGATAACAGTCACATGACTTTAAAATATAGAATTTGTATTTTTATAATTCTACTTATGTAAACTTTACATGGATTTGTTTCTAGATTATTTTAATTAATTATCCAAAATAAATAGCTTGTCTTTGTTTATATTGTAGTATATTACACTTGTAGCTTTATCTTTTGTTTACTTTTTATGTTGAAATACTTCTGAGGTTTGTTTTGCTATTTTTATAAGTTCAGTGCTTATGTGTAATTTATTTCCTTCATAAATATGTGTTTTCTCTGCCTTTTCATTGGTGTTCTTTCAAGTCACAGCTCCAGATTAGCTTTCCAAGGTTCTGTACTTTGTTTTATATTGAGATAAGAACTATACTATTACCAACTCTTTAATTATTTGTTACCTTATTAAATAAGTAGAACAAGACATACTTCTTTAAGCCACTTTACATAATTGGTATTTTTTTAAGTATAAAGTACTATCTCCGGTACAAAGGATATTATATTTCAAAAGCCAAGTTAAGATTTATAACATAAACAGAAACTTTCAATGGCATAAACATCAATACTTGGTTTTTATGTACATTGCTATGTTAGTATTCATTATTAATTAAATTTTAAAATTAATTATTCAATAACCACATTGTTATGTTACTAAGTATCTTAACAGTCTGCAAATCATACAGACTTCTATGAGTAACGCAAAAGAGTACAATACAGAAAAATAGTACTAAAATTAAGTTTATTTTTTACTTCTAAAATAAGAATATGTTTATTCATTAGTTAATACTCATTTCAATAACTGTAATATTTATTGATGTACATTGTAATTCTAAACAAATTTATTGGAGAAACACTAAAAACTAAATAGCCCTCTAAGCCAGGCATAAAGACAATAAAATAAATTGGAAGTGTTGGTTCAGTGACATAAAGAAAGATTAAAGAGAAAGCAGATAAAGAAAACTGGTTCCTCAGGCAAAGATTTAATGATAGGAATGCATAAAGATTCTATATAATATAAAAGGTAGCAATTGGAAGAGTGTAGAGAGCCGTGTAGTGCCACGCCTTAAAGTGGCACTGGCTTCTACCTTACACCTTCCAGCTGGTAAAGACTCTCTGGGTAAACAAGCCCTTAATTGGTTAAGTCTGTTCAGCCTGTCTGCTTCCACATTAGAGTAGCCTATCTGCAGGGTCCGCACGGCTCACTGGGGTTGGTTAGCTCAAGGGTTTTTAAGCCTTTGCAGGGGTCCCCTCTCTCTCTCTTTCTCTCTTTCTCTCTCTCTCTCTCTCTCTCTCTCTCTCTCTCTCTCTCTCTTCTCTCTCTCTCTCTCTCACTGCGGGCCAGAAGCAACATGTTTAAAGGATCCTGATTAAAACTGCATGAAGAAGATCTACCCACAGTCTAGTCTTCCTTGCTGGCGAGGGCAGGCACGTACAGAATACTATTGATGAGAATTATCTACATTATGAATTCTAATTTTAACATACACCAACTTAGTCAGTGTTTACATGTAAGATCAATATTTAGGACATGAGAGCAAATACTCCATTTCACTGTGGTCACCTGTTTCTCTTGCATGATGTTTTATATGCCATTGTGTTCTACAAATTGAAGCACCAGAAGTAGAAGAACCATTACTTATTCGAAGATGGTACTCATGCAACCCAGCTGCTACAGTGGTTGCTACATAAAGCTGAGTATGTATCATGAAGCACATTTGATAGTTGTGTTAATTGTGGTACTGAAAGATGAAGTAACTTTCCCAAGACAAATAGATCCTAACACACACTGATAATAAGTAAACTCTGTTGAAGAAATTATGTGGGTATTGTAACAGCAAAGTATTCTTACTCATATCTTACTAAAAAAAAAATCATAGTAGCATTTTGTGAAATTACATAGACATCTCATATTCTATAGTGTTATAAACTTATAAAAATATACCTGTAAATATAAATACTATGTATATATATATATATGTACATATATTAGAACAAGTGGCATTTAAAGTAAAATATTCTACATGATCACGTATTCTTTAATATAGGGATATTAACACGATGAAAAATAGAAATTTTAAACCAGCAAGATATTAGGGGATAAACATCTTTAAATACCACAAGGATATCTAAATCGATTTTGGCAGCATTCACGCATTGCTTGATTTCTCTAGGAAAACTCCTTGGTAAGTGGTCAGCAGTAGCTTGATGTCTCACTTGGTTTGCTCACTTCTTTGCTGGGTCTGAGAGCCTCTGTGTAACTGGAGGGTATTGATCATCATGCTACTATCAACAGGGCTACTGCAAATGTTACCTTTCAGTCTCTCATTTGTAAGTGATTAGAAAGCTGCTATAATGTCTTCAGCCTCTTGAGAGGACCAGCTTTCTCTAGTCCAGACAGCAGATGTTAGCCATGAAATGAAGTTGAAAAATCTAGAAGCAGGTTAAAAGAAACTTTCTGTCACACTCTTACCTGTGAAACAAAAGTAGAAAAGACATTGCAGGAAATGTTGCATAGTTAACATACTTAAACACGCCACAGGTAAAAATAAGAAATTAGAATATATATTTGAATAGGAATTTCTTTTTTATTATTTTTATAGATGAAACTTATTAGTTTTTGTTCTTATGACAGCAAGAGTCATAAAAAATTGTATATTTCATTCAATATCCAAACAGCATTGATTTTGTTATTAAAAAATAAAATCTGAGAGTAAAATAGACTTTTTGCTTTGTTTTTTCAATTAATCATGAATGCATAAAGAGTTTTTTAAAGAGTTATCTTGAGGATAAAGGTAATTTTGCCATTTCCCTTAATAATTTTATGTTAACATCATATTTTGAAGTTATATACATAAATTTTAATGTGAAATTAAAATTTCATCTTACAAATAATATGTTTTAAGTAACGAGTATGTTTTCCCTACTATTTCTCCCAGCCTGCCTCATCCCACCACCACGCCAGCCCCCAATAATAATACACAGAGACTCTGTATTTAATATAAGGCTGTTGGCCAGGTACTAATTTCTTATCAACTAACTCTTTCTTAATGATTAACCCATTTCTATTAATCTAAGTATTTCCATGTGGCTCATCTTACCAGGGTGCAACGGGCTGGCATCTTGCTCTCTTTCAGCTCCCCATGCTGAATTATCCTTCCTACTTCCTCTCTCCTCCTTGTCTCCTAGCCCTGCCTATCTTGTTTCCTATTGGCCAACAGTGTGATGGGAGATGTTATTCTGTATATATGTTTCTCATACTGGTTAATAAAGCTCTGTGGCCAATGAGATAGCAAGATAGGCGGGGCTAGGAGACAAGGAGGAAAGAGGAAGTAGTAGGAGGAGTCGAGATGTAGCCCAGGGAAGAAACAGGACGCCTGCCGCGGCTCCCCGATAAGACGACCACGTGGAAATACTTAGATAAGTAGAAATGGGTTAATCATTAAGACAGAGCTAGCCCATAAACAATAATGGTAACTGGCCAACAGGATTGTATCAAATACAGAGTCTCCTGAGTGTTATTTGGGGCTGGCGTGGCTGTGGGCCCAGACTGGCGGGCTGGCGGAAACATACACGCTACAACAGTGCTTTATTCATTAACCAGTATGAGAAACATATTTACAAAATAATATCTCCCATCAGTTTTAATTAAACACAGGAAACAATCCTGGATCTTAAAATTCCCATTATCTCTAAGGTCTTATGAAAATGTATATTGATTAACTTAATGACATAGTAAATTGATATAACTTTAAAATATATTTATTTTAGAAACATTACTTATTGCCGTGTGGTGGTGATGCACACCTTTAATCCCAGCACTTGGGAGGTAGAGGCAGATAGATTTCTGTGAGTTTGAGACCAGTCTGATCTACAATACCTAGTTCCAGGGTAGCCTCCAAAGCCACAGAGAAACCCTGTCTTGAAAAAACCAAATCAATCAAACAAAAACAACAACAAAAAGAAATTACTTCTTACTGTTTTTCAAAGATCTTTCCATTTAATCATTTGTATTTCCCATGTTAGGAGTTTTGTTGTGAATAAAGCTAGTTTTGAATTTTGTGTCAGTTTTGGAGTGAGTGTTTTCTTTAATTCATCTAAATTTTTATAATTAAGACATCTGCTTAAAATTTATACATAATGGTATCATGGGAGCTGTCTTTTATTGCATGGAAAATACTTGCATAAATAAAATAGTTTCTTGTACATTTACAAAAACCAACTGGAATATCCTGCTACTTAGTCGTCTTAAGAGTTTTGTTTCCAGAAATTTACAACTCATCCATGAAAACATACTCAGAAGAATAATAAGACTTGTGTCTAATGTCCTTGTCTACTGTTTATTCAGGTCACTCTGTGACCTCTGTCAATAATTAAAACTGACTGACATTGATTGGGGTTAATTTCTATCATTCAAGAGCAGCAATATATAATTCACAATAGAATAGAACAGAAGTCTTCATTTACTGGATTGTTCTTTATAGGGAATTGGTGAGCATCCAAACTGTCAAAGACTCAAGATTTATAAATCCAGGCCAGTGTTAATAAGCTGGGTTATTTAAGTGAAGAATATTAATAGCCAAATAAGCACACACACATTTAAATATGTGCATACAATTTACATATGATTAATTACATTAATAGATGGAATTAATTATGTTATTTAATAATGTAATTTTTCACTTGTTACACATCCCATAAATTAATAAGGTCAAAAAATTGATCAAACAAAATTCTATAAAGTATATAATTTTTTGTTGGCTTCTTTTTTAAACTAAGTATATATAGCTCCTTATGTTGAAATTTATTTCTGAAAGTGACAGTATCCCCCTCTGAATCCTACCCAGATCATAACAATAATTGTCTCTTTTTCCTTTGGGGTCCCTCCCTCTGGAGGCCCTTTGCTCTGTACTAATCAACTTAAAATAATCATGGCTAGTCATTTCAGGAGGAGCATCTAGGATACTGGAAGACTTGACCGATTCATCCATTTCATCTTTTGCTTGTCAAAGTGGTCCAAAGGTGTATTGTTTTTCCTCCCTCTCCCTCCCTCTACCCTATCTCTTCCTCCTCCTCTCACCCTTCTTCCCTCTACCTCCCTCCCTACCTCTCTCTAACTCCCTCCCTCTTTCTATCATTCCAACACTTCCCCTTTCCCTCATTCCCTCCTTCGTGCTGTCCCTCCCTCCTCCCCCTCCTTCTTTTCCTTTCTTCCTCCATCTCCCTTCCTTTCCCTCTTTCCCTCTCCCTCATCCTCCTTTTCCCCTACTCTATGATCCCACCAATTGCCTTGGTTACCATCTGTTACGATAAGGTTTTCTTGCAAGCCAGGTCCCACAGCCAAGCCAGCCCCAAAGAACACACAGAGATGTTGTATTAAATACAATGCTATTGGCCCTGCACTTCTGATGGGCTTGAATTCACAGCAATTTGACATGTATCTTCGATGATTAAAACTGCAGTAGTTAGCTAGAGCAGCAGAGAAAACTTTCAGATTAATAAGCAAGAAAATGCTGCTTAAAGCAAAATTCAGAGGTTGCTCTTACTTCGTTTGCTGGCTCTACCTCAGAGACTACTTACTTACTGAAACTATTCTTACAGTAAATTTTGGGGGTAATCCTCGAGTTCAGCTTAATTTGAAGCACCCTTACTTAAACTGCATTTTCAGTATTAATCATTATATCTATTATGGGCTGAAGTTATATCTCCTTTACAAAATAGAGGACACATTTTCACCCTATTTGGTCAAATAAGATACAACCCTCACCCTGACACCAACTCATTTATTGCAGTGCTCTAGAGCTTTACATAAAAACTACATCATTTCTCCAATGTGAAGTATGAAGCTGATCAAATCTCACTAATATATACTAAAGAAACTCTAAAAGTTCACATATTCACAACAATTAAATCACTGAATTATTGAATCAGAAATTAAATTATAATGAATTAAAGTGGTCATATGTTATGTATATTTGAAGCCCAATAATAAATTCATTTATGAAGAAACATGTAAAATGTAAGGGTTAGCACTTGTTAAGCAATAGCTAAACTTCAGATACAATTTTAAATATTAGTATCTTTGTTACAATTGATCAAAATGACCTAATTTGTGTGAATTTATGAATTCATGTTCTGAGATGATGAATTATGTCAACTGAGTGACATACTACCATTATATCAGAGCTTGATCTATCAATCTAGATGATTTGATCCCACATGTAGCAATATTTTCAGTGTTGATTGTGATTAAAGTTACTCATGCCAGAGAATAGAAAAATACCAAAAGAATTTTCCTGTTTATAAGAATTTTAAAAGGTATCAAAACATTGAAAATATGTAATCTGTTATCTTTGAAATAGAAGGGAGAAGAGAAAGGAAGAAGTCCAGTGTTTGGAAATGTAAAGGTTTTTTTTTTTTTTAATGACTGACTCCAGAAAAGTTGAAGTCCTTTAAAATAAATTTTGTAAAAAGTTGGATAGTTAATTAAACTTAATGTTGTAGACTACCATGTAACATGGAAAGCAAGGATCAAGTAACACATACAGCATAAAATGTCAACAACATAAGTTATTAAAAGTTATTAAATGTATAGTACTTATTATAATTGTTAGGAAAGAAAACAAAATATTGCACATTATTGAACATAGTGCCAAGGATGACAATATTGTAGTTGTTAATGAAATATTTTGACTGTTGCAATACATGGAAAAAATTTATAATGCATGTAACACATAAGTATACAAAACATAACTTTAACTTCTATCACCTATAAAATTATAGTATTAACATACTAGCAAAGGAAATAAAATCTTAAGTAACATGTAGTGTAACACCAACATGATGGTAATAGTAATACTATGGAAATATGAATCACTTCTGGTTGTATGACTGTCAGACCATATATCTTCATTGCTTTGGTATATTTCTATACATATTTAACTGTAGGTAAACATAAAAATATATGATTAAGCCCTGCCAAATCTTAAAGAAAGGAAGGCCTAAGAATGGGAAGAGCTAACAAACTTCTGCACTCACAGAAGCTGTGGTCACCTTCACAAGGTAGCCCATGCTCAAAATACCCACAATTCTAGTTTAGATGGCTAGTTAATCTCAATGCCCTCTCCTTACTAAAGAGTGAATACTTGTTAAAAATTATCCTTTTTTTAAATTTGAAGTTATAGGCACTAATAGAATTCTCATAATTTTGTGATTAGTTTCACTACCAGTAAAAAAGAAATAAGATTAATTAAACTCAGTGAGTTATGATAAGACTTGAAGTTAGGGTAAGAATTAATGTGGGGACTGTAGAGGGTAGATATGATCATATTCCATTAAATTATTGTATAAAACTTTCAATAATGAAAGCTAATGAACTTATTTAAATTAACTACTCTAGACACACTAAACATGATGATGGGCAAATCAGTCTTTTCATAATGGATGTACGAATCGAGTATGTGATCATGAATATACAGCTACAACATAAGTATAAATGTGCTACCTATTCATTTCCTGCGTACTCGATACATGGATCTTTCAGAACTTGTATTCAGGATATAGTTGCCAGGCCCAGATAAAAAGGCTTGATAAAAAGGTAGTTTTTGCTATCATTGTCAGGAGCATGTATGTGTTCATGGTTTTAGAAGTTCTCAGAGGTAAGTCAGTATTTCATGCTTTCTTGTAGATTATATCTGGTTGGGTCCTAAATCAAGAACAAACAATGCCAGGACCTCAGTTATGGGTAAGACCTAGAGCTCACCTTCTATCTGCTCCCCAACCATATATTCTCTCCTTTGATTTCTCCTTTTCATTTTATTTCTAATTCTCCTTAATTAAGGATTAAGATTCCCCACTTGCAATATTATTTGACCTCCAATTGAAATTGGGCAGAAACCCAGAAATATAAACTTCATATATAAGTCTTAAAAGCTAATGTTCTAATATCCTTACTTCTACAGAGATGAGCAGCAAACTTTTTCTCTTACTCAGGAAAATTGTGTGGTAGAAGAGCTTTCTTACAGTTAGCATTGTAGTAGAAACAAGGCCTAGGGAATATATTGTGCCAGCCAAAAAGCATTTAACACAGAATGAAAGCGCTTCTTGGCAGACATATGTTACCTTTTTCCTCAATACACTGAACAGGTGGGGCAGAGATAACTTTATTGAAAGCAGAACTGGAAAGGCTGCCTTACGCAGCTTACAATGCTTCTAAACACTTGGAATCATAACAGGAGAAGACTTGATTGATTTAATTACCACTCAAGTGTGGAAATGTTGATGCCTACAGACATAACCCGAGCATGCACAAATACTGCCTGTTAGATAAAATGCATGCCATTGAGGATGAGTAGAATTGGGGGAATAAGGGAGCATTACAAAACACCAAAGAAGAAATCAGCTTTCTTCCTGTCCCCAGAATGTATGCAACACCAAAAGCTATGCTGGTATCATTCTCTGTTTAGCTTTCTCTCTTTTTAGAAACTATGATAAGATAATATATTCCCTATACTGCAAGATGCAAGAGAGCCACGTCTTTCCAGGTAATCATAAATAAATATGCTTAGAGTATCCCCAGTGATTATATGCCCTACAATGGCTCTGCTTGCTTATTGTATTTATTAATATGTAGCTCTTATAACTGAGCAGGTTATCAAACCTTTAGGGACTTAGCTGAATGAATCAATAGGCATTATTGATTAAGGTCCATTAAATATTGTATTCTTCATTCAGTAGACTCTGTGGGGAAATTAAAGCATAGGTCTTCATCTTCTTCAGTCAGTGATCTGTCACTGGGTATTAACTGTTCTTGGATGGCATTGTTTAATTCAATAAAGTGACACATTTGATGTGAGTCATTGCCTTCAACTTCTTAGTGCTAGATAATAAAACATTAAAAACACTGCTTTATTTTCACATAGAATGAAAGAAAAGAGTATACTTCAAGAAACAAAACAATCTGAGTATCATAAATTAATGGCTTAGGAGCTTCTCTCTCCCAATCTGTGCCATTTGTCTGTCTTTAAAATGAATAACATTCAATAAACAGTAAGACAATTATAAGGAATATGTCCAAATTTGGGAGATAGATCCAAAGGAAACCATTGAGCCTTTCTTAAGTAAAGCCAATAGCTGCTCACACGTAATAATGAATTGCTTAACCTAATGAAAAAGTTAAAGCAATGCTTTATAAATAATAACTTATATTAGCAATATTGCATTAATGGTAATGCAATAGATTATGCTACTTAATACCAATCATCATAAAATTCCTAGCCTTCTGTGAGATACATTGTGAGATTAGAAAAAAAATCACTGTTAATGAAATAACTTTTGTAAAAACAACATTCTACCATTCCTTCACCATGTCCCTAGAAACTTCATAAATTACCCAAGTGTAACTATAAAGATGAATTGCTGTACAAGAGATGAAACTTGAAAAGGTCCTAGTATGTCAACATCCTGCATGTCATTGCACTGATAGTGTCCTTCTGTGGGCCACTATAAAGGAGAGGAATAACAAGCTCTCTGTCTAAACTACCGGGGTCTCCAAAGCTGATGTACCGATGAACATTTGTTCAGGTCATTTCTGCAATACTGAGATAAAACAAAGAAAATTATATGTTTAAACACACTGAAAGATATCTCAATAATACTACACTGGTAAAAACAATATAAAGAAAGTTCAAGGATCAAAACAATTAACAAAAAACATGAAACATAGTTTAGTGAACTATTTGGTATTACCCCATGCAACATGACATAAAGGAATCATCACCTCATAGTAGTGCCTATAGTCCTCATCTTGAAACATTTCTCAAAAACAATTTTAGCTTAAGAGAAAAGCCAAGTTCAACTCCTGGAATGAACTCAAGAAATATGGATCACACAGCCCCCAGGAAATGAAAGCACTACTTTGTCAACCCAAATCAAACTCAGCATCCTGTGAACATCCTAGACAACTGCTCACTTTCTCCTTTTTGATTCTCATGAACATTGCATTATTATCATTAATGGCATAGCTATCAGAGGAGATTTAAAATATTTACAAGTCATTATATCCCAGAACTCACTGAACAACAGATGAGAATGAGTGTTGCTACCTAAAATTCAGAAACAACGGCTCTGGTATTGTTATTATGAGAAGGATTATAGCACTAAATCATTCAAGATGTTTATTTTTTAGTTTACTTTGAAGTTTGTTTCAACGATCTCCTAAGTTAGGAACATTTCCATAGTAAAAATCCTTACAAATGTATGGGGATCACCTTTAAAAATTTTTGATATTCCAATACTCAAATAAGTATATCCTGCATATACTTGCTCCTCTGATTCTAATATTTGTGATGATTTGTGTTTTAGAAAACGTGAAACAAATCACTACGTAGTAATGGTAGGTAATGGACTAACCCTAAATAGAAAACATCAAGTATAATCTAAATTTTATTAAACAAAGCCCACCTAACCGTATGTCCAGATATTTAAGACACTTTCTATGAAGCTAGCAGAATGGATTGTCAAAATGATTGGTTTGTTTTTTTGTGGTATGAAACTGTTGAGGTTAAATGGTAATGTAACCAACACATCCCAACATGTGATGTGCAGATGCCTACCAAGCAAACAGCAGTTTTTACTGTCAGAATTCCAAAACGGATATTGTTACATGGGGTTAAAGACCAGCGTCATATTTAAACAGAATTTGAGTAATCTAGTACGATTTTACTGGAAAACCAAGAATAAACAATCACTCTAGGCAAGATAATCATTCATAACCACAGTCTCATAAAATCTGAAGACAATATAGAGGCTTTACAAACAATGATGAAAATTTTGATTGCACTGAATTTCTTTTCTTTGATATGAGATCATTCCTGAAGCAGCAAGAATAACAATTTGAATGCTCATCAATGACACTATATATTACCTCATTGTCCAAACTAAAATCAACAGTGACCAAGAGAATAATCTTAGAGCTATAGTTGTTTGGGACTAGGTGCAAATTTTTAATGATGTCTAGGGTGTCCATTTATTAAATGAAAACTATGAAGCAGATTTCTAGTGATTCACTTTCAAAATCCCCTTGATAGTCTGAACTATACATATATAATTAAAGCAATACACAAAACTGATGGAATAAAATTTTTATAATTTATTTGATGTTTCTTTAAGGGTGACTATGAGAATTGAGGAATAAGAAAGGAGTTACCATAAGTAACAGTAGGTGGCAACTGCCGTTACAATCAGAAAGCAGAATGTGACTTACATTAACCATTCATGGCCATCTGCACTGACATTTGTGATCTCACCCATATAAACAAAGCATCATTTTAGAAGTTCATTGTACATTTATCATGTTTGCATGATAAATGGCCATCATCTTAAAACAGTAGATTAGCAAATTGAATCTAATATATTGTATTTTGTCCATGACCTATATCTGAATATTAATGCTTACGTGATGTGGCCACCACCTAGGATTTTGGCTTCAGAACCAATATCATCCATCTGATGATCTTATGCAAATATCTTTGAAACTCAGAACAAGCTGACTATAGCAAATATCTTACTGACTAATGTAAAATGCTAGATTCTGGATTACTTGCTTGTTGAAATGCCATTGAGCTATTGAGCTGAATTTGTATTGTAATTCACTTTACTCTGTTAGCCTGCTCATTCTCATTAAACTTAAATAGTAATATCAAAAGTCACCTAAAATTTAACACGTACAAGTTGCATTGATTAACATGTAACATTAACACTTCTACCAAGGAGTGTCTTATATATTTAGAAAGAGCATTTTTGAATAAGAGAAAATAATAGCCTGTTAAATTTCAGTGTCCATGTGGATACCTCTCTACCTTGTTTTAGCACACCAGCTCTTAATTGTCTAATAAATTAATGAGGAAATATTGAAGGTCCATGCATAAAATAAGTCAAACTTTCACAACTGGGAAACATCTCAATCCCAAGCCCTATTTTTTAATTATTCATTTTTTGAGATCATATAATTGTATTATTTTCTCCCTGCAAACAATCTCAAAAACACCTGTTGCTTTATTTCAAACATATTACCTGCTTTTGTAATCATTGTTCTTTCAGTGTATGTTATGGCATGTAAGTAAATATATACATTTATAACTGTAATTGTATAAAATCATTATATAAACTTTATATCTTTATAATTTACACATATATGATTTGTATTTATAAACCATGAACATAACATTGTATCTATTATGGTTAAGTTACAAATATTAACTTAATATCTAATATATTTGCTAAATATAACACAAAGTATTATATTTGTTAAATATGACATTTATTTATTATAATTATATGATTATATGTATTTTATATATTTATGTACATACTCATAATTTAGAACTACAGCCTCTAAAATTTTTTAGCCTCTCCATTGCTTACTATGTATCTAAAGATTCCCTTGAACTTGTGATTGCTGCCTCATTTTCATAAATAATTATAAGACTTGATAAATAGGTATAGTTTTCTACATCCTAAATTAGTCTTGTATCAACTTGAAACTCTGCCTATAGCAATGATTTATTATTTATTTTCATCTCTACTTATTCTATACAGTATTCCACAGACCCAAATATTTAACTGAAGTTCTTTATTTCTACAGTGGATGTTTTGCCACATTAAAAAATTTTTTCAATTTTATCAATCTTAAAATTGATGACCTCATTCATCTGCTATTTCACATTAACCGCTACACATTGTTGTCATTTTCTGAGCAGGTAGACAGGATGGAATGCCAGGGAGCTTGGTCAGATTTCTATTTTACGATAGTTGAGTAAACAAAAAGCACAACTATGGCGCATACACAGAAGTGCTTGTCTCACAGGCAATCATTACACAACATCATGGATACAAAGAAAATAAGAGTGGAAGGCCCGGGGAATCAACGTCCTCACCGTGGAAGGAACATGTATTCTAGGTCCTACAGCCTAATTTTTCCACCACTTAACAGTTAGCACCATGAGGTGAGGCCAGGGAGAATGAGCTTCTGAGACTCAGCAATGTATCACGAATAAGCTTTTCTAATGTCATCGTGAGGGCAAGCTGTTTGACCGGCAAAAACACTCAAAATCTTCTGTTGAGCTTAGGCAATGGAACTTTATCAAGCCTATGCTTGGTATTCAGGAATAAGTGTTCCTTTTAGAAGCATTAGAATCAATATGCTTAAAGCAGTATAAATCCAAAAGCTTAGTGAACAAAGTGAAAATTTAAAACTCAAGAACAAGCTATCTTGAAGTTGGTAGAGGATGGAAAATGAATAGCCCTGCTTTTTTTTGTTTTGTTTTGTTATTTTGTTTTTTGGGTTTTTTTTTTTTTATTTTATTTGATTTTTGACCTTAAAAAGCAACAACAATAGAAATGTGGTTGTCTTTCTGGGTGGTGCTCTATCTGAACTCATGACATAAACAGCACCCAGAAAACTCATTGAAAACAAGAAAGTGCAAATACTCTAAAATTGAGGTTTCCTAGATTAATTTACTGAGGTTTTTCATATTCAAATAAAAATAAAACAATGTTCTAAATATTGTCTTGTATTTCAGAACATATCTGCTTTACTATAAAATTGTCTCCTTAGAAAAGTGTTGAAATATGTCAAATACAGTTTGGAACTTACTTTGGAAAATTTAAAAGCCAGTACATGTAAACATATAAAGTATGACTGTGTCGTCTTTACAGACAGATACATCATTCTTATTGCTGTTACTTGTTTTGACCTCAAAAGTAGAAGACCCACATAATATGTCACAGTGAATTCAGTTGTTTAAAATCAACTTAGGAAAAGTAAAGCACTTGGCATTCTTGGGCATCAAATAGAGTGATTTGATGCTGTCTGTCTTCTGTGGTTTCATTACTATATCATGTAACTGGATGTTTCTACAGGCTTCCATGGAAGACTGGAAAGAGCAAAACAGCAAAACTCTCAAAGCAGTGTGCTTGGTTGTGAGATAATTTCTATAAGGAAACAGCGAACTGCGATTGATTGAAATTTTTCAATGGAATATTATTAATAGTATATTTTTCAAACACATATCTATCATGGTAAATGATTAGCTCTCTCTCAAATTAAAAGCACTGACAACCTACATAGTTTAGCAACTGATCCTTACGTTCTTTATTTGCTTTTGTGAGAGGTTTCTATTTTTCTCTTTTGGGGGGGAAAGAGAAATAGTGAAACAATTATACACTTAACCAAAATGCACATTTTTATAATGAGTTGTGACATATTCTATTAATGAATACAATAGAAATATAAAATAAAATTTAGAGCAATAAAAGTAAGTGTACAGAAAGAATAACAGTCTAACAAATATACATAAAAATTACATAATTACATCACAGAAATTTTATAAAGCCAGACAACATTATTTCTCAAAAAAAAAAAAAATACACCATCATTTCTTGATTAGTAAATTTGGAAATCCAATGCAATACAAAATACTAGATGCCGATAATGTATGTAAGTCAGTGCATACATGTATGGTTTAAATGAAAATTTCCCAGCTTGCCTGAAAAACACTAACAAAATAAAAAAGAAGAAAGAAAGAAAGAAAGAAAGAAAGAAAGAAAGAAAGAAAGAAGGAAGGAAAGAAAAAACCTGCAATCATAGGAGGCATAACAAGCCCTCTTTTGTGGTGGTGAGAGTTGTGCAAGAGACTCCCAAAACCTTACAGGCTCTTGTTAATAATCTTGTTTATCTCTCAGAGGTGGAAAGTAAGTCCCTATTGCTGTAGACACCTTGTAACCTTGTATTTCAGACCCAGGGCCTAGCTGTTGCTGCCCAAGAAGTGAACTGAAGTCTTTCCTCTGTGGACTGCTTTCATTGCAAGTGAAGTTACCAGGCAAGCTTCCAAAAGATGGAAGCAGCGTGGTAGGTATGATGCCTATGAACCAAAACAATGTCGGCATGGCATTGATCTTGGTGGAGAACCAACAAGCACCACTCAACTAAATCAGCATAATCCCCAACTACAGTATAAATATTTGTCCTTAGCCCCACATGTAAGTATAGTCTTCATCCCTTATCAAAGAAACTTCTCTTTGCAATGGACGGAAACCACAACAAAAAGGCAAAAGCAAACATAGTACAGATTTGTGGAGCCCATTCCCAATGGATGAATCTACAGAACAACTCCCACTCTTAAAAGTTTGGGTCTACTAGGAATGTCAAAAACAACACCCACAAAGTCTTATCAACAAGATGAGATAAACATGAGCTGAGCAAGAAAAACAATAATATATGTGTAATAAGAAATCTTTTTTAAGAACGTGATAGGTATGGGTAAGGAAAAATAATCAAAATGAGAGATCTAATCATGAATAGGGCATGGTTAAAGAGAGAGCCAGAAAATGAATTAAACAAGGACCAGCTCTTTGGCTTAAGAAAAACATGATGAATATGATTTTGTCATTTAGAGAAAATGGGATTGCAGCAAGTTTTGGCTTTTGGTGGTGGGAAAGCAAGAATACTTATTTTCACATGTGGGTAATGAAGTCTGTGGTTCAAGAAACAGGATATCATCTTTTTTTTATTTAGACGGTGAGAAAAAATTAGAAGATATTAAACAGCCATTAACTGCTAAATTTCTTTTTCATTCTAACATAGAGACACAGGCACTGTGATAGAATAGAAACACGTAAACATGTATATACCCCTGAACCCTTCATAGTCCTGCCTAATTATCTTGGATATTAGGGAGAGAAAATTGATTCATCACATTTATTATGTTATGGATAACTACATGATTTTTTGGTGACACATTTTAATTTTTGAAAGGCACACAAATTCTATTTCTCATATTTCTGGATAGTCTTTAAATTGATGGATGATATTGTCTTAATATTTAGCTTCATTTATGCAATAGGAGACACATGAAATTTTCATTTGCAAATTGTGTAAATATTAAATATTTATGTGTATTTTGTTTCATTTTTGTTCTGCAGTCTAGAAATTTTACATGAATTTATTTATTTCTAAAACACATGAATAAGTTTTGATTTTAATATGTCTGAGTAATGGAACCCTATTATTCATATTGAGTGGGAATATTGCTTTATCTTTAGAACTGTAAACCAAATGTCTTTATTTATTGCTATCTGTTGTGGAAAATCTTTTGTACTGTGTCACTTAGACTGATTTTAATAGAGACCTGAATGGCCAAACTAAAGCAGGACTTTCAGGGCAGAGGAGACACTGTTTAGAACAAGGACAGTTTTAAGAATAGAGATTCATGAAAAAAGTGTATGGAAACAAATAAGGTATTTTCAAGTACTTTTAGAAAGGAATTTGGAAATTCCTAATATTTACAGAGTGCTTGTAGTTGGAAAAGGGAGTAGAGTAGTGCTTTTTAGAGATGCTATTTATTTATTTACTTACTTACTTATTGCAAATGTTGACGTTGGCATAACAAGAAAAGCATTCAAATAGAAATGCTTAGGAAGGCAGTGGTGCCACACACCTTTAATCCCAGCACTCAAGAATTAGAGGCAGACATATCTCTGTGAGTTTGAGGCCATCTTGTGTAAGAAGTGAATTCCAGTACAGCCACAGAGAGATCTGTCTCAAACAAAACAAAACAAATACAAAACCAACAATAACTAAAAAGCCAACAATAACTAAAACCCCGAACAAAACAACAACAACAACAAAAAAAAGAGATTAAAAACATTCTTGCCATATTCGCAACTAGCTTAAGATAGATAACTTTCAATTTACTTGACTATCTGAAAAATGCTTCCCAAATGGTTAGGTCACGTATGTCAAAGTTACACAAATATTGTCAATAAATACTTGGAAGTCAAGCTAAATCTGTGTGATTCAGATGACTATGCCTTGACTGTCCTGCAAGTAATATGTACATAAAGTTAAAGTTATTAGATGAAGAAGCATTGAGAGCAATGAGCCAAGATGAAGAATGCTCCACAAACTGAAAAATCTCAACAGTTTGAGAGTAACATTCCCTATTGATGATGGATGGAGAGGGCTCATCTCACTGTGGCTTTGCCCCCCCCCCACTGTGCTGGTAGTGCAGATGATATGAAGAAAGCAAGTTAAGAAACTGAAGAGGGCAAACCAGCAAGCTAACTTTTTCTGTGTCTGATTCAGTTTCTGACTCCAAATCCCTGTCTTGAATTACTGCCTCTTTTCCCTTTGGAGATGCACTATGATATACAACTGTCACTTGAAGTAAACTCTTTCCTCTATAAGTTGCTTTACATCATGGTATTTTATCAAAGATTGTAATATAATTTTTACATTTCTCCTTTCCCTTTCCTCCCCCCCCCCAAGATCTCCCTTATAAACTTTCTTACTCTTTCAAATTCATGGACTCTCTTTTCATTTAGGAAGATTGTAAAATAAATACAGTTTCAAGTATCCTCTTGCTACAAAGCAAAAGACATATGATGCTTTTGCTTTGCTACATTATTTTGTATTTCCCTTTTTGTATGTGTGTGTGCTTTATTTTTTTATTTACATTTGAAACAAGCTTGTTTACATATCAATCACAGTTCCCTCACTGACCTATACTACCCTAACCCCCATAAACTCCCGTTCCATCTTTTTTCTGCTCCCCAGGGAGGGTGAGGTCTTCCATGGGGGAATCTTTAAAAATCTCTCATATCATTTGGAGCAGGACTCAGTCCCTCCCCCATGTGTCTAGGCTGAGGGAGTATGCCTCTGTGTGGAATGGGCTGCCACAGTCCACTCATATTCTAGTGATAAATACTGATCCACTACCAGAGGAATCATAGACTGCTCAGTCCTCCTAACTAACACTATATTCAGGGAATCTGGGTCAGTCCTATGCTGGTTTCCCAGACTGGGGTACATGAGCTCCCTCTTATTCAGGTCAGCAGTTTCTGTGGGTTTCTCCATCCTGGTCTTGACCCCTTTGCTCATCACTCCTCCTTGTCTGTAACTGGATTCCCAGAGTTTGGTTCAGTGTTTAGCTATAGATGTCTGCTTCTTCTTCCATCAGATACTAGATAAAGACTCTAGGATGGCATATAAGGTAGTTGTCAATCTTATTACAGGAGAAGTGCATTTAGAGTAGCCTCTCCACTATTATATGTTTTAAAGTAAGGAAGTATAAAGCAATTTGTGAATTAGTACACAGTATGCACAATACCAGTCATATAATTATTCACAGGCCTGGAGATTAGTTGTTTGACAAAATTATACATTTTTAATTATGTAAGTGCTTTCTGTGTTTCTACTCAACTGTAAATCATTTGAAATATAATAGAAACATGGGATTTGTTCCAAATTTTATGGTTATAAAATATGGGAATGAAAAAAATGTAATGTTTATATGTTAAGCATTCCACATGTCCTACTAAACTTACCAGTATATGCCACGAGGACAAGTCTGAACCCACCTAAAGTTGAGCAGTATATAGGTCATCTAATTCTGGCAGTCTCAAAACAAAGGACACATAAAATTTGAGTAATGTTCCTTACTATATGCTTGCGTGCTTTGCTTTTTGGTTGTGCTTTACCTTAAAAGCTGACTTCTTTACTATTGGAGTGGGATTTTCATTCTTTTATTTTCATATTTATTTTCACTGAAGTTAATTCATGGTACATTATATTAGTTTTAGTAAGGACAGCTCATAAAAGCACAGAGTATACTTGAACAATACCTACATCCTACAACTGCTACTTTCCTTCCCTCTTCGACCTTGTGTGTGGATTCTCATTGATTTCCTAAGCATTAGTCAACTTTCCTGTTACACAATTTCATGATTTTATTCACTTCTAATGCTAAATTTAAATCTTTTAACTACAAATGTAAAAACATTGTTGACTTTTGGGGTCTGGTTTAGCCCCTAATATGACTATCTCTTGTTGCCTTCAGTTTTCTGGAGTTTGATCTTCTCACTTAGTGTTAATTTCCTTTCTTTGCAT
The DNA here is from genome assembly GCA_030556225.1 of Cricetiscus sungorus. NCBI lineage: Eukaryota > Metazoa > Chordata > Mammalia > Rodentia > Cricetidae > Cricetiscus > Cricetiscus sungorus. Next base: position 49,703,414 of record JANBXA010000741.1, read on the forward strand.
ACCATCTGGTGGAACTAATAACCAAAGTATCTCTCTGTGTATGATGTCAAACATAGGCATAGCGATGAAAGGGAATACTTTGCATATTTAGTTATTTTCATAGCAGATCAGGAATAGGTCTCTGGAAACCATATATTCCAAAGGAAACCCCAGTACTATGTGGCTTCTGTAATTTGTAAATCAACTTTTATCTTATTCCCAGTAAATTCTGTGATTTCCAACAAATTCCCATTTCCTCTAAGTAAGCTAAGGTAGTCTTTGGCCTACAGCTGAAGACCATCACTCATAAAGTAATTGGTTTTAGAATTTGTTTCTGTGTAAGCGATTATAATTAAATTTACTGTGCTTGTAATTAATCCCTAGGGAAAATGAAAGAAAGAGCATTGCAACACATCACTCAGTTGCTTGAGCTGGATTCTGAAAGCCAGTTACCTATTGATGACAGAGCTAATTATATTTATTACTTATGCTTGTAAGAACAAAATTTCCCTTTCAGGCAGAGCTCTGTGAAAACAGTTGGTGGTTGTCAGTTAAAAGTAAGAAAAATAAGTCAATAAGAAAAAAAATTTAAATATATTATATAACTTTTTAAAAAAGCAAATATAGCCTGATCTCCTGAGATCTACCCTAAAATAAATCGAAAATTCAACAACCCATGATCTCTGATGAGTTCATCTTCATTTTTAGTTGATGGAATAATATTCCTGAGAACAACTGTGATGTGATGGTATTCACCCACCTTTACTGCAACTCTTGGCTTTCATTAGCCTTCCTTCCTGTGTTTGCTTTTGAACTTCTTGGCTGCTCACACATTGCAAGTCTCTTGTCTCACTTTCTTGGCTCTGGAATTTCAGGTGAGTTCCATCCTATTTAAGCTTTTTAAAGCTCATGTCTTTGGTGTAGAGACTTACTCACAATGAACTATGGTTTCATGAAAGACTCAGAGTACTTAGAGGTCTAATGCTTCTAAACTGATTTTCCACTTCAAATCCTTGCTTCAAGAATGGTCATGCCTTTAGCCTACAGAAGCCCATCATCCTTAGTTGTGGGTACACGTACTACCTCATGTATTATCTACAGTGTTCACCTCCTTTAAGTGGTTTTACTGACATTTTTGGAGAGGTAGAGTCTGAATACAGAAGCTAATTTGAATAATTAAATAGGGAAACAATTTCCATTAAATAGATCAGAAACATGTTCAAGCAGAAAATCCATAATTTTCTTGCCTTCTAAATTTTTTATGTTAATTGTATTTCCATTGAACTCAGAGACAGTTGTAACACATCCTTGAAATCTCTCCTTGGAAAGAAAATAAACATTTCAACATTATTGTGTCTAAACTTGATTGGACATGGAAGATTGTATTTCCAAATGGATATTTTGTGGTCTATACTGCACAAATAAGACCAAGTTGCATGGTCTGTTCTTTCTCAAGAAGAGCTTTAGGTTCCTTTCCCATTAATAATCCATGTGGTAGTTAATCAGTCACAATACTTCTGGTTTGCTCTGTTTTGCTGCACCGATATATAGGTTTCCTGGAATAATTATATGTCTCCACTGCAGTCAATCAAGTTGAAAATTTAAGTGCCTGTTGATAGTGTAATTTGCAACCTGGCTGTAACAAGTAAAATACCATCATCCCTAAAAGTAATTCACTGCTTCTTAAACCTGCTCATAATGACTCAACCCTTTCAGTTATGGAATTTGCATAGAAAATGAAAGTTTTAATTGATATTTTTTTACATCACTTTATTAGACCATATATATACACACACACATATATAAACACGCACATATACATATACACTTAAATTTAAAAGTATGTTCTCTTAATTCCTGTTACTTCCATCTCACTCCAATTTATATCCTTGCAAAGTATTTTAATTTCTCATCTTAAGTTATACCTGTCCTTCAAACCTATATTAAATAATATGGTTATAACCATAAAAAGACATATGTTTGTACAGTACTTAACAAGAATATAAGTAGTTGTTAAAATTAGAGATTAAGGAAAATCAGATAATTTAGGACTGGTGCCTCATTAGAGATGAAGCTTTGGAAGAACTCTGAATATCTTCTAGACCCAGAGGGTTGTACTGTGAGTTGTTTAGATATTAGATGGTAGATATAAGATCCTAGTATTAGCAAAAAGGTTACCTTCAAAAAATCTCTTCATCTTAACTCTTCCAGACATTGCTGATGAGGGTACTGGGTTGTCTTACTGATAAAGGACTGAATTTCTGAGATCCCAGGCACCTTGAAGGTTCCAGCTAGCATCCAAGCAGCCTGACAGCTCACCCACACCCCTAATTCAATATGCATTTTATAACCAGAGAAGAGCTGAAAGAACACCGATAATTTTGCTTGCTGTTCTGCCATTCCTCATTCCCAAAGGAGCCTTATGGAGAAGGCCACAAATACCAGTGGTCATGACTAGTGCCATGTTTTCTACAGTGTGCCAGTGATCATGACTAGTGCCATGTTTTCTACGGTGTGAGTTCATTTAGATGATGGCTAATTAGGTGAGGGGTCAATACGAAAGGACAGCAAACGCATCTGCAAGGCGGCCTTATAAAACAACTATTTATTTGCTCATTATAGCCTTGCTGACTTCCTTTTTTCTAAAACCTTCAATTTATTTAAATAGCAGTTAACATAGATATAGTGAATCCACCTATAACAAATATCAAACAAAGAGTGCACAGGAGTAATTTCATCAGTCACATGGAGCCAATCCCAAGACTATGTATAGAAATTCCAAATTCCTGCATTAGAAGGTCTTGACAAGATTGCTAAAGCCCTGAAAAACATGTATTAACTGGATAAACACATCTCACAGCTATGCTAATTTTGGCATTTTCCAAAACAGTCCCCTACAATTAATCTACTAAGCCTTAGAAACAGGATGTTGTGATTTTACTGTAAGGAACTCTCATTTTCCTTCCCATTAGTTTTTACACATGCTTCTTCCTGGAATGTATACACATGCTTTATTTCTGTATGACAGTACAGGTCTCTTGGAACAAAGATTAAATGATTTATTTGATAGTTCTTTTATTAGATTTCTTTATGAAAATTATGCCTAAACCTCAAACACACACACACACACACACACACACACACACACACACACACACACACATACACACCTACATGTATGAGATATATGCTTAAAATATTTACCATCATTTAGCTACCTTTCCCATTTCTTGAAATAGCATGTTTATAATTAAGTTTAAATTTTATTCATTGAAGAATAAATACAATGATACAGTGAAGAAGGTTAAAGTCTCTTCTGTCCATTGCATGTTTAAAAGAATAGAACATATTTGAATTTTGAAATTTTACTTAACTTAACTAAAAACATTTCTTTTACCAAAATGTATTACATTCTGTCTTGTAAAACTTCTTGTATACATAAATGTATACTTAAATTAAGGAGAATTATATATGTCTCGCTTCTCTGATGTCCACACGTTAATGTTTTTGATACTGACCAAGTCCTTGCTGATTGCCTCATGAATAAGTTGGATAGAATATGTACAAAAATGTATAATCAAAATTCTAGTTTTTCTTTAATAAAATTACAATAATTTTGGAGTTCAGCATAGTTATCTCATTTGAACTAATTTCTTTTTAATGTCATATTCTCTAAATCAGCTATTAATTCCATCTTCTAGCCTAAAAAGTAATTCATATACAACATAAAATTACCTCTGTGAAAAACAGTGAAATGTCTCCTTCATTTGGGCCTGTTTTTAGACTTGCCAAATTTTATTTTTCTATGAGTAACTTGATACCAATGATGGAGCAGAGTAGCCCAGGAGGGCATGCGATTTTACAACTAAGGTCTGCTTTACCTGGGCGCTTGAATCAAATATTAGCAAGGGTCATGTGTATGCACTTTGTTTTTACTGAAGATGGTAAGCCTCCCATAGTCTATCTATAGCTCACAAAGTTAAGACACTCTAGGGAACTAACTTTTAAGAAAATAATGGAGTACAGGGGATAAAGGCCAATGCTGTGCACAGATTATTATGGGAACCAATTTTTCTGAGATCAAAATGGAAAATATCTCCCATTGAACTTTTTTATACAAATTTCAGTGTATCTAGGGGGAAATTTTCAGCTTTGTTCAACATTTAACATCATCCATATCTAATTTCAAATTTTGGATATTAGATGTAAAGAATGATATCACTTCTGATATTTTTTTAATTCTTTGCTGAAATTCAAACACTTGTCATGGGGTAGAGTTTTTAGAGAGGGAATTTTTTTTTCATTATGATATAACAAATGTCTTCATATCTGCATATATCAATGAAAAGTATTTATTGATACAACTTGAAGCATATTTTCTGCATAATTATTTTGTACTTTATCACAAAGACAAGTATATTGTTAGGGAATTCCCTAAGCACATTTGGGTTTGTACTCATAACCTTTCACACATAAATGTTCTGTTTCTTCCCTTCCTATTTAAAACAGCACAAACTTTCATTTATTTTGTTTTATATTCCACACAAAGTAATGGGTTGCATTATGTGTCTTTTTGAATATATTCAACTGTATTTTGATCTTGTATGTAGAGATTTTATATCAGTCATAAAAAATTTTTCTGATGCTCATGAATACTACATTCAATCCTCATTATTAAAAAATAGTAAGAATGTCATTAATATGTAATCAAATATAAAGAAAAATTGACATATGGTATTTTATCATATTAAAAATGAACATCTGCTCATTCATGAAAAGTGGAGACAATATCATATGGTAGAAAAATGACCAGGTAAATAAGCCTTCAAAATTTTAAAGGCTGTTGACCTAGTAGGAACTGACATTCCCTAATATAATTTCAAAATACGACAAAGCTCTTCTTGACTTTCCTTATATTTTGTCATGTTTTTGAAGAATTGCAGGTGTGAATTCTGTATCTTCCTTATCTGGGAATGATTTTTTTCCACAGTGTAGCCAATTTTTACAACCAGGAACATTGGTCTCAAGTATGTCACCATTATTCCTGAGAGTACATTCACAAAAACACACCATCCTTGTCTCTCAGCCATGATAGGAAGCTAACAATCAAACAGGCCAAAACAGTGCACAGAAACACAATCAAGTGGGATTGGCCAGGTTCCTCTCTTCATTGCCTGTCAGGTATTTCCACTGTCTCACTCAACACATAAATCCTCCATCGTTAGAGAAAGACATTCTTTCCGCCTTGATTTTCCCCATCTAAACAGTAACAGTACTAAAGTTATTTTTTCCTGTTTAAACTGCCAGGATGGACTTTTACCTTACAGCACTGAAAAACTGTTTAATTTATGATAGATTACTCCAGATCACATCTGTGAACAAGCATTTTTTTGTGAAAAGGAAATTCAGTCATAAATCTACAATATGCAATAAATATATATGTGTATATATATATATAAAAGAATGCTATGTCTGATTCTTTTAAGGCTAAATATCAACATATAACTTAGTTAATTTAGAACAAATGAACTAGTGTTAAATGTTTTTCCATTTCCAGACTTCAATATCTGCATATGTGCTTTCTTTCTTAACATAAACCTCTCATAATGTTCATAAAAGCATTTCATATTCTTTAGGTATATGTATTCAGTGTTTTGTAAGATTATCCTTTCTTAGCTCCTTAAAGCTATCAGTGATTATAGTCTGGTACTAATTTGGTGCTCTGTCATTACTACATTTCCTCCCAGGCACAGATTACAATATATATTATTCGGCTTATTCTGAATTCCTTAAATTCATTTGAATAATGATTGTTTGTGTTCTTTTGTCACCTATAAGACAAAGTAAAGAAGAAGAAGATGTAAGAGGAAAAGACATGGAAAGAGGCTGAAGAGGAGAAGTGAGGCTGAGACCTCTACCCAAACCTTCATCAAATGGAGTTAGTTTAAGGACAAATTATCTAAGTTTAAACTTCTTTCCATCTGCATTCATTGTTTTTTTGTATTTCTCAATGCATATGTTTAAATAATCTTGATTTTGATATAGTTGTTCAGTGTTTTGTCTACCTTGAATATAGGTGATGAGCAAATACATTTTTGAGCTAGGGACCAAACCTGGAAAGGGAACAAACCTGGAAAGGTAATGGGCAAAAAGAAAATGGGCATACAATCCTGGGCTTGAGGTTATTCTCTTCTGTAAATTTCTAAGTAGTATCATTGCATAAAAATATGTAACAACATACTGAAATATTTTGCACTAACTTAAATATCTCAATAGCATTAACCAGCAAGAAGATCTCTGACCCCATCTAAAAAAAAAAATTCAAATGTTATTTTTACTACTCAAAATTTTGGCATAAAAATGTTCATTGTAATAGAGTATTTTCCTAGCCATTGAGAGGCTCTGGGATCTATCATCAACACCATAAAACATAAACAAAAAGTGGAAACAATGTACACTAAAATACTAGGACCAGAGGTAAACTAGCAAATCAAGACAAGAGATTTATTGCTCTTTTCCTTTGTGTGAGTCAGAGAGTTCAAACAGGAACTAATCAAACCTCAAACATAAAATGAGACAGCAGAACAAGAATGGACAAGAGAAAAAAGTATCTTACTCAATAGAAAACCAAAGCAGGCAGAGGCTTGCTCTTTAGCTTAGAGAAAGAATCAAAGCAAAGTTCCTTTGCTCATAGAATACTAAAAGACAAAGAACTGAAATTTAACCCCAAACCGTGAAAGCTGGAAAGTTAGTAGTAGCAGGAAGGATGTGAACTGTTGATTATTTATGACTTCTTTTTTGTCATGATGTGATGCGCTGTCTATAGAATATTCCTCTTATGATTAATGTTGGGGTTTTAATTTATGTTGTTTGCATGCATCATAAAGCCAGTGATAAACATATTCTATCTTCTCTGAATTTCAGTGATTTCAGAGGAGTTTCTGTCTCCTGTCATGAAACTCACAGATCCATTAGTGGTCATTATTCAGCAAGCAAAGTTTTAGATTTTTACTTAGTGAAATATCAACATTGCCCTTTCTCTTATGTGATGAGCTTGGAAATTTTACGTACAAATGTTCCATAGAACTTTTGTAAAGCCTTTGAAGGAATTAAGTAATTATTTCCACGATTCTAACATCATTTCCATTTTTGAGTTCATCTTGACTCACATGTCTGTGCAAGTATCAGAGAGCTGGTGAGTTTCAATGTGTTTACAAGCTTCCCTTTGAAAACATCAAGAGTGGTAGTGGTTGCCATATTTTGAGAAAATGTCGTTTATCTAACAATTAGTTTGGATCATTACATTCAGTATCTCAAAATGTGTTTGAAAGAAGCAGGGAAGAAAGATTAGAGAAGCAATGCAGTGAAGAACAGCATATAGTAAATTTAGATGAATACTAATTTACATGGTTCTTCCAAGAATTAATGTTCTTAAAAGTCACCTAGGAATTTCAATACATATGAATTTTGTCTCAGAATGTTAAGGAAGACCTGAGATATGTGTTGAACTATGATCCAGTGATGATCCTTATGGCAACCTATGGGACCTTTGGGCCAATAAGTATTAGATAACAATGCCTATTCTATTGTAGGTACCAAAAGAAAGACGTAGGTGGTGAAGGCAAGATAATCAGAAGTTCATGCATTGGTGAATTTGAGTTCAGTTGAGGATACATGGGGGTACATATCAAAAAAATAAAAAGGAAATTCAGTACTGGGATATTATTTCAGTCAATAAAATATGTTCCATGTAGCTTGAAGACCTGAGTTAAATCTATAAACGAATGTCAAAAGATGAATGTGGCAGTGTGCATCTTTCATACCAAAATATGTCAGTAATGGAAAGAAACATCATGAGGCTCGATGGCCAGCAATGCAGCCAAATGTGGGGAAGGTGAAAACGATAAAGACAACAACTGGGGAAGCCACCTAATGTTGAAGTCTATATTCGACAGACTTACACATAAACATTCACTCACACACTTGAAGACATTACACAAACATGTTCCTTCTGTTTGTACTCCTGGGTTGTACACGCCATCATGGCCAATGACATTTCTGGCAAATCATCTATTTCTTCCTTATTTTACTCAGTAGGATTATTGGGATTATCATCATATGAGGCCTTTTTTATGTTAATGACTGGGATTAAACTCGGGTCCTCATGATTGGGCAACTTTTTTACCCACAGAACCAATTCCATAGCCCCAAGTCTATCATTTCTGGCATGCAAAAATGCAAACACGTTAAATTTAAGTATCCATAAAAGTATATTGAAATATAGCCATTTTGGTCACTTATATATCCACAAGGGGAGAGATGGGTACCTGAGTAAGAAGTTGTTCACACAAAGACTGAAATCCTTTTTCTGTAACTTTGTGTTGAAAAAAAATGATGTTTTCACACTGTTCCATCTAATTACAGCAACATCAATGATTATGAAATATTAGACAGTGTAGATACATGCTTGTTATAATATTGGGTATCTCTATCTAGCCAATCCACAGAATGTTACTTTATATAACTTGAAAACAATTTTTTGTTATTCAATATTTTCATTACTGGAGAAAGGGGTATCCTATTTTTTTCTATGTAAGTATTTTTTAGTCTACATTCTTAATGTAAAATGGACAAAGAAAAACTCTGGTGGGATAGAGGTCCTTGTGATTTAAATACAAGGCAAGATATTGCAAGGGGCACTTGTCCCATTTCTTAGTTCTTGTTTATCATTTATTAGGAGCTTACAGGTTCAACTCTCAGTAGTAAACTAATAGTAATCCTTTCTAAGGTAAAAGAAAAAAATTAAAGGCTCTTCCCAGATATTTTGTAAAAAACAGGAAGCATAATGAACTTGAATCTTAAACATCTTGTCATACATGTAACAGCAAGCAGTTACCCCTCCCTAAACCTCAAGAGCACATTCATTATGAAACACTGTTTAAAGATTGAAAAACAAAATAAAAAATTTTCTTGTATATATCATTCAGGATATAATCAAAAACAGAAAAATTGCCCATCTGGATCAATAGCAGCATACCTCAAGTAAAATAATACCTTGTGCAAGCAAGACAAGTGTCCAAGGCCCTAGGTATGTATAGCTTCCTAGCTCCCTTGTGCAAACAAGTTCAAGTTGTTTGCTATCTTTCTAAGCTTAGTTTAAAATAAAACTGCTTTGTTGTCTGTATCATAACTACAACTTAAAACACCAACATTTATCCCATTTTAATTCAACAAAATTAAAGATAGCGTCCAGTGTATTTCAAAGTGGAAGTTAGGATTTTTCCTGGTTTTGTTCCTTTTTCTCTGTTTCCTTGAGATGAACCAGGTTTCCTCAGTTAATGCTTAGGAAGCACACAACCCTTTAGATTTTAGAATTTACAAAGGTATTGCCAAACTGTTAGTGGACCAAATTGATGTATTATTTAACTTCAGATCTGACTAATGATTTCTTATCCTGAACATTTTCTTTGACATACAGAAATGATGCCAGATACACAGAACATGAACACAACAGAGATGAAGACAACTCCAGGACCCCTAAGCTGGTTTGAAGCAACTAGTTCAAAATGAATTAAGGCATGCTGTTATTTGGCTATAATTGACAATTTCCTGTTCATGTCTCAACAGATATTATAGAAATACACATAAAATGCTGGTTTTGGATCTCTAGTTCACCATTAGTAATCACTCATAGACATATGTGAATATACCATGACTCAGTTTTAATAATACTTTTTTCTTTCCCAAAGCCATAAAAACAGGTTTAATTTTTCCTATGGCAAACTTTACTCCAAATGAAGAATTACTTCATTGGGAACAGCCATATTTTAGGAAACTCTTACTAAGTAGAAAAGCAAGGTGATTCATTGGAGCTAATATGCATTAGGGATTATTACTGGAGTGTCAGGGAATCTGGCCTATCCCTGTAGTTCATTGCTTTTACCCTGTAAGAACTCCTCATGGCTGTACCATCGTGTCCATTTCAATAAATGCCTGTGTAACACAGTAGTATTAAAGTTTGGAAAGGATTCAGGAAATGTGTGGTACTTTCTCCAAAACTAAACTTCTATCAGGACATTCTTTTGCCATGATGCTTAGGGAGTAACTAGTATCACCTATCTGTGATGAGAAGATTTAGTATCTTCAATGACAACAAATAAACCCATTCCTAGATATTGAGGCTTGATAACATGAGAGAATCACATAGTGTCATTCTCAATTCAACAGACTTCTCTCACAACCTCTACCTGATGTATGCCCACATCTCTACCTACTGTGAAATTATGACATTTGCCTTTAGTGATTGCCTACAGTAGGTCTTCATTGTGAATAATTTCCTTTGATAGACTATGTATTTTCATGGGCCATGGAAATTTTACTTTTAATTTGTGATTCACCTATTATACACAGGAAATTGCTCATACAAATCGTGATTTAAAGACCTAATAACTCAGGTGTAGTGAGCTGGGAAGTGCCACGCCTTAAAGATGGCATTGGCTTCCTCCTTCCACCTCCCCAAGAGTGAGCGCTCTCTGGCATAAACAAGCCCTTATTTGGTTAAGCCTGTCCAGACTGTCTGCTTCCGTGTTAGAGTAGCCTATCTGCAGGGTCCATGTAGCTCACTGGGGTTGGTTAGCACAAGGGTATTTAAGCCTGTGCAGGGGTCCCCCAGGTCCCGCTGGTCAGAAGAACATGTTTCAAGGATCCTGATTAAAACTGCATGAAGAAGATCTTCCTGGAGTCGTGTCTTCCTTGCTGGCGAGAGTCAGCCACAGTACACTGAGGCACAGTACACTCAGGTATTAGTAGGTCATTTGAGTACCTTCCCAAAATATGATTATTACTGTTCTGAGGGCCAGAGTCATGCTACTTGTGAAATAATTATGCTTCTCAGTGCCTTTCCTTCTGTACAATGAAACTAGGTACATATATCCCTACAAATGAGACAGCCAGGAATAGAACATTTGAAAGCAACTACTATACTTTAATAAAAAGAAGTTGAGGACAAGTCTATGAAACACCAACCAGCTCTAGAGTCTTAGATCAATGCTATCGAGATAATTTTGTAGTAATCCTACAGTGTCACATTTCCAGGGTAGAAATGGCTCTTCACTGAAATTCTGTGGCTACTTTCTGACCCCAGTTTCAAGATGAAAGAATATTTCTATGATATAAGGTATTACCTTACACCATATATAGCTACCCTAGAAGGTGGGGTCACATGTTTCAATGTTTTACTTATATAAACAAAAGTAATAACCTGTATAGATAGCCATTATAGACTGGATATAAATGACATCTTCCATTTGGAAATTCCGTTATTAGCATTTTTAATGTACCATGCTCTAAAAGCCCTCAAAATCCTGTGTACTGATTTATTGTCAAGAAGAAATATATAAACAGAGCAGCATCTTGATGGAAACAATAAGTTCCCCAAAACAAAATGTATACTTCAAGAATTTTCTATGTAGTCCTGAAATCTAAAGGCTCTATACAAACTCATGCTAGCAGTAACTAAAGTTCTACATTTTAATGACCAAGTGTATGGTTTGCTCTCTTCTGAAAACACACACTGGTTTATTTTCCATTGTCTATTTAGAATAACTGAACTCTTAAGGATAAAATATGAGAAGAAACATCAGATGTTATTCCATTAAATAGGCCATTCCTTTTCAAATGTTAAATAAAGAATAAGAGCTTCTCTTACATTTGTTTCAAATTATATTATTTTAATTCTAACTAAACCATGACATATTCAAGTACTGTTAAATAACATTAATATTATGTCTTAATTTTCATGTTTTAACACGATTATTAAATCAACAACTTACATGTCATTGTGAAAAACCTAAAATATAAATTCCTTCTCTATGTAACACTAGCATTATTCTGTGGGTGACAAAATGGAAGAATACTGAAAACAGTGTAAATGAAGACATTTGCAAAATGGAGCTGATCAACAGACACTGTGCTCTGGAACTACCTCATTGAATCCATAGGTGTAATACCACCTAGCTTAATTTTCTTAAGGATTCAGAAAATATTCAAGACATATTTCTGTTTTACAGAGTAATAGTGAATGAAAAGAACTTATTATCATCTAGTTTCTCCTTTATCTGTGCTTGAAACTTTGATTATTCAGATCCCAATAACTGAGAATCAAATGAATATATAATAAAGAACTGAGTTCCTAAAATTGCTAACCTGTGTGTTCTGTCATCAAGGTACCTTCTCCTTTCAGAAGGTAAATGATTTTCAATTTTAAAGACAGTTCTAAAAGTATATAAGAAAATCCATTAGTTGTCTGAACTCAAATAATGGTGTAAGGAGAATTCAGCAATTTGGTTATTTTCTGTGTTATAATAGTATAGAGACTCTTCAATGGACATCAAGACAAGATTGCTGTCTTTTCTGTCAGGCAACACATAAAAGTAAGAGTAAATATTACTTTGTTTAATCTAGTATCCCCACAAATAATGACAAACTGCAGCCAGTGGAAATATGAAGAGAAGGGCTGTTTTTTCTCCAAGTCCCCAAATACTCAACATGCTCTTAGGAAAGGAAGTTAAATTGAGATTTGTGATTACATAAAGCAGAGTCAGAATATTTGGAAAGAAAATTCCTAAGCTTCTACTATTTTTCTAATTGTAAACTTGTGATTCTTTGGGAAGTTGAGTTCTTCATATCTTATAAATGCATAGTGAAAACAAGCCTGAGCAACTCACTTCTCTCACAGTGATGTATGATCACATGTGTATGACTGAATTTCTTAATTCTTAATTTCTAGCCTGTACATAATGTGGTGTTATATTTTTTTTACTTATAATGTTACATTCTCTATTTTAGTTGTTAGATATTTTTGTTTCAGCATTGTTACATGTTGTGCGACTCCCTAGGCCGGCAAGGAAACACGCAACCACGTGTTTCAAGCAGTTTATTCAGGATCATTGTACATCAGCTTCCTCTGCTCCCATCAGCTTAGCTTCTCCCATCAGCTTACTCTGCTTCTCTCATCAGCTTATGCTGCTTCTCTCATCAGCTTACCCTGCTTCTCTCATCAGCTTATGCTGCTTCTCTCATCAGTTTACCCTGCTTCTCCCATCAGCTTACTCTGCTTCTCCCATCAGCTTAGCTTCTCCCATCAGCTTACTCTGCTTCTCTCATCAGCTTATGCTGCTTCTCCCATCAGCTTACTCTGCTTCTCTCATCAGTTTATGCTGCTTCTCTCATCAGCTTACCCTGCTTCTCTCATCAGCTTATGCTGCTTCTCTCATCAGTTTACCCTGCTTCTCTCATCAGTTTACCCTGCTTCTCTCATCAGTTTACCCTGCTTCTCTCATCAGCTTACCCTGCTTCTCTCATTAGCTTACCCTGCTTCTCTCATCAGCTTACCCTGCTTCTCTCATTAGCTTACCCTGCTTCTCTCATCAGCTTACTCTGCTTCTCTCATCAGCTTTACCCTGCTTCTCTCATCAGTTTATGCTGCTTCTCTTATCAGCTTATGCCTCTCCCAGCCCCAGCAAGCCCTTAAATGTGCTAACAGCCCGATTAGCTCATGCTACCTGGTGATCCCTGATAGGCCACAGAAGGAGGAAGCGCACAAGATCCATCAAGCACTTCCAAATAAGGCTTGTTTACAGCTAAGCGCAAACTACCTGGCATCCAGTCAGGCGCCATCTTGGGGCTGTGGCTTCCCACAGTTATAGAGCAAGTTATGGTAATTCTACAAAAGTACACAAATGGAATTAACCAAATTACATCTCTTCAACTACTAATCATATTTATAATCATATTTATGTATTACTACATTTATGTATTAATTTCATACTCTCCTTTTCAGGTTAGTTCTGACAATGTCAGGTCTATATATAATGTGTCAACATATTTAGCACTGTAATTACCTTCTAATCTCTCCACCAGAGCTGTACTGCTCACTGCTGATGAACCCAGCCTTTTAAAATACTTTAAGACATTAGTTTTAAAGTCTATATATGCATTGTTTGGTATCCCTGGGCATTTGTTTCAGATATCTGTGGGTATTGACCTACCTGCACTCAAGTACCTTATAAAATAAAGCTTAGTATTTGGAGATGTCCTGCACTAATCTTCCCAAGTATTTAAATACTCTATAAATTACATGTAATAATTCATGTAATAAAATTGTATATAATTTTTATATTTAAAAGATATAGCCAGATAAAATATGCACAAGTGTTTATCTTAAAATAATTTCAATCATTTCAAAGTTAAATCTGTGTATTTTTAGTTAACAGTTACAGATTGAAGAAATAAATCAATGTTGAAAACAGAAATTGATCTTAAATTCAGTCTCAAAATATTCATGTATTAGGATAAGAATTTCCTTCCTATCCTTAGATATCAGTCATAGTCTCGTGCACATAAAGTGATTTTTGAAAGTAATAAAAACCCTTTGATCTTAAAATAGATGTCTTCAAAATGGGAATATTGTGTATCTTGTACTAGAAAAGATAACAGATGATTAATATTGATGATACCAAGTGCTAGTCATGCATCATTTGAGTATGCTTTTCTGTCCAAATAATCAACATCGAATAATACACTTGTTTGTCTTACTAGGGTTCAGAAGCTCCTATAAAGATGGGGTTCTGAAACTTAAACATGTGTTCTCTTCCATGTGGCTATATAGCGTGAGAAACGTAAAGCAAGACATTTAATTGGATAAGTCCTATAGGTTAAATTTCAGTGCAAACCTGATGAAAAAAAATTACCAAAGAGAGAGAATGTATGGAGACATGATTGTACTCTGAAACAGGTGCAAGTAAGACATAGATATAATTTTGTGATTTCTGTTCCAAAAAATCCATCAGGAAACTCAATGGGGCATTTGGCTGGTTCACTCATATTGACTCCAAAGGGTTAAGAATGCAAGGCTGTGACGGGTCTAAGAGCTGTAGGTGTAATTCTACACTTTCTTTAAAACTGGACACATTCCTTTCTCAATGTGGTATTTAACCAGACAAGCACAGTGATAGTGATTTCACCAAGACTTTGATCAATAATTTAAAATATATATTTATATAATAGATGTTTCAAGATTGGCAATAAAACTATGTGATCTTATATGTTGTAGTACTCTTATAGCTTCACTTATTGTATATTATATCCTACTCAGTAGATAATGCTCAGCTGTATCCATTCCAACTCTTCGCAGTCACTAATAATTGGGCACAATATAAATGGCCTTCAACTTAGCAAAGGATAATGGAAGTATACTGCATGTGTAAAATGGATTCTTTTGAACTGTAAAGTAAAATGAAATCACTAAATTTTCTTGTAAAAGGAAGAAACTAGAAAATATACTCAGCAAAAAATTCAGACCCAAAATATCAGGGGCCACATGTTCTCTCGTTTGTGGATCCTAGCTTTGAGGATTTCAGTGAGAGTTTATAACCTGTGGTAACTGCAGAAACCAGGCTAGTAAAAGAGACTATGAGGAATTAAACAGAGACTGAAGAGGATAGCAGGTGTTATGGCATGGGAAGTATGAAAAACCAATGGGTTAAGTGGGAAGGAAATAGAGAGGGCAACAAGATGGAGAGAAACAAGTAATAACATCAAAGGAGATGCAAAGCCACAAAATAACAGTATATAGACTTATTTTAAAATAAATACATTATGCCATGTGTTTGTGCATATGATAATGCCTCCCCAAAGATCTATAAACCATCTAACAAAAACCGCAATGCCAGATATGAGGCTTCTTTCTATATGTTTGTCAGGAAGTCAATGAAGTGAGTCAAATAATATATGCCATTGTTGTTGCCCTTAATTGTCTCCCAAAACTTGAAGGCAAGTAAGACCTTCAGATATTTCACCTTTAAGACACAGGAATTTAGAGGAAAAAAACTGACCTGAAAGTTCCCTCCATGAGGCCAAGCTTTCACAGTATCTGTAAAGCAATGCAAGATACCACTGGAGGAAAGCAGTCAATAGTCACACTCCATTGTAAGGCTTATCAAGTACAACAATGACTATCACAGCAATATATCCCAATGGTACAACACTGGCACTTCAATACTGTGGGTAGCCAGCAGCTTTCTTTTTTGGTTTTGCAAGACAGGGTTTCTCTGTATTGCCTTGGAGCCTGACCTGGAACTCCCTCTGTAGACCAGGCTGGCCTTGAACTCACAGAGATCAGCCTCCTGAGTGCTGGAATTAAAGACCTGTGCCACCAATGCCAAGCTGTCAGCAGCTTTCTAATTAGATGTAAGTCTTGCTCAAGAGAAGGGAACTTATGTCTGATACTGCAAACACATCCAACTAATCATGGTCAAAATGCAGAGGATGAAGAACCATAGTGTGTACAACTACAAGTGATACATCTATGATAAAATCTCTACATATAAAATCCAGGGATCATTGCAATGAAAGAAAGCAATAAAGGCTTTAAGAACCAAAAAGACCAAGATATTTTCTATAAGATACTGTCTTCTATGTATGAAGGGAAAGCATCACTATAAAATCTCAAAAATACGATTACCTAAATGAGACCTACACAATAACATCATCTCTTGACATCTCATGTGGTAGAGGAAATTTCACAAGACACTACCCCTGGAATAAGGACCTGTTTTTATTCTATTATTTAAATAACCTTGTTTTTTCATTTTTTTTAATGTACCAACAAGTTTCACCTCTCTTCTTGCCTCCTGTCCTATCCCCTTTCCCATACACTTTGCTCCCCTTTAACCCCTCCACCTTTCAGAAAGAGATAGCCCTCCCATGGGCTTTCATAAAGAATGGCACAACAAGTTGAGCCAGGACCTAGCTCCTCCCATTATATTGAAGCTGGGCCATGTAATCTGCTCAGGGGACCACTTAAAGAAAGATTCTTCAGGGATGAAAAACTAGTAGGTTGTACAATTCCAAGTGGACAGCTCTAAACAGATATAAATATGAGCAACACTAAATAAATTAACTATGCTATATTTGTGTGCTTAACAGTATTTAAAGATGAAGAAGTCATAAAATTGAGGAATGGCAGAATAATAGGACTTTCAAGGTGAGAAGAACGGGTAAATATGATATAAATGTGGTATTTTTTGTGTGAAAAATTTCCAGGGGCACTTTCAGGATGCAATATGGAAACCTAGTACAGTGGAAACTTCCTAGAACCTAAGAGGTTGACTCTGGCAATGACTGTTAGAAATAGAGTGAAAAGAGCCTGACCCACAACCTGCCCTTTCTGGAAGGTGCACTGTGGTAATGGTTGCTCAAAGCTTGTGGGAATGAATAATTAATTAATTAATGACTTGTTTAACCTTAGGTTCAAACCATGAGAGGGAACCCATGGTTGACACTGCCTACATGGCCAAGATCCATAATTTGGATACCCAGAGAAATAAGGTAGAACCAAACATGACTGATAAAAGAAGAAAAAGAAATTCAAACAAATGATTTCCAGTGGTATTCTGTCATACTCGTAGGACTGTGTCTAGCCTGGTCATCATCAACAAAGAAATTCTATTTGGAGGGTTTTCTGGGTAGGTATACAATATATTCTCATCAAATCAATTCATTAACATTTCTACTCCATAAATTCATGCCATTGCAACTGAAGAAATGTTTATTTCCTGTGATCTATTATCTGATTCTTTTAAGAACAGTACACTTTCTGAAGCTATGTTATTACTGGTAATTCTTACTGTGACTCTCCTAGATTACAGAATTTTTGAAAATAGAACTTCATTTCACATGTCTTTTTCTAATTCTTAAAGTAGCCCTAACATAAATTAACTTATTATAAGATATATTCTTTTTAAATACATAAAATGTTGGTTGAGTTAATTTTGAATTCCCTCCCAATACAGGCTAGCATATAGCTTTTTGCCTTTAAAACTTGAGTTGTAGTCATACACTACCGATTATTTCTGATATGTTTGAAGATCACATTTTAATTGTTATTTTCACTCTAATGAATGGTTACATAAAATCAAAAGAGTTTACATTTAAGTAAAAGAGAGATTGTACATTTATGTTAATGTTGATTAGATGCCCAACCATCTGTGACTGTGTAAATTTGAAACTACACCTTATTTACATCCTACTACAATGAGGGCATGAATTTGACTAAACCAGAGCACAAAGCATTTCAAACTCATAATAAATGTTTATGTATGAAAATGAGGCTATGGCATGATGCATTTTTAAATTGATACACTGTTAGGTTTGAAAGGGGACTGACATATTATGAAACAGGAGATTTCATTGAGTTGAAATGAATGATGATACTTATATTTTCTCATAAATATAACACAGCACATGACAGTAAGACAGGTTTTTCTTCTCATTCAGAATTTTCATTTATATGTGAAACCAATTAGTAGACAGATTTATAACTATAAGAAAATTTGAGTTTTGCAACAAATTAAAGATTGGAATTTCCTATAAACATGAGGTTATGCATAAAAATCAGCACATACTGCCCTAGTACTACTCAATAGACAAAGTAAAAATGAATAAAAAAAAAACTTAGGAATGACTTTAATACTTTCAAGAATTTGTTTTCACAGGGGATTTCTGATACTTACACAAAATTAAATTATACAAAACAAAAATTACTGAATAATGTGCATACAATGCCCAATACCACGTCGCTCTTATTGAAAAGCTGATATTAATGTAAAGAACTGTATTAATTAATTTGAAAATATGGTGATTTTCAATATTTATACTCTGATTGCTTGCTTGGTTGAAATATTAATTTCAATTTCATTGCTTGTTTAAGTTAGCTAAGCTATTAATCATTTCTCTTTGTTAGTTTTATCACTAAGAAGGCTGTATAAAATGATAATGACTTATAAAAATACTAGCTTTCTATTTAAATATGAGCACATATAAGTACAAGTAGGATAAGGGGCAAATGTAATGAACTTACCATGTGCTGTGTTTACTAATCCCCACACTGTGACTTTAAGGCACTAGTTCAAAAAAGAAATGGTGTGTGTGTGTGTGTGTGTGTGTGTGTGTGTGTGTGTATGTGTGTGTGGTGTGATAAAGGAGTACAGTTTGTTTACATTTCAGAAGATTGCAAATACTACCATAAGGATGTGTAACATCTTATAACAAGTGCAACTCTGAATACAAGCTTTACAACTTGGTAGTGCTGCAGGCTAGGATGAGAATGGGAATATTGGTGAGTTTTATAAAAGCTAGGAATGATATGACATGTCTTTAACCATGTCACTCAGGAGTCTTAGGATGGTTGCCTCAAAACGTCTGGTCTGCATAATAATCCTAGGCTACTGCAAGCTCTGTAGCAAGATCTTGCACAAAACCTACATTAGATATATTTGGTCCTAAGTTTTCATTTGTTTATCCCTTAAAACCACATAAGTTTATTCTTTGCTTCTATAACTTTTATTTAATTACTATGTAGATGTTTTATCTTAAAATGCACATGCCATCAAGTTGATGTAAGGGCAAATGATGTTTTATTGTTATGATGATGATGATTATTTATTTTTATTATATTGTGTTTCTGAAAATTAGTGTATTAAATTACTTTTAAAATCTCTTTTTATTTAATTAATTTATTTTTCCTATTTTATGTATTGATCCCAGTTCCCTCTCCTGTCCCTTCCTCCTTCTCTCCCACCCTCCCATCACATGCCTCCCCCCTTCCCCTGCTCTCCACATGTAGGGTGATGCCTTCCTGGAGGGGTCATCTAAATCTGTCAAGTCGTTTGGAGTAGGTCTAGGCCCTTTCTCCTGCCTCTAGGTTAAGGAAGAATCCCTCCATGGGAAATGTGCTCCCAAAGTCCTTTTGTGCACCAGGAAACATCCTAGTTCCATTGTCAGAGGTTCCTTAGGCTGCCCAGGCCTGCTGAGACCCATGTTAGGAGTCTGAGTTGGTCAATGTTGGATTCCCAGCTACCAACCTGGGGGCCCATTAGCTCCTCTGTGTTCAGGTCAACTGTCTCTGTGGGTTTCTGTAGCCTGGTCTTTTCCTCCCTCTCTGTTCTATGCCTGCTTGGCCTAATACCACTTATCTTCAACACTCCCAATCTCATGCTAAACTCCAGCTCTGGAAAGTGAGAACAGGATGTCCAAAAAGGGAATTTTTCCATGGAGACTGAGTGTGTGTCCTCCTTTATAATTTTAAGTAACAGGCTTCTATTGTGTGTTCTCTTTGTAACATTTGGAGGCACCATTTGTTCTGTTATAATGGGAGGAAGTATGCAATAGAAGACCTTTGGTAGAAAAGTATGATCTCAGAGTTAGTTGAAAAGACCTCATTTTTCCTTAATTAATACATAGTAAGTTTAAGTATATGCAAATTTAATATATTATCTTTCTTTTCTTTTCAATTAATGTACTACATTTTTTTCAGTGATAATTTAATACATATGATAAAGGGTTCACTGCAAACACTACTTCTCTAAATATCTGTTAAAACATAATTTGAATCTATATTTCATCTGTAGTTGCTATACAGGACAAGTATTAACTGCATTGGCAATTGAAATCTTCCTAATAAGCCCTGTACAATTTTTGAGTAGTTGTATAGAGACATCTCACATGAAAGGGACTCGTTAGCCATATTTTAATATACAGGTTAATTTTACATAAATTAAAGATATGTAGCATATCTGTAACCATGTGAACATCCAACAAGATTATGTACCAGAACACAAGCTCTTGATTTCACTGCTCGGAGTGACTCTATAAAATGCACCCTGGTTCAGCAGGTGGTAGCTTAAGAAGCTGGTGAGCTTATGTCAAGGGTATGGTACAAGTGGGAGCTGGGATTAGTTTTAGGGATGTTTATTTACAATGTCTGTGGTTCTACTTATAAGAAGCAGTATATAAAATGACTAGTGTCTTGGATGTTGCTTTAAAAAACAAATCTTACTAGAAATTCAGTATAGTGTCATATAGAGGATTAACTTAATGTGTCCTTGTTTTCCATTTATGAAATTATTAAATGGGAAGAGATAAGGAGGCAAATTTAATTCAATTTACTGCATAGCCTTGGTTGTTAACCCGCTGCTAGTTCCTATTCTGCATGTCTTAAATTAAATATATTAAACAAATGATTAAAAGCTGACTTTTACTCTTGACCATATCTCTGCTGAAGCATAGTAATTCATTTTTGGTTTTGTTTAAAGCAGGGCCTTGTAGATGTGAAGCAAGTATACTAGCACCACATTTTCAACTCCCTTCCACCCTTTTTATTTTCATTTAAACTTTTGTGTAAAATGCCTTGATGAACTTTGAACTCACTCTGTAGCTAGGCAGGCCTGGAAGTTGTGCAATAGGTACAGGTGTCAGTAGGTACAAATGCATGTTTGCACCACAGTCCTCAGGTTAAACTCTCTACATAAAGATTTGACTCTTCCAATATCTATTGTTTGGCTACCATATTTCAGTGACTGTGATAAACTAACAGTTAGGTCAGGAGTTGATAAATCCCAGAAACATTAGGCAGAGATAGAGATGTGCCATGGTTGATTTAGATGTTTGACTCTGGGTTCCTTCTCCAATGTGATGGAAGTGCTGTCATGGAATTAAAGCATTTCTGCAATTTCATTTTCAGGAACAACCATGAGAACTGACTTTACAATTCTCCATGCTAGAATTAGATGTTTGGAATCCCAATCTCTCTAAAAGAAAAACTTTACATAGTTTATTTTTTTTTTAATTTCAGGAAATCACTTAAATTCACATTGAATTGTGGCATGTTTTGTACTTGGCTGATAAGGGAGAAGTTGCATTTGAATGTTTAAGCTTTGAGATTATTGTCAAATTAGCCATTATCTATTGTCAGTCAAATGGTATGTTGTTTCATTTTAAGAGAGCATTCAGAAATGTCATGTTCTACTGAAAGTGGGTGACTCGTAGAATCTCACATTTGTGGCGTAAAAAACAAGCAATGGCTATCACTGCCATTATCTTTTCCCTGAGACCTCTACAATTACAGTTGGCCAATTAAACTGGAAAGATTTAAAATCAGAAAGACACAGTCTGGGAACTACACCTGAAGAGGCTACACTGCAAATTAGGCTCAGGCTGCTAGCTGAAATGTGTAATCACAACATTTGTTTGGTGAAAAATGACAACTCTGTTAAAAAAAAAGAACTAATGGTCTATATAAGCACACATTTGAAATGTCAAAACAGAGTTGCTTTTTTTTCTTTCTGAAGCTGGTTGACAATTTTCAGATAAGGAGCATGGCATTTTAATTTCTACCCCTACATTTCAAATGATTTCTCTTTCCATTAGCAGTCTGCCAATTCAATGTTTACCTGAATTGTAAAGGTCTGTTTTTTACACTAAAATAACAAAAAGCTAGCTTTTTGGGGTTCTTTAATATAGGAATATTTTTACTAGCATGCCTGCTTTGGCTTGTTTTATGATAGAGTTCAGAATTAAGTGGCATCTCTGAATTTTGCATGCTCTGTATATCAGCTTTTTCATCCATTTAAGATAGTTAATAGTTGTAGATTTATACTAAGGAAAGAAATATAATTTGGTGAGAAAATTTAATCTATTTCATTCTCTTGTATATATGGAAATTAATGGCATAGGAATCCTGTACCGGTATACTAGAACTTCACAAAATGAAGCAGTGAAATATTGACAGTCTGGAGTTAACTGTATCGTTTGCAATATAGTTAACACTGTTACAATTGCAAGCAAAAGCTAATGTATTTATTTCCTAATCACTTAAAATTTTCTTACAGAGAAAGAAAATTCTTTAAGATACTAAAAATTCCAACCTGGTTTATTTTCTGTTGAAGCTAATATTAATTTGAAAAAAAAAAAAGGCCATTGCTAATTGCTACAGTCACCTAATCTAGGGACTGGTGATGGCGCAGAGAATAAATATTCAAAGCATGTTGGATATATAGACTCCATTGTTGATATTCTTAAAGATAATAGGATGTTCAAAATGTGTTATATGCAATATACACATACCTGGGTGCAGCTATATACCAATAAACTTTGTGAATTAAGGTTGGTAAGTGCTGCTTTCCTTACATGCTAGAAATACCTAACAATTCGCATCAGTACTAATCCTGTCTAAGGAAGGCTACGTCCCTGATTTTACTGATATTTTCTTCTGAAGAACAGATATAATCAAGCAATAAAGGGGGTCATCAGTTAAGGGGATTTGCTGCTCTTACAGAGGACCCAGGTTCATTTCCGTCCACCCATGTTGAAACTTCCAACCATTCACGAATGTAGTCCCAGGGGAACAGTTTCCCTTATCTGGCCTCCCTTCGCACAATACACACAACACAAACATACATGCAGGCAGAGAGTTCATATGTACAAATTAAAATACTAAATCTTTAAATGAATGTATAGGAAGCAATGTATTTGCTGATTTCAGTTTCAACTATTCTATACATATATATATATATATGTAGATTGTATTTGTGAATTTTAAAGTGAAATACTCTAGAATGAAGTAATATAAAATGATTTAAAATATATGATTGTAGAGAGCCACGAAGTGCCACACCTTAAAGTGGTGCTGGCTTCCGCCTTACACCTTCCAGCTGGTGAAGGCTCTCTGGCGTAAACAAGCCCTTAATTGTTTAAGTCTGTTCAGCCTGTCTGCTTCCGCATTAGAGTAGCCTATCTGCAGGGTCCACGGGGCTCACTGGGGTTGGTGAGCTGAAGGGTATTTAAGCCTGTGCAGGGGTCCCCAGGCTCTCCCTCCCCCCCACTCCCCCCTCCTGCGGGCCAGAAGCAACCGGAGTCGCATCTTCCTTGCTGGCAAGGGTCAGGTGCGTACAAATGATAATAAAATAAAAAATTAATTAAAGTTAAAAATAAGGATAGGAAATAATATATGTCAATTTAGTGAAGTATTGCTTGTGTATTCTCCTGAAACAGTTCTAACTTCTTTAGCACTTTCCTAACTCATAGTTAACTAGGTTTCAAGTACATGCATGCTAAACCTATTAATGAGCAGGTCCTACCACCCATTGAGAAAAATATGCTTGCCACTATTGTACCCTTGAGATTATCATCCCTGATTGGTCATTTATGGTATTAATATGCATCATAGCTAGGTAGCAGTAGTGGTTGCTTCCCCCCTGGTGTGAATGGGACTAGGATGATATGACTTTGGAAGATACTAAGGACAGGTATGTGGGAGGGTTAAGAGGGTAGAAAGGGAAGGGATGAATGCTGTAATTATGTCTCCAAAAGGAAAGTATAAAGAAACGATATACAGTTTTAATTAGACACTTAGTCAAAGGAGTCACAAATGGAAGGTGTAACTGTTGCAATGCCGAGAAGAAGAATGTTTACAGAAAGCAACTGCTGATTGATGAAAACATCCAACAAATGAAGTGACTACTGAAGAGGTCTGAGGCATAAGGTCATTTGGATGTGGGGTTAGTCAGGAAACACAGGTACAGCTGAGCAAGTACCATCAAGATGCTAGAGAGAAGGAGGTGGAGTGCGCTTTCAGACAGATGACATTAAGTCGTTATGTGTGGGGGAGGGAAAAAGTAAGCTTAAGAAAGTGAGCCAGTTTATAAAAGAGCTGGCTTAGACAGAAATCAATCAATCACTCAATCAATCAATGTATGGGTTATTAAATGCTCAGAATTTCAGGGAACAGTTGATGTGCTTGAGACTGGGTCCATCTGGCTTCGTTGAGGCTCACAATTATAGTAACATACTACTATTATTGTTTCTGACGCTTTAAATGTCTATCACAGAGGAGTAATCAACTTCAATTTAATCTGTTCATCTCTGATTATTGTTTGTCATGTAGCACTTCCAATATCCTGTAAATAATTAAGGATTTCAGTTTATCACTTAAGATTTCTTAGAGAAGCCTGTAAAAATGTCAGAATAAATTCTGTAGTCTTTCTCTTTTGTGTTTGTTTTACTCACCCTCTGTCCAGAATTTCCTTCCAGTGGAGTGAGAGGTTACAAATATCCATTGTTTCACATATTATAAATTCAACCTACTCAATGTAATTCTCATAATGCTTGCTTCTTTGTAATAAGGTATATACGTTATGTGAATTAACCCTCAAACTCCTGCTTTCCTTGACTTTTGTTATTTACTATTTTTTTCCTACAGTATCGTGTGCATTCCTTTCGCTAACCCTTTAGTTCATCACCTATGTACATGTTGTTGCTGTGAGCAGTGCTAACCACTTCGTTTGCCTTGCCTTTTCTAGATATTGTTACTAAAATTTAAGGGTAAATGATCTTTATGCCAGTTTCCAAAGGGCTCATTTGGGCCCCATTCTGACAAGTTTTTATTGAGTAACTTTGTAACAGGGCTCCAGAAAGACTAGGAAGAGAAATTGTAACATATCAAAAAAGTGAAGAGACACTATTGGATATTCTTCACACACTGTCTCATTTCATCCAGACTCTATGTATTTGACCTATTTTGATCAGCCTGTATATAGCCCACTTACAAAAACAGACCCTAAGAGTTGAAGGAGGAAATGCTATTGAGTATTGGATGAATAGCAGAATCGAATGATGATGCCCAGAACAATGGTAAACAAATCAAATGTTAAGTATTCATTGACAATGACATTAAACCACCGTCTCTCTGCCTTATGGTCAAATTGAGATTCACAAATGAAAAAGTAATAGCAGAATAGTAAAGACAGAATAGAAATATCACAAAATGCCTTTTGTTTTCGGCTTCTGAAAACCTCAAAATAGAATGCTTTTGGCTTAAAATTTGTGTTTTCAACATTGACACCAAGCTTAGGAAACAAACCAGTAAAATATGATTCCATAGCATTGTGTTTACAAAACCAGAGGTAACCAGTTTCTTTGTGAAACCAAAAGAACGTTAAAGTGCTGTTGTGTGTCACAAACTCTGGCGCCAGTTTGCAAGATGTTTACATTTATAACCCACCCTGAGTAAACAAAGAACTTGAGAACTTGGCAGAGAGTTAAACAGCCTACAGATGCACGCAGTCATTTCTAAAAGTCCCTGGGAATGTAGATGCTTCTTCATCTTTTCCATTACAGAGTCTGTCCTTGGGATTTATAGATCTATATAGGCACATCTGATGTCTTCCACATATGCCCAAGGAGCGCATTTATCATACCGAAGTCGGAAATGTTGTGAATGTGTCCCTGTTTTCATAATCATAATCAAGATGGCTGTTACTTTACTAATATTTTATCAGTTGAAATGTACATTTATTATTAGAATAAATTAGTTATTGTAATCAACATTTATATTCCATGAAAGAAAAGTTTTGTTCATTTGACACCAATTGTTGGAAGATACATAGATTGTTAAATCAGGGAGAATTTTTTTATTAACCTGCCGCATAGCCATGGAGAAGTTATTAAGTTTAAATGATAATTGGCCAGTTTCTATAAAATGCATATCAAGTAAATGATATAAAAAAGTGTGTGTGTGTGTGAAATTAAAGTAATTTACAGTGTGAATGCTTTCTCTCGACAATCCAAATCACTATTTTGTTTAACAATTAATTGCCCTCAGATTTGTAAAACTGTACATTGACCTATAATGACAAAGGCTCCAAAGGTCATTAGTAACAAGCTCCACTACAGAATATCATGTTCTAGGCATGTAAAGTTGTTATGATAACCTGCTATATTTTTAAAATAATCATTGAAATGAAATTTCAAAGGTCAACAAAGAATTCACCCACGAACTTGCTCTTTAATTTATTAATATTAAAATTCTGGTTCCCTCATGGATCTAGATTTGATAATAAAGTCAAGAAGTGATTTATTAATGAAGCAGTGATTATAATGAACCTGACCAGGGTTATAGTGCAAAATGGTTTTTCTTTACATTTGGAGTTCTTAGATAGTATAACCATATGTAAAAGACTTAGATGGTCTTTATGGATCAAGGTAGGCTGAGTAGATTACAAGATGGTTCAGTAAGTTTTTATATCTTCTATATTTTTAATTTATGTCTAAACATTTGGCCTAACTGTTAAATAGACTTAAATGGGATCATTTTATCTAGGGACCATCCAATTTCTGGACATTTTGTATTATTTATATATATGAATGTTTTGTAGTTTAATATTTTTAAATTTCCTTATTAGAAAAACTCATTCAATATTTTGTTGTTTTCATTGTGAAATAATTACTTTATAATGAATTCATATTAAAAATTATCAAAACTTCATTATCAAAGTTTTCATATTGTGTTGTTGTTTAAAGTACAAATCACTGGAAATTTTGAGTTAGAAATGATCATGCTTTTTCTTATAGCTATAATAATGAAAGAGTTTTAGTATTTTAAGTTTGCTATTTTTAAGTTTAATTTATTCTCAGGAATATTTATGCTTCATTTGTATAAAATCACATACTTTTTTACGTTAAATGGGATATGTGTCTTTTCCCCTTTTTTATTTAAGAAACAGCCTGCCTTACATGTCAACCCCAGTTCCCTCTTCCTCTCTTCCTCCCGTGCACCCCACCAGCTCCCTTCATCCCCTTTCTGCTCCTCAGAGAGGGTGAGGCCTTCCATGGGGGAATCTTTAAAGTCTGTCATGTCATTTGAGGCAGGGGCCAGGTCCTCCCCCATGTGTCTAGTCTGAGAAAGTATCCCTCCATGTGACTTTGGCTTCCAAAGTCCATTCATTTACTAGGGATGAATAGTGTTTCACTATCAGAGGCCCAGGCCTCCTAACTGGCACCATGTTCAGGGGGTCTGGGTTTGTCCTATGTTGGTTTCCCAGCTCTCAGTTTGGGGTGCATGAGTTCCCGCTTGTTCAATTCAGCTGATGCTGTGGGTTTCTCCAGCCTGGTTTTGACCCCTTTGCTCATCACTCTTCCCTCTCTGCAACTGGATTCCAGAAGTTCAGCTCAGTGTTTAACTGTGTGTGTCTGCTTCTGCTTCCATCAGCTACTGGGTGAGGGCTCTAGGATGGCAGATAAGGTAGTCATCATTCTCATTACAGGGGAAGGGAACCCTTAAGGTAGCCTCTGCACTACTGCTTAGATTGTTAGTCATCCTTGCACATTTCCCTAGTAACATATTTCTCTTTAAACTCTGTTATGTTACATCTATTCATGCTCTCCTCTATTCTTCCCCTGACTCAATCTTTCTGCCCCCTCATGTTCTTCTCTCATACTTTATGTATATGTGTCTAGATTAGAGGTTTAGAGACAATCAATCGTACAACAAAACAAAAATATAGCAAGTAGTTTTCAGCAAACTAATTTTTTGAAGTTATATAAATAAAAAATAGCTGTTATCTGCATGTCACATTCCAGCCCTGTTTATTCTTCAACACTTTAAGTTCATATTAACAATTTTTTAAAGTGATGTGTAATGAGATATAATAATAAATAGAATTGTAAATTCCCTAGCCTTCAACAGTGAGACATTGCACAAAGTTTTATCAGATAGTGTTTTGTGTGTAGATTAATTGTTTATAGTTTTAGAATTTATAATAATGTAGAACATGAAAAAATATATTTGGACCAATAATTTATACACTTAAGCATTTTTTTCAAGAAGTAACAGTGATACGAATGAAATTTTACATTAATCCTAAAGCTCATAATATAATGTGAAAGTGGGCATATTTTTTGATTATTTATCTACTGATCTCTGGCTGATGGCATATTTGTCTTACCATTGTTGTAAAAAGTAATACATTGTGGCATCTTAATTACAAATTCATTGTTTTGGAACTCTGTCATAAGGAATCACAGAGGTCTCATAGGGATAACAATCAACATTTTGGAATGTTTATGGGCTGTTTTTTCCATATCTTTACAAAAACATATTACTTTATCCTGTGCCTTTTCTAGTCTTTATAGACTATTTGCATTTCTGCCTTATCACTATTAGATTGTCTTCAAAGTCAACAATGATGAATTGAGTCTTTACACACTTCCCTTAATCATATTTGTCATCTTTTGTAAACCAAAACACACACATTAAGATTTCTGGTACTATAACATAACATTTCTAGAGGAACAATTTCTTCTTAACACCAATGTGTGGTAAAGAGATAATTTAAGTTTTGTATATATATAGTTCTCAGTTGTTTGAATATTATTTGATTCAATTGGGTCATATACATACCCCAGACTCATGTACTATTACATTTTAGATACTTATATTTTGTATTTTTCACTACAGGAGGTATTTTAAGTGTCAAGGAAGAAGTTATAAATGTGGATAAAAATTTAGCTAAAGAATTCTTAAACTTGACTGGAAATTCTGTAGGTAACTGAAAGTACTATCCTGGAGAAAATCCTTCATATAAGAGAAAAAGTAACATAAAAAGCAAATAGTGTGGATCTAATATTGAATTGAGTGTTCCAATTACTTTATACTTTATAAGATTTTTATAGTATTTTAGTATACATGATAGAGTTTTTTTTCATTATAACAAAGACCAGTACATACATGTGTGTATATTAAGGAAATGAATTCTCTTGTGTTTGGATTAAAGACCTCTATAGGATGCTACTAAATGTTAGGGTTAAAGGAAAACAATGTGTTTCAAATTAATTAGAAAAAAAAAGAAATAAAGAGAAATTAAAAAAATGACTTCTCTGTTCAATTTTAGCCTATACAGCTTAAAAAAAAATACTATTGCTTTTTACTGGAAGAAAACTACATGAAATGTGTGTCATTAGTTGCTTTCTTCACTCATTGTATAATTTCCAAACCCAATATGTTTTTGAAATGTCTTTCAAGCTCCTGTGATGTGGTCTCTATCAGAAACATCACTTCTAAAGAAATGATCTGTGTTGTAAGCTAATAAAAAGAGCAGAAGTTGAAAGAGAGGCAACCTGTGAGGGAAGAGATGGGGTAACACAAAAGAACACTTCAAATGTGGATAAAAACCTGCATCATAATCCCCTTTCTCTTTCAATGTACAGGACCAGAGACTGGGATACAATGAGCAGTAATTCTTCAGGGCTCTTGCTTTAAAACCTGGGAAGTCAAAGGGCAGCTCAGAAGAACCAAGCAAGAGCTTTCCTGTTTTGTCACAAAATAGCAGAGGAAGAAATTAACATGGTACAAAGCTGTGTAAATCTATCTGAGCTCAGAACCCTCTTACTTTCATAAATGTGCTAACACTAGCTATGTCCCAAGATCCTGCATCCAAATAAAATTGAGAGATGACTTTAGTATTTAGTTTCCACTATATGGCGTGGGTTATTAACAAATACTAATTCATAATTATTGTCTAAAATGCATTCTATCCACTTACATCACATTCCTATTTACAAACCATGTACATTTGACTCTTGCTTATTTGTTTCTAAGTTATGAAGACCCTTGAAGAAACATAAGGATTCATGTAGAATGTAGCCTATTTTCAAATATTAACTACAGCATTGTATGCTTTAATTTCAAATGTGAGGACAGATGTCATTGCAGTAGAGCTTATTTATATGGCATATTTACAAAATGCAATTAAATTAAAGAAGTTTTCATTATGATAAATAATGCTAGTAATATAAGTAAGAAGTTATTCTCTAATAGTTCATAAATTATGAAATCAACCATCAATTATACAAACATTCATCAAGATAGTAACTAATTGAAAACAAACACAAAAAGACATGTTTGTTTTAAATACCCATTACCTGTCACTTTCTTCTCAGAATCCCCCCCAATATTCTGCTCCCAATTTCATTTTTTCCTTTTTAAATTTAATAGCCCACTGAGTACAATCAGTGTTACTCTTAAGTATATCAGTGTGAGGTTCTCCACCCAGCAGTAAGTCACCTGAAGGCTGGGACACAGAGGTGGCCTTCACCAGAGACCTAGGATGGAACCAAACATGAATGTAAAAGAAAAAAATTCAAAACAGTCAATGAAATGATCCCTAGCAATATTTTTCTGTTCTCTTAGTTTGATCCCTAACAGAACTTCAGCAGAGAGTCTTCATTCAGCAACTGATGGAAAGAGTTGCCGAGACCCACAGCCAAACATCAGGCAGAGCCCAGGGAATCCTGAGGAAGATTAGAAGGATCGGAGGTTCAAGAACACAATAAGAAACTCACAAAATCAACTATCCTGTTCTCATAGGGATTGCAAAGGCTGGAACAAAAACCAGGGAGCCTGCATGGGACTGACTAGGCCCTCTGTATATATGTGACAGTTGTGCAACTTGGTCTCCATGGAAGATCCTTACAGTGAGAAAAGGGGCTGTCTCTGAATCTGTTGCCTGATTTTGAGACTCTTTCCTCTACTGGATTGCCTAATTCAGCCTCAAGAAAGAGAAGACCTTGCATGTACATCAAGTACATGCAAATTGATGTACCATGGCTGGCTATATCCTTTGGAGCCCTGCCTGTATCTGAAGAACAATGGGGCAGAGTAGATGAGACAGGGAGAGCGGAGGAGGAACTGAGAAGAAGGGAGGAAAATCTTTGGTTGAGAGGTAAAAGCAAACAATCAATTAAAAAAGATCTTTCCAAAGTATTAACCATGATATTTATGATTACAAGTAAGAAATTTTTAAAACAATAAAATCATGAAAGTACAATCTGTGTATCATTAAATTTCACATGCTGAAACATTTAGCTCAGTCTCACTGTGTTTGGATCTGGAGTCTCTGTGTAGCTAATATGGCTAGACAGAGATTACCAGGGTGTGGATCATTGATATCGTAGGGCAGATGAGAAGAAAAGGTGCTATGTTCTTTGTTTCTAATATCCATGAAACACTGGTGGGTAAAAACCAGCGTGTTCACTAGTGTGTTCATGGGCATCCTAGGGTCTAGAAGTATCAGTAAAACATATTTCCTGTAGTTGCAAAATAATTAAGTTTTGCTTAAATGAAAACAATAGTACAAAATGAGTTCTTACTGAGAAACCAGAAGACCACTTTTTCAGAGACCCTGCTTTCTCTATAGACCCATTCTTCCACAATTGACACAATGCTATAGCGACTCCCATATAAAGCTATACAGCTAGAAAATAAACAAATGACCACTTATCTTCACCCATTCATTTCTATAGTTTTCTTTTCTCTATGGAATTTGTAAATCTTTGAAATACTTTCTTTATAAAGTCTTTTTTTTTTCTGCCTCATGTCTCCCTGTAGAATGCAATCTATACATGCACTAAGCTGCTCTGTTCTTGTTTATCCTGAATCTGTCCTGTTTATGGCCAGACATGCTCAGCAACAACTTCCTAGGATTTGGTATACAGATGGATGTTTGCAGGAGCAAATGCAATGGGAAATCTTCAGTTGTTTTCATTTGATAACTGATTACAGGCACCAGTGTCGATCATTTTCTATACTGAGCAGCTAAGGATAACATACATTATGTTTAATACTTTTAATATAACTCATTTAGGAATCCTTATGCCAAATAATTTTTTACTTTCTTCTTTCACTTGCCAAATATTTTGGAGCTCTATGAGGATTCAAGGCAACAATTTGGGTTCTGGCAAGGATTGAGTCTGGTGAGTGAATCACACACTTTGAACAAGTACTCTATTATTTATTCATAAAATTGGGTGACAATGTATTTACTTGAGTCTAGACAGAGTAATTACTCAGTTTTGACTTACTGATCTTTTTATTCAAAGGTTTCTCAAAAAGATAATTTTATTTAAATGCAGAAGGAACAGAAGACACAAGTGAATATAAATCACAGTATATTTTAGCAAATACATTAACCTTAGCACCCAATTTATTTGCATTACTAATCATGAAGAAAATATAAAGCAGTTAAAGATACAGTTTTTCATGTTGTTCCATATTTATGTGATCTCCAAAGAATCCCACTTCAAAGAGTCAAAGACTTCTTTGTACACAGAGGCAGGCAGGTCATTTCATTATCAGGCTATTACATCAACACATCAGGGTTCCTTCTGAATGAAGTCTATTGAAATAATATTCCATCATTTTCCTGCTGGCTATTTCAAACTCTCCACTGAAACTTTCAGTTTTTTATCATCACTTCACAATACAGACTATTAATCACTTCATATTGTATACATTTTCCAATAGTACGAATCCAAATATAATACATGATTATAGGCAAATTATCTCATGCATATGCTCTGAAATGCTTTTTAGTTTAATTAATTTGCCATTGAAAACTATAAAGCTTTGCATTATTATTGTACCTTTTCTAATATATTTATATTTACACATATATTATACTAGGCAATTACATAAGATGATATATAATATATATTCTTTTCAAATGAATAAAATGGATTCCTTTTAGTGTATAATTTAAAACAGAAACAAAGAATGGGCAGAAATACTCATTACTGTAGCAGGTAAAAGTTTTAGTAGAAAATTTCATAATTTAGATATAAAACTATCAAATATCTTTTTCATTGTTGTCTTGACAACAATAATTCTTTAGTATCTGTTCTATTCCAGTAATGCATTAGTGACTTATCATATAGTAATGAAACACAATATTATATCCACCTTAACTTTACATGATCATTCTTATTGACCAATAACTCAAAAGCACAACTTGTTAAGATTCTTAGGTAGGTCTAAAGATGGTATCCATCACGACTATTTGTTCATACCTTTGGATTCTTTGGACACAAACTCTTTGGTATCCTGGAGTTTTGTTTTGCTCATACTTCAGGGTATATGAATCTTCTCTTCGTAGACCTTAATTATATGAATGTATAAAATGAGTGGAAAATTTCATACATAAAATAAGCATTCAACATCATATTTCATACAAAGAATGCATGAAATGAAATATGCAGTCAAACAATATCTATATTGAAAAAATACACTATAGCTATAAAGTCTTTTTATGTTCATAATCTAAGACTTGGCAGACAGGATATAATTAATATAATCAACCCATTGTGTTGTTGAATCTATAGTTTCTTATTTCATCACTTACATTTGAACCCATTCCTTGCAAAGTAAACTTCATAGCAGGCATGAAACAGTCAAGAAAATTTCTCTGCAAAAATAATGCATTATTGTTATAAAGTCTTTTTATATTGATGCATCTAAGACTTGGGAGAAAGATATAATTAATATAACTAACACCATTGTATTATTGCATGTATAATCTCTTATTTCATCACTTAGATTTTGACATAAACTTGAATGAATCTTTACTGAGTCACTTCCCAGTTGATTGTAGTGAAAACACTGATTCTTTCCATTGCAAAAATTTGATTTTCAATTATTATTATTTAATACTGTTATTTAAGTCATCCCTTTCTTTATAAAATTATATGCTTAGATACATAAAAATTTCATGAATATATTATATAGTCTAATGACTTTTTAACATTTATTCATATATGAGTTTGAACATTGCTTATATTTTATTATTTGAGTAAAAAATAAAATAATTTCAGTCAGATACCATATAATAGTTTAAGGAAACAATTAAGAAAATATGAGTTATGAGTTTCAATAACATATGAAAGGATATCAGAAATCTTTACCTATAAACATTCAGACTAAAATGTAAATAAATCAAGAATCCAAGTTCCTAAGAATATCATGAAACTAAATCTAAGATTTGAAAGTTATAATGATAAGTACACTCCAGATTGAAATTAGAAAAAGATGTTGTAACAAGATATCCAATTTTGAACCAACTCCATATGGATTTAATAACATACTAAGACTTCCAGTAAATATAATACACCAAAAATTTTGGTAAAAAATTAAAATTGTTCAAATAAAAACAAAGTGGAATCTTCAGTTAAAATAATGTTGAAATTCCTAGATGTACTCAATATTAATTTATGTTGATGTATCAACCCCTCGCTATTAAGTTCATAGTCTGTACAAAGGTTGTATATAATGCATTTTATAATGTATATTCTTAGAGAGAAGAACAGACAATAGCTATATCCCTAATAATTTTGATATATGAAAGAGAAAGTCAGGCAAGTTCTCAAATTAACTTTAAAACAATATAGTGAGAGGTACATGAATTTCCTAGGCTCCAGGACACAATTTGCAGTGGACAACAGATCATGGGAATGAGAATAAATGGTTGAAACCCTGAATGATACTTTCTTCACTATAAACTCTGGCAAAAGATCATGGCTAAGGAGATTGTAGACCTTAGAGGAGGACCTACTATTGCTACTTTACTATCTTGCACATTACTTACAAAAAAAGATGGTATTAATAATTATCTTAAAATTGTAGGATCTAGACAGATCATGAATGATAGAGGAAAATCTACACAATATGCTAAATTTGCTATGAGAACTCGCAGAGTCTGAACCAACAACCAGGGAGCCTACTTGGGCCTGACCTAAGACCTCTTGTTATATATGACAGTTCTATAGTTTGGTCTATTTGTGGGATTCCTGTCAAAGGGTCCTGATGGGGATGTCCTTCTGTATATATATTTCTCTTATTGGGTGATGAATAAAATACTGATTGGCTTACAACCAATAGAGTCAGGAAGATAGGCGGGACTAGAAGACAAGGGGA
Organism: Cricetiscus sungorus; assembly: GCA_030556225.1. Taxonomy (NCBI): domain Eukaryota; kingdom Metazoa; phylum Chordata; class Mammalia; order Rodentia; family Cricetidae; genus Cricetiscus; species Cricetiscus sungorus. The sequence continues at coordinate 49,738,809 of JANBXA010000741.1, forward strand.
ATTCTGGGAGAGGTAGTCCGAGAAACACCAGAAAGAGTTGCCATGCTGCCAGAACAGAAACAACATGCTGGGGTATTACTGGGTAAGCCACAGCCTTATGGCAATGCATAGGTTGATAGAAATGGGTTAATACTTAAGACAGAGCTAGCCAGTAAGAATCCCTAGTCATCAGCCAACACTTAATGATTAATATAAGTCTTTGTGTGCTTATTTGTAGCAAGGCGGCTGTGGGAAGAGGCTGGTGAGAAAGAACCTCCACAATGGGGACCAGGGTTCTCCCTGGTGCTTTAGCTAGCTCTTGGGAATCTATACCTCTTCTAGATTGCCTTACCTAGCCTAAATATGTAAAGAAGTGCCCGATCTTAAGGCAGCTTGATATTCCAAATTTTGCTGATTCCCAGGGGAAGTCTAGCATTTTCTGAATGAATGCAGAAAAAGGGTAAATTGTGGGGAGCAAGGGGAGGCAGAGAGGAGGGGGAGAAGGGTGTTGAAGGAGAGGAGGGAGGAGAGACTATAGTAAATAAATTAACTAAAATATCATCTTAAATCAAGAATGATGAAAGCCAAGCAGAGCTGTCTTTTAAATACCAAAGTTGAAAAATTATGTTTGCTTATTTATGCTATTTAGCAATTAATAATTTCATTTTCATTTCTCCTTGCTCACATTTCCCTTGTCTGCCTTTACACGATTACATGATCTTATTGCCTAAGTAAAGCAATAATCCTTATTTTTTCATAAGAATTTGTTTATGGAAAACATCTCTGGAACAAATTCTATGAGAAAGAAAATGTGATTTTTAACAGGTAGAACTTGCTAAGGAAAATCGTGTGATCCCAGTATTTCTTGGGAATAGATTTTAAGCTGCTTCTTCAATGTATTGAAGAAGTTTAATATAATGATATATGCAAGTTTTGTACTCTCTGGTCTCTTTCTTGGCAAATTCTGTGTGTGATCTTAAGAATGTGTTTACTTCTAAATCTCTGATGTTAGGAATTCCTTTCTCCATTGTCATTTTCTTACAGTACATTTCTGACCTCCAGCCTCTCTCCTGTCAAGGCTATTTGCAGACATTTTGCTGTTGCTGTTACTGTTCATTCTTTTCCTTCTTTTGTGACAGTGCCTCGTGTGATGTCTTTGAATGTGAAGATGAGATGTGTTTCCATTAAGCTCAGTGACGTAGTCCTCAGTGGAGGTTTCTGGAGAGGTTTCTGCAGCCTCTTTGGATATATGATTGTCAAAGTGGTCAGGTTCCTTAAAATTTATATTCAGTAATTCTTTCATTTAAATTTGAATAAAAAGCTTGTTTTACATGGCAATTCTAGTTCGCTCTCTCTCATCTCCTTCCTTGTCCCACCCAACCCCCAATCAATGCCCCCAGGAAGGGTGAAGTCTTCTCCCATCATCTTCTCTTTTATGTCTAAAATGAAGGGTTTTAACTTTAATATAGTAAAGTATACAACAAAACAGTTATCAAAAAAGAATAATTTTCAGTAAAATACAATGACAAGAAAGAAATGGTTTGTTTGAAACGAAATGGTATTCAGGTCATTACTTCACTGTAGTCAAGAATTAGGCTTTTTATTCTGCTCTAACTATTTTACATTAGAAATTTATTGAATTTTTAATGTATTTCTTCTCATGCCAAAAGTAGAAATAATATCTGTAACTAGGTTTATTGTAAAATTGTAAATGGCATGGGATTTTTTGTATGCCTTAGGCCTACTGACTTATCTACAACATACATGGATGTCATTATTTATGGTTTCTAAATAAATGTCTGATGCTGTAGTAAAGAATCAATAATCATTTTTGTATTTTTCTTTCTTTTTTCCAAAAATGCCTTGTGGAGGAATAATTTCTAGAAATAACACTATAAAATAATTTCTCATTTTTTCTGTGTATTTTTCTTATAAGTAGACAATAGAATGAATTACTTAATTACCTATAATTATTCACTTTTCTACTACATATTTTTAGATGTTCAGTTCATATTTTATGTTATATTATACTTAAGTCTACTTTATTTTATTTATTATTCCTACAGTTAAAGCTAATTTTCCCTAGCTTGAAAATTCCCTCATTTTGCTGCTTCTTCGGGCAATCTTCGGGTCCATTCTTTTTCTTTTGCTCTTATATAGCCAAACATTTTGGCTAATCATCCTCTGAAGCTTATTTAGAATTCTGCTGTGTTTGACAACCCTTTCTTCGCATCTCAACATAATGTTAATTTTATCTCTCTCTGTAATTATTGTGCTGCCTGCCTTCCTAGGCAGGTACTCTAGTTCCAATAATCTTTCTTTCTTTTTTTTTTTTTTATTTATTTTTTCCTTCTATTTCTCCCTTAAATTTCAGTTGAACTATTCCTATTTTCCATTTTTGATACTAAACACTTCTCTCATTCTAATCTGCAGACAAAAATATTGTAACTTAAAGCTCAAAATATGTTGCCTTGTGAAAACTATTCTTTTTTTTACTTTATTTATTTATTTGTTTATTTTTCTTATTTTACATATCGATCCCAGTTTCCTCTCCCTCTCTTCTTTCCTCCCTCTCTCCCACACTTTCATCTCCCCTGACCACCCTCCCCTCCCATCCCCCACCCACTCCACAGGGAGGGTGATGCCTTCCAGGAGGGATCATCTAAATCTGTCAAGTCATTTGAAGTAGGGACTAGGCCCTCCCTCCTGCCTCTAGGTTAAAGGAGTATCCCTCCATGGGGAATGTCTTTTTATAATATTTACTCCATAGAGTCATCCCTCCATAGGGATAGAAAATTCTCTGTTGTATTTTCACACAGACAGACAGACAGACAGACTGACAGACACTCACTCACACACATTCACGCACACACGCACGCACGCACGCACACACACACACACACACACACACACAATAAACAACAGGAATCTAAGTTAATATCAGAGCTACTTCTTTGCTTTATTTTTTGAATCATTCTAATTACTTTCTAATGTGACAAATAGAATTGGTCTATTAGCTATACAACCAGTTTTTAAGCTTCCATTCGGAGAATGATGAACCAATGGATGTTAAAATATTTACTCCTTGTGTATTTCTTATTGTATAGTTCCAGAATCCAGGTCACTAATTTTCAAATAACAGGATGATCAAAATTGTTTATGCATTGAACAATTTACTTTTATATTTCTCACTAGCTAATAAGCACTAAAACCTGCGAATGAACCCATGTGTCACAAAGAATGCAGCCCCTGATGGTTTCATTTCAAAAATGTCCTATTTTTTACACTGCTTCGCTACCTCTGATATTATGTCTACATTGCCGAGTGTGCTCTGCCATCACTATCTTCACTGGCCTTAAGATAAACTGAATGATTCTGGCTTTTGTAATTATTAACACTAGTGGAACTTACACCTTTTCTTGGTTTATAATGTTTTCTTTTTTATACAAAAGTTACCCTATATCTTTACATCCACAAGAAGATATCCAGTCAGAAATATTCTGATTTTGAAAAAGTTAACTGAAAGCAAATGCATATTGCATAATCTCATCCTACATAAGCATATGGATGTCTTCAGAAAGGCAGGGAACAAGTGTCTAGGACAATATTTTCTGTGTAAAATGCAGACAATATATCACAAATATAATTTAGCTTTGTGAAATGCCAAAGTAAGTACTGAGCCATTTGATAAGTTCCAGAACCTTTCTCTGAAAGCTTACCAGAGATGAGAGTCATTGTTTAGATGACAAAATGTCAGTATGTGACAAGATATCCCAGTTATATAACATGACAAGGAACTTAATTCTGTTCTAATGCTGAAAAATACAAGCCAAAGTAAAAATAAAAATGAAATAGGTCTTCCCTATTCTATTTGATGAAAAGATATCAAAATACTTCATTGAGTGCTATTGTTTCTTAAAATGTACAAACTCAAAATCTGAGCCAAAGAGTAGGAACCTTTAGAAAGGAAGACTCAAATGTTCCATTAGTAGTTTATTCACAAGCTTCAAAAACCCTGGCAAAGAGCACAGCTCTGTCAGAATGCCATGTAAAGCATGAGAAAAGCATTTTTATTAAAAACAGAATTAAAATATGGAAGAATATCATACTTTTGTAGATTTAAGACATCTCTTGGCTTTGCTTAGAATTGTGTGACCACAAGCTATGAATAGTCATGAGAAAATTTATACAAGTTGAAGTATATAGACTAAAAACATTTGTGCGGTTACAACTAACTATAACATCATATGACTGCAGAAATATCTGGTAATTGGTGAAACAAACTGGGGCTTTTGTAGAAGTCGATGAAATTAATTTAACCCAGATTTTCAAAAAGAAAAGAAATTACTTGACTTGTTGACATTCTAAGGGATATTAAATGCATATAAGCCATTGTATAAAAGAGTTATTAGTTGAAAGGTACTTTCTGATTATAACATTGATTGTTCTTTGTAACTATCACAATTATCCAATAATGCAATGGAAGATATAATAAAAATGTTACTTATTATATAACTATGCAAAATTTCTAAACCAAATTAACTGTGAAACTGTCTGTACAGTAACCAAGGTCTAAAATACAAATGAGGGCCTCATTATATTATTCACTGATATTTGAAATACATTACTATTTCAAACAATTTGATAATTTATTTAAAGGAGCATATACATATAATATGCCCTGTTAAACTTTTTAGAGCTCTGGCAGAAGCTAAATAAAACTTTATTCTGCTCAAATTACATTGGCATGCTTTATTACCATGACTCTATATTCCCAAACTATATGTCTATCTTCGTGATAGACTGACCTACTGTCACTCTCCGGGTGTGAATGTTTGCCTTTCCTCATAAATAACTGCTGATGATGCCCAGGTAAAGGATGAATTATTTTGACATCCTACATTTTCAGCAGGCTGTCTATTAAAGCCAATGGCTGTTCAGTTAAAATGGGTGCTAAATAAAGGACATTTAGATTTATTTTAATCTCAACTCAGGAGAGAAAATTGTAATCATGGATAATTACCTTAAATATGTCTAATACATCTATCACTATAGTTCCCCAAAAAAGCTAAATTATGGTTAGTTCACATAAAAACAAGGCAATGTATCTATACATTTTTTTTCTTAAGAAATAATCTTGGATGAAGTTACATGAAAATATCATTTTGATAGATATTTAGTATTTTCAAAGTCTAAAATTAAACTCATCATTTAAATTTACTCTAAGATGTTATTTAAAACACACTTAAACACTATGATACTACATGTAAGCTGCCAGACATTGTTTTAAACATATTATAAATATGTTCTACAGTGTAATGTCTATGAGATTAAATATTTTATTGCAGTTATTTAGAGAGTTTATTTTTGTGTATGTGGGACTTGTGTGTGTGTGTGTGTGTGTGAGAGAGAGAGAGAGAGAGAGAGAGAGAGAGAGAGAGAGAGAGAGAGAGAGAGAAAGAAAGAGAGAGAGAGAGAGAGAACTCACTCTTATCCCATGGATCATATGTGATTGAGGAAAACTTAAATATGTTTCTTAGCCTTCTCCACCAGTGTCCTTACCTGCTAGCCCCTAAATTGGTAGATTTTCAGTCAATCAGAATAGATAATAAGTCATGGATTATTTATGAAACAGATAATTAACTTTGGACAAATTAATCTTAATGTTATTTGTAACCTCTGTATACTAAAGTACTACAGTATCTGAGCATTTGCTAGCTCTGAGTATTCATTAAAGACTAGGAATCGGTAGTTATAGTACATTGCTCTTAACATTTCTTTTGAAGGACCTCTTCCGAAGGATTATTTTATTAAGCAATGCTTATATCACAACTGAAAATGAGTTTTTCCATGGCTCTGTTTTCATCAGGATTTATAGCAGATTCTTTTTCTATCTTTATAATCATTAACATGATACAACTAAAACTTTCAAAAACAGTTTTTGTATTAGAAGTCTATGTTGTTCATTTTGAATATTATTACATTTATGTTTCATGTTTAGCCTTACTCCTGTGTGTGTGTATGTATGTTTGTCTGTGTGTTGCACTGTGTGCTTTGTATGTACTAATTAGAGTGGATGTGTGCTAAAGGTATTTGGATGGTGCCTGTCTATCCATGTATGCAGACCAGAGATCAATGTCGGATGACATCATTATTGCTATTCTATTTCATTTTTTGAGATTAAGTCCCTCACTTAAGAGGATCCTCTAGATACTATTAGAATGCCTAGATATATTAAATAGTAGTGCTTTTTTGTTTGTTTGTTTGTTTGTGATATCCATCTGTGGAAAGAGGTTTCTTTGATGACAGTGAGAACTACACTGATGTACAGATACAAGAACAACTTCATAGATTGCTTTTAGGGTTTATTCAGGCTTCATAAATGCGTGGTCATAGATTTTTCAACAAGTAACCATGATTTCAATAGAATTTATTAGCTTACTAGGTTTTCAGTAGTAGTTATGGCATTAATGTTGTTGAACCAATTAGAGAGATATTGGTTACCATGAAGTTATGTGTTCCACTACAGTACTTCATGGGTTTCATGTCATGCTTGCTCTTACTGTGCCTCACAGGCATCATAGTTAGGTGGAATCATTGGTGTCATTCTCTTTGGGCTTGAATAGTGCCTAAAAGACCATTTGAAATGCACATTGTCTTCAGATACAAGTGACTTCCTGTTCACCTCTGAGGGGATAACCAAAGACAAAAGTAATAGGCTGTATGTGTGGGGAGTCTCTTACATAGCCCTGGTCAACAATTCAAAAGAGAGAAGCTAATCTGTAATATCCCTCTGTCAAGACTGCCCAACTGTGAACTGAATAAAGGTGACAACGAAATGAATATACCCAGCTCCAAAGAGGAAAGCTCGCGGGTCTCAGCATCACACAAAGATCTACAGTCTCAGCACCACACAAAGATCTACAGACAGCAGTAGGGCAAGAGAGGTAGTCCTCTCCAGAAAAGGTTAAACCAGTAACCTGCATAGCAACAAATCATCAACACTAAAGTCAGATAACATTATAGAGACTCAACAGGTAACACTTGCAAATACATATGTATGTATATATGTAAAATTGTATATATACATTCAATAACTGTTAATGAAAAAATGAGACCATCAATTTGAAGGAGAGTGGGTAGGGGTGTGTTGTAAATGGTAATTGGCTAGAGAGGTTTGAGAGGTCTATATTAGGGACAAAAGCAGAATGTTCCACCAACAAAGTCTGTTTAAGCCCCTGGTTTTGAAAGTGGAGATTGAGGAGTGAACACAACAGGATCATCTGCTTATTAGCTTATTAACTGGGCATTAGACTAAGGTGTTTGGTTTAGAGAAGAGGTTGTAAAGTAAAAACGTGTGGAGCTAGCTTAACTGCTCCAATGATCTCACTTCTCTGGCAGGCTTGGTGGGTACTTTCTCAGGGAATCCCTGTTGAAGTTAGGGGATAGAACAGCAGGATGAGTGGCGAGGAAGTTTGGAGTAGAATATCTGGGGGTCTGCTGAAGATGGTGGTGGAGAGGATGGAAAGACCATAGCAAATTGTCTTTGTAAACTCTAATGTTGAGATTAGGGGATTGGATTTAGAGAAGGAAGGAGTGGTAAAGATCAATAGTTAGTCTACCTGCTCCCTGACTGCAGTAGCCTGTGAGTTCCCAGGAAGTGCTTGCTGGTGGAATAAAACAAAGAGTAGGGCAAGCATTTGCAGAGGGAGATCTGTGAGATCCACTGGGAATAATGGGTTTGGAAGGAAGGAGAGCTGCATCAAGTTGTCTTCTCCAGAGCTGTAGATGAGACTGGGGGATTGGGCTTGTTGAAGAGTGGGAGAGAGAGGTGAAGATGTACAATTAGACTACTCAACTTGTTTGCTGGGGTAGGAGATAGTAGTCTGGTCTTTCTGGTCAGTAGCAAAATGACCCAGTGAAGAAAGTATGAAATTCAGGTCAGTTCACATAGGTAACTCTTTCTGGGCTAAACTTCAAGAGTCTGACACAAGTTCATTTGTTGTGGTGATGTTTAATCATAGCACAATTTTGGGGGAAATGTTTCTTATAATTAATTCAGTCACAAGTGTACATCCAATTTAAGACGTGTTCAGATAGAGATATTCTTTACAGAGTACATCTTTCTTCTTTTAAAGAGATTAATTCTCTTGACTCAGAGGATACTGTATGGTCTAGGGAGAATAACAGCTAAACATAATGTTTGAGGGTGTCAGAATTGGCATGGCCAGAAGACAACGTAAAAGTAACTTAGGCTGTTGTAATGTCCAAGTGACATCAGTCATAAGAATGTGTTTTATGGCCTAGATATAATGTTAAATATTCAGGGAGGAAGGGGCGGGATAAGTATAGCATAATTTCTGGAGGTTATGGACACAAGTTGGCTAAATAGCAAAGGATTACCAGGTAGTAAACTTATATTCATTCCTAGCATTACAGGAAGAGGACAGGAAGATATCTTCATGTGGAGGATACCTGTTGAACTTTTGTCTCGTATCTAGTGCTTCTCTGTGTGCATGCTTAATTTTTTTTTTTTTTTGGACAAAATAATCAGGCCAAATGGCTCTTCTTTTAGAAAGTTCTAATTTTTAGCATTCCATATATCTCATTTCAGCTAGTCTAAACAAAATGTGTGTCTTAGGGTTTCTATTGCTGTGAAGAGACATTGTAAACTCTTTTAAAGTAAAACATTTAATTGGGGTGGCTCACTCACAATTTCTGAAGTATCAGTCCACTGTGCTCATGGCAAGAAGCATGCCAGCATGTAGCCAGATTTTCTGTTGAAATAAGTGAAAGTCCTACATTATGCAGGAACCAGGAATACAACTGAGATCGTGGGATGAATCCTGAGCAAAGGAAACATCAAAGCCCACCCCTACAGTGACAGATTTCTTCTAAACAAGTCATATCCATACTAAAAAGCTATATCTCCTAATAGTGCCACACCCTATGAGACTATGGGGGCCAATTACTTTCAAGCTACAACATAGAGAAAGAAAGGGTACCACTCAGGTTCCATATTTGGGGAGGGGTGTCTTTGATTGCTAGCATCAAATATCAATGAAACTTCATACACCTATAGTCACCTGGAAATGGAATCTCAATGATGGACTAGTTCCACTAGGAAAATGGAGTTGAGTAAAAAAAAAAGCAAAGAAATAACTGAGCATGCTTGCATTTTTCCCCTCAGCTTTTGATGATGGTGAAGTAAGGACTCCCTGACTCAAGTTCCTGACATCTTACCTGCAGCGGCATGGTGAGTTGAAATCAAGCCTTACTGTCCTAAGTTGATGTCTGTCAGGAAATGTTATCACAGCAACTGAAATGAAACAAGAACACAGGCCAAGCTGGATAATTTAAAGAGGCAACTTAATTCTCCAAACGTTGTAGTTACCAAACAAATAAAAAGAGTCTCCAACAAATGAGCCACAGAAATTGCAATCATTCTAAAGAACTGTTCCCAGAAGATGTGAGCTTAGCAAGGGAGAAGAGGATATTACCAGAACCTAGGAGCTAAGCTGCCAGGTACAGTGTGGAGCTGGTGAAATTTCTCAGAAAGAAGCTCCAACCATTGGCAGAGATGTCACATTAAGTGGGAAATGAGACTTTACCTTGGCTTCCTACGATCCTACGATCACCCGCCAAACCTTCTTAGCAATGGAATTTAATGGAAAGTTGTTTCACAAGGGAACCAAGAAATACAGGTTTTCTGGGTCAGCCCTGGAAGCATAAGAAAGAATAGAGTGGGGAGAGAGGCTAGGTAAATACAATGTGACTGACCTGTTACCATTTTGAAAAATGTCGCTTTCTCTTTCGTACTTGCTAACATTGTTGAAGATACCAATTAATGTATTGAAGATACTAATTAATAGTCTAGTGTGTACTCATCTTTTTAATGAAAATATGATTCACAATACTTGTGGCCTTTCACTCCGATGATTATTAACAGCAATTCTTTTTGCAAGTCTTTAAGCCACAAAAGGTTCAACATTAAATTTACAAAATATTACAAAATCGGTAAATGCTGCCATCAAAATCTACATTGTCTGTCCTTATAAACACATGCTGCCTTCATGGTCTTTTTCCAAGGCATTCAACTCCTTCATTTAAATAAACATAAACCTACTCACCATTCTACCTGACTTCTTTCCTCCAATTATATGTTATATCTGGTTTCACATTGATTTCCAGCTTAGTTCTCTAAGGTCAGTATCTGTTCTTCATGGATATTCATCTGAATAATTTACCACAGAAAATCATGTTCCAAAGAAAAATCAAGATCCAGTCACTAATAGAGAATTATTGAGGTATTTTGTTTATTTATACTATAGTAGACAACTCCTCCAAAATGAACAATGCCATGTCTTCTAAAAAAAAATCCATTCAAGATCCCAGAATATGCTTTGCCAACATTTTTATTTTCCCTTTTATTTAAATTAGACACTTGGCTCACATAGCATATCCTGAATATAGTTGCCAAAGATTCTACTCCTACCAGTTTCTCCCCACTTTATTTTCTTTATTTTCTGCTCTAATCCATTTTGTGTCCTGTATACTTTTATAGGCCCCTTCTTCTTTAGGTTAGGAAAATTTTCTTCTATAATTTTGTTGAAAATATTTTCTTGGATCTCTTTATCTGGGATTATTATTCTTCCTCTATTCCTCTTATCCTTGGGTTTGTTATTTTTACAGTCTCTTCAATTTTATGGATGTTTTCAGTCAGGGTTTTTTTTAGATTTAACATTTTCTTCCGTTGAGGATCCACTTGCTATTGTTGATTCTCTCTTCTGTCTTCTGTATTCTGTTGCTTCTGTAGTTTTTGTTTGAATTCATAAATGTCATTTTCAAAATTCACACATTTATGTTCATTATTGCTTCTGTTTCTAATTTTATTAAACAGTTTATTTCTTCCATTATTTTCTTTCTTTCTTCCTTTCTTCGTTTCTTTCTTTTTGTGTGTGTTGTTGTTGTTGTTGTTTGTTTGATTAGGTTTCTATAAGGGATTTATTCAGTTCCTCTAATGTTTTGTATTTTTGGATTTTTTAAGGAAATTATTAATTCCCTATGTATGAATCTCTATTATTTTCATGTAGCTGGTTTTAATGACTTTTTCTTGTTGTTGAGCTATGTTGGAATAGTCAGGGCCTGCTATGATAGGATAACTGGGCTCAAGTGGAGACAAATTACTGTGGCTGTTATTATGTTTTTATTCGGGTGAATATGCCTTGGGTTGGGGAAGATTATAAAGGCTAAGTGATGCCTTTTGTATTTGTCTTTGTTCTGTAGGTGTTTTGTTTCTGTGTTCTCTTTTCTCTCTGGAGTTATGGAGAGATTGATGGCTGTGTGGTGCCTGCTTTCCTGGGCTGCTCAGCTGGTGAGTTCAAAGGTAGTTCAATAGTAGTGAAGGCTGAGATACTGGGTTGAGTTGGGGTAAATAAAAAAAAGTTGGAAGACATCTTTTTCCTTCACTGGGGATGGGGTCAGAGAGCAGATCTGGAGCAGATCTTTACTATAGAGCTGGGGATGAGCCTGAACATATTAGAACTGGCAGAGCAAAAGAAGAAGTGCTGGTCTGTCTTCAGCCTACTTGTTGACTTGGGAGGAGTGGCCTTTACTTGTACCAATGTTGACACAGTTGCCCTGATGCCGAGCAATAGATAAAAGCTGGTGCTGGACCTGGGTGAACAGAGGAAGAAACACATATCTTTAGGTAGGCTACCTGTTTTTCTGGCAGATGAGGTAGTTGGGTTAGCAGGTGTTGCCTGCTGGATTTAGGTACTGTGGTAAAGCAATGAGTGGGGGTAGGGACATTAGAGTGGGAAGATCAATTGGATCCACAGGAGAAGTGATTGGGGGTATGTTACGGCAGGTTTCCCCGCTGGCTGCCACTGGTTCTGCTGCCATGGTCCCACAACCACGTGTGCCCCAAATAACACTCAGAGACTCTGTATTTGATACAATCCTGTTGGCCAATTACCATTATTGTTTATGGGCTAGCTCTGCCTTAATCATTAACCCATTTCTACTTATCTAAGTATTTCCACGTGGTCGTCTTATCTGGGAGCCGCGCGGCAGGCGTCCTGCTCCTTCCCCGGGCTACATCTCGACTCCTACTACTTCCTCTTTCCTCCTTCTAGTCTCCTAGCCCCGCCTATCTTGTTATCTCACTGGCCACAGAGCTTTATTAACCGGTATGAGAAACATATATACAGAATAACATCTCCCATCATCTCCTCTTTTCTGTCTAAAGTAAAAGGAGGGGTTTAACCTTAACATAGCAAAATATAACATACAACAGTTATCAAATAAGAATCACAGTTAACAATATTTAGTCCATTAACATTTTGTAAGACTTAAAGAAAATATCATCTATCCTATCTTTGTGAGTCTAAAGTCCTATATGTAACTTATCTTTAATCCTAACTAAAGGAAACTGTAACCATAACTATCTGTCTTCAACTCCATCAAAGACCACAGAAGGATAATATATAAATTCTAGAAATGACAGAGACAACTCATTGCCTGGTCAGTCACCCGAAGTTCTTCTGTAATGTTCCATCTTCAGCCCATAGGCCATAGTGTGTGTCCAGACTCCTCAACAAGGCAGGAAACTATTCTCTGTGTCCTGTAGACTGTCTGGCTGTCTGGCAGCCTCTTCCATGAAGCAGGAATCCTGTAGCAATGTCCATCTTGTTTCAGCAGTCACCTTTTTGTGGGTCCTGCATGTCCAGTTTCTACAACATAAAGTCAAACCGTCTAGACAAGAGAAGTACCTTGCTCAAATGGCTAGTCTTGCCATATTAGAAGCAAACTCCATAATGTGTTTCTTCGATGTCCATCTTCCTTTCTTCTGTAGGTGGTGTTACCAGGAGCAGTTGTGTCTCACTGTCAAGAAAAACCCTAAACCATTTTAAATGTCATATTCCGTAGGTCTTTGAAAGGTTTGAAGAATGCCTATTCATCTCAAATACATCTCTGCATATCTAGAAATCCTAACTAACTTAACTCCAAGTTTTAATTATCATAGGTAACTCTCAATTATTCATTACATTTTCCAATGAGCTATATAAACACAATACCTAAACAAGAGGAGAAATATACATATCACAAAATTGACCTTAAATTGTATCAATAAAAGAAAATACATTTCAAAGCAAAGTATTCATATCTATACCATAATTCCCTTTTTACCTTTAAAAAGATTGTTTGTGGTTATAGCCATTTATAACCAAGTCCATTTAAATGAAAACAAACATTTATAAACAATATTTGGGAATTTGGGCGTCGTTCTTTCCAAACTACTTCCTGCTGGTAGAGGGCGCTGTCATGGGGGTCCAAAGAAGATGCAGAAATCTTGGCAGTAGTCTGCAAGGCTTTGTCTCAACTGCTTTGAATGTTGCATCACCTGGGGAGCTGTTTCAGGGGGTTGATCAAACCATATAAGTCTGGAAAGAATCCATAGCTTTTCATTTTCTGTGGAAACAAAAATAGAAATCCTTTTCCCCAGTAACTTGTCCTTAGGCTCAAATTTTGGAGTCAAAGCATTTTTAAAATATATAAATTGAATTAATCTAGCAGCATTTCTTTTATCAGTAGTTATTTTCTCAGCAATCAAATAATTTAAAGACAACAGAATCGCATATAGTATCCAAAATTTCTCTGTGCTTTCCATTTTTACGTGGCTTTTTTTATTACTCTATTTCTTCTACTTCTATTTTTGCATATTTTGAGACAGGGTTTCTCTGTGTAACTTTTATCTGTCCTGGAATTCACTCCATACCAGGTTTACTTTGAAATCACAGAGATCTGCTTGCCTCTGTCTGCCCAGTGCTGGGATTAATGGCATGTCCCATTATACCCATTCATTCTACTTTCTTTTTTCTTTTTTAAACCATTGTACCCTGTTTCTTTTTCTCTCACAAGCCAGCGTATTTTTAAAAACACAGTGTAAACCTTCATTGCAGCTCTTGTACACACCAATGAATTGTTAGCAGAGCTCTTTAAAAGCCAGGTGGCTTTTTGCTGCTTATGCTAATTTTGGAAACTTCCCTTAAAGGAGCCGCGCAAATCTCTGTCTACAGCAAAACAGATCCAATCAAGAAAATGCTGCTACCAAGAAGTCTCTGTTCCCTTGTTTCTAAAAACTATTTTTTAAGCTTTTGTTAAGTTTTAAGCGAAAGTTCTCATTCCCGCTTCTGACACCATTACGTTACGGCTGGTTTCCCCGCCGGCTGCCGCTGGTTCTGCTGCACATGGTCCCACAACCACGTGTGCCCCAAATAACAGGGGTAGGGAAGGATGTTACAGCATTCTGCTGCTGAGCTGGGTAGGACACATGGTCAATGGACAAGAGGGAATAAATAGAATTGAAAATCTGCAGAAGGAGGCAGGGACAGTTGGGGGGCTGTCAGATTGGAGGCTACAATAAAGAAAAAAGTGGGATGATGGAGGTAAGGAGAGGTTGATCTGTTGGAACTACAGGAGATGTTGGTAGGGAAGGAGGAAGGTTGCAACTCCTGTTCTGTTGCAGCACATGAGATCAGACTAGGGGATTAGATGTGGTGAGGAGTAGGGAGTGCTGAAGATCTTCAGTTGGTTTTCCTGTTTGCCTGTTCTGCTCTGCTGTTGTATTCCCAGTGAGTGCCTGCTGGTGTTGGAAGTTGAGATGATGGGATGACTTAGGTGAAGTGATGTTGGGAGAGGAAATATTTGTAATCTGTTTGGGATAGGGAGAGAGAGGAAGACCACCACAGACTTTCTGCTACAGAGCCAGACATGAGGTTGTCAGGTTGGAACTGGGGGAGAAAAGTGAGGCTGTGGATTTGCCTTTAGCTTACTTGTTGCCCTGTATTTTTCTTTCTTCTATCTGACCAACTTGTCTCTCTACCTTAACCAACTGCTCACTTTTCCTGATGCAAGAAAAGTTTAAAACTGTGTCTTTATCTAACAGATCAGTTCTTACTATCTCTCTCTCCCCACTTCCATCACTCTCTGCATTTCTACCTCTGTACCTTCATTGTTTAACTTCTGGAAGATCATATAATTAGATGTTTCTTACGTCACCACTCTACATGTTTTATTCTATTTACTTTAGATAATAATACATTAAAATTCTCCATTCTTTTTGTTCACTTCAATGTCTTCCATGCAGTCTTCTAAAACTTTCCTCAAATACATGGGCTCTTTTTTTTTGGACAGTTAGTATTGAATGTATATCTGTATGCATATATAATCCTAAACATAACTTGTTCATTCCATAAAATGTTACTTATATGTCTGTGTACAGGACTGACCACTTCACACTGAACAATCAGGTGGTGAGTTTTATCCAAGAAAAGCCCATTCCTATTGGTCCTAGCTTTTTTCAGTTGCTTTGTAGTCCTTTGGTGAAGGTTGAAGCCTCCTGGATTTCTCCACATTCTTTCAGCATTGTTCACCTCATATTATGGCAATCATGGGAGTAAGATTTTACGGTGGAGCTTCTGATATTACTAAAATTCACAAACATACAATAAACTCCATGTTCCTCTCATTCTTACAATCTTCCCGTCACACTCATGTTTAAAAGTTTTATTTGAATGTCTTCTAGAAAAATCAATTTTCAAGAAAAATAGCTGTAAAACATATGAGCATATTTTAATCAGCAAACTTTACAAACAATGTTTTCCAAATAGGTACAATAATGTATTTGCCTAGCTATTTATAAGTTGGTATTTGGACTGGCTATTGGACTTTTTTCACGGTCTTATTATTTGCCAAGCAATTTCAAAGAGAGGAAATTAAAAAAATAACTTAAATTATATTTTGCAGGGTGTATTAGATATAAAAGTAATTAATAAACAAGGAAATTTTCCAAACCAAATTTAGTTCAGAAACATTCACTCAGCAGCATATACAAGGACTTTTTAAAGAAGAGAAGTTGACTTGCTACAGCTACATGATGCTATTTTGGGGCATGGTACAGAGAGGTTTTATTTGCTACAGTTTGAACCAATGAACAATTTGTGATTGATTGAAAGTTGAATTCTTATAAAAGACTGAAACAACTATCCCTTACAAAAAAGTCCTGAAATTAAATATTGATATGAGTGTATAATACCTCATGCTCCATTTTATTACAGATGAACTCAAAATTTGGATAAAACTTCAGGCTAATACTTAATTTTTGCTCACTTTATTATTTGATTTTATATATTGACATCAAAGTTAAAACTTAGGATAAAAACAACCAAAACAAATTACTAAATTTTTCTACTAGTATCGATTATCCACTATAATTGAGTGTATTGTTCTACTTCTCTAATTTTAGAGATTTGTAACAGCCTAAACAAATTTCATAATTACTTAAGGTGATATATAATGGAATTGCTACCTACAAATATAAAACAATGAAAAACTAGACATAGAACCATGACTTTGAAAATGGAGCTGTGAGTGATGAATGGACTACATGCCTTTTTTTTTTCATTTCAATTGTCTAAAATACTATTCTGTGAGAAAAAGAGTTCTAAGTCTATTCTTTTCACAGATTCACAATGTTTGTCTTTAAGTTCTATTTATTGAAGGAATATAGTTCATAGGCATTGGGTAATTATAGTTTGCTCCTCTGTGGCATCTCTGTGTATTCCCTTGTTGGGTCCCATCCCCCTTTTCCATATCTATACGCTTCCATTCTACTGTCTTCATAATGGTCTTGGCTCAAGTCCCACTCTTCTTCTGGCTCTGGCTGTGCCTTGCATTCTTCTGGCTGTAAGCCCTGTTCCCACCATCTTACCCTTCTAGCTTCAGCAACTTTAGCAATGCTCACTATACTCCCTCCTACCTCTAGTTCCAAATTTGCTTGTAGTTGGAGAGCCTCCATGATATCTTAGCCAGTCCCAACTCTCTAATATATACTGTGATTTGAAAAACGGAAACTTTTCAGAGGGCCTCTCAAATCCACATAGACTAAATCAGTTGTATTCCTGGAAGTAATTTTGGAAGTATTTCTGACTTCCATGTGTTAACTTGTTTGAACTACAATAATGGGGAAAAGAAAGAAAGGAAGAAAAAGGAAGAAAGGGTGATAGGAAGGAAGGAAGAAGGGAAACTAGAAGAAATCTAAGCTTAATTGTTCATCTTTTCTCATATGTTAATTTCTTTACAAAAAGAAAACTTTATGTATTTTTTTCTGGGCTTGGGTAATTGTAATTAAAATCAGCACTATATACTAAAGTTTCGTACAAAAGCTAAAATTTGAAGTCAAGTGGAATTCTTCTCAAGATGTATCTGGACCAAATATGAAGTTATTTCTTTTTATTTTTAAGTTACAAGTCACAAAACCACATTTTGCCTTACTAATCTCTTTCTTCTTCCCAAAGGCATTCTTGGAAGCATGGCAAGTTTCTCTCATTGCTCATACTCTATACTCCGTTGATTTCCTTTGACTGTCCAAGAAAAGAAATCAATCGGTGCCTTTCCTTTGTTTCTCTAGCTCTTTCACTACTATAATTTCAGCTTCATATTCCTTCAGTGAAGGAACACACACACACACACACACACACACACACACACACATGCACACGCACACACACCCACAGTGAGACTCACATACCTGTTACTCATCAAACTTGTACATGTATAGATGAGCATCCAAAAGAAAATATACTTAAATAGCCTAGGGAATATTTGGTTTTCAGTTATTCCTCAAGTGTGAAACCAATTTAGAAATGTCTTTAACTAGATGTGAAGACCTTAGGACTACAACCCATAATGTAGAACAAGAAGAGTGTCCATATGGATAGTGTAGAGATCTGGCACTTCTCAGGCAAGAGAAGGGGTTGAAAATGGCCAAATACTAGTTGTCATTGACCACATACCGTCACCTCTTATGTGGGTAGAATAAATTTTGGGTATTGCCCAGGGAAAATCCCATCTTCCATGTCATTATTCTTTCCCATTTGGAACAAAATATGATTATAACTATTTCCATTTAATTTTGAGGTATGTGCCATCAAAATAATTGTCAATTTGTGTAGGGAGCCGTTACAAGTACCGTTGGTAGACAGGAGAGATGTGCATGTGCTGGGTAACTGTCAAACCCTGGGTCCCTGCCTCTCCCGTGGCGTCATATGGGCCGATGAGCAGCAGCCAGTCAGGGGGTGACACGTCCAAGGCAGAGGCTGCTAGCTTATATAAGGGATGGGTTTTGTGTGTTTGGGGTCTCTCTGTCCTGTAAGCTTATATGCTCTCCCTCTCAATAGCATTAAAGCTTTACTGCAGAAGGATCCTGAGTGTGCTGCGTCGTTCTTGCTGGCGAGACAGTAGCGTGGGACAAATTTGTATGCTTTTAATGACTACTTAATATTAGAAAATAGCAGTACCGTGTGCCAGTGAAGCTTTCTATCCTGTCTGTTTGCAGTTCTGTTGTTTGCACTTTTTTCCTTTTATATTTATTACAGTTCAATATCACCTTGCTACAATAAAAACATTGCCTTTAATGAGTCTTTAATTCCAGGTATACAAGTGCTTTCTAGGTGCCTTACACTAGCGTATGTCTCCACTCACATTCTAGGCATTCTTGAACAGTAGGGTTTGAGACTAACGATTGCTCTGGAATTCCTTATATAAAAGTATGCAAACTGAAAACCATAAATATCATTATTGTTCCTTTAATGTTTGCTGTCTCTCTATTTAGTACTCATCTCTATTGTTTCCTCATAATATAGTGCACACTAAGCTTCCTATTGACCAGAAGGAACTAACAATTTTGATCAATTAATATTCAATGTTATTTCAGTCAATATGTAATAAATTCAAAAAAACTGCTTAATTGGACCTAGAAAAAGATAATTACATGTAAAATGACCCCAAGAGTATTGTAGATAGATAAGACACTTATGTAGAGATAAAGGGGTTAAGAAGCATATTTACAATATAGCAAAACACAGATGATGACTAACAGCCAAAGGAGGTATGGGCTGGGCTAGCTGACCAGTGCAGTTACTTAAGGTGAAGTAACTAGTTGTTGGTTCAATGAATAATTAGCATGTATGAATAATTAGAATGTATGAGCCTATGATTTTTTAGATAAACGCCCATTATCATTAAAAATTAACTATTCGCAGAAGTGTTTTAATAATTATCTAATATGTGCTTA
The DNA here is from genome assembly GCA_030556225.1 of Cricetiscus sungorus. Lineage (NCBI taxonomy): Eukaryota > Metazoa > Chordata > Mammalia > Rodentia > Cricetidae > Cricetiscus > Cricetiscus sungorus. The sequence continues at coordinate 49,757,926 of JANBXA010000741.1, forward strand.
ACTGAGTACTAGGGAATCACACTCTCCAAGTTTTCTCCTTATGGCTACTTTTGTGTAGATGATATGAGAGCTTGTACACAGTCAGGGACCTGTGTGTTCTGTATAGATAATTGAATTTTCTCATTATAATGAGTCGTATATAATATATACATATGTATATATATATATATATATATATTTGTGTATCATGTTTAGATGGGTATATACTTTAAAATGGTTGGAATTTCTAATATTTTACATTTAAATGTTTTAAATTATTATCCTTCTTATTTTTATCAAACTTTGTTTGCTGTGTCTTGTTTATTTTATATTTTTGATCAGCGTATCGCTATGGTGACCAGGCTGACCTCAAGTCCCTGCCAACCTACCGTTTCAGCTTCCAAAGTGATCAAGCTGCAAATATGAGCTACTGTACCCTTATAATGTTTTTCTTATCAAAATGAAAATGCATAGATAAATTAGATAAATTAGACAGCACAAGGTTTCAGCATAAAGGAAAAGATGCAGGAAACACTGAGGTTAAAGCCATGGGAGAAGCCAGTGTTTGGATCTATGAAGTACTAAAAAGCCCGTGGATATTTGCGGTAACACATTATTTATGATTTAATAAACATTGCCTGAAGTATCAGAATGCAAAACCAGCCACACTAGTTAGCTATAGGAGTTAGGCGGTGGTGGCATATACTTTAATGCCAGGACTCAAGAGACAGAAGTGGGTGGATCTCTGTTAGTTCAAGGCCATGCATGTAATTGAGCCAGTCTAAAAGAGAAGCAGTTCTCACAAAAGAAATCTCAGCACTTGGGATCCCATGCCTTTAATCCTATAACTTGAGAGGTATAAAAGGAAGAAGCAAAGGCTCTCAAGAGAGATTTATTGCCCAGCCATGCTGAGGACAGGGCAGTCCTTTCAGCCTGAGGTAGAGGTACAAGCTAGTAGCTGGCTGCTTTAATTTTCTGATCTTCAGCTTGAATATTGAACTCCTGTATCTGCCTCTGGGTCTTTATTTCATGTTTTGCAGGTATTCAGTTACAGAATATTTCACACTCAATGGGTGATGGATATTTCTATTGTTTATGTAGTCTGGTCAGTGATGTTAGGAGACATTGACATAGCCAAAGATATGATACCATTCTTCCCACAAGTCTGATAACTCATTAAGAATTTGTCCACTTGTTGGTCTATATTTGGTGATATGTCAATCATGGATTAATTATTAATGACCTCATAGACCACTGTTTTTAATCAATATAATTAATTTTGATTTTTATGAGTTTTTAGGTAAAAAGTTGATGAATTTATAAAATGCATATAAAGTAATATTCATATAGAGGAACATAAGATTTGAGCTTGCTTAACTCTACTTTAGTTTGAAAGTGTTGAGGAGTAAAAGTGGACAAGGATGATCTTCTGAGAGAAGACTGAAGTTCTGAGTTTAAAGTTCTATGCAGCTGTTACAGAATTCCCACGGGTTTGATACACAAGAGCATCATTGTCATAGATGAACTCACAGATCAAAAGATGTTTTCAAGGCGAACACTATTTCCACACATTCGGGGTACTACTTTATGCTTCTTCCAAAGTATTGCTTATATATTCTTCACTGTATTCATTAACAATCGTATTTCAGTTTTCAGGATATCCATTGTTATTTACATAATTTCCTCATATGAGTTTGTTCTCCACAATTCTCAGATTGATACATTTATGTGTTTTTTTAGGTTTCTGTCAGTATAAAAGAATCATGAGGATGGATAGCATGATTTTGAAGTTGGGCATATAACTTATTATTAGAACACTTATCTTGCCTGAGGTCACCTAGGACTTGATCTCCATTGTTAAGAACAAAAGCAAAAATCTTTATTCATAATTTGAGAATCTGAAACTATAAAAATAGGATGCTTAGCACTTCTGCCTTCTATGTGGAAACTGATGGTTGAGTTACAAAGAGATGGCCAGAGTACATGTGAGGTAGACAGCATGGGTGGACAGTAAGGCACAAGGATTCAAAAGTCAATATCATTAATTTAATAAAACTTATTTTCAAGTTAGGAGAGACAGATGAATGGTAAAAAGCATTTGTTCCTTCAGGGAAACTGTGTTTCTTTCTCACTATCCACATCCTGGCTCACAACCATCTGTAACTTCAGCTTGAGAGTATTCAATGCCTTCCAGCTTCTATAGGTATTGCACATACATGGCACACTTATATACAATTAGTACACCCAATCAATCAATGTAGCAAGCAATGAACATACTCTTATGGGAGCACTCCTAATAAACTAACATTAATTCCAGCAACCCTGAAAACTTTCCTAAATTTGTTCTATCATATCTTCAAATTCCATATTCACAGTAGCCTCTAAGCTTTTTAAACCTCAAAGGTGCAAGAAACCATACCCAATAAAAGTTGATACATATTTTGATATACAGTTTTAATTACAACTTTTAGAATGATCTCCCTTTGTTTCTCTCTCTCTCTCTCTCTCTCTCTCTCTCTCTCTCTCTCTCTCTCTGCGTGTTCATGTGTTTGTTTCTTTTCCTCTGTTGACATTGATCCTACAGTTTTTCATCTCTATGGTGTTCCAAACAGATGATCAGAGACATTTACACAATAGTTACAAAACTCAAGAATGCCTGAAAATATAAGCCTATGTTAACGTGTGTTTGTGTGTGTGTGTGTGTGTGTGTGTGTGTGTGTGTGTGTGTGTGTGTGTGTGTGTGTTTGCTTTCTCAATAACCCATTTGGTGTACTACTCAGAATTACCCCCAAACACACAAAAAAAATACCTACTCATTCTGGGACGCATACACTTGCATATATACACTTGGTCAGATACAGCTACAAGGACCTGTAATAGAAACATGTACATGTAGCATGTATGTTTTCTGCCAGCCCACCCACCAATGGTATGGGCCCACAGCTGTGCCAGCCCAAATAACACACAGAGACTCTATATTTGATATAATCCTGTTGGCCAGTTACCATTATTGTTTATTGGCTAGCTCTGTCTTAATGATTAACCCATTTCTACTTATCTAAGTATTTCCACATGGTCATCTTACCCAGGAGTGGTGGGCCTGGCATCTTGCTTCCTCTAGCTCTACATGCTGACTCCTCCTAACTACTTCCTCTTTCCTCCTTCTAGTCTCCTATCCCCACCTATCTAGTTTCCTATTGGCCAACAGGGCTTTATTAATTAACCAGTGTGAGAAACATATTTACAGAATAACATCTCTCATCATGTACATATTCAGTACATAAGCCTAAACAGTAAGTTCATAAGTTCCGATTACATTTCTTTGAAGATTTTCTTATTGTAAAGTAACCTATATATGTAATATTTTCTAGATTTCAAAATTTATCATTTTAAAATCTTTGAGTAGAGAATATTAAGCTCCTTATAATAAAAACATTCCAATATTTTAATTTCAGTAGTAACTCACCACATATCTTGCTACCTTATTAACACTACTAAAATACAGTCCTCACCATCATACAATTTAAAAATAGATAAATTCTTTATCTTTGGTGTTTTTGGAACCATCTTTGAAATACCAATTCCATGCTTATTCTGCAACGTTAACTTTAAATGCTACTCCTGGAAAGGTTTTACAAGCTTTGCTATTATAGCTAGTCAGTGTCTGTTCTACATTAGTTGGATTTATTAAACTTCCACTTACAGTTATTTTGATAACATGTTTCAGATTATTTTGTTTACATATTATTTTATAGATTTCAAATTATCTTCATGTCAACAATAATAATTTTTGTAAGTGTAAGTATTTTAAGGAGTGGTAAAAATGTGCTCAATATACATTTTTCAAGCAATTTAATATCTAAAAAGCTTCTTGGGATTTCATGGCTTAAAAGTGCATAAGTTCATCTGCCTTTTTCCAAGAATAAAGAGCAACTGGTACAGGGCAGTGTAATTGTCGAATTATTGTGAATATGAGCTCTATAGTTCAATTATATAAATATAAAGCTTCCCTTTGTAAGGGTTATGTCTACACTAGGGTCTAGATGGTTAATGAATAAAAACTACTATCATTCTGCACTTGAGGCACGAGTAAATACCACAGTATCAAACGGGATATAAAAACGTGAATATTCTTAGTTCATGAAAGCATTATACAGCTAACTTTTGTTCCTTTATCACATATCACGGAGGGACCAATCTTACAATTTGGGTTGCAGTATTTTAAAATGTTCTATTTTTTTTAATTGACATTAGCTAACATGTTATGTATTGTACAAGTAATAAAGTTCTCTGTATAAAATAACTGGAAAATTAGATTATATTTTATTCTAGATAATATTATGTATTGCTTTTGTCACAAGAAAATAAATATTACTCTCAGCTATGATTCATAGATTTAGTGTATCTTTAAAAATTTGAAACATATTTGACTAGCTTGTGATATAATTTTTACATTATTAAGAGAATTTCAAGTATTTTAATCAAAGAATGAAAATCCAACTTACAAACTGCTTTTGAATTAGATTACAACATTCCCAATTCCTCCCAAGCCATGTGGCTTCGTGAAAGTTTTCTTGTGTGGAAGGCCTTTCAATACCTAACTTTCCCCCATTCATCTCACACATGCCTGCTGTGCTCTATAATCTACATTCTATGCATTCCTGTTCTATTGAGAAAAATTTTCTCACAATTGAATCTATGACAGAATAGAAAGCTATTTATTGCTTTTTAACGTTTTCTTTTATATCTTGCAATGAATAATAGCGACAATTCTCTTTGTGAGAGACATAAGCTTCCATAGTACATTTGTGTCTCTTTCTTCCCTCCACACTCTCACAGGAGACAACATTCCATTAATGTACTAAATTCTAACTCAACTAAAACTGGCATAATGAATAGGACCGACTACGGGTTTCCTTCACAAACACACCATCAGTTTTCTTATGAAAAACTATTATGTATGGCTAATAACAATACTTAATTTGCTAGTTAAAGTATTTAGTGAAAACAATGAATTATAACATTTACACATTGGTAACACTGTTGACTTTGCTTTACTGATTTCAGGAGGATTATATACAGTACAAACACGTACTGTCTGCATAGAATATATCAATACAAACTTCCATGAGATAACATTTGCAACTTTTAATTTTTCCAATAGTGATTTATATATGTTTCTCAAATAAAGTTTTCTTAAGTCAATCTTAATAATATCAAATAAATAACAAATTTTGTATACAAAGGATTTCACATATAGTTTTCTATTTATTTCAGTCAACATTTTAATACTAAAAAGTGGTTTGATCTTTAAATAACCATTTTGTTATTTAAAAGTAACAAAACAGGTTCTGTAAAACAGAGATGAAACTAATACCAGAGATGCTAATAGCAATTAGTAATTCTCTGAGCATCTGAAACTTGAGGCTTCCATGACAACAGTATAAACAATTTTTGTATAATATCATGCAGATATATATTTTTAGAAAAAGCATATGGCATTGGTTAAATAACATGGTAATATTAATATGGAATATTATTTTTAATTAAAATCTCCCAACTATTGACAGTTCAGGATGTGAGCTCTCAGCATCTAGTTTTATTCCAGCAAGCTTGGTGTTTGCTATCATGCTCCCAACAATGGTGGATACTCACCCCTCTGCAACTCTAAGCAAAACAGATCTGCCCTTCGAAAAGTTGTCTTGTACATGTTGTATTATCAAAGCAACAAAAGTAACATACCTATTTCATTTATTTCTCTACCTCAACCTGCATTTAATATTCAGTATAATTTACTGCAGTTTTCTTCCCTTATGTTTACCTGTTTATGGAAGCTCATTCTTATTTCCTGCCAGGGGAAATTTCACATAGGAGTCTAATTTGTAGTCTTTTCCTGTGCAAGAAGTCAATCTTTGCTTTATTCATTTTTTTCTCATAATGGATGGAAGACTACAGAATGGCCCAGTGCAAACACATCAAACTGTGTGAGAGTCTGCTTTCTTTTCCTTCTGCCACTAGAAATACAGTACTTCTGTTTATCATCTACAGTGTATTTTGGGGGACTTCATATTGATTTCCTTGATATAAAAATCTTGTAGCTAAGAGGTGGTGGCACATATCATTAATCCCAGCACTTGGGAAGAAGAGGCAGGCAGATTTCTGAGTTCAAGACCAGCCTGGTCTATAAGAGTTAGTTCTAGGACAGGCTACAAAGCTACACAGAGAAATGCTGCCTTGAAAAACAAAACAAAAGAAAAAATTGTAATACATTTAGCCAAAGCCTTTCTAATAATTCTCCTTTTTATCTCTACCTAAATAAATAAATAATAAATAGCAAAACCAAAAGACACACAACAGACTTTTTCCCCATTAGGCACTCTGCAATTCAGATACTTTCCTGTATTCATTGATGTTGGAATGAAATATACCAAGCCAACCAGGCTGGGATCACACAGCGTGGGAACACAGGCATGCCATGGTGCTGATCTCTCTGAAATCTCTTTATTGATATGAACACAAACTTTTATTTTTGTTTGAGTTCACATAGAAAATGTTTATTTTTTTTAAAAAAAAAATCTCTTAAGTCTCTTAAGTCCCTTGTATATTCATATTTCAGTTTTTCTTTAGTGTATTTTTTGCTCCATTTTCCACATTAAATTCAGTATAAGCATTTACCTGTAGGGTCCTCTTGGTTGTAACTTACTTTCTTAGAATTTCCTTAGTTTTGATGATTTTATGCTTTTGAAGTGTTTGTAGGACTTTCCTCGGTTACGCATTTTCTTCTCATATCAACCTATTCTAACTAGCCGCTTCTCCATAAGCTCTTGGTTAAGACTATTCATAAAATTTCTCTCTAGAAGATTACAAAACATGTGCTTCTCAAGTTGACAAACAGTGAAAAGTACTGTGTTTACACTGTTCTGTCCCTTCCCGTGGAAACTGTCTTTCAAGGTCTGCACTCCAATATTGTCTCCCATGACCCCACAGACCTGTTGGAGATGCTTGTCTTATCACATCAAGTTCCTGCTTGGAGATGCTGAGTTTTAGACAAATAATAAGAGGATTTAAATCACTCAAAATGCTCTCAGAGACTTAGTGCCTGAAAGGCTGCTGGGTTTGGGATAAACTAATGTTCCTTATTTTACTCAAAAACCTATTTTTTATTGTCACCAATTCATGTTCTTTAGTAGAAACCTTAGGCCTACAATATTATTAATCCTTAGGATATATGAAATTTATGTTGAGTATTTGAAAAAGTTTACAAGAATGCTTCATTTAGTTGATGTTTTAGATTAGATTACTAGATTAACACACAATGTGCAATTACTTTATAGTTCAGATTAACTAATCTTACATATCATAATTGCATGTAAATGGCAGGGGAATATTCTGCATGTTTATAATTTACTTTCTTTTTGTATAGAATATCACATTTATAATTAAAAATATGTAAGATTTCACATTTAAAAATATTGTTTATAATTTATTTAATAAATATAATATGCTGATGGTTTTATTTTATTTCATTTACGATAACATGGTGTAAAAAACTCTAAAGCAGTGGTTTGAATATATTCTTTTGGACTGATTGGAAGAATAGTGAACAAGAGAATTGAATATGGAAATATTTCGTGGTTTGGGAAAAAATACTGAAGGCATCTTCTGTTGAAATTAAGTTGATTTCTGCTGAAGCCTGCTAACCACCAGGGAACACTTTAGGTTTGATAGATCAGAATATTAATAGGCCAGAGCAAGACTCTGTTGTTCATTAGACATTGCACCTGAACTAAAACTGAAGATCACCTGTACAAAATAAGATTAATCATCCTAAATTTTCAAGACACCTATGGAGAAATGACAGCAGGAGCTAATCAGCCTGAAGACAATCTCCATAATGAGCTTGTGGAGTGTTGTCTCTTCTTTCTGGCCTTGATACTGTCCTCGTAATTGTGCTAAGCACTCTCTGTATCTGAGTGTTAGGTGTCTTAGGATTTATGCTTTTCTTTTCATGTTTATGGGGCCAGAGTCTTATGTAAAAGGCTCCAGAGCTTAGTACATTGATGCCAAGACTGAAGTATGATCCAGGTCATGGGATTCAGAATGTAGGAAGCTCTCACCTGTGAAAATATGAACAAAGACCCATTCTATCTAAGTCCTGAGTTCAGGAAATGTTGATTACTAAACCACCCTTGCAGTTTGGATTTTGTAGTTATAGTTCTCACTAACTTTTCTTGCCGACTGTGATGTGTCAACCAAGAATGTAGATTTTTCTGCTTGGAGCTAAACCTATGGAAAGCTCAGGAAAACACCAGAATCCTGAACATCCTTTGTAGCTGCCAGCTGGATAACAAAGACTTTCTATTGGATTGAATCTGTATCTGAGAAGTCTTTTCTGGGGAATAACTCATAATGTAAACCATAATAGACAAATGTATAGATCACAGTCCCATACAAGGTGATAAATAAGTGAAGGAAGTATCAATAGAGAGAATAAACACTAACTAATGGAATTTACAAATTAAATAAATTCGTTAAAAATTAAAATATCTGCAGTTAAGTACAGACTATGGGAGGGAAGAAAATGAGACCTATGAGGGCAGGTTTTATATATGGAGAGAGTGCAAGGGAAAATCCTGTAGTGCAAGGCGTGGGCAGATACAGCAATAAGAACAGTGGTTGAAGAAACTCATAAACCAGGGGCAGAAACAGAGTGTGGTGGTTTAAATAATAAAGGGCCCCCTGAGGCCCATGCTTTTCAATGCCTGGTCACCAGTGAGTAAAACTATTTGACAGGATGAGGAGGTGTAGCCTTGTTGGAGGAAATGTGTCACTAGGGGTAGGCTTTGAAGTTTCAAAAGACCATGTCAAAGTCCAGAGTCATGTCTCCCCTCCACCACTGGCAGAAGGATATAGCTCTTGGCAACTTCCCCAGCACACATTCTGAATGTGTACCACCACGTATCCCATATGATAATAATGAATTAAGTCTCAATGAAATGGTTTCTTTCATAAAAGTTGCTTTGGCCACAATGTCTCTTCACAGCAACAAAACACTGACTAAGACAAACAGTAAGAGTTTGGCAAAGGGCACAAGAGAATTTTATGGTATTAAGCCATCATATAGAATCCTATTTACTTATACAACTAATGTATGGTACTCAAAAATTAAGAAATAATAAGTTTCAGAATATAACTCAATGATAAAAGAGGGGCATAGCCATGGTTAATTAATCAACACTATCACCTAATCAACAATTAAAAATAAATAAACTAAGTTGGCTATTGATCCACTGAAGGGAATAAGCAAAAGTTTGGCAACTTTATTATGTGTGAGGAATGAAGTCTGGGTTAATTGTCAAATACTGGCTGCAGCTGCAATCTAGTTAAATTTTACTGCACTTTAGATTCTGATGGTGGTCTTCACAATGAGGCAAGAGAGATCAAAACTTGAGTTCATAATAATGAAACACAGCATGGAATTTCTGGTGCTGAGAATTATGGGTTGTTTCATGATTTCATTCTAATCTACATAATTACAGAAATCCTTTTAAGTTAATTCAGATGGATAAACCTTAGCTAAGCTTGGGTCAAAAATCACAAATTGGTCAAAGTGTTTTTTTGTTAAATATTAATATGAATTCTGAAGTAATCTAATGGACACAGAAATCTTTATCTTAATAGTAAAATGTGAATATGAGTCAAATTACTACATTAGTAGTATTTTGTGTGGTATATATGAAAAAAGCATTGGAAAGTATTAATGTAAATACAGAAAACGAGAGAGAATCAAGAGAAATGATTAGAAACTGAGAAATAAGCAAGGGAAATATCACATAGGTTTCCTGCTGAGATAAGAAATGGCTTAAAGGGGTAAGGGTTAGGAGATCAGTCAACTTTTGATACACAACATATGTTAAAATATATTGGTGTATGTTATACAAAATAAGTTTCTATTGTACTGATGACGCTAGAAGGTACAAGTTCAAGAGAAAATTAGAAGACAGAAAGCATACCCTAAGCATAAAATGATAATCAATTAATCAGTATTTGAAATAGCATTAAAAGTTCAACCTAATTGAAAATAAGTGTCCATCAACTAGATGAATCCAAATCCAACCATCAATCTCCTGTTCCCTTGTCCTCTTTCCTCTTATACTCAGTCATAATGAAATTTTTAACTGTAATGTACATGCTTATATACTTTTTCTTGGTGGCCCTGACATCTGTAGAAACTTTGACCTTTTTTGCTTCAGATAATGGAAGAGACAAATAAAATGCAGAAGATGACTTGCCTGTTAAACTTAATATAAAATGAAATATCATTTCAGTTCACATGTCTTAGTTATATTTAAACACATGGTACGTTATACTCACATAAATCTTATAGGAGTATTAAGCCTGGGGTATGGGAAGTCCCTTTACATTCTGAGATTGAGCATAGTACATTCAATTTTTGCAAATTGGCAAGTGTTTGTGGATGTGTATTTAGGAGTTGTTTTAAATTCAAGTTGATTTCAGATATTTGTCAGAAGATAATCTGCTTATTCAAATCACAGTACTGAGATTTTATTCATTTCTCGAGGAGTTACACATACAGATACAAAGTAAACATTGAAAAAGTAGAGAAAATACCATCAGCTTGGCCCCTTCTCTTTTTTGTCTGTTTATCTGTGTTTGTACAGATGTAGCCCTCTGTATCTTATATACACTTACAAAGTATAAATGCACTCATTAATATTATATATAAATTCCATTTGAGAGTTTTGCATGATCTAAAACATTGTACCTAATCCAAAATCCTTGCTTTAAATTAAATAAGCTTTTGCATTTATGAAGAGCCCTTCAAACTCCTTTCAAGTGACAAAGAGGAAAACGTATCTTCCTTGACGTCTGGATACCCTCTGCCTGTTTAGAACATGTACTTTAGGAATGATATTTCTATTTTCATACTTTTTATAAGCTTCTCTTTTCTACAGACACTGATAGTATAAGGCTTGGAAACTATATATCAATGAAATGATGAAACAGACTAAACTTATACAACAAAAATAGATTCCTAGGTCATGCGAGTTTTTGCTTTGGGCCATTTGACTGCACCTAGCATTAATAATTGCAAAATCCTGAATGACAGTCAAGCAAATGAAATTTGAGGTCATATGTAGTTTATTGTTTTGTTGTAGATACAATTCCTTTATTTGGAAAAAAAGAAATTTTCTTGCAAATATTCATGTGAATATATGGGAAGAATAAAGATAGGGTGGAATTGCTTAGGATAGTAAACCTCACTGATTAATCACTTAATAATTATAAATAATGTAAATGCCTTAGCAGATGGTCTTTGAGTCTTTACGTTAAGATTACTGTATCTTAATAAAGGATGTAGAGGTGTAACTCCATGGCTACTTGTGCTTAGCTTACTCTAGGCACTGACTTTATTCCCAATATCACTCCTCATTCAAAGCAAAGTGCAATTTTTCTACAATGGAAGTAATTTAAAAGTATATTTAAAGAAAAAAAGAAACTGAACTTGCTTCCATTTAAAAACAATAACAAAAAGTATTGCTGTCTTCCCATTCCCTGCCCAATGCAAGGACCATCAGATGCCACAGGGAGCATGGCAGGGCAAGAACTCATTTTTATTGATCTCAACAGATGTTTAAGTAGGCTTTAGGGTAGGAGTAGGGCTTCAGCTGGAGGAGTTTGATCATGGTAGGCAGAGAGAATAGGGAGGGCCAATAGCATTGCTTTTAATCACCAGTGACCAGGCAGAGGTTACTTTCTTTCTGCTGAGTCATCCCTCTACAGAATGCAACCAGAGACAGGTCTCCAAATTCGAGGCAGGCTTGGGTTGTCCTTTTAGGCCTGGCCTGGGTGCAGGCATGGGGACCATCTCCAGGCCTGATGTCCCCCCAAAAAATATAAATCACCAAATATACAGATTTCAAATTGCAGAAAATATTCTTGAAAATTTCAAAATTAATAAATAATATACTCATCAGGTATTAATGTCATATTCATATAACATTATTTATAAGATAAGTTTAGCCTTTCCATCATGAAAATACGTTTTAAATTTCTAAATAGTTATACTATAACATTTCTGGTTATTCTGTTGGTTTGAATAAGACTGACCCCCATGGATTCATATATTTGAATGCTAGTCATCAGGGAGTGGTAACACTTGAGAAGGATTAGGAGCTAACTTGTTGGCAGAAGTGTATCACCCTGTTCCTCATCATGAAGACAAACTTCTAAAACTGTAATCAAGCCCTCAACTAAATGATTTCTTCCAAAATAGTCTCCTTTGCTATGGTGTCCCTTCACGGCAAAAAAACAGTTACTAAGATAGTTATGTTATCTGAAACTGTCAGAATTTCTAAAGGAAAACAAGCACGCTGTGACAAATATGATTCAGATATCCTCAATTTATGCTTCATTTACATTGATCAAATAACGTATTACAAGTACATTACTCCAGCCATGTCAAAGGAGTTTTGGGTAGTCTAATCCCAATTGTATGACTTAACTTGCCTTAAAACAAAAAGCAAAACAAAACAAACAAAAATATTATAAACCTAGTATTAACTATTCAGTTTTTCAGGCACAATTATCGTGCCCCTATAAACAATAATGACTGCATGATGTTCTGCTTGAGGGTGTAAAGCACTCTCTTAGATTGCATGTGACTCCTGGTTCAAGTCCAACACTAAAAACATCAGTTCAGTGTAACAGTAACTAAAGCTATCTCTTCTTCCCCTCCCTCCTCCTGCTCTGCCCCCTTCTCCTCTTCTTGCGCATGTTGTTATTTTTTTTCCTTCAATGTAACATCATTTGTTCTTTGTTTAGCACCTCCAGAGTGTGCCTAGTCTCTACAGTTTTCTTTCCCATTGCAATTACCCTAGCTTCAAAGTAGAGTTTATATATTCTTTAAATTACATTGCCACAATCCATGTTAAGCCTAGCTGTGTTTGGATTTTTCTGCAGAGCACCATACTCTGATAGGGTAGCTTCCTGAGATAGGGAAGATCCGTAACACTTCGACATCTGGCTTATTTTACATGGCATAGATGATTTCTGCTTCTCCCGAGAGTGTCCTCTGATTTGAAGTTGCCCTCTGTGTGTTACAAATTCCGCAGTTCATTTTACTTTTCTGCTTGTGGATATGGAGGACAGCCAGAGCAGCCGGCGTAGGAGGGGTGGGGGTGTGGGGGTGGGAAGAAGCTACAAGCCTTAGTAGACTAGGTGCCAAGCACTGTGTTACCAAAACATCACACCACATTTTGTTCGGTAGTGACAGCAATCTGCAGTATCAATATCCTGGTTCAGTTAACTCCGAGTCTATGAGCATTTATTCATCTCTCCTGTTTCACTGTCCCAACACCCTTCAGTACACAGAAACTTAACATGTTTATTTTTCCCCTTACTTGCTTCCTAAAACTAATCATGGAAGAATCAAAACAAAGAGATTGTGTTTTCATAACCAGATGTGTGATTTTAACACAAGTTCGTATTCGTGTTTAAACTCTGCTGACTAATCTAGGTCTTAAAATTGTCTGACATAAATGGGAATTTGAATGTTTACTGTTGTAAATATACTTTCAAAAGTGGAATTTTTCACCTTTCAGAACCAGAGATACTAAAATAGATGAGGAACAGGCCTGTGGAGAGGTTGTGAAGGAATTGCAAATTCAATTACTCACTTTCCTATTAAAGGGTTTACTTCCTAAGAATAAGGGGATTGGATGATCTGCAGTAAACTGTAATCTGAACAACTGAGTCACACAATTGAATATATCAGCTGGGTATTTTATTGTATAATGCAGATTTTGTTTGTCATCCGGGAGAGCTGATAGAACACAACACCAAAGCAAGTAAAAACTGTTCATCCGCCCTCAGGATTTGAAGCAACCTGAAGCTGACTTGTTTAGGGAAACACAGGATTTATGTCTGCGGAAGAATGGAAATTTCATATTTATTGTTCATTGTTCCCCATAAAGGTCTTCATTCGTCAGTTCGTTGTACCATCTGTGTGTGGAGAGAAGACATTAAAGTGACAATTCTGTGCTTTGTCTAGAAATAATTTCATTGAAAAATGACATGCACATGCAGAATTGCACAGACTTATTTGAAAATCTGGGTGAAAACAACACAGGAGCAATATAAGCGGTGTTCACTAGCAGAATCCAGACAGCTCATTGAACAAAAAATACATCATCGTATAGACCATGCTTTTTATCAGCGGCTTAGCGAATACAAAGCCCTACAGTGCTGAGTTAAAATGAACATGTGATGTGGGTTGATAAAATGTGTTTCGGGTGAACTAAATTAATTTCAAGCTTTTATTAATAACGATGTGCTTTTAATTACTCTATATTTAATTGGATTATTTAAGGTTATTGGCCTCTTTGAACTAAATGTTGTAGTAAATAAAAGAAACACCAGTCTTAAAATCAAATATATTAATAGGGATAAATATCCTAAATGTCAAGTTTAAGAAAAATAATAAGAAGGTGGCTCCTTCCCCATCTAAAAGAGAACACAGATACTCTCTTTATGTCCTTTCCACCCTGCTGTTCTTCATTTCTGTGTTCTGTGACCCCTGGCCAACACACATTAGTGACAGATCCTTGAGGTACACCTTTAATAACATTCATTTTTATCATGTACTTCATGTACCCTAGTATTTAATAATAAAATGTATGTTATTAGAGAAGTAGAAGATGCATTATGAGAAAAAAACTATAATGATATTTTCCTGAATGGCATATATTTAATGTGAAATTTAGAAAAATCATAGGGTTTGTATCTGGCCTCCCAAGGGATTGTGCTAGAATTATCTATTAGTCATTTACTAGCCTTTACATAAACTTGAACAGCAATGATGCAGTACAAAAGTCAGGTCTCCATTTAGCACATGTCCTCCTCATTTCAACCTCATTAATGTGACACAGTGTGATTGTGAATGACTGTTTCATTGTGAAGAATGATGGTCTCCAGGGTATGTAATTCTCTGAATTCTTCCCTTAGTCAGTTTAAATAAATAATTTAAATGTCATACCAGTAAATAGCCCTAATTTAAAAACACTTTAATTCTAAAATATGCAAGGTGAAGGTAATTATCTTCCATAATGCAGCTATTATTCTGCTTTAAATTTGTATTCATTTTGGTAGCCTGAAAGACTCAGTGCTGGCCATGGGAACTGCTAATGTCACTGCATACTCTTCATTCTCCCTGACATACAAGTGACAAATTGACCACCTATTATAATTTCTTGGAATCATTTACAGATAGGAGGACTTATTCCCAATTCCCCAACCATTGCTTTCATTCTGAACATAAGCATACATACCATAACTGTCATCATATTTAGCAAATGTTCATCGACTACCGGTCTATGCACTATAAATTGACTATAGCTTATGTCATATGTCATAGATAGTGAGTTCCAAGCCAGGGCTTCACAGTGAGGCTGTCTCAAAAAAAATGGAAATTCAAAAGCAATTTTGTTAGACTATGGCACAAGTTATAAAGCTCAGAGGGGAAGGGAAATGAGGAAAATGAAGATGGAAAATCACGTTGCTTGTAAGCAATAACTTAAAAACTGGATGGATAGCAGGAAAAAAATATACTCAGTCTCTGTTCAGCATCTGAAAAACAAAAGAAGCAAGAGGAAATTTAGGATTTTCTGTGCAGGAACTGAGATGTGGTTCTGAAAAGTAACTGACCTAATAGAGCCTCATGGATGTTCCACGGTGAATGCACGGAGGGTAGGAATCCTCAAATGGAATGTTTTATTGCCTTATTAAAGTGATTTTTATTCCTCCTGTCCCTCTTTAGTATGGCTTAAGTTGCACTCACCTCTCTGAGTGCTTGTCACTGAGTCAATATATCAGTCTGTCCAACAGGAATATCAGATCACCACTAGGACAGATTCAACTCTCTTTACTAGAAAGAAGTAAGATTTTCCTTAATGGGTTTTTGCTGTTACAGTAACAATGTAATATACTAGCAGAAACTCTGTTTTCTAAGTTTACATTTTATGTACAGAGAACAAATACATAACCATATGACACACTCCTGGTTAGGTGAATCATGAAAATTATTCAGCCTTCAGAGACATTGAATTCAACCGCTTTTTTTTTTTTTCTATCTTTCCATCACCCCCTTTCCTAGCATAATCATATGGACTCTTGCCGTGGATGTTTCCCCATTTTCTCTAAACCCCAACATTTTAAGCTGTGATCTCAGTGGATTACACAGTGGGCAATGCTTCTGTTGAATAATTGAATGACGCTTTCCCAAACTTTTGGGACAAAACTCTTTTTTGCCACAATTACAGAGTTAATAGGATTATGCATGTTTTCCTGTTTCAGCATATTGAAAGGTGCTCCCTGGCATGTATTTTCTTCTTTCTTCTATGTTAAGGTCTGGGAAGAGGGAAGTACTTTCTATTCAGCTGAGAATACTGGTAGGCTTCCAAAGCCAATATTGCTTTTGTCATTAGTTTCCATAGCATGTGTGTTCCAGTATCAGCAATATGATGAGCCAACACCACAGGCATTGACTGGAATTGCCAGTTACACTGTCCCTAACCAAACCTGAATGAGAATTGTAATACTAAAGATTGCCTAAGAGGTTTACAGTATTTATATTGTATGATTAAATCATGTCTGGCCATATTCATTTGATTCCTCACCACTTTGGAAGGGATGTTTTTCTACTACTCTGTTTAAACAGAGTGTTTATGCACAGTAATTCAGTATAGACCAGTTATTATAAAGCTGGTTTTGAAGATATTATACATTACTTTATTGCATGCCATCATATACAATCTTTATGGTGTTTTTACTTTATAGTATCTTGGAGGTTTCAGAACTAATATTTGATTCTGTAACTCTCTGGCTTACTTTCTTCTTCATTATAAAAGGAACTTTATAAATGGTAAGACTTTAAGTTTCTTTCCACTGACACCAAAGACAAATGTGAACTTGAGGCACAGTAACTTTTCCTTTTCTCCTGATTTGCTGCTTCTAGTTATATTTTACTACCCAAATGAGTGCACTTTTGCTTCAAATTATCACAAAGACTTTGCATAATGAATTGGGATATAATACACTTGCACTACATGTATGTGTATCATTTCAAATCGCTCTCTCACATACAACGTCTACCTCATTTTCCTTTCTATGTTTAATTTACTCCTTGAAATATTAGGGAATTTTTATAATATATGTGAAATACAATTTTGGCCACATGGACATTACAAGGATATCAATACAATGTGATATTTTGAAATAATTTATCATGCCACATGATGATGATTTCAGTATTTATTAAATAATCCAATAATGTACAATGTTACTACATATACTTATGTTAAGTAAATACATGTTATTTTTAAAACAGAATATTAATTTTCAAGTATTAAAATTCTGATTAAGCATAAAATACGATCTGTTTTGATGCTTGAGAATCAGAAGTTAGGAAACAGCATGCTTTTGTTATAGAGTAGTCAGGAAAACTTAAGACAAAATTCAATGCAGAATAAGTTACATTTTTATAAGTGTCAATATATAGAATTAGTTAATTACATGGTAATAATCTATTGCACTATTGTTTACACATAAGTCTGTGGGTTCACAGATAAGTACTAGGCCAACCAGGAATGATAAACAGGAAAGGTTATCTCTTCAACAGAAAATATGTACAACCTGTTTTCCACCAAGAAGACTGGCAATGGAGGTGGCTAATAGCTTAAATGACATCTGTGCTATCTGTAGGTCCTGGCCATTCCTAGCTCCCTTAAACACCCACAAGCAAGAACAGAGGTGGCCAATAGTCTGGATGATATCTGCCCTATATGTATGGATGCCTAGGAGGCTCTTCAAATGCTTCCAAAAGTACAGCCTGAGATAGCTAATAGTCTAGGTTACTTCTGCACTATCTGTGTGACCAAGACTTCACTGGATCCTCCCACTAGGTCCTTAAGAAAACACATATAGCCAATCTTTATGAAGGAGTGTAGCACATCTTCATGGAAGTAGTGTCATGTGTTTTGAGAAGTATTTCAATAAAATCATAACTCATTGTACACAAAATTTTATGTATGCCTGGAAACTTTTCTTTCCAAATTGCACATATAGAATAAGCCATGTGGTATCAGACTGTAGAAGTTTGAAGCAATACCAGCTTCTGAGTCATTTTGAACCGTATTTGCAGAAATCCCCACATTACATTATATAAAATAGTTTCACAGGTGGTTCTAATAGCTGAAAACATAGACTTTGCAGCAAAACTGAATTTGAATACAGTTTCCCTTATAAGACAGAACTAGTGGATTTGTTTTCTGATTTAGTTGTCCTCCTGTATATATATATATATATATACATATGTATATATATATATATATATATATATGTTTCACTTATTGGTTAATAAATAAAAAACTGTTGTCCAATGAGGCAGGAAGATTGGCAGGTCTAGAAGATAAGGAGAATTCTGGGAAAGGTAGGCAGAGTGAGACTGCCACACAGTCGGAATGCTGCCAGAGGAGTAACTCCATGCACGGCATTACCAGGTAAGCCACAGCCTCGTGACAATACACAGGATGATAGAAAGGTTAGTAGTTAAGACAAAGGTAGCCAATGAGAAGCCCTAGTCATTGGCCAACCTTTAATAATTAGTATAACATCTGTGTGTTTATTTTGTGCTTAAGGACGGTAGGACCAGTTGGAACAGAAAGCTCTCATTATAGCTTTCCTTATCTATATTAGGCATCCTTATGTTTATTTTAGTGATTGTATACACCTATAATGTTCATTTGTAAGGGTCCCTAAACAAGTTGTGCAAAAAATAGACCACGCTAGTTTTGTGTTTGTTGTTATGTTTTGAGTATTATTTGTTTGGTGTGTATATGCATGTGTGTATGTGTATGCATGTGTGTGTGAACAAATGAATGAATGAGTATGAATAAGCAGTTAATGAAAACCTTGGCACAACCTATCATCGTCACAAAGCCCAGTAAAGTGAGTATTAGATTCTTAGAGTGGTATTTTAGGGTTCATATGTGTCCACATTTATAAAAATAATTAATGCATGTCTCTACACCTCTTACTCTTAACTTTATTAATGTTGTCTGTCTATAGGAAAGCTGCTTGTAGGTGTCAATAAAATCTGTTATATTTGAATGTAAATCACCTTAAAGGAAACAATGGTTTGAGTTTAGTTGTATGTTTTTTACCAAACAGATTACTGTCAGCATAGGGGTTGTTTGTGACAACTACTTTCAGCTCTTGGAAGAAAGATACTCATTTATAAATATGGATTTATGCAATGTGTTAGAGAATTTGTCCATCACCATAAATGTCACACAACCTAAAAGTGACAGAAGGTGACATGTTTTACAGTATACTAAAGAATAAAACTTAAAAAGCTGATGGGCATTATTCTTTGGAATTTTGACTGTGTCTGTACCCTCCATTTATTAGATCTTCATATAAGGTATGAGATATTCTGAGGCATTGTCAGACTATCATGATATATTGCTAAAGATTTAGTAAAGCTTGTTTGAGGGCACAGAATGCAAAACCAGCCACAAGCTATAGAGGCCAGGCAATGGTGATATACACCATTAATCCCAGCAATCACACTAGTTATCCATAGAGGATGGCCAGTGGTGGCACACAACTGTAATGCCAGCACTCAG
Source organism: Cricetiscus sungorus (assembly GCA_030556225.1). Lineage (NCBI taxonomy): Eukaryota > Metazoa > Chordata > Mammalia > Rodentia > Cricetidae > Cricetiscus > Cricetiscus sungorus. The sequence continues at coordinate 49,777,611 of JANBXA010000741.1, forward strand.
GAGATGGTACAGATTCCAGATTTATGCAGTGAGAGTTCTGTGCATACGTCAGGGGTCCTCCCATTAGAGATGCATATCTCATGGAGGTATAGGCCTCATTAGGCAAGGCTAAAGTACACATTGATGGAGATATTGTATTGAGCAAAGCAATAAACTATACTGTCTTCTGAATGTGTTAAGCCAACTTTAGTGCAGACTTCTTGTGTGAAGAGCTTCTTCCCTCACATTACAGATTGGGGATTATTTCCACAGCACTGCATTGTGTTAATTGTTTACTGAACACATGTTCTGTGGATGGTCTGGAAGATGACTTTTCATTTAGCTACATAATTTTGATAAATAGGATACATACTGGTTCATGCTCTATAACTGATCTATTAGTCCCACAAGACTGTGAACTCCTAACAGTCTGCCTTGTTCTCATGCTCAGACTACTACGCACAATTAGCTCACTATCACCTCAGAGCAAGTTCAAACTGAGGACATTTTGTTAATAGATCGTAAGTTTGAAATCTTACAGCTATGCACAAGGTAAGAGCCACAGTTGTTCAACCAAAGTTACTAAGAAAAGCATGCCTATTCTTTACTTTCCAGTCTACTAACAATAGCTCTCTGCCTTAAAGTTGTCATTTGTCACTGTTCCCTCCCTGTCTGATCTTGGTTTTTCTCTTATGGCCTTGGACCCTTGTGTTGCCATGGTAAATAGCTCAGCTTCTTATTGCTTGCTCTAGGAATGTGCTTTTAAATGTGATTTCTTTATCATTTCAAGGCTCCTGAAGGAGAAAATGTTTTACAATAGAAGCAGAGGCATGGAGAAGTTAGAAGTAGAATATAATTATTAGAGTAGGTCTCTTATCCTTTATAAGGAGACAGAGGTAGATGGGTATCTCTGTGGGTCCAAGGACACCCAGATGTACACAAGCTTGAATCAGTCTAAAAAAGAGTTATAGCTCACACCTTTATCCCCCTTTTAGAGAGAAATATAAAAGACAGGAACCCAGGGTCTCAGGCTGTACTCTGAGACTAGTTTCCAACCATTTTGAGGGGAGACAGCAGTTTCAGGCTTGGAGGAGAGCTTGTGGAAATAGGATCAACCCTTTCAGCCTGAGCTAGAAGTAAGAGCTACTGGCTTGGCTGGCCTGCTTCTCTGATTTTCAGCTTGAAGCTTGAAACCCACTATCAATCTCTGGGTGTTTATATTTCGCATTACATTACTGTGAGAGGATGCTTTGGACTTTCTAGCTACTTTTGAACTTTCAGTGTGTCTGTCCATTCTGTACCTCTTACACTGCATGTGGCTAATTATAAATCATAAAAATTACTTAAAACATTTTGAGGGATTTTTGGCATCTGATCACACAGATTTTAAGTATTAACTTTGTATTTAACAACTTGCTACAGTGTCTATGGATTGGACAAGCCAGCTAAATCATACCCTGTATTTTTAATAGGATTATTTAGTTGGAAGAGGACTTCAGCCACTCATAGACATCCTGATTGTAGTCTTATTTCATGTTTCAAAGAGGTGGAAAATGACTAACAGGACTTTGTTACTGTTACTATACCCAGATAATAGAACAGATTAACCCATCCTCAGACAATCTTTATGTACTCTTCCCTCTACCTCACCCTCCTCTCACCCACTCAGTTTAAATACTTCTTTCTTTTCCATTATTTTCTTTTACCCCATTATAGCAGTGCATTCTAGGAGAGATTAAACAGCACTAAAGATCAAAAAGGATATGGAAACTTACTATATAGTCTCTCTCTCTCTCTCTCTCTCTCTCTCTCTCTCTCTCTCACACACACACACACACACACACACACACTTCTCTCTCTCTCTCTCTCTCTCTCTCACTCTCTCTCTCTCTCTCTCTCTCTCTCTCACTACAAAGGAGTTATCCAATAACAGGGCAAGAATACTCCTGCTAGACTCCTAATGACTTATTATTATACCCGTAGATAAATATATTTCCAATAACCATCTGAAGCAACAGATAAAAAACAGTTCACATGAGCTGATTCAAGTGTTCAACCATTATCAATATGCATACATTCTGGGAATCTAATAGTCCATGTCTATATTCTTTAAAATGGGGATTTCTCTTAATACATGGAATTCTTAGGGAGTATCATGTAGTTTGTGTAAGTAGCTGGTATTTTGGTGGCCTCTTGCTGTTTTCTTGTAAACATAAACACTTCAAAATGAAAAATTCTTGAATATTTTCATTTACTATTTACTATAGTTTTGTGGCTTTGCAATATCCTGAGCATACTACCAGTAAAGTCTACATGACTGACACATACATGATACATACATAGTTGATATACTTATATAAACTAACGGTAACATCACAAACTAGAATTCTATAATAGCTACCTGCATGTTTTACATTAGTCCATTATAGAAAAAATAGTCAGATAGAAATATCCAATATTATTAGCTTATGTTCCATGAATGAGAGAATAGCAAAAAATATTTTCATAAAAGACCAAATTATTTCAGAAACAAACTCAGAGAGGGTAGTAAGAAGCTAGGGTAGAAAACTGGGAAGAAGAGGATGTATGTTTAACTATGTATCCTTTATTTGACCATTAATGTGAAGACTGAGGCTGGATCGTTACAGAATCAAAGAGTTTAACATAGCATATCCATGAATTTGATGACTTCAATGAAAAACATTTAGTACTGGTTCCTCTTTTGCTTTTGATGGATGGATCTTCAAAGATAGTTTCTGGGTCATTTGCAAGTTTTAGAAGAACTATTGTAGAAAAGTCCTCTCATGATATTCAATCTCAAGATCAAAGAGACCTCTAGGCAGTGCTATACTCCACAGAAGTGCTGTTTGAATTTTAGCTGTAAAGGGTACATGGAAATAATTTTGTTTTTGGTAGCTAGAGAGAAGTTGCACACACTGTTTTTTTGAAGTAGTCCATGAAATTTTTTGATACAAATACTGTCTCCACTTTTAAATTGTATCTCAAGTGAAAACCAAGTTTGTAATGTAGTAGCTTCTGCTATTTCTTAGTTTTATTTTATGTGAAACTATAGAACGCACACACAAACATACACAGAAAGAGAATAAGAGAGAAAGAGAAAGGGAAAGAGAGATGAGATGATGAGAACTATGTTTTTTTTTTTTTAATATTTCTTATTTTACATATCGATCCCAGTTCCCTCTCCTTCTCTCCCTCCCTCTCTCCCACCAACCCATACCCCGGATCACCGTGCTATCCCATTCCCCACCCACTCCACATGTGGGGTGTTGCATTCATGGGGGGGGGGTCTTCTAAATCTAGCAAGACATTTGGAGTAGGGACTAGGCCCTCACTTCTGCCTCTAGGTTAAGGGAGTACCCCTCTATGGGGAACATGCTCCCAAAGTCCTTTTGTGCACCAGGAATACATCCTGGTTCTACTGTCAGAGATCCCTTATACTGCTCAGTCCTTCTAACTGAGACCCGTGTTCAGGGGGTCTGAGTTAGTCCAATGCTGGATGCCCAGCTGTCAGTCTGGGGGCCCATTAGCTCCTCCTTGTTCAGGTCAGCTGCCTTTGTGGTTTTTCTGTAGCCTGGTCTTGTCCTCCCTCTCAGCATCTGGATTACAGTTCAGCTAAGTGTTTAGCTGTGGCTGTCTTCAGCAGAACATTTTAAGCACAGAGGTTTTCCTTTGTATCACCATGTTACAAGAGTGAGATTGCCAGGTCCTGTGGTAGACTGATTCCCATTATCCTGAGGAACCGTCATACTGATCTCCAAAGTTGCTGTACAAGTTTGCATTCCCACCATCAGTGTAGGAGTGTTCCCCTTTGTCCACATTTTCTCCAGCATAAGTTGTCATTGGTGTTCCTAATTTTAGCCATTCTGGTAGAAGTAAGATGGTATCTCAGAGTTGTTTTGATTTACATTTCCCTGGTAGCTAAGGATGTTGAGGACTTTTGTAAGTGTCTTTCAGCCCTTTTTATGTCCTCTATTGAGAATTCTCTCTTCAGGTCTGTACCCCATTTTTAATAGGGTTATTTGGTGTTTTAGTGTCTAGTTTCTTGAGTTTTTTGTATATTTTGGAGATCAGCCCTAGGATGTAGGATTGGTACAGGTAGACCAATAGAATTGAATTGAAAATCCTGATATTAACCCACACACCTACGAACACCTGTTTTTTTTTAAAAAAAAAACATCTAGAAGTATACAATGGGAGGAGGAAAGCATCTTCAACAAATGGTGCTGGCACAACTGGATGATAGTGTGTATGCAGACCCAAGTCTATCTCCATGCACAAAAGTCAAGTACAGATGGATCAAAGACCTCAACATAAATCCAGCCACACTGAGCCTCTTAGAAGAGAAACTGGGAAGTACCCTTGAACAAATTGGTACAGAAGACGGCTTCCTGAAGATAACTCCAGTAACACAGATGCTGAAATTGATAGTTAATAAATGGGACCTCTTCTAAATGAGAAGCTTCTCTAAGGCAAAGGACACAATTGACAAGACCAAACGGTAACCCACAGACTGAGAACTATGTTTCTTATATATTCAAATAAGGTTAAAAATTAGCATAAAGGAACTGATGTGAATGTAATTATTTTCTACATGAGAATAAAATGTTAAAAAAAAAAAACACTGGAACAAGCTTCTCACTATCAGTAGGAAGTGGCATACAATTTTTCCGTCCTTAGTATCTAGGTTGAAGTTTTGAATTAACAGGTATTTCAGTTCTTTTGTTTATGTAGCCATTATATTCTTTGGCTTAAGAATATACTTCTTTTGCAAATTAAGCTGCTGCAAAGAAAAAGTTTTCTCAAGCGCATGTGTTTTGTTAAAGATCTGTTGTTCATATCCACATGCTTCTAACCTTATCTTTCCAAAGTGAGTTGCCAGAAATCAAGAAACAAAGAGGTAGGAGCTATAATGCACTGTGAAATCAATGGCAAGGAATAATAGCTGACATCAGTGAAGTTTTACACATTTTTTTTACATCACAGACTGATTAAGGTACTACTATATGGATACAGTGTTCAAGTATAAAGTGTCTATCTTTTTAAGATTCCTACAATCCTCATTATTCCACAGTTCCTCCTGTACACCATTTACCTTGGCCCTCTCTCAAATATTTATCTTTTGTTTATTCATTTTATATCCCACTGAGACCAATATTTTACCTGTATTAGTCAGGGTGTTCTGGAGTCACAGAACTTACAGAATGAATCTCTCTCTCTCTGTCTCTCTCTCTCTCTCTCTACACACACACACACACACACACACACACGCACGCACACACACACATACGTGTGTGTGTGTGTGTGTGTGATCTAGAATTGAATACTTTATATTGATATGGAATTTGCTTTATTGATACAATTTTAAGATTTTCATTCTTTATATATTCTTCTACTGTTGTTTAAGGCAATGTGTTTCTACAACTCAGTGAAAAATTCAATATATAGTTAAAAATACAAATTAATAATTATCTATGATAGTCAAGCTTATAGTCATACTAGTTAGGTTTCCTAAAAATACAGAGATATATTTTCAATAAAGGTAATATTCAAACACTTCAAAGACATACAAAATATGACATTTAAACTGTTTTAAAAACTCAAGACTTCCCTCAACAGAGAGTCACAGCTGCTCCTGGCAGAACCAATTACTTCAAGAGGATGATGGGCATAAAAGAAACCCCTTAAGGAGTTTGCCTTCAATGTGGCAAGACAAGTCATTTGGGCAAGAAACTGTACTTGTATGGACTGCTTGACTGTATGCATAAATTAGACATGCAGGACACACAAGTAAGTGACTGCTGAACTTGCCCAGACAAGATGGAATGGTCCTTCAGGGTTCCTGCTTCACAGAAGATACTACCAGAAATTCTGCAGGACACAGAAGAAATCAACTAGTAAACTTTGCCAGTACAAGGAAGAACAGATCTTCAAATGTCCTGCTGCATTGAAAAGTCTGCCATATACTATGTGTTTTTGGATTGAAGATGGATGTTCCAATGTTACAAAAGAACTTTGGGTGACTGTCCAGACAGTTAGATATCTCTGTCATTTCTAGAGTTTTAGAAGCTGCTTATAATGCACTTCCTGTTCACTTAGTTAATATTGTATCCTTTTGGGGTCTTTGATGGAGTTGTAGACAGGGTAATTATATTTATAGTTTTCCTTAGTTATGATAAAAGATAAGTTAGATATAAAACTTTAGAATCACAAAGACAGGATAGAAGATAGAGTATTTTCTTTAATTTTGCCAAATGCAAATAGACTAAATGTTACAACTGTGATTCTCGCTTGATAACCATTTTGTTATATATAATTTATATGTTGAAGTTAAAACCTTCCTTTTTTAATTAGACAGAAGAGGGTAGATTATGTGAAATGTCTTTCTGTATGCAGCAAATATATATTGTTTTTATTGGTTGATGACTAAAGTGCTTTTGACCAATGACAAGGCAGAACATAGTTACATGAGAAATTCAAATAGAGTTATAGAGAGAAAGAAGGTGGAGAGAGGGAGATTCCATGCAGCCACCACACAAGCCAAGAGTCTCATAGTAAAACATAGACTAATAGAATTTAATTATAATATGCCTGAGCCATTGGCCATACAATAATTAATATTTTAGTCTTGGAATGGTTATTTGGAAACTGGCAAACAGTACAAGAAAAACCTCCAACTACATATGTGTATAGGAATTTATTGAAATGACTACAGGCTACAGTCCAACAATGGCTAGCTGTCAATGGAAAGTTCAAGAATCTAGTAGTTGCCCAGTCCCAGGATGCAAGCCGGATCAGCTGGTCTTCAATGTATTCCAGAATCTCAAAGAAGTAGACTGGAATGCCAGGGAAGGATTGGATATGCTGACAAGGTGAGGGCAAGCAGGGGAAGAACAAACCTTCCTTCTTCCAAAGTTTTTAGAAGGTTCCAGCAAGAAAGTGTGAGTCAGGTTCAAAGTGTGTCTTCCTATCTTATGATCTGGATTAAATGCATGCATCTTCCAGGTCAAGGTCAAGGCTGTGTCTCCTTGCCTTAAGATCAAATCACAAGTATGCCCCCATTTTTAGATTATTGTTCTTTGCAGATATAGTCAAGTTGACAACCAAGAATATCCATCACAGTATCCAAATACACACATGAATGAGAGGAATCCATTGGAGCAACCAACTTAAAGGAATCACACCTAAGGAGAAAACGGATTATGCCTCTCCTAGTATCATCAAATTATCAGATCTGCAACTATTGGTTCTTGAATAATAACAGTATCAAGAATGAATTTCCTCCTATGAAGCATGCTCTAAATTCAATCAAACAGAGGGTGGTTAAACACATAACATTCTTGCCACTATTGTGATTATGGGTATCATTTGTCAAGCAAGTCATTATCGTAGCTTACAAGATTTACTACTGAATTAGACTTTTATGTAAGGCAAAGGACACAGTAAACAACACCAAATGGGAGCCCACAGACTAGGAAAATATCTTCACCAATCCCACATTTAGTGAGGGCTAATCTCTTAAATATAAATGCCCTTCCCTGATAATGAGATTCCTAGAGTCCTCATCCAGTAGCTAAACACTGAGCTGAACTCCTGGAATCCAGTTGTAGAGAGGGAGGAGAGATAACAAAAGGGGTCACAACCAGGATAGAGAAACCCACAGAGATAGCTGATCTGAACAAGGGGGGGCTCATGGACTCCAGACTAATGGCTGGGAAACCAGCATAGGACCGACCTGAACTCTCTGAATGTGGGTCTCAGAAGGCCTGGACAGTCTTTGGGATCTATGATGTGGAAACAGGATGTATCCCTGGTGCATGAAAGGACTTTGGGAGCACATTCCCTATGGAGGTATACTCTCTTAACCTACAAAGGAGGGAAGGACTAAGACCTAACCCAAATAACTTGACAGATTTTGATGATCCCTCCTGGAAGGTTTTACCCTCCCTGTGGAGTAGGTTGAGACTTGGGAGGTAGGTTGGGGGAAGTGGGAGGATGGGAGGGAGAGGGAACTGGGATTGATATGTAAAATAATAAAAAAATAAGAAAAATATAAATTAAAAAAGAAAAGCTGTTCCTATGTGTTGAAATGTTTGTGAAAATTTGTCACTGTTAGCAATAGAAAACTAATTAATATCTACTATAACATTGTTTGAGATATCCTATTATTTTGCTGAAAGTTGTTTTCAACCCTTTCAGACTTCCTTTCGTGGGATTCAGTTGAGCATATTTAGTGTCAATGACATTTTTCATTATATACAAGAATGTGTGTAAGTCAGTGATGCATCACAGACTTGTTGTGATTTCAACACCCAAACATGTCAGAGGAAATAATTCAATGATCATGCTGCCTCAGCTCCCATTTTGTCACACTGAGCATCTGTCCTCCTTCCTCCTTAGTAGATATTATTGCATGTTTCACCTGAACGAATGCAATAGACTTTGATGTATATGATTCCTCTCAAGATGAAAGTGACGATGAATAATACCCTTTCCTGAACTTGTACTCCCACATCTGATGTCCCATAGCAAAAACACACACATACATGTATGTATATACTGAGAGAAAACTTCATACAATTTGCTGTAAATCCACCTCTACATGACATAGTTGTGTTCTTGAGGAGCAGGTTTTAGTTTCTTTTTACTTTTAATGTGAATCAATTAAAAAAATAACACATGCATAGTTTGAAGCTCACAGAACATGCTATCATCTGCGTTCAGTTGATTCTTATGAAGACATTGTCTAACAAACATACAGAGCTATGTTCTAAGATGTGGATGATGAAATCAGATTAATTATTGCTGGACCCTAAGATAAATAATTGCTACAGTTTCCTATGAATATCCAGAAGAATATTATACTTGTATATATTAAATTGTATGTTTTTTCCTTCTCAGGTGTGTTTGGTATATAAAACAGTATTTGAGACCATTTTCTTTCTTTTTTTTTTTAAGAAACAATATCTCTTTAAGCATCTAATTCCTTTCTCTGGGACATAACCAATTAGGAAAACATATAATTCTTAATTAACTATGCAAGGGTGGTATTTAATTTTATTGTTAATTTTCTTTATATCTGACGTCCATAAATTAAATGTTTAAATCAACAAATTAGATTCTACTTGAAATAAATTAGAAGGATCCTTTGAATCAAACTTATTATGATTAATCACAATTCTCACTACAGCAATAGATGCTGATACATTTTACAGTTATTTGTGAAGTTAACTATAGTACTTATCAATATATTTGAACAAGTATAGTTATAAAATTTTGCATAATGCTGATTTTATTGATAACAGTATGATAGTTGTTAAAAATATGATGAATTCAGATTGTTATTTTCACCCATGAAATGATTTACTTGAATTAAAAATAAACGTTGAGGTTGTTTGGGTTCTTCATAGGGTACTTCTAACTTTACAGGGGGGAAACAGAAAATGCAAAGAATGTAAGAGGACAAATAAGTGCTTGTCATTGCTGGGCAGAGATGAGAGCAGGGTTTGACCAGTGTACTATTGTGTAAACAGGCCAATTCATATGCAGAAATGCTGCACAGCACACAGTATAAGAAGAGGTGGACCTTGTGATACTATTCAAGATTCCTGAGATTTACACAGGAGATAAAACAGAATAAATTAGCCTACAACTCCAGAAAACAAGAGACTGTTGACATTTTAAGGAAAGCCTTGAAATAAAAAAAGAATCTCAAGGGAAAAATTTAAAATGTTTACTCCTGGTTTGGAGAAGAGAAAGTCATTGAATACCACAGAGACATTTCCAAGGATCCTTAGGATATGACACTAGGTAAATTGTATGTAATCCCTGAGTCATTTTTAATGACGGACACTGCAGATTACAGAACCTCTTCTAAGAATAGGGCAGGGACTTGCAGTCATGCAGAATGCAATTGATAAAACCTAATTACATAATGCATTCTTGAAGTATGATTGTCACTCTACAATAAAGAACAATGAACCCGAAGAATATCTCGTCTTCTGGAAATGAATAATGAATGTATGAGTGTGCAAATAAATGTATTTGTAAAATTTCATGTCCACACTAAGACTTGGGGTGATGTATAGTTTAGGATGTTACTTTGGCTAAATTTAAATTTTCCCTTTGTCATGGATATGTTTCTGTTTTATCATCTTCCCTTAGTTAATTAAATATGCTATAGAGAAATACAGTACAATTCTGTAACATTCTTCAGGCATGACAATTTATTTCACTACATCCAGCCCGGAAATAGCTCCTGTAGACCAGGTTGGTCTCGAACTCACAGAGATCTCCCTCCCGAGTGCTGGGATTAGCGGAATTTACCACCACCGCCCAGTGGAATCATAGGCTTTTAAAATACTTTTAAATTTTAGTTTATTTTTTGAGATTATAATATAATTATAATAATTCTTTTCTCAGTATCTACATTGTGCTCTTTCAAATTCATGACATTTTCACTAATTATTACACACACACACACACACACACACACACACCAAAACACATATACATTCCTAAATATTATATCTTCATTCTGTACATTCTTACTTACATGTAGGAATTATTAAAGGGCTGGAGAACTGGCTCTTCCTTCAGAGGGTTTGAAATGGGTTCCAAGCACACACACTTTGCAACTTCCTGTCACTTCCTGTACACAGGATCCAATGCACTTTACTGGCCTGCAGGCATACAAATGTTTACATACAGACACACACATAAAACTAAATGAAACTCTAAATATGTATTTTACAAACTAATACCATTCATATATCTATATGTAATCATTATCATTTCACCCACATGTGCAACGAATTTGTCTCATAAATAGTCCTCTTCACATATTCTTGTCTCTTGATGATCTTATTCCCAACAGTCTGCCCTTTGCACTGTATCATTTTTGTTTGTTAATTAGCTTACAGTGTAAAAGGGTCCATTAAGGCAAATAAAATTAAAATATTAGAATATATATGATACTGTAGTACATATTATACTATAAAATAAGGTTTTTTTATTTAAGTAAAGAGAAATTGAAAACAAACATGTCTTCCTCCTTGCATTTAGTTCAGTATAGTTATTGTATCTTAAGAATTTTTTTTTTAATTCTGTATTTATTCTTGCATAGTGTGAAGCCTGAAGGACATGTTATTTTTCAGTAATCTTGTAGACAATTATATTGTATACAAAATCTGACCCAACTAGAAAAAAATCATAAGTAGACATTTGCCATCAAAGTTACTTCCTAAGGGCTATGGAGAATAAATAGCTCTGCGGAACAGCACTTTCGCTTCCTGACAAGATGGAGCTAGAGATGATCAGAGAGAATGGGATGCTGAGACTATGAGATATAAAAGCAAGAGATGCTGGGCTGCAGCACAATGAATGATACACTCCAGAAGGGACAGAGGCTTAGAGCCAGTGACTTCATGAGACATAGAATCAGAGAAGCAGGGACAAAGGACTTTTGAGTTACCATGGCAACCAAGAAGGTAGCTGGATTGGGAACAGTGTGTTGAGCTCTGCCAGGCATCAAGAAGACTGAATAACCTGCTAGGTACCCACAGATGTGGCTGTGAGTTGAAAGAGCTGTTTTAGATTCTAAAGTCACCTGTGACTTCTCTGAAGTATTACCTGTGTTAGGAGACATGCGCTATTTTTGCCTTCAGTTTTCATATGTCCTTATGACTTGACAAAACTTCTGTGTGTCTTGATTATTATAGTCTAAAAGATCACAATAAAATCCATTTTGCTTATTTGCAATCTGTATTAGTGCTCAAATGTAGTAATTGAGAAATGAATAAATTTAAATGGAAATGAAAAAAAAAAAATAAGGTGTGAAGACATATTTTCAATAAAGACCAAGTTCATATCTAAAGTTAAGGACTATTTTCAAATCTAAGTTCTTGTGAGCAGAGTAACAGACAACTGACAGGTAGGATATATAATTGTTATTACTGTGGAAAATGAATAATATTTCCTTTGGTTAAAAGAAAGGCATATCTTTTGCTAGTGGAAATATGTCAGGTGCAAAATGACCTTAACTGAACAAAACGGAATAAATTTACAAGTGGCATGTTAAAAATAAGTTTATGAACAATCCACATTTCTTCTAAATATATACTTTTCCTTTCATCACTCATTATAAAAGAGAATAAACTGCTATTAAATCCATGTAGTCTGTGTTATTTTCATTTTGCATTTTGGTCATCAACATCATTTTAAAAGAATATTTTGGCTCCCCCTTTCCCCTACTGCCTCCAGCTAGAGACATGCCCCAACCCTCACCCATCCACTTTTGAGGCAGATGGGAGATCTGGTCCTGAAGGTATAGGATTGGGGGATAGACCCCAAGGACATAGAGGAGAAGAGAGTTGGCCCTGCCCTCTGCTCTGGGCTCTGAGGCAATGCAGAAGAGCACATCCTGATGGTGAGGACAATCTCCTGAAACTATCCAGGCCCAGAACCAGGATATGGGTTAGCTCACCCCAATGTCCACCCCATCCATGGTCTGCTGGAGCCCATGAAGGGACCAGTCCTTCAGACCCTGAGCTTCAGGATCTTCACAACACAGTGCAGCGACAGAATAACCAATGATTCTTTGCAAGAAACACTTGCAAGTAAAGATGTATGGACAAAATAAAAAAAGTGCGTGACTCATTATGTCACTCTATAGCATCCATGATGAGATTATTTTCCTTTTGTTTTCTTTAAAAGTTTATGGGCAGGGTGACTACAAGGGCATAGGGCAGATACACAGGAAAATGGATGAGATTGAGATGCATGATGTGAAAGTCACAAAGAATACATGAAAAGAGATTTTAATAAATTATAAAAGTGTTTTGGAACACAGAGTGCTCTCCAAATTTAGATGCTGGACATTGTCACGTCTGGGGTTCCTATGGCTCTGCTTCCCTGATTGGATGTATGCATCAGGCACAGTTATTACATCCTACTGACTCATGCTTCTATCTCCCTGCCTTACCCCAAGAGGTATCTTCCAACACATTTTTCTCCAAGTCCAGCATCTTTGTTCCCCTTTCTATCATTGTCTATATCCATCTCCTGTGGAAAAATCACACACACACACACACACACACACACACACACACACACACACACACACACAAAATAAAAACAAAAACAAAACCATACTTTATATCATAAAATTTAAAATCTCCAGCAAATCAAATTTCAAATAATACAACCAAAATAAATCAATGGGAATATTAATAAAATGGAAACATTCTGATACAACTTGAAAAATCCCCTAGTACTGGATAAATTCCAACAAATAGACACCACTGAAAATTACAAAAATGTTCACAAAAAAGTTTTCATACACTTAAGACTCTATAATCTAATGATAGACAGTGAAAGTGTCTTTTTGTTTCTGAGTATGCAGCAGATTGGGACCAAGAGCAAGTCTCCACCACTAGAAGAAAAATGTCAATTTCTGCATTTTCAGGTGCCTCTAAACCCTGTCTATTTAGTGTTTCTGTAAAAGTTTAGGATGTAAATTTCATGAAAATTGTTGAATGTATTACTGAAATCCATAATCTTCTGGTTATTATTACTAGATCTCCAAGTCATTCCATCAAAGGGGCCATACTCAATATGAGTCTTAAATATCAATAAGAATTATCTACTGAAAGCAAACATAAATGTAGTTTGTATCTATGAAACACTCCATATAATTAAATTCAATACTCAGAGCTAAATATTTAAAGAGCATGTTAGAATTCTTAACTTTCACACCTATAAAAAATATGAGTCTCAGTTCTGCTCCAGGTCCACTCCTAGATGCTACAAAATTTCATAAAATTCTTTGCTACTGTCGTTGTTGGATGTGAGAAATGAACTAAGTATTTCAAAGTTAGGCCTTGGAGTAGGTTCATATGTCTCAACTTGCCCAAGATTAAGAAAGTCACTACAGTTTGAGGAAGTGGCATGCATAATTAGAGGATCTACAAATGATTTATGTTTCTTACATTTGAAGAGAAGATATTATTTGAAGCTTTGATATTTGTAAGAGAATCTGTCTGGCCTTCACCAAAGAAAATATTTATTATCTTGGTTTTTTTTTTAACAGAAATATCATTAAAGGCTAAGATGTGAAGACTCAAAAAGAAAGAGAACAAAACTATTTTCTCTCTTCATAATGTAAATTATTAAAATAAATTAATATCTGGAATAAGTGGACAAATGTCATCAAGGTATCTGCTGGCCATACAATTCTCATACAAGAGGCAATTGAGTGAACTTAAAAGTTATTTTTTAGGACTTTCTTGAAAGACCATCCCAGGATTCTGCCTTATATTGTTGAACAGATTTTAATATGTCTTGTGGCATTCCTATTGGCAATCAGATTAGCTCTGCATCTCTACATGATAATGATAAAAAATGAGCAGCTTACTCAGATTTATATTATTACTCCACTTTTTGCTTTAATATTTTTGCATTCAATCTTTGCATATTTTATCTTGTGTTACTGAACCACAAATAAAATTGGTCCTTATGAGAAAGGATGAGAGTGTCCAATATAACTCTTGTCTGCATTTAATCTTTAGCCTAAAATTTTCTTCTAGAGATAATAATTTGAAATCACCAACATAGTAGTTCTTTTAGTTTAATACATATCCATTCGTTATATAATATTGGATTATATATGTTTCTTTTTCATCACTTTGACCAAATATATGCAAGGTATATCTCCACTTCTCATAGTGTTATGGGGTCAAACTCTGTAAGACATGGGGAGCCACAGCATTGACCATAATGGTATTCATTTGCCCTCTGATTTGCCAAATTGCTGTGGAACAAGAAACAGAAAAAAAAAATGGTGTTTGAAACATAAGTTGTGCCAGGATCTTCAAACCCAATCTCCCAATGACCTACTTCCTCCCAAAATACCCCACTTGCTAAAGATTCCACAACCACCCTGAATAAGTATGCCTCGTATGGGGCTTCTAAGACTGCTGCACAGTTAAGAGGGTTCATTTTTCTTTTTCAGAAGACTTGGGGTTCTTTCCCAGCAACTTCACGATGTCTCACAACTCTAGTGATTAGAGCTCCAGCGTGTCCAGTGTGCTCTTCTGATCTCTATGTGTTCCTGGATGTGCATACATACCAGCGCACAAAATACAATAAATGAGAAATACTTGTAAAAGCTGTCCATTTAATTCTATAATAACACTACCTTGGACTTCATAAAATTAAAATGAGCAAAAGTTCATAAAATTAATATTCAGTTCTTTAATTGCTATGAGTGGTTGCTGAATACTCTGCACACAGTACAATGGGGCATGCCCAATTTCTCAGAAACTTTTAGTAGACAGCAACTGTTCAGCTTCAAAAGGAGCCCCCAACTCTCTCCAGTGTAAACAGAGCAGTCTCTGAACACATAGCAAGTGCTTCACCAAGGATGGATTTAATGTGGTATGTAGGGAAATTATTTGGCATTTCTTTCAATAAATTCATTCAAAATAGAATACAAAATGAACAAGTGTTGCTTAATACCACAATGCCAAAAGCTGTCTTGGAGGACAAATTCAAGTATCTACCAAACAGAATTTATGATCATTCTTGAGAAACTGGAGCAATTGATTTTATGCTCAACAGTCGACAGCTATTAAAAGCCACTGACATTGAATCCCATTCTGCTTGCCTGAGCTGTCAAAATAAAATACATCTTGTCAATTAGCTCTCTAGAAGATGCTACAATTTCATCACGTAGTATCTGCCAAACATTGGTCTCATCTTATCATAGCTGAAAATGAAATTTCTACTATCAGTCTCATCGACGATAATTTCTGGATCTCAGGAAATTGTGCTTCTTTAGCTGTGTGCTATCTCAGCTAAACATAGATTTTTTTCCTGGAAACTAAATTAAAGAATAATTTCCTATGGAGAGACAGATTCTGTCATATGAGAGCCAAATACATAATTTAGGTCAAATTCTAGTGCAGATCTAAGGCTTAAATTTCTGGGGTCAGCAATAATTTGCCAAGCACAACACTGGAAAACTATTAGTACACTGAAATGACTTTCCTCTATGGCTACATTTTCAATTCTACAAATATTCAACTACTATTGTCATTATAAATAGCATAATACGTTATAAAGTATTCTAATTGGACTAAAAATGGAACTATTAATTTAACAAATAATTTCAACATACCTAAACATTCACAAAACCACAGAACTTCTGCTTTGTTTGTAAGAAATCATATTTAATGTGTGTATAAAAAGAGAATAAGGATATTTTCATTATATTTCTTAAAGACTCCGTGAACAATATATAGCCCAAAGTAAAATGGGTGTGTTGATATCATGAGGCAAAGTCACCCGACTGCATGATGTTGGCCTTATCTCCATAAAATCCCAGTGTTGAATGGTTGATTTTAATGACAAAAACTTAACTCATGGGGTGATTTTTGTTGTTGTACTATTTACACTGCTATGATGAAGTGCCTTTCAGCCCCAATGTCAGACGTTCAAACGAAGGTACAGTCAGGCTTAGCTCCTGATCAAGGCTTCATCTCTGCTTCTAAAAATGTCACCTGTTGCTGGTACTCCTCTGAAGCAAGGCAAAGTGATTGCGAATGAAATCTCTTAGAGTTAAATTTATACACAAAAGAGGCAAACATGGTGACACAGTTACCTCTTAAACAGCTCACAAATTATATTTTTGGTGGTGAGCCTACCCTTTAACGTCTGAGCCATTTTTCCTGTCCAACAGCTTTACTTCTTATAGCATCCTATGGATACCTAAGTTTGAGCACCTGATTTTGGAGGAAATGAATTAATAGCGTAGCCATATTTATAAATCTGATTATATAAAATTATTTCATTTTTCATTTTATTTAAAATAGTTTTTTTCCATATATTTGATTATGGATTTCCCTTACTAAACTCCTCCCAGTTCCTCCCAATCTTCCCTCTATTTGTATCCAAACCCTCTTTGCCTCTCTCTAGAAAACAAAGAGGCATCTAAAGAAGAAGAATAAAAATAAAGTAGGTTAAAACAAAAACAAACAACTGGGAATATTACAAAACAACAGAAAAAATGAGGCTTTTATGTTTGTTTAGTTTCTACTTATTATTTGTTGGTATTAGTTAGTGCCTATGCTATTGTTCTGTTCAGGAAGTCTTCTAATACCAATGAATTCTACAATATTATCTATTTTCTATCACCATTTTCATTGTATCTAGCCTAATGATGAGACCTTTATTACAGGTGGAGTTGTGTTTTGGGCAGAGTGGTAATTGTGGATCTAGTTGGATACTTCTTTGTGCAGTCATCATGTTTGACCAGCTCCATTTACTGAAGATACAATCTTTCTTCTAGTGTGTACTTCTGGCTTCTTTATCAAAAATCGGGTGTTCATAGCTGTGTGTATTTTTTCTGGGCTTTCAACCAAATTCCACTGATAAACTTCTCTTTTTTGTGCTAATACTGTTTGTATTACTAGAGCTTTATGCTACAATTTTAGGTTGTAGATGGCAATACTCCCTACTGTTTTTTTATTGTACAGAAATGTTTGGGTATGTTTGTTTGTTTGTTTGTTTTTCAAGTCAGTCTTTTTATTGTTAGCAAATATCCAAGCGAAAGTGCAAACCCTACAGTCTGTGCACAGGTGAAAGGCTGCAGCTAACATTCCCCGAAGTCCCCCACTAAATCTCCCAGGCCCCTTTCTTCTAAAATAGAAATCGCCATTGCAACTTCATGGGGGCTGTCAGGAAATCAACACCATTCTAACTTCCCTCGTTAAAGAGCAACTTGCCTAGGACAAAGCAGTAACTTCTTAGAAAGACAATCAGCTTTTTGCTGAGGTCCAGGTCAGTGGTGTGGTTTACTGGGCATCAGGGAACCCTGCCCATCAGTGACACAGATCATGCAGCGTTAGCTTCAGCTCATTAGAAAGCAGGCGGTTTCACTCAAGTTGTCTGTAGAGGTGCTCTTCCAAGTTATCAATGGTCTTTTCCAGTTTGGCTACCAATCTTTCGGCAAACTCAGCACGAGTCTCTGCTTCCTTGAGTTTGCCAGTGAGAATCTTTATGTCCTCTTCAAACTTGTCTTCTTTTTGAGAAGACTTTTCTTCAGCAGCACTCAGACACTTCAGGTTCTGGTCCATCAGTCTGATCTGCTCATCCGTTTCTCAGCAACGGGACTCTGCCTGGGCTCTTTCCTCAGTGCCTTCCAGGTCTCCTTCAATAATCACCAGCTTACTAGCCACCTCTTCATACTTCCTAACTGCCTTTTCTGCGATGTGCTTGGCTTCCTTTAGCTGGATTTCCTGGAGTTCCATCTTTTCTTCATCTTTTAGAGCTCGGATTTCAATCAGCAGCCTTTTCTGCTTCCTCTAGCTTCTGCAGGGCAAGGCGCTCCTGAGCACGGTCCAGCTCCTCTTCAACCAGCTGGAGCCTATGGTACAAGGAGGTCACCTCAGCTTCTGCCCCTCCGCTTCCCCCTGGAGGCGCTCGGCCCTCTCCTCGGCATCATCCACCTGTTGCTGCAGAACCTGGATCTTGAGCTTCACCGCCTCGATGGTGGTGATCCTGGCCATGGTGCTCAACAACCTGCTTCTGGAATTTGGTTCCTACCTCCTACGCTCAGCGTTGTAGCTGCAGAAATGTTTTATATAACCTGAAGCTTTCTGTGTTTCTATAGGAAGCTGACAGTTGTGCTTTCAAGATCTGTGAAGAGTCATAATGGAATTTTGCTGGGGATTATACTGAACCTGTAGATTGCTTTTGGTAGGATAGCCATTTTTACTATGCTCCTTCTACTGATCCATGAGTATGGGAGGTCTTGTCATTTTCTTCCAATATCTTCCTCAATTTCTTTCTTCATTATTTCAATTCTTTGTTTCTTTTTTGTTGGATTGTTTGTGTGTTTTAATCATACAAGCCTTTCACTTGTAGGTTAATTTCCAAAATTTTATTTATTTATTTCTCTTAGTTTGTTATTTCTTTAATTGATTCTATTTCTACTTTACATCTTGGACTGTTTTCTTCAGTTTATTCCACTATGTGCTTGTGTTTTCATAACTCTTTAAGGGATTTATTCAGATCTTCTCTAAGGATCCCCAATATATTCATAACAGCCATGCTGAAGTCCTTGTCTTGTGTTTGAGATATATGTCATTTTAGAGCCTACTGTGTTAGAGTATCTGTGCTGTAGGGGAGACATATTGTCCTTTTTCATACTGATTTTATTTCTATGCTGCATCTGTGTGCCAGGGTTGGAGATATTTGCAATTCTAGGTGCTGAATGTAGTCTTGTCTTTGTTGGATGGGTGTTTTGATTTTGGGTTATGTTGCCCTTCCTGTTTCTTAGGAGAGTGTGGTGGCTTTGGGTTGCCAGCATGGAATACTCCTGAAGTCCTGCCAGGTTTGGCCACTGGTGGACTCCAGTAAAAGATGTTTTTCGGTGTTGAGAGCAGACACTTAAAAAAATGAGAATTGTCTAGTGGGGCTTGAGTGGGGCTGATAGCATCCACAGGAAGAGGCATGAAGCGTGTGTGGAGCACTGGGAATGAGAGAAAAGAGGAAAACAGCCACACAAGGTGATCTGCTACATAGATGGGGATAAGACTAGAGATTGTATTTAAAGGAAACTAGAGATGATAAAGGTCACCTACCTGAAACTGTGACAGGAGTGAACACTGCTTTCTAGGGAATCCACTGTTTTTATCTTATGCATATTTGTAAGTCATAGGGAAATATGGGTACTAACAGTCTTTTTTGAGAATAAAATTTATGTAGATATAGATATGTATTTATTTAAATATACTTGTACACACATAGATACTTATGATTTTATGTTGTGAATCAACATATTCTAATAATATATAGTATTTTTTTATTTTTAAATATGCCAAGTGGTGATTTATAGAAGACAGTACATAGTTCAATTTAATGCATACTTGGTATAGAAGTTTAGAAACAGATATTTTACTTCTTAAAGTATTTGCGAAATGGCATATATTTCTATAATTTTGTTTGAATTTCAGTCTGTCAACAGATCTCCCAATTGTAGGGAAGATAACATTTTGCAGTTATTTCAGTGAAATGTTTTATGACATAAAATACTTTTGGCGATATTTTTTATGTTTTAATAAGTAAAGCTTGCCTGAAGATCACAAGGCAGAACTAGCTTATAGTTAGCCACAGAGACCAGCTAGTCTAGCAAAGTTTTAAGAGCAGTTTTTCCCGCCAGCATGGTCCTACAGCTGTATGTGCCCCAAAATAACACACAGAGTGGCTGTATTAGATATAAAGCTGTTAGCCAGTTACTAGCATTTCTTATTGGCTAGCTCTGTCTTAAATATTAACCAGGTTCTATTAATCTAAGTGTTTCCATGTGGTCTTATCTTACTGGAGAAAGGGTCCGAACCTTCTTCTCAAGTCTCTACATCTTGACTCTTCTCCTACATTTCTGAACCCTCCTGTCTCCTAGTCCTGCATATCTTGCCTTCCTACTTGACAACAGTGCTTTATTCATTAACCAATAAGAGAAACTTATTTACAGAATGCCATCTCCCATCAGCACACACTTTTAACCAAAGCACTCGGGAGACCAAGGCAGGTGTATCTCTGTTATTTCAAGGTTACCCTGGGCTACATGGGATTGACACCATCTGAAAGAGAAACAGAGCCAGGTGGTGGTGGCTCACACCTTTGTTGCCAGTTCTTGGGAGTCACACACCTTTAATTCCAGCACGAGGAAAGTGGAGGCAGGAGTGATATGGCTTGTCTAAGAAAGGAAAGTAAGGCAGGAAGAGACAGGATCTAATGGCATTCAGTCTGAGGATTCATGGGGACTGGATAGCTCCTTTGGTCTGTGGAGTCAGTAGAAGTAAGAACTAGTGACTGGCTTTTCTGATTCTCTGATCTTTCAGCACTAATCCCTATATATGATCCTGGTTTTTGTTATTAAGATCAATTAGAATTCAAGCTATAATACTCTTTATAAGTTTTATAAAGAAGCAAAATAAGAAATGTATTTTAAAAAAATCTTTAACTTAATGGCATTAATAATTTTCAGGATACATTATTACAAACATAAATATTTCTGTTTAAAATAAAGCATATGTTAAATATAATTTAGTTAGATTGACTCAAGGTAATATTTTAAGAGATACGTTATTTCCTTCATGATCATTGTAGAATGAACCGATATGGTTATTTATCTGCATCTTCTAATACTTATGGAGAAACATAAGAAAATGCATTGAAACAGAAACCAGCTCAACTACATTTTTAAGATAGATAAAGATTGGTCTCGCTTATTTTCCAATATATCTAAAAATTAATCACTCATGTGAGACTGGATCATTTAAGTATTTCTATTAATGCTTTGAAAAGTTAAGTCTCAATAGTTTGCAATATTTCTTCTTTGCGTCTCTGAGTTGTAGCTATCTAGGTTGTCCACGAGATACACATTTTATAAAATTTCTTTTAAGATACCTAGAAATACTGAAGAAAAAATACTTATATACAATTTACCAATGAATGTTTTACTGACTGTAAAGTAAATTAAATGCATGATCCATGCTTGCCTCTACCAAAACTATCCTCTCAGGACTAATTCTCCCTGACTTACACAGTGTCCTTGGCTTGTAGCAAGATAACAAATGGAATCAATCAAAAACTGTTTGGTTCAGCCCCTATCATGGAAGCTGAGGAAACACAGTGGAATCGTATTGATGAATGGCATAAATAATTGCTTAAGTCATTTCTGTCCTTACATAGAAAGAACAGGATCAAACGTGCATTTATTTGCTAAATATAACTGTTACTAGGAAATTAAGTGAGGTCATTAACAACCCAGGAAGGAGAATGAAGACAGAAAACTGTTTCCTGCCCTAGTCTAGGTCAAATTCTGTGTATTGTTGTATAGCCACAAAAGTCTTGTGTTTTCCATAAATCCTATCATTGACAAAGTAATCAACACTGTTTATATATTTTCCTGGATGACTTCTTATGGTATATCTTTAAAATCAAGAGACAACCTAAGAAAAATGCAACCAGTATTCTATAATATAGGATAACTACTAGGAAAAATGAGTTGTGGTGAAGTTCAAAAACTGAACTTAGAAACACAAGAGGAATGTTATTGAAAGAATAAACTGACAGTGGATTAGCCACTTAAAAATGCAAGTCAAAACAGGTAAATATTTTATAAGAGATTAAATCTATGGAATGCATCCACAGTGACTGGTTACTATCAAACAGAAAAATGTCAAATGCCTAAGATTAACTGGCAACATTAGTGGAGTATTTTCTTTCACTTGCTTTCATCTATCAGTGTTTATCCTGTTAAAGCTCAGCCTACTTAATTCCTTCCAAAGGACTAGGGGGGGAATTTTTTAGAAGATAATTAATAAGCATATAGACTCATAGTTCAAAGAAGCCTGGGTTACAATTTTGATTGAGGTTTGATAATAGTCCTAAAAACACAAAAGTAATGGCCATTGTTTATTCTGTTTTTATGAGACATACCTGTAAATATCTCATTGATGTCACTTTAATCTTACCATGTGTAATTGTTATGCTTCCTTCTCAGAATTAACTACGGATATTGTTTAAAACAAAGGCTAAAGATATATCAGGTTTACAAAGGGTAATGTGAATGATTTAATTACTCAATGGATATTTCTGTGATCTGAAAATATTGCTGTGTGACTTGATTTTCTAAATATAAAAAGTGCTTCAAATTAATATTTTCTTTTTTTATTTTTGAAAAAGAATGCAGGATTGAAGCAACATTATAGAGGCAATGAGCTAACAAATCCAAACTGTTGCTGCCAGCAAAATGTTCGACAGAGCTAAATGGGAAAATGCTCAATGTAATGCAATGTTATAATATTATCTTGTGACATAATACCAAAATGTTACCATAACTCTGTATCTACTATGTTAGTTTATAATATAATTTTTATAAATGTTACTACAACAAATGTGTTACTACAAAGTGATGCAAATTTGGAAACACAATTGCTTTAAGAAATAGGTTGAGTAAACCAAAATTAAATTCGGAAGGCATTTTATATTTGTTAAAGTAGTATAAATTCAGTAACAGAATCTACGTTACACTAACATAAAAAAGAATCTCTTTCTCATAATGGTACGGTTTATAATAAATGCAATGTAAAGTCAGAATAATCTGGAACTCTGCCATCTTCTTATGCTATTCTTAATATCCTATTCAGACAAAATAAAGAACTACAGGTTGGGCAAATATATCTCACCTCACTAATGCAGGTAACAATGATGTATCTATCTCTACAACTCAGGTACAAGAGCTAAATGTGAAATAAATATGTATACATGAACACACAGAACAAGGCACTCCATTTGTATAATTATGTGTGACATTGAAACTCAGTATTATTTTTCTCTTTATAATGATGGAGGTTTCACTCCTGCTTTACCTGGAGAAAATGACATGCATCCACACTAAATTGATTGCAAAGCAAACTTATTCTTGTTGGAAGAGCTGAAAAGAGTGATGCTAGCCTGACATTTACAGAAATGCATTCTAGTATCTCAATGCCTGTCTTGATGCCAAGAAGCTTCGGGTTCTGTTGCCTCAGGCCCTTACTGCCTGAAGATGCAGGGTGGATTTTTAACACCCCATTCCAAAGAAATAAAAAGTGACAAAATAAGAACATTTCACTGGAAATGCAGGCTTTGTCTTTTTTTACTACCCAGGTATTTTGTATATACCCCTAAAGCTCCATCTCACTTTCAAAAAGGCATTGCTTCATTTCATGTTTATATTGAACGTCCTGATCTGTCCAAGTCTCAATATCCTATAGATTTCACCAGCAAGAGGAAAAAGATGGTTTGATTATAAATCACATCATTGGAGGAAGGCAGAGTAGGTATGAGGGGGCTTTTAAACACAAATTGAGAAAATACATCCATAAGAATCAGATATAGTCAATTTTGCATAGTATTTTAAAATTGGTGATTGATGTGGGAGGTCACAGCCCATTTAGGTGGTGGCACCTTTGGGCCAGTGCTCCCGGGAGCTCTAAGAATCAAGGTGAGCAAGCCATAGAAAAAATCCAGTAAGCAGCATCCCTCCATGTTTTTGCTTGAGTACCTTCTCTGACTAAGTGATGAACTGTTGTTACCTGGAGGTATTTGATGGACTAAACTCTTTCCCTCCAAGTTGCTTCCGGTCAGACAGCCATGCTCTTTATCATATTAATAGACAGCCTAACTAAGACAAAAGAGTACCATATTCTTTCATCTGTTTATCTGCTGATTGGTATCTTAGCTGTATCTGTTCAGTTTTGAAGACTGCTGCAATAAGCATGGCTTTAGAAGTGTCTCTGTAGGAAGATTACTTGGCTTTCCAGGAGTGGCAAGCTAGATCATCAGGAATTATTTTTAATAATTTAAGAAAATTTCATACTGTTTTCTACTGTGGTCGGACTAATTTCTAATTCACATTTCCACCAGCAAGGTATGACAGTTTCTACAACATCCTGCTGTGATTAGGGAGAATAGATTTTTATTAGAGAGAGTTAACAAGCACATCCTCACTGAGATAATCAGGGTTGTATGCATGAGGGGAGACATATTTTGACCCAACATACAAATTGTATCTTTATGTTCAAGTTTCAAGATGACTGATGGTTAAATAAACTAAATATTTATAACAAGTTAGAACACAAAAAGAGAGCAGGAACAAATAATTTCCTTCATAAAATATTGATACAAAAGAAACACATTCAAGTACATCTTTTGTTTTTTTAACTTTTCTTCAATTACAAACCCTGATAAAATTTGTGTTATAGAAGAATGCTGATGCTCAAACATCAACCCTTCCTACTTTAGAACCAACATGAAATTCTGAAAACTACATAGACCCTTCAGCAGGATAATACAACTTGCATAGGATCCAAGTACAAGGATGTCCTTCAATTAGCGCAAAGTACTATTACATATAAAATCTACATGTAGGGTAATGTGCTAATAATTTGGCCTCCAGCTGGTAGTGCTGGTCTGGGAGGTGATAGGAATCATGGGAGATAGGGTCTAGACGGAAGAAAAGGTTTCTTTGTACATGAATTTGGAGGTTATATTTGGTCACCATGCCTTTTTCATTGCTTCCTTATGCCATGAGGTGAAGAATATCCTGCATAATTTATTCATGCCTCCATGTCTAACTAGCAAGAACGTTTCTACCAATGCACTTCTATTTGCAGGATTCTAGAATATGCCCCTTTAAATTCCATTCTGAATAAGAGCATTTATTCTGTCTCCATGCACCCCGCTCTATCTTCATTGTGGCAAAGTGATAATGAAACAGGGAACTTTACATATCCCTGCGAGGCTACTTAGTGAACATAAGGCTCACATCACTTCTCAGACTTTTGGCTAACATCAACTGACAAGATGGTAAACTAAAAGATTCTAGAGAAAATTACAGAAATGGCAAATGAGTCTCAAGCTTTAAACATTCTTTCATGTTCCATAAATCATATAAAATTATTATGCATCCATTTATCATTTGTGAAATACTTACTGACCTTTGTATAATAGCCTTCCACAGATGTAAAACATATGTGATATAAAAATTTAACAGAACAGGGGGTATTTGCAAATTATTGAATGTTAAATCTTTTGTCTATTGCCACAAACTGAATGAATTATCATTTTACATTTAAAACCTCTGTATTGTATGTCAGGTAAATAAGGATAGTGGTGAAATATTTGCTGGATGAGTGAACTATAAATTTAAAGCATAGAATCCTCCCCTATAATTTTTACGTTGAATGATATATACACAAGCACATTAAAATTAAACAATTTAACTGTTATACAGTTGTAAAGCGGCATTGCAAAATTCAGCAAATTCTTTGCTGATTTTATAAAGGATAACGAAATGTCAAGAATATAGAATATTCAATGGTTTGAATTAGGAAAAGTTTTATGCACATATTGAGAAGCTTTCAAGCTTGTAGGGTTACAGAGCTCTGGATATGTACTCATGGATTGTACCAGAGGATTGTACCTCCATGCTCTGTAGCCCTTTTATTGGAAAAGATCACTTGGGAGTTTGTTGCTTCTGGACAACAGAAATGGTTCAAATTTCTCTGAGTTAAATTACTCATTGTGTCTCTAAGCCTCTATTCATATTATAAAGGTTTCACAAAATGTCCATAAAACTGTAGAGTTTTGTTCTTCTTTCTGTCTTTCTTTCTTTTCCTTCGGGACTCCCATCTGTCCTGTAAAGCTTTCTGTTACATCCTTGGCTAATCTGGGAACTAACCTATTTTCTCTGACAAAAGCAGAGAATCACTGACTATTATTATGTAGAACTAACCTGTAATTTAAGTCCCTTCTTAAGAATTCTCCCAGGGATTTTCTCACCATCATCACTGAGCTGACTTGTTCTGTGCCTACTTCATTGAAATTCCCACACCCAGATAGCCTGATATCCTGATATTTTAGAATTTTGCCCTTGTTTACTTTTATCTGTTATGTGAAGCCCAGATACATTTCTCCCATCTCCTTTGAGGGGCTCATGAGTTTTTAATTGTGACAATAATTGCTTAGAATAGTGAATGCTTTACCCATAAAATGTTAAGAATTTCTAGTTAATAGTGCAAATCCTAGTGAACTGTGCTTCTTCCAGTCATTGAAAGAAATTGTTATGTGTCAGGTTAAAATTGGAGAACATTTGTATTCAATTCAAGGGTCATTAATCTGAGCATTTATGGGCTACAGACTCTTACAACAGTGCACATAAACAGTAATGCTTGCCACTGACTGACATGCCATGATTTCATTGCATAAACTAAAAACTTTTCCACCATTTGAGAGTTCATTTTGTAGCTCTCTGAATGGCCAAGATCAATAACACAAATGACAATTGATACTGGCAAGGATTTGGAATGGTAGGAAGACTCATTCATTGTTGGCAGAAGTATAGACTTGTACTGCCACAATGGAAATCAATGTGACTAGCTGTCCATCAGGAAAATGAGAGCCAATCTACCTTAAGACAGAGCTATACAAAATGAGGCTTCAAATCACCACAAAGGCACTTGCTCAACCATGTTCACTGAGGCTCTACTCAATATAACAAGGTAATTTCACAGTTGAATGAATGGAACATAACAAACTTAGCCTCAGTGAGACAGCCCAGCCTCAGGAAGACTCATATGTTATATATTCTCTTATATGTAGATAGTAGCTGACAAATTAGTGATAACCAAGAGGCAATCTACAGATCCATAGAAGTGAGATATAGAACAAGGGATTGGAGGGGCCCAGATAGATCTCCCTAAGAAAGATATTTATTGATAGATGGTGTTGGGTGAGAATGGGAAGATCAAGTGTGGAAGGGGAAGAAAGACAAGGACAAGGGAGAAAATATGGGGGGGAGACACAAAAAAAATTAGTTACAATTTGAAACATAGTATGGAAAGGTACTCGAAAAGAAGCATCCTAAAATATATGCATAAATTAAGGTGATACAAATGGAAATCACAAAATAAAAGGGGAAACTGAACCCCAACTGGCTATCTGTTGCCACCAAAGGAAACTTCTTTTACTGGATTGAGTCATACCTAACTGATTTGTCAGCCACAAACAGAAACCCCCAAACAACCAAGTCTGTCACCAAAACTGTAGGATGGTTTCTACAAACTACCAACGGGGCCCTATTGCTGAGGATAGCACATTGAACATGGAGAAGTCGACCTTGTTCTTACATCGATCATTCACTCATCTGTGCTAATGCCTTTGGTACAGGAAGGTACTTTACATACTCCCAAGGGATAAATGTGAAACACTAACCTAGTTACATTGGTACCCTACCAGCAAGATAAACTAGTACAATAGTAGCAACAAGCTTGTGGGAGTAACAAACCTAAAGCCCATTCCATGAGAAGAAATCCATACCCAGAAATGCTTGGATGACCAAGAACATGACATTAGACAGCCCAGGAACCCAGAGTAAACACCTCTGATGTTCTAAAGATTGTAGAAATAAAATATCTCATAATGTCATCCTGATATACTCATTGATAAGTGACTTGCTCAGCTACCATCAGAGAAGGTTCCTCCTGCAGTAGATGGGAACAGATACAGAGATCCACATGTGCAGGGATATATCAGAACAATCAACCATAAACAAGATAAACACTCTCCTCAAGGGTCACAGAACCCTCTGAGGAGGAGGTAGAAAGACGGTACATGTGAGGGAGGTCGTCAACAAAACAATGACCTCTAAATAATCAGGTTTGACAAGTATGTGAATTCAGAGAGAATGAGGTGGTAGGCACAAGACCTGCACTGGTCTGTACAAGACAAGGAAAAGAGATAAAAGGAAAAGTAGACACATGCTTCTATCCCTAACTTAGAAGCTTTCTCCAGTTGATTGACTCATTCCCACTAATTCCCCCGTCCACTCCTCCTCTACCTCCATCAACACTCAAATGGGGTAAGGGTTCCCATGGGAATCAACAAAGCATGGCACATCTATCTGATGCAGGACCAAGCTCCTCTGCCCTGTATCAAGGCTGAAAAAGGCATTCCACCACAGGAAATAGGTTCCAAGGAGTCAGCTCATGCATCAGGAACAAGTTATTGTCCTACTGCTGGAAGAACTACCCAAGCTACACACAATAATAAATATGCAAAGGACCTAGGTCAGTCCCATTGCCATTTCCTAGTCCTTAAGCTCCCACAAACTCAGGTCAGCTGTTTCTGTGGGTTTCCCCATCATGATCCCTAAAACCCTCCCCTCCCCCCCCTGCTCATACAACTCCTACATCCTCTCCTCAATTGGAATCACAGAGCTCAGCCAAGTGCATGGCTGTGGATCTCTGTATCTGCTTATATTACATACCAGATGAAGGCTTTGAGATGTCAACTCCATTATTGCTAGGAGTCTTAGCTGGTACCAGTTTTCACCCTAATCTAACAAAGCCCAGCTTCATCAAGATCAAGCTTCATCACTCTCTCTTCCATCCTGCTCCCAACTAGACCATCTTGATTTCTTATGTTCCCACCCCCACCCCTCCCTTCTATTCCCCCTACCATTTCCAGTTTACCCAGGGCATCTTTACTTCTTCCCAGGGAGATCCATGCTTCCCTCTTATGGTCAACCTTATTACCTAGCTTCTCTGGTGATATGGATTACAGTCTGGTTATCTTTTGTTTTACATCTATATGTACTTATGAGTGAGTACATACTATTTTTCAGTTGAGGGGCTTCTAGCTTGTTTTCAGATTCTGGCTATTATCAATAATTCTGATATGAACATTGTTGACAAGTGTCCTTGTGGTATGAGTGTACATCCTTTTAGTATATGTGAAAGAGTGGTATTGCTAGGTCTTGAGGTAGATTGCAGAATCCAAAATCTTAATTACTAATTATTAACACTGTTTGGGTAGTGATAGGCAAGGTTGTCTCCTGGAATCCTCTTGGGAAAGTAAGTAAATGCCAAATAAATTTATCTTCTGATAAATTGTTTTGATCATGGTGTTTATCACAAATTTAACTAGGACAGTTATAATGCCACAATAGTCATGGCAACTAAATTAAAGTCCCTGAAATAGCTCTAGAACAGCTAATCATTTTGATCTAATATCTTTTTACTTAAGAAGACTGATGAATCATCATTTGTTGTGTACACCTCTTACTTTCAATCTACACTATGTATCTATAACTCAGATTTTTGTGATATTTCTTTCCAACATAAGATATTCTAGTCTCTTACTTAACATGTATATTCAGGCAACAGCCAATTCTGGCTTTTAGTATTAGATCACTTTATGTAAAAGACTCTATGAAACTTCTGTTTTAATATTTTTAAAACTCATCCTTGCAGTGATTTTAATTGTAGTGTCCCAGAGTCTGGAGAGATATCTCAACATTTAAGAGAATTTGCTGTTCTTATAGGGGTTCAAGAAAACCATTGTATAAAATCTCTGTTCTTTGCAACTTTTCCTCTACTGAAATATTGACTTTGAAGTAAATAATTAATTTGGGGACATTGAAAATAATAGTAAAACCTTAAAACTGTTATATTAAAAAAATATGTCAATTTATTTTTATACTACCACGTTTGTAAGAATTCCTTTGAATACTAATTGATGCCAGGAAACTTCATCTACAAACCTGATTTTTAAATGTTTTTGTTGTGTGGAGATTGTAAGAAAGGATTTCAAACTCCCTACATTAATCACTTTGCTTGTTGCTACATGGCTGAAAATTAGATAGTTATAGAGTCTATTTCTAATAAACATGGAAGATGTACATATCACAAGAAAAACTGTCTAAACATGAACTCAGAACATATTTCCAAATATATGAGACAAGTATCAGAAATGAAAATTTCATCCACACTTTATTTTTTTCTATTTTATTTAATTAAAACTAATAATTTTTCATAAAATGTGTTGGGCTAGAGGTTTCCCCTTCTGGAAATCCACTGAAGTCCTCTTGGCTCCCATCCCATCTGAATCCACACCTTTCTGTTTCTCCTTTTAAAACAATAGGCAAATAGAGAGTAATAATAAAATAAGATAAAACAAAGAGACAAATTAGGATAGAACAAAACTAAACAACAAACAGAGAGTAAGAAAAAGCTCAATACACATACAGATGCTTCTGCATGCTTGTGAGGATAGTAATCCTGTACCAAAAATAAATAAATAAAAACCAAAAATCAAAAAAACAAAGCTATAATACGTGTGTAAAGGATGTGTAAGCTTGCAGAAAATTTCCCTCACAAAACATTATGAATCAATTAATCTGTACAGTTATAGTGAGCTTAGATACAGTGAGACTGCCCATTTACTACTGGTCACAAGTCATACTATTAAGAAAGGTTTATATCTCTAGTGAGACTATTGGAAATATATATTTTTTTTTTCATTTGCAGTTGGTTCTTAGAGGGAGATAACTTCTTGGTAATGGATTGGCACTTGTGTCTACTTCTTCTCTCAATGTTGAACCCTTTTCTGCTCCAGTCCTGTGCAGGTCTTGAACATGTTGCAATAGTCCCTATGAATTTATATTTGCTGAGGTCCTTCTCTATTTAGAAGGCTTTGTTATCTTGTTGTCCTCCCTCCCTCTGACTCTTACATTCTTTCTACCTCTACTTTCTCAGAGTTACCCGTGCCCACAGGGGAGGCATTGCATAGACATTTCATTTAGAACTTTATGTTCCAAAGTATCTCACTTTTTGCCTATTGTCTATCTGGGGGTCTTTGTATTTGTTTTCATTTGTGGAAGAAAAATTCTCTAATGATGGCTGTATATAGTAGAATGTCATCAGAAATTCACTAAGTTCTATTAACAGAACTATAGTATTTGTATTTCCCCCAAGGTCCCTGGTTTATCTAATCTCATATTCTTGGCTCCCCAAGGAGTATCCAAGATGGGTTCCATTTTAGAGAGTAGGCATTGAATCCAATCAGACATTGGATTGTTACTTCCACACTTTCATTTTAAAATTACTTCCAAAAACATTTTTAAAAAATGATACTTTACAAGTCTTTTCTTATATGTATTGTTTAGTTCATGATCTCTCTATGAACAAAATATTTTATATACCTTCCCTTCTTAATAGTCAAAACTAACTTTCAAGGTTTCTATCAAAGGGGATGTATTGCTTTAGATGAACAAAGCAGAACCAATCTAAAAAACTCATCTACATTAAGATGGAAATTGGAATTCAGAAATGGAAGTATTTTTAATGACCGAATCCCAAAACATATAGGAATACATTTGAATGGTGTGTTTTCTATCTCTCTCTCCCTCCTTTCTCTCCCCCATTCCACTGTCCCTCTGCCCTCTCTCTCTCTCTCTCTCTCTCTCTCTCTCTCTCTCTCTCTCTCTGTGTGTGTTTCTTCTTAGTGTCTTTTCTATTATGATGACAAAGTTTATGACTAAGGCAACTTAAGGAAGAGAGTTTATTTGTGGTTTAAAGTTTCAGAGGGTAAAACTAGGTGCACCATAGTTGGGACCATTTTAGCAGCTTTGCCTCATTGTGTTGAAGCAATAACTGAAACTTAAGCCTTGAGACACAGTTGTGAAGCAGAAAGCTAACTTGAAGTGACAATGCCTTTTGCAATTCAAAACCCACTCCCAGTGACATGCTTCCTCTAATGAAGCCATACTTCTTAATCCTTCTCAAATATTTCCACCGATTGGGATCCAAGAATTCAAATACATGAGTCTAAGGAGGCCATTCACACATTCCATCAGATGAATTACCAAAAGTTATTTATGCTTTTGGAAGACAGGAGAGATAGAAAATTAGGATTGTCATGAGGACCAGCCCTCAGCAACTCAAGGATTGAAAGGGAAGGCATGGAGTTAGTGATCTAATCCCTCAAGTTCACTTTTCTATTTGAAGAAGTACACATTAAATATCTGGGGCCAGTGAAGGGGGGTAAAACTTAACTCACTAGGGCTGATGAAACATGGAAAACACACATACACAAACCATTAGGAATCTTAATCATTGTCTCTCTCATCTCTTTACTTCTTTTCTTACTACTATCAACATACATCCCTCCCACCTATCCCTTGATGTCTTCCTTCTAACTTTATTTTCCCTTACAGCTTATATATTCCAGCAAACTCTTTCAAGCAGTATAAAATTATAATGTGCTTGCATTCTATTTTAAGTGAACAATTACAACGAATACAAGTAAAAACAACATGTTTTCTATATTCCTTCCATGATTAAACATTTTGCATAATATAGGTAAAAATAATGCTATCCCAAGGAACCCACATTCATTCATACCCAAGCAACTTGTTATGGATAAACAGAATAAAAGCAAGCAAGGTATTTTTCCTAGTCAGGTCTCTTGATGGCAGCCTTCATTTTGAGGTTACAAATAAAGGACCAATCATTTTATTATTTATCACAAAAGGTAATCATGTAATAAAACTTAGAAGAATTGCAAAATCTAAACTGTCATATACGAAAACAGACTAGGCATCTCTTCTTTAAATCATGAGGGTGCATACTCTTTTATCAATAGCTTTTATATATCAAGAAGCAAAGGGCAGTAATGGATATAAGGAATTAATCATTGCCTTTGTTCACCAACCTATCCCAGCAAGAAAGGCTTGTCAGCCAGCAGCAGCCAGGCTACGATTGTTCCTACTCCTTGACCTTAAGTGACCAGAAGAGTCCCTCAATCAGCTTTTAAATGTATGCCTTTAAATTATTTTTGCAAGATTTTTTAACCTCAGTGTCATTAGCAAAACAACATCTTAACATAACCTGAAGTCATTATTTAAGGCTTTCTTTCAGGATGATGTACACCAAATACCCATGATTACATCTCCCCATATTAAGATGGAAAGATCTTGAGCTAGTTGGGCTTCTGGGACTCAATTGTTTCTCTTAATCATTTACCTAACACACTCTACATCTTCTCAGGCGAAAATCATTAAGTTCTGTTTTCTTGTTCTTATTTTCTATTCTCTGCAGCCCCTGCTTTTCAGGGGTGATGACAACACCATGCTTGCTTTTACCTATATCAGTTTTCACACTGCACTAACCTCTATCATAATCCCTTACTATACTTATTAAAATCCCTCAATCATCAAAATTCTATTTAAACTAACACTATTATTATACAAAAGCATTGCCTCAGTTAAACAATACAGTTTACGTGGAAACCACCTTCATAACAGTGGCCAATAGACTGAGATGTTTCCTTGAGACAATCACACTTCATGAAAGGCAATGGTGATCTCCCTACACCTATTGACACCATTGCCAGATAACAGAGAAAAATGGCAGCTGCAAGTATAATAACAGGGCAAAAGCAAAAGACATTCTGGAGCTGAAGTACTTGGAGCCTTGCCGATCTGAGACTCACCCATCTATGCTTGTTTCCTGGTTGGCTGACCTCCCAAATTTCCATTGTCACCTGCCTCGACATGACCGCCGGCACTAAACTATGTCATTAGCTCCGTAAACAACTAAAATTAATATTCCCCTGGTCAATCTTGTTATACGTCACATCATTCACTGTAGTCCATATTAACACAGCAATTTCCATGACTTTTAAAAACATTTCAACTCTATTCAAGCTATTATTTTCTGCTCATATCAGTAGGATCTACAAATAGCAAATATCAGTTGATTAAAAATTATTTGTCTATTTGATTATGAGTCAAATAAATGTAGCACTAACTAATAAAATATCTTCTCTGAAGAAGAGTATGTTACCATGCAATTAAAATGATATTTATGTTTTAAGGATTTTCCCTTCTTGGCTTCTTCATATAATATGCTCCATGGATTTCCTTTAACAGAATTAGGAGTCTGAGGTTGCGATTAACCAAAACCTATGAGTATGTTTATTTTCTTTGGGCCTAATCATCAATGAGGTTCTGAAAATCAGGACTAAAATGTTTTTTTTCCCCGGGGGGGTGGATGAATATCAAGTGGATAAACATGTAAGGATAAGTAGTAGCCATTGCATCTAGTGTGTACAGGGCAATCCCACCGATCCTTCTGACACACCATTGAAAATATCTCTCAAGGTACTTACCTGTATGAAAAAAGGGGAAACACTCTCTTCACTGCCCTATCAAACATTTACCCAAGATAGAACCTTGGATTTTAACATGCTCAAAATCCAAGTTGCTCAGGTGTGCCAAATAAATTTGCAATGGCATACCTTATGTATCTGTTACACAGGTTATGGGTATGAAAGTATTTTGCCAGCCAAAGAATGGGAGCTGTCCGTTTGCATCTGGACAGATAACATTGCCATCAGGAGTTAGTGATAAGCAGGTAATATCTTAAGTAAAGGAAAAGACAATGAGTTCTCAAGGTTATATTAGTCACATTCATGTATTTAATCTTTAGGTTTTCTATTTTTCACAAAATCTAACCAATTTTGTGACTACCATAATATCCAACAAGACTTAATGTAGAATGTCAAAAATGGTTAATTGGCAAGCAATGGTCCCTGTTATTAAAGTTTTCCTAAGGCCTTTATTCACCCATTAAATACCAGCACCAGCACCAGCACCAGCACCAGCACCAGCATTAGACGAAACAGCCCATTCTGTACTCTGCTTGGTCTCCTGCTTTGTTTTAGTAGCCCTCTGTTACGGCAGGTTGTTCCTTCCCGCCGGCTCCATCTCGCCTGCTGCCAGTCTGGGCCCACAGCCACGCCAGCACCAAATAACATTCAGAGACTCTATATTTGATATAATCCTGTTGGCCAATTACCATTATTGTTTATGGGCCAGCTCTGTCTTAATTAGTAACCCATTTCTACTTATCTAAGTATTTCCACATGGTCGTCTTATCAGGGAGCTGGGGCAGGCATCCTGCTTCTTCCCTGGGCTACATCTCGACTCCTCCCTACTACTTCCTCTTTCCTCCTCCTGGTCTCCTAGCCCCACCTATCTTGCTATCTCATTGGCCACAGAGCTTTATTAACCAGTATGAGAAACATGTATACAGAATAATATCTCCCATCAGCCCTCTTTACTAGCCTAGTTAGGTAACCAAGACATACACATGAAGAATTTCTTTGACTTAGTTACCATATCTGTGTGAGACAGGAGCTTCTACTTCGGCCCACAATTATCATTGAACACAGCTGCATGAGAAGCAACCCAGCAAATGTCTTTCCTTTTTGTCATAGCACAACTATATGAAACCAGGACTGAACTATTCATGACACTATAGTCAACATTACAATCATAGTTATAACTTCTATATTTACATGAATTATAGAATCAGTGTGGAGAATAATAACTGTGCCGTTCTAATTAATTGACTGCAGAAGATTTTCATATCCATGTATCTATGATACATAAGCAAATTTATAATGAAAGAAAAATATCTGATGGACACAAACTGAATAAATTATACCATCTACCTGAGTTTTACATTCTCCAGTTTTTTAATATTTTGTAGTAGATTTTATTATTTAGAAATTGCAGATATCTCCACAGCTATTTCTCTAAAATTCTTTCTTATTACCTAATATTGCTGAATGTAGGAATCTGAGTTGCCCAGGAGTTTATGTATGTGTGCACTAGAGGTTAAAATTTCCTTCCTGTGGCAGTGCCACTAAGAAGTTTACTCAAGTTTAGCCCACTCGGTGGACACCTTTATCATTGCTCTATGTTCTTCCACAGTGATAACATTTACAGCTAGCATCAACAGTATGTTATGTTGCCCATTTTGTCTGAATTAGCTGTGATACTTTCATTCTGATTAAGGCACCAAGAGCAGTGTACTCAAAATGTATGATCTGGAATAGAAGCATTTGTCCATAAGGAATATTTTTTAAGAAACAAATGTCAAATCACATGTAATCCGCTTGTGCCTTTTAGAACTAATTCAGCACAGTCTTTGTTTCACCACTGTCATTATATAAGCACTGTTTTCAAGGCTCCCAGGACTGTCTGGTTATGTAGTCATCCAGTTTTCACACAGTCATCTCCTTCTAATGTGAACTCTCCTGCCAGGAAGTTTATTTTCAACATGAAACTAGTTATCTGCTTCAGAGAGTATAGATAAACTTTTTTTTCTGTGTGTATCTGCAGAGTTCTATGATACACCATAGACCACAGTGATTTACCAGTATGATGTTAACGTCATTGGATCAGAAATTTAAAAAAAAAAAAAATCTGCCTTGGACCAGCTGAAGAAAGATTTCTTGCTCTTAAGCATCTAATATTAATTAAAATCGTACTTTAACATTATGACATGATGTTTTTAAAATAATTAACAAATATTCGATGAACAGCTATAATGGTGTAAAGCACTGCTTTTGTTTCCTTTCCGTTTTTAGTAGTTCATATTGTCCCCCACGATTGTGGCAGTTTCAGGGATGTCATAGCAACTCTGGCTCGCTCTGCAATAGAGCAGGTAGAAATTTTCCACTTGAAAGCCCTTTCAACAAAGGCTTTCAGTCCAAAGGTTAAAGAAGCAATGACAGGATACTGGCTGGTATCAGGTTTGTTTACTCTAAATACATGAGAGATATGAATGAAAGAAAGAACCTCAGATATTATTCAGGAAATATGCATACTTTTGAAATCTATGTTTAAACTTCAGACTTCGTTTTTCTTTCTTCCATTCCTTTCTCTCCCTTTTAAAATTGATTCTTCTATCATATGCTGTATCTCATACAATATATACCACTCCCTCTATTGTTCCCTTTCCTCCTTTTCTCCACCTTTTCCTTAGACCCACAGCTTCTCTTTCCCCTTCAGAAAAGAGCAGACCTCCCAGGGATACCAACTGACCACAGTATAGCAAGATGCATAAACCCTCATACCAATCCTGTTCAAAGCAACCCAATAGAAGGAAATAGGTCCGAGATGTAGGCAAAAAAGTGAGAGACAGCCCTGCCCACTGCTAGGTGTCCCACAAATTCTGAAGTTAAACAACCATAACGTCTATGCAGAGGACCCAGCAATGACACATGCAGTTTCCCCGATTGCTTCTTCAATCTCTGTGAGTTCCTCTTAGCCCTGCTTAGTTGATTCTATGGACCATGTTCTTCTGCTGGCCTCAAACCCTCTGGATCCTAAAATCCTTTCTCCCTGCCTTCTGGGAAGTTCCCAGAGCTCTGCCTAATCTCTGGCCCTGGGTCTCTTTATCTGCTTCCATTAGCTGCTGGAGGAAGCCACTTTGTTGACAAGTGGACTAGGCACTGATATATAAGTACAGCAGAATATCATTAGGAACTGGAAGCTCCATGGTACATAGAACTATTGGACAAATATGAAAAACAAAAATAGAATGAGTCGGTGAAATAATTTCTTTTTAAGTTCAACATTTAATTATTGACAATAAAATTCAAGTGAATCTTCTCCCAATAATCTCTATTTTGACCACATTTCTGAAATTCCAAAGGGACAAAAAAAACCTTGAGAACTTTTAGATGTGTGGTAATAAAAGACATTAATAGAATAAACATCAGGTTGATTTGATAAACCGGTGCAAGTCACTTACAGGGAAGATCAGAACAATGTATTTAATATGCGCTGCTGTTTCCTTGTTTACAAAGACACCACACTTTCTCTACTAGTGTGTGTGTGTGTGTTTGTGTGTGTGTGTATGTGTGTGTGTGTTTGTGTGTGTGTGTTTGTGTGTGTATGTGTGTGTGTGTGTGTGTGTGTGTGTCTGTGTGTGTGCAATTGTATATGTGTAAAGGTCAAATATCAATATCAGAAGCCATTACTCAATCATTTCTCACCTTGTTTGTTGATTTTTGTTTGGTTGGAGACAGGGACTCACACTGTCCTGATTAGACACAAGTCTGTATTTAAGTCATAGAACAGTATATCTATGGTCAATGTTGTCTTTTAGATTTGATTAAATACCAGTGGGACTACAAAAATCATTATGGCCTATCTTCAATGAAAATTATATATAATAATTTCAATGAATATACTTTGAAGAGTAGAAATCAAATTTAAATGTAATTTATTATTTAGCAAAAACAAAATCAAGTGCCTACTTTATTACTGAATTATAAAAAATATCTTACATTGTTATATAATTATTGTGATGTTATTTGGAAATGGTGGCTGTGCTGGAAATGTAGTGCACTGATAGATTACCTGCAATGTTTGACCCCCCCCCCACACACACACAAGGAAATAGAACAGAGTTCAAAAAATATAGACAAAAATTAGAAATTGGGTACTTGGACCACTTGGAAGAAGCTTGTCACTGTGTGTTATTGAGGTTTAATAAGGATCAGGAGAAACAGGCCGAATAGATGTTTATTCAGGGAGAAATAACTTACAACATAGACAGATGAACACTAGAAGGTTCCTGGTCCCAAGGATGCCTCCGGATGTTCTTCTGTCAGCGTGCTGAAAGCAAGAGAGCCCCCAGAGCCTCCTCCTCAGACTTAGTTCCCCCAGAGAGGAAAATCAATCACCACCAAATGGCTCAAATGTGGAAATGATTGCCAGACAGACAGACTGCAAAGAAATACAGTGATAATAATATTTTTAACTTTAGATCTATTTACTGAAAATTTCCCAGGTAACAAAATGACATTTCAATTGACCACATATTTCAAATGGCAAAAAGAACTGCATGAATATTTTTATTTCAATCCTTTCTATAATACAAAAAAATTATCAAGTCTCCCTCTCTCTCTCTCCCCCTTTCCTTCTCTCTTCCCTTTCCTTACTCCCTTCCCTTTCACAATAAAGCTTCCCAGTAAACTCAAAAAAAAAAATTACATTTCTATTCCTGAGACAGTGTAGTAACTATTAATCACAGTTAGTTCAGATTCTTTTTAAGTCGTTTATTTTTTCATAAAGTCCATGTTTTGCCTGCTATACACATACGTGTGTTTGTGGGGGGGAGGCGTTGAGGTCTTCCATTTTGGATAATGTTTGAGAACAGGTGAGCACTTTTTCTTTGTTTATAATATCAGCCATCGTGAACAGTGAACTGATTACACTGAATCTCAGTGAATTTATTTTTCCTAATGATCTTATGCTATACTCAAAATTAATAAACACTAAGAAGTATTTTATGTTTATTAAAATCAATGAAGAAGAACAGTGAAATTTTCGATTTTCACATTTCAGAAACATTTTCTGTGAGAGAATTTTGTTTAAGAGTCATTGTAGAATGTGACATTGGATGTGGAAATACTATCTATCACTTTCTAACTAATTGACTTTTTATTCAAATGAATAAAATTGACTATAGGAAAACATGGTTTATTTCACAGAAAACGCCTTCTATAATCCTACTTATTTTGATGGCTATTTTAAAATAATTTAATTTTCTACATCTGAGTTATCCCCAAGACCCCAAAGTATCTCAAAGTCTGCAATGTAATGTCTCTGCTGTTCAGAAAACACATCTGCTACATTGAGACAATGATTGTGTTTTCCTCTTTCATACCTCCTTATTGGATCCTTAACAACTTGAGAATTAGGGAGATTCAATCTTCCTAAAATCCTTTGATATACTCTGTAGTCAAAAACCTATCAGGCATCATCCTGCAGTAACTGAATTTGTCATATGGCTGTAGTCAATGGGCCACATGCCAAACTACTATCAATACTGAACCTAGCTAGAGCTCTGGTCTAACATGTGGTTTTCTTTATTAAAACTCTATGTATTATCAAACATTAATGCTCTTCACTCAGTGAAATGAGTTGCCTTGCTGAGTCTGTCACTAACATTTTCATCACCTGTTTTAAATGCATTTAATACTATTTTCAAATAATGTTTCCTACAACTTTATACCAAGAACTGTTTCATCTGCTTTGTTTCTTATTTAGATAGCAGATTTTGGTGTTCAAGCCACAGAGATTAAGTGAAGTAATTTTCTTTCTGTTTTTTCTTCTGTCTTCTAAAATAATGCCTATAGATCAAGTATCCGGGTCA
The DNA here is from genome assembly GCA_030556225.1 of Cricetiscus sungorus. Lineage (NCBI taxonomy): Eukaryota > Metazoa > Chordata > Mammalia > Rodentia > Cricetidae > Cricetiscus > Cricetiscus sungorus. The sequence goes on from JANBXA010000741.1 coordinate 49,818,020, forward strand.
ATTAAGAAGATGTTACTCTAAAAAAATAAAACTTGCATATCTGCAGACAGAAAACCTCGCCCCAGTAAAGCTTTGCTACAAGCAGGTTAGTAACCTCATCAATAATTTGGACTCAGCCTGATGTTAGAAAGTGCTGAGGTGTCAAAAAATAAATGCATTCATTCTACTCTAACATGCTCAAAAAGTTTCAACTTCAAAGTCAGGATGTGTGGAGGAGACAAACCCCTTTCCAGTCTTAACAGCATTGTTTTTTCTTTTCCAGGCTGGCAAAGCTTGAAAAGATAACATACAATTTACAATTTAAAAGAAATATTTCTTTTGTCTTCTGTTTTTATATCTCTCTTCCTCACCACGACCCTCTTCTCATAAGAGAAACTTCAGATATACTCATTGGTTCATGAGATAAAAATAGAATTCAATCTCTACAAGATGGCAAGAGCTAAATCTATGCTATTTTTTCTGATCCAAATGCTGAAAGACGTTTAATAGAAAAGCTGTATTTGATATAATTCAGAAACAGAAAAAAGAAAGAAAGAAAGAAAAAGAAAAGAAATGCTCTCCACTGGAATTCAGATAGCAGAACTATATGTGTTATCCTTCATTTCCTGTTTCCCAGATAATTACTAAATGAACTCTAAATGCAATGAAAAGAACTAACATAGTGTTGTGTTTGCAAATACCCTGTTCGAGTTTGATAAACCTTGACCATACTTCCTGAAGAAGGGCAATAAAGAAAATAGAATTTATCAATTTTTTTGTGTAATTATATGTGATGTCCTGCATGATTTAGTTAAAATTATTACATTGAGACCTTTGGAGTCAATGTGATAAGATTGGAAAGTGCTTTAGGATGTTTTCATGTCACAAAGGAGTTTCCCTGCCTGTGTGAAACTAGTGTCCTTGTTAGGGAGACCAAAGAGAACGCCTATTCTCCCAACCATGAAGAGGAGACAGATGTCTATGCACAGAAAACATACATTTTCCAAACCCCTGCACTATTTGCTTCTGGATCTTGGACTGGTTCCAGAGTCCCAGGGTAATTGTATTTTCTTTATAATTCGTTCCGTCTGTGATTGGTTGCTATAGCAGCCTGAATGTACTAAGCCATTAATAGAATTTGTAAGACTTTAGCTAGCAGTGTCCTTCTGAAAAAATGTTTGTGGTCTGCAAAATTTTCTTCTTTTGACATAATAAATTACTTAGACTCACTTTCAGAATAATTAAAATCATTTTGAGAATAATTAATAACAGTCAAATCTGTCCATAATAGAATGTAAAACATTTAGGATTGTTCAGAAAGCTTTTCTAAATTTGGCATATAGTGTTTTGTTCTTTTCTGATATTTTTACATCTGGAAGAATCACCGTGATATAGAGAAAGTATCGAAATGATAGTAACTGGAATACATAGATATAATTGTCTAATGAAAATTGCTGCATTCTATATCATTAATTCATGTTTCATCACTAGAACCATTTCTAGGTTGTTAGTAACAATGGGGAATAACAATAATAAAGCACAAATTTGGGTAGATTTATGAAAAATAAAATATTTTCCTTAAGATGAGATGGATTTTTCTCAGAATGTCCCTTGGTGTATTCTCTTAATAAATCTATCATTATTCTTCTGAAGAGCATCATGGGATACACTGTTGTGGTTCTCCCTTGTCAGTTGTAATCATAGAGGGCGAAGGTAGAAGCCTGTATGCGCACATTAGCTGAGTGACTCATGACTCACAGGTAATGACGCTCTCAAAGCAGGGGGCCAATCTTTAAATACATTGGCCTTTGAACTGTTTCTATGTTTATCTGCTTTTGTTGTAAGGGTAATTGCTCTAACAACTCAGAACACAATGCTTTGGAGATTGAAAGCAGCTATGGAGAAAAAGTGTTCCACCCATTAGCAAAAACAAAATAGAGATACCTAGAAGAAACAAATTTGTAGAAGGGAATTTATAACACACACACACACACACACACACACACACACACACACACACCCATACACAGATAATTTATAGAAGGAAAGATTATATTGTGATGTCTAATTTATTTCCATTAATATGAGATACATTATCTTACAAATTACCTGGGATAAATCAAAAGAATAAAATTAAATACTTATATTTTTAATTTTAATTCAGATTTCAAGAGAAATTGGAGTCTAAGTAGAGAACATGAAAACCCACCATACATGTACTAATCATCCAGAGAAACAAACATCAACATACTGTTATTCAAAAAGTCCCAAGCTTTCTGGTGCTCACACTGATTTCCTTGAGTATGAATATTATGAGAGGCTTCTGTGTGTTTTGCTTTCTCTTTAATATTAATTTATTTAATTTAGAAACAATCTTATTTTATATATTAATCCTAGTACCCTCTATCTCCCATCTACCTATGTCCTGCATTGATCCCCCCATCCCACACCCCACCCATTCCCCAAAGAAGGTGATGTCTTCCATGGGGGATCATTAAACTCTGTCACATCATTTTCCCATGTATCTAGGCTGAGAGAGTATCACTTCATTGGGAATGGACTACTTATGTCCATTCCTGCCCTAGGAATAAACACAATTCCACTGCCAGTGTCCCATAGACTGCCCAGTCCTCCTAACTGACAACCACATTCAGCGGGTCTGGCTCTGTCCTGTTCTGGTTTACCAACTGTCAGAATGAAGTCCGTGAGCTCCCACTTGCTTGGGTCAGCTATTTCTGTGGGTTTCCCCAGCATGGGTCTTGACCCCTTTGCTTATGCCTCCTCACTCTCTACAAATGGATTGCAGGAGTTTGACTCAGTGCTTCACACTAAATCTCTGCTTCTTTCACCAGCTACTGGATGAAGTTCTAGGATGGCATTTAAAGTAGTCATCAATCTTACTATAGGGGAAAGGCATTTAAAGTATCCTCTCCACTGTTACCTAGATTCTTAGTTGGGGTCATCCTTGTGGATCTCTAGGCATTTCCCTAGTGCAATATTTCTCTTTTAGCCTATATGTCTCCCCTCTATTTGGTATCTCTTTTCTTCCCCTGACTCAGTCTTCCCGATCTATCTTGTTCTCCACCCCTCCTCTTCTCCTCTTCTCTTTTTCCTCGCTCCCAATTTTTACAGGAACTCAGGACCCTTTCCCCTTCTTCATGGGACCAGCCCTATCTCTCTTAGGGTCTTCCTTGTTTCCCAGCTTCTATGGAGATGTGGATTGTAGACTTTTGCCATTTTTTCTTCCTAGTTTCTTAGGCAATGAGTTAAATGCAGTCACAAGCCAAATCTGTTTAGTGTTACTGTTATGTACATGGATACTTGTAATGATAATAATCAAAGCAAACAGGACAGGTCCAGAGGTAGGAAGAGGAGGAATAATTGAAGGGAAATAAGAAGCAGGGGTTTCAGTTATGAAAGGGAGGGGGAAATTATGTATTTTTTTTATTAATAATTTAAAAAATTTACATGTTGATCCCAGTTTTCCCTCCCTCCCTCCCTCTTACCCTCTTTCCTCTCTGACATGCACTCTGGCCGTCCTCCCCTCCCATCCCCCCACCCCCATTCCACTTGTAGGGCTATGCTATCCAGGTTGGGTCATGAAAATCTGTCAAGTCATTTGAAGTAGGGACTAGGCCTTCTCTCCTGTCTCTAGGATAAGGGGGTATCCCTCCATGGAGGATGTGTCCGCAAGGTCCTTTTGGTTCCAGGAATACATCCTGTTTCTACTGTCTGAGGTCCCCTAGACTGCTCAGTCCTTCTAACTGAGACCCATGTTCAGGGTGTCTGAGTCAGTCCCATGATGAATTCCCAGCTATCTGGGGGGCCCATTAGCTCCTCCTTGTTCAGGTCAGCTGTCTTTGTGTGTTTCTGCAACCTGGTCTTGTGCTCTCTCTCTGCATCTGGATTCTAGTTCGACCCAGTGTTTAGTTGTGGGTGTTTGCTTCTGTTTCCAACAGGTACTAGATGAGAACTCCATGTTGATGGATAATTTAGTTGATGATCTCACAATCAGTGAAGGGCATTTATGGTAGCTTTTCCATGGTTGCTCGAATTGTTAGTTGGAGTCAGTCCTGTAGGTCTCTAGACCTTTCTTTAGGCTCAGTTTTCTCTTCAAACCAATAATGGCTACCTCTTTTTTGTTCTTTCTCTCTCCTCTCTCTCTCTCTCTCTCTCTCTCTCTCTCTCTCTCTCTCTCTCTCTCTCTCTCCTGTCTTCTATTCCTACTTACCCTGACTCAATCTACCTAGTTGCACATGCTTTCCTCTCCTCCCCTTCTCTTTTTCCTATATTTTAATTTGAATATTTAAAAGGATTTTCGCTGTCACGGACATTTGACACATTTGAAAATGTAAAAAACAGGTATATCTGCACATGAGGTGGCAGAAAGAAATAGGAGGAGAAGAACAGGGAGAAGGAAGAGAGAAGGAGAGGCAGAAAAGGCCACCTGTTGCTGTTATTGCATTGTTGGGTGTTTTAGACACTTTACTTTTAAGACAGAGTCTCTCACTGACTAAAGATTTCAGCAATCACTGGATGGGTAGAAAGCCCTCGGATCCTACTGTCTATGCATCCCCAGAGTTGGCGTTACTAATTTGCCAACATTATCCTGTTTTCTAGTGAGTTTTGGAGGGTTCAATTCAAGTCCTGAAGCTTCTACTGCAAGTAGTTTGCTCCCTGAGGCCTCCCCACAGGCCTGTTTTTTGAAGGTACAACAATTACTTATCATTGAATCATTATTTATTGCATTTATGTATTGTTTTCTCATTGATTTGTAGTTAGAATATTTTAAATGGTCAGCTTTTAGTTTCTTCTTGATTTGCATTTAACATGTTCGTAACGAAAGGCATATAACTGTGCTTTTGCTTTTCTTTGGTGTTATTTAATCAGAATATATCTGCTTCTAAGAAATCTGAAATACAGCACTTTATAGAGTAAAAAACATGAAGAAGTGGTTTCTCCACAACACTTTCCCTCTCCCTCTTCCCCTCTCTCTCTCTCTCTGTCTCTCTGTCTCTGTCTCTGTCTCTCTCTCTCTCTCTCTCTCTCTCTCTCTCTCTCTCTCTCTCTCTCTCTCCTTAAACACGCCTCTGACATCACTCTGAATTTGTTGCTGTGGCAAGTGAGGACACTCCTCTCCCTTATAAAAGGGATCATTGTGCATTCCAACGCCAGTTCCTCAAATCTATTGTCAGACCAAGATATCACTACACATCAGGGAATCTGGTAACATGTGAAAGTACATTTAAGAGCAATTGAGACTTCATCTATGACCAGATGAGAAACTTACAGGACAGAAATCCATATCTTTAAAGTGTCTAAGCTTTAGAGAGAGACAATTTGAGGCCTGCTTTAAGTCAAGGAAAGTTGGTTTAAAATGTTCACTCTCTGGATTAACCACTTTAACACCGATGGTAATGACCTTCACTAATGTCACATCATTAAATGATAAAAAGCAGGCCTTACCTGAGTGCCTGAGGCACTGAGGAAAATTCCATTGCCTCCCTAAACCTCTAGGTTTCGATTTGCCCCTTTATTTAAACACTTCCAGATTTAGTGTTTTCTTGGCAATATAATTACATTTGATGTGTGCTCATCATCCTTTAAACTGTGTTCTTTGATTGCCCAGAACTGGCAATCCTGGGTGCTCTAATATGGACATGATTTTGTATTCTGATATTTGTTACTATAGGGATTTCTTTCAGTCACTAATAGTTCATTAGTGTTTTGGATCAACAGCAATATTTCATACTGACTCTTTTTCCTTATTGTTGAAAACATTAAAACAAGTATATATTGTAGGGTATGTTTTTTGGGCGCCATATGTAGGGCATGTTTTCCCTGCTGGTCGGTCCCAATGCCACACCAGCCCCAATTAACACACAGAGACAACACTGTATTAGATATAATTCTGTTGCACAGTTACTAGTTTCTTATTGGCTAGCTCTGTCTCTCAGCTTGGATCCAGTTTTCCAGACAGATTAATTACAGGGATAAAGCCTTACCTAGCCACCTATATGCTTAAGGCATGTAACTAAAGACAAATTTTGAATAGTAAGGTATACTAAACAGACAGCCCTCAAATGCTCAGAGATCTAGAGAATATGGCATTTAAAATGTTTCATTAAAAAGCTTTTATAACAGAGACAGGCCAGCTGCTGGCACCACCCATTTCCTCCAAGAAGATTGATGGACCCGCCGAAGAAGCTCCACCCATGAAAGTGGCAACACTAGCCAATGAGCAATCCTGCCTTTCTTCTCAACTGCTGCAAAGGGCTCTAAGGACCATGGACAAAAGGGCAGTGGAATCGACTTTCTCCACGTTGCTTGGGCCAACGGTAGGTAAGTCTCCCAAAAGCTCCTAATCCACAGGTTGTGTGCCATCAGCAGAAGGCAGATGTCCTTAAAGCCTCTAACCTCAACAACTGTGGAGGACCTGGGGGTGGCTGTCCATGCTGCCAGCTAGTGAGTCTCTGTTACTCTCTAATCATTCAGATAGAATTTTATCCTTCTCAAGAACTCTGATGCTTTTGACAACTGGTAGTTTTGTCAACTTAAAGCAGCAGCCAAGGTTCCAATTGTTACAAAACATATTTCAGAAACACATATTTTAAGGTTGCTACTGTTTATAGTCTTAACATTAATCAATAAAGTTTTAATGAGCTACTAATTCAATTCAGACAGAGTATTAAACACCATACTATGGCACTATATGACAATAACTGTAACTATTTGCTCAAAATTAAGGTATTTTTTATTGTGCTAAAAATCTGTCAGTTGTATTTGTTAATTTTTTCAGCCAAATCATTTCTAACATGAGTATGCTGCTAATGTGTCTTTATATTTATGTTTTCACAAACTCAAAGGATTCTTGTAAGTTCCAGGGAGCCAAATTGGACCCATCCACACAGGTCAGATTCACTCCAAATAAATATTACTCAATTTTTTCCTGGCCTCGGGACTTCCTTCCCTTGTCCTGGGACCCCCTTGGGAGATCCTCCCCCACCTTACATTTCTCCTATTAAGAACTAAGACCAAAAAAGAAAAACCTAACCTTGTCCTCTGCTCTGCTAACATCTCACCAGGTCTCAGAGAGACCCTAGAGTTCCATACAGTCAGGATTGCGATGAAACAACCAGCTACCAGGACGTGGCAGCACCCCAGCTTTCTCAGATCCCCCCAAAAATGATCAACGCCCCAAGTCAGCAGGAAGCAGTCTTTTGAGAACTCAATGTCCTTATTCCCTAACCTGCCACACCCAACTCCACCTTTTTAATTGCAATAAGAGGTGGAAATGTTAGGAGCCTGCAGTCTCTTGATTACGCCCCTGACGATGGGCGGGATGCCATGTCATCACTATGTCAGGCTTTACCTGGCTGAGCAGTGGACCTGGTTACGCATGCTCAAACTCCCCTTTTAAAGCAGCAAGCGCGCCAAGCGCACCTCTCTTGCTCCTGCTCTTTCTCTCTTGCTCTCTTGTTCTACCTCTCTCTGGGGCCCCTTCTGTCTTTCTCTCTCTCTCTCTCCGCTTTCAGTTGGCCACCCCCTACCCCTCTTTTTCTCTCCCCTCTCTCAATAAATTCCGCATGGGCTCTGAGTCTCGTGTTTGTGTTTCTTAGGCAATAGCTGCAGCAAAAGAACAACACAAGTGGTTTCATCTTACCAGAGAGAAGTGGCCGGAATTCTGCTCTCTCCAGTCTCTCCATGTTGACTCCTCCCTACTACTTCCCCTTCTCTCCTAGTTCCTCCTATCTTCCTTTCCCATTGGCCATCAGTGCTTTATTCATTAACCAATACAAGAAACATATTTACATAATGACATCTCACATCATCAAATATATTATCCAATGTGGATGTATTATCTGACTGCTGTCTTGACATTTTACTCCTCCTTTATAATATCCAAATGGTAATTGCTAGCTATGGATAATCATCTCTTTAGGCAAGTGCCTGATATACTGAACATGCATTTTTGATGGGGCAGAATACTTGAAATTAGCCAGTGTATTTTTTTATCTTATCTTTTTTCATTAAGTTGAACTTGTTAAATTAAATCTTTTAATCTAAAGGGTATTTGATATATTGGAAGACCTTAATTACTAGTATATTTTGATACAATTCTATGTGTATTGTATCAAATTACTTAATTATTATTTGTATTTGTCTATGAAAAACAGAGAAGGTATAGGGGATTCTATTTATTAATTTTTTATTCATGATTTTACCTATGTAATATATACAATAATTTATTCATGTGTTTAGATGAATATAATATTAAGAAATGAAAACATCTTTTGTTTATTAAGTCCAAACAAGGGAAGCTCAACAACATTGAATTAGAAGCTAATTCATTATATGTACTTGAAATTAAGAAAGATGGATAATAATAAATGACAAAGGTTCATGTTACTCTTACTATAGCTTTGTAAACATTTTATTTTCCAGTTTTACTTTGTTTTCCACTACTGATGTTGCTTTTCTTCACTACTGGCAACAAGAAACAGTCACGAGACCTTTCTATTCCAGACAAGACAGTTCACAACAGAAAGAAAAATAATTTGGTCCAGACTTATTTCATAAATTTGCTCAATTTTCATGGCTGCTATAATTTAGTTTCCTTTTTTATATTTATTTGAGCCCATCATCACAGAAATATGAAGATAAATACATACTATATGTAATAAAGGACTGAAGAGGCTAGTCCATATTACATTTGATTTTACTTCATCATGAGACTAAATGTGAACTAGTCAGTGAAATTTGCTAAATGATGACAAATCTTCAGAATTTAACTAAAGAACATGTACATTTTAAAAGAGAAACAAGAGCCCAACTTTGATTATTTATTGAAGTGTACAGAATGATTTTCCTTGGTTGTAGATGCTATTAAAGCTATTAATGCATACATATGTATACACACATATGTATATATATATACATATGTATATATACATATATATGTATATATGAAATATAGAAAATTTGGGGTCCACATTATATTGTTTTAAATATATTTAAGTGTTATTATTTGCATTTTAATTAGCAAAGTTAATTTATTTGGTGCATTATCAAATCATGAAGCATAAAAGAAGTCAACATTGATAAATGAGAGAAGTTTTAAACATTGATAAATGAGAGAAGTCTAGATTTTGATGGTGAAATCTGTGTGCCTAGATTTTTCCTCCACTTTCTCCCTCTTTCCCCAGAATTCCAACCCATCCCCTCCTGCCTAGCTATTGCCCATTTAGCTCTTTATTAAACCAATCTCAGTGATGCATCTTCACATATTTTTAACAAATATTTCACAACAAAATATCTTTTAAAGTACAATATTTTTTTTGAGATAAGACAATGAAACTTCATGAAATTTAATTTATTTCATCAGATAAGACAGAACATACTGAAAATTTGGTATGTTTTAACTTGTTACTCTTCTGCATTCTGTGAAAAATTCTGCTTGTCATTGTTTTTATATATAATTTTGTTAACTTAAATTAGAACCAACTTTTTCACATATCAATCTCATTTCCCACTTGCCATTTTAAAATTACATTTAATAATCCTTCCACGTAGAAAGAGTTTGAAAATTTTACATTTTCTTTCAACTTCATAGCTACTTGAAATTCCCCTGAATTGTTTTTTATATAGTGGAAATATTTACATATGTGACTATTTAGTTACCTAGTATGTACTAACAACTATTACCTGTCACCCCCTGAATCTGCCCTTCTCCACTGACAGGATTGCGTGTGCTTGTATAACTGTGGTGTTTGCATAAATGTTTACATGCATACATACATGTATACAAATGTATACATGCTGATCAGAGCACGCATGCTCATGTTCTGATGAACTCCTTTTCTTCTGTTCCGTTCTCTGAACATGCCTTAACACAACACTTCTTACATGACACTAATTCATCATTTTAGAGGTCTCAGACAAAATTTGATAACATTATTACAGATAGCACAAGTGCAACCTACATGCATATTATATCATTACTATTGGAAAGGGCTTCAGATTCAAAATAGCCCATGTAAAAGAAAATGGTATTTACAGTGCTAGTAGTCTTGGTTTTATTCTTAGGATACAATTCTCTTTTTATGACATACTTCCTTATATGAAAACTCCTGTTTTTTATTCCCTCTTTAACTCTGTCTCTATTGCAGGCATTTCATTTTATCTATCTTCTTTGAGCTACAATATTTACATGCAGATAATTAAGCAATGACTGTTTACCTAAATTCTACTCTGATACGTTTTCAATATATAGTTAAGGCTATATGAGCCCTCACCTTAATGCAATTAAATAAAATTTAGGACTGAGCATGTTCCTTTAAAACAAAAATAAAGTATATTAAAAGTGAAATAATTATATAAGCACCAAAAGCCAACTTTGCTGAGTTCATGAAATACCTTACTACATACTGAGTTCATTCTGATCTAAGTGAGTTGTGATGACACATCACAAGACTCTGGGGAACAGGGCAAGGAGATCAAATATTTACAATTAACATGGGCAACACCCAGCACTGTGGCCAATCTGAACTAAACAGCTAAACCTTAATAAAACAGAAAAATGTAAACAAAATCAAGGAAGAAAAACAATAACAAAAACTAAAAAACACACATTGCGAATACATATTCTATGAATATGTTTTCCTGCAAAAATACTTTCAAGTAATATCAAAAAAGTGGTAGAAGTACATGAGATTTACACATTGATTTATAAAGAATTAAAATATTTAAGTAAAATGTGAGTTATTCCTTTTTTGTATCTTATTTACTACTGATTTAAGATCTCAGAGAAATAACTAGATGGCATATGTTTGTGTCTAACAGCACTAAAAATGACTTAGCCTAAATTGATCAAATAATTCTTGGGGTAGTAATTTCAGTTATTGAGTTTCTTTTGCTATCAACAATTTTGTCTTTTTCTAAGAATTTTAGTCTCTCAAATGCTCTTCGAACTAGCAATGCATCATATTGAGACTTTCACTGATTGATGTGCTAAAATACCTGACACATGGTAAATTTATATTATTCATAGTGTGGCTTGACGTCCTTATGTGAGTATTTTATCATTTTAAAACATTTTTGCAATCTCCATGTTGAGATTTAACAATCCCTTATTCTCTTGTTTATATTCTTATATTCTAGCGTTTTGAAACAATAATTTTTATTATAAAGGCCATTATGTTTATCCCCAAAGTTTTAACTTAGAATATGTGAACTATCATGTAAAAGGGTACAAGTCATTCCCATACTTTCCATCAGGCAAGTGTGGCTTCACTTATAAAAGACACTTTTTGTTCTTGACTATTTTAAGCTGATCAGCAGACTGGAGAAAAGACAGAATCTAAAGGAAAGGGAACAGAAGACATTTCACATCTTGACAATGCCAACCTCCCGGGGATATTATTTGTGTTCAGATTCACTTCACAGTGAACCATTGACTATTTTTTGAATCTAGAGAATTCAATTTTTTTTCCCTCTCACCTGACAGCAGTCTTTTTTCTCCCCTGGAACTAAATACACAGAATTATTCAGAAAGCAGGATCATACCTACACTTTCTCATTTTCTAAAACAACACCAAAACCGGCATTCATGTGTGTGTGTGTGTGTGTGTGTGTGTGTGTGTGTGTTGTGTGTGTGCATCTATTTGATTGTTGTAAAATCAACTAAAAATAAAATTGCTTAGTAGGTTGAAATGCAATTCTCTGTCTCTCTTTGTCTCTCTCCCTCAGTGTGTGTGTATGCATATGTGTGTGTGTATGTGTGTATTTGTGCTTGTACAGGCATGTGTTTTGGAGATATTAATTACAGTTGTTGCCAATTTAAATTTAAACCTACCTAGCATGTTGGAGAGAAATTCTTGGTGTGTGTTTCTTTCTTTTGTGTGTGTGTGTGTGTGTGTGTGTGATGTGTGTCTGTTGGAGAGAAAGAAGAAAGATCTGTCATTTAATGACGATGACACTATTTCATGGACAGGAAGACTAAATGCAAGGCAAAAATTAGAAAAAGAATCAAGGGCTGATGTTCTCCTGCTTCAGCTTTATAACCCACAAACGGGAGAACTGACATCTCAGTCATGCCTTTCCTGCCATGAAAGACAGAATTATGCTTAGTATCTATCAAGATGAGGTTAGTCTTTGTGTGTACTAGTCATTAATCTCCAGAGAAATTGAAGCTAAATTAAGATGGCTCAAAATTTATTTTGTTTTCTAGTTTCCTGTATTGGGAAAGAAACATGCACTTTCACTGTAAAGTATATTTCAAATTTTGAATTTTGACATTTATATACTGGAGATATATATATATATATATATATATTTTTTTAAAGCAGAAATTTGCATATTCCTCATAGTCATGCAGTTACGAGAACTAGGGAATGCTCCTCTAAGGTGCAGTATGCTGCTAAGCTGACAATATCATAAATTTGGGTTTATTCATGAATTTACAACTTACATATCAAATCAATGACAGTTTTAGTAGAATGCTATCTGTCTGTAAGCTGTAAACATTAAATAAAATGAGGAAGTCAAATATTCACCAGTTACTAAGCTAAGGTTTTAAACAGCATTTTCATTATTTAATCTTAAATATATTTTGATGATATTCTCCCCACTCCCCAAGCTTGTCCAGTCACTCCATGCTCCTCACTCACCCAATGTGAACTTATTCCCAAAAACAAACCAAGTAGCCAGAACAACAACAAAATGGATAAAACCTAGCAAATAAAATACATTTTCAATAAAAAAAATAAAAAATATAAAAAACGACAACAAAAAACCCCTACCAAGTTACACACACATACACATACACATACACACACACACACACACACACACACACACACACACACACACACACACACCACCTTACAGGCCATCATTTCTTGGTCAGCTGCTCCTGAAGATGAGATCTGCCTGCCTGGAATGATTGATGTTCCCAGGGTCATTCTACTGGAGAAAACTGATTTTCCCTCTCCCATCAGGGGTAAATGATAGTTCCATTACTAGCCTCCACCCAAGTGGCTATGTTTAAATTCATCAATTTTTGAAAAACACGTACACACACATACAATAAAATATTTGATGAAAGAAAACTACCACACTATAGTCAAACAAGACAGTCCAATATAGTAAAGGGACTCAAGGGAGGAACAAGAGTCAGAAACTCACTCATTTGCACACACAATAACACAAACCTGAAATTGGCATCCAATTACACTATAATGAAACTCACAATACAGTGCAGAGGTGGCGGACACTGGTGCAGGCCCTCTGCACACTGCCTTGGTCTCTGTGAGTTCGTGTGATCTTTGCTGGCAATGACTGAGAAGGCCTTGTTTCTTGGTGACCTCCATCCCCTCTGGCTTTTACATTCCTTCCGCCTCCTATTGTGCAGGGCTCCCTGTGCTGTGAGGGGAGAGATTTGATGGAGGCATCCCATTTAGGGCTGAGCATTCTAGGAACTGTAACTCTGGCTGTGGATCTCTCATCTTTAAACCTAGGGAGTGATACAGAGCCATTAGAACAGTGCCGCATGTGGTGCAATGGGAGGGAAGGGAGAGATTGGAGGGGAATAGACTTGGAAGGGAAGAGGGAGACATTTTAAGAAACCCTATTGAAAAATTTAAGAAAGGGAAGTATAGCTTACACAGTAAGCTATAAGGCTGAACAATGAGGAAGAGGAGTTGTTTTTCTTCCACACTTTAATCGGAATCTGCAAGTTAGAAACTTATCTATGGTTTCTACTTCACAGACTTGATGGAGAAACCTCAGTTGTTGCTCCTAAAGGAAGAGCAACATACACATATGTGTGCATGCACTTAATCACATGTGCACGTGCACACACACACACACACACACAAACACACACAATCACACACACAGACACACACATGTACACACACACATATGTGTTATTTATATAATGACCTATTCTTTTGATGAATTTGTTCAACATGACTAATAGTATGTTTATAGTAATTTTGGATTCGTTCCTGTTTTAAATTTTTTTTTTAATTTCAATTTCAAACAAGCTTGTTTCACATGTCAATCCCAGTTCCCTCACCCACTCCTCCTTCCTTGTTTCCCCAATCAACTCCCATATAATCCCCTTTCTGCTCCCCAGAAGGGTGAGACCTGCCATGGGAAATCTTCAAAGTCTGTAATATCACTAAGAGCAGGGCCTAGTGTGTCTAGGCTGAGGGAGTATCCCTCTATGTGGAATGGTCTCGCTCTCAAAGTCCATTCGTGTATTAAGGATAAATACCTGAGGCCCTGTAGACTGCCCAGTCCTCCTAACTAACACCCACATTCAGGAGTCTGGGTCAGTCTTATGCTTTCCACGAGTTCCCCCTTGTTCAGGTCAGCTGTTTCTGTGGGTTTCTCCAGCCTGGTCTTGACCCCTTTGCTCATCACTCCTTCCTCTCTGAAACTGGAATCCTGGAGTTCAGCTCAGTGTTTAGCTGTGGATGTCTGCTTCTGCTTCCATCAGCTACTAGATGAGGGCTCTAGGATGGCATAGAATGGCAATCTTATTATCAGGGAAGGGCATTTAAGGTAGCCTCTCCAGTATTGCTTAGATTGTAAGTTAGGGTCATCCTTGTAGATCTCTGCACATTTCCCTGGTGCCAGATATCTCTTTAAACCTACAATGTCTCCCTCTATTATGATATATATTTTCTTGCTCTCCTCTATTCTTTCACTCACTCAATATTCCTGTTCCCTCATGCCCTTCTCTCTCCTCCTCTTCTCCCCTTTTCTTTCTCTGAACTCCTTCTTCCCTCCTCCTAGGCACCCAATTTGCTCAGGAGATATTGACCCTTTTCCCTTCACCAGGGGACATGTATGCCTCTCTTAGGGTCCTCCTTGTTTCCTAGCTTTTCTTGTGGTATGGATTATATGTTGGTAATCCTTTACTCTATGTCTAAAATCCATATATGAGTGAGTACATACAATATTTTCTTTTTATTACTTGGTTAGCTCTTTCTGCCATTCAGGATGGTTTCTTCTAGTTCCATCTATTTGTTTGCAAATTTCAAGATTCCATTGGTTTTTTCCTCTGAGTAGTACTCCATTGTGTAAATGTACCACATTTCTCTGTCCATTCTTTGGTTGAGGGGCATTTAGGTTGCTTCCAGGTTCTGGCTATTACAAATAATGATGCTATGAACATAGTTGAACAGATGTCCTTGTTGTATGAATTTTCATCTTTTGGGTAAATGCCTTAGAGTGAAATTACTGGGTCTTGAGGTAGATTGATTCCCATTTTCTTGAGGAACCACCATACTGATTTCTAAAGTTGTATACTCCCACCAACAATGGAGGAGTGTTCCCCTTTCTCCACATCCTTTCCAGCATAAACTGTCTTTGATTTTAGCCATTCTGACAGAAGTAACAGAGTTGATGTGATTTGCATTTCTCTGATGGCTAAAGATATTGAACATTTTCTTAAGTGTCTTTAAGCCATTTTAGATTCCTCTATTGAGAATTCTTTTTTTAGTTATGTACCCTACTTTTTAATTGGATTATTTGGTGTTTCTGTAGCTAGCTTCTTGAGTTCTTTGTATATTTTGAAAATCAGCCCTCTGTAAGATGTGAGGTTGGTGAAGATCTTTTCCCATTTCCCATTCTGTGGGATGTCATTTTGTCTTGGTGACTGTGTCCTTTGTCCTTCAGAAGCTTTTCAACTTCAGGAAGTCCCATTTATTAATTGTTGATCTTTGTGTCTGTGCTACTGGTGTTTTGTTCAAAAGGAAAAGTGATTAGTTCTCTTTTTTTTCTCCTCTCTGGTTATTATTTATTTATATTTTTATTTTACATATCAATTCCAGTTCCCTCCTTCCCTCTCTCCATCCCTCCCTCCCTCCCTTTTTTCCTCTCTCCCACCCTTTCATGTCCCCTAACCCTCCCCTCCACTCCCCATCCCCACTCCAATTGTAGGGTAATGCTCTCCAGAATGGGTCTTCTAAATCTGTCAAATTATTCAAAGTAGGGCCTAAGCCTTCTCCCTAGGCCAATATCCCTCCATGGGGGATGTACGCCTAAAGTTCTTTTGTGCACCAGGTATACATCCTGGTTCCACTGTCTGAGGTCCCTTAGACTGCTCAGTCCTTCTAGCTGAGACCCATGTTCAGGGGGTCTGAGCCAGTCCCTTGCTGGATTCCCAGCTGTCAGTCTGGGGGGCCCATTAGCTCCTCCATGTTCAGGTCAGCTGTCTTCATGTGTTTCTGCAACCTGGTCTTGCCCTCCCTCTCTGCATCTGGATTCCAGTTTGTCTCAGTGTTTAGTCATGTGTTCTGCTTCTGTTTCCAACAGCTACTAGATGAGGGCACCATGATGGTGGATAAGTAAGTAGTTGATCTCATTATTGGGGAAGGGAGATTAGTTCTTAACCAACTCATCCTGTCCAACTAAGTCACATGTCACCACTCTGCCCTAATAAGTTTTACATCAATTTGACACAAGGTTTAATCATTTTGTAAGAGGGAAACTCAATTGAGGTAAGAGAAAAAAAGTACCCTCAAGAGATTGATGTATTGTCAAACTTATGATGCATTTTCTTGACTTATGATTGGTTTGATAGGGTTCACTTCATTGTTGACAATGCCAACCCCGGGTCAGTGGTTCTAGAGCTAGAGAAAAGCAGGCTGAGAAAACCACTGGAATAAGGCAAAAGATCACATTCCTCTACAGCCTCTGCATGTGGTTTTTCCTCTAGGTCTTTTCCTCTTCCTGGAGTTCCTGTGTTGACTTCCCAGGGTTATATAAGATGAAGTAAACCCTTTCCTCCAAAAGATGCTTTGTGTCATGGTGCTTACCATAGAAATACAAACCCACTCAAGACACCATCATAATGATATATATTTTTATTCATTTTATCTTTTATCTTACATCTCAACTACAGCCCTCCCACCTCTTTGCCTGTTCCCACGCATCTCACCTTCCCCTTTGCCCACCCCAAGTCCACTCCTCAAACCTGGCACATGAGATATGTAGTTTTAAATTGGTTTTTAAACAATCAGTTCAAGAACTGGAATTAATTTTTATATCATAGCATCCTGGTCATGTAGCTTCAATTTGACATCTTCTCCTGTGTCTAAATATCTTCTTATTAAATTGATTTGTGATGTACTTTATCTAATTATGTGTGAGAAAGGAACTAGAAATTAAATCCATGTCTTGACTTAACCTTGATATATTGTGTCAAGAATTTGCCTCATCATTATAAAGTCATTATTTATGACTTTGTAAGGCTTTCAGTTTCACAGTATCAAAAATTTATCTTAGTGGTGAGCAGTTGTTGTCTATATTCTCTGTCCTGAATATAGACAAATGTTATGAAATTATCAATGTCTGATATATCATCTAATGATTTATTAATTCATTAATCTGAACTTCATTTTGTATATACTAGCAAATATTATTGTATAAAATTTCAATAAAAAACCATCAAAATCTTAAAGAGTAGATTTTCTAATAAATATTGTAATGCATCTGTTTAGAACAAATACAGTAACTTTGTTTATAGTTCTTGTATCTTCATAAATGTATTTTTTCTTGAGTACCCAGCTTTACAATCAATGTACTCATATTAAATTAAATGGTATTGAGGTTATTAACAGTTACCGTTTTGAATTACTTAACACTTATATTAACACTTGTACTATGAGTCATACTAATACCTTTTTATTTACAAAGAATATTTGTTCATATGCACTGATTTTCAGTCACCTTAAACAATTATGAAACTACTTGTGAGGTTTAACAGTCTGATTTCTAATAATTCACCAGAGCATTAAATGTTAAAAATGATTTATTATGTCAGAATACAAACTGATTGGAAATATAAGATGTATTGATTACTTTTGTATGACATAAAATGTTTGTAAATAAACATGACAAAAATGCTTGTTCATATTGAGTTATATTTCTATTTATAACACAAAAATGTAGGACATAAAATCTCAGGAAAAGAGTAACATGGAAAGAAAAGTAGTTAATATTATGCTATCTCTAAACTAATTTGGTAGCTGTAAACATATTTAACTCTTTTTTTTTTTTACTAGATTGCTAGTTTTACTGATGGAGTGTACCTTCAAAAATTAAAAATATTTTATTACTATGATTTATGTGTATATAAATAAAAAATAACAAGAAAGAAAAAGTTAATATTAGAATCACAAACATCTGTTGGATATTTAGAATTTAGGAACAAGAAGTCTCAAAGAAGGTTATGCCTCATGAAGTAATCGACATTGGAAAAAAAAATTGAAGGTGCTGAGGAAAAAATGTTGGGAGCAAACAAGAGAATGGTATTCATGCTTGAAGTACACATTCACAAGAACAAAGATTTTTATTAGTCTTGGCAGAAATTCTGTAATTATTAATATTCTCATTTATTTTCTACAGAAAAAAACAATGCAATTATTCCCTCATTGTTTGATAGTAACAATATACACTACAAGATAAAGAAAAATTATGGTCTTTCAAATGTGTGTATCATGATTAGAACGTTAAAGAAATTGCCTATTGTCATAGCCTACAATTCCTTGTGTTTTATCATTCTATTTGAACACCTGATTGTTTTTTTATTATCTACTTAGTGCTCTTTTGATTCATGACAGAAATCCAAGGAATATTCAAATGTGTGAAACCTGTTAACATATCTATTTTTTCTCCCACTTTGTCTTCTGCTTCCGTGCAGAAGACATTGTGTATCACTGTTCAGCAGTAGACAAGCACACCATCCTGGCTTCAATCTGTACCATATTTGCATGACAGATTTTCATAAAGTAAAATGTGCCTTATTTTGATATTACCTAATTGTTATCACACTTTTGTTGCAAGTCATTTGGATAGGGTTCCTCAACAGCTTCATTTGGGCATTGATTACTTTAGGCAATTTATGCCAGGTCCATGATCATCAGCACCAAGAGTAGGATACCGACATTAGTATTGCTTTGACAGAAATTATTATTCCAGGGGATTTCTAGCAGATATAATATGAAAATCAGGCAAACATTAAAGCCTATGTCTATATTTACATAAGCATGCAAATAAAGAAACATTCATAAATTCTTATCATGATTAATGGCTCAACATTTGCTCATGTCTCTTTGGTGTTTTACATGAAATTTCCTGGCTTTACTTAATAGAAACATGGGAACACCCATTT
This sequence comes from Cricetiscus sungorus, assembly GCA_030556225.1. Taxonomy (NCBI): domain Eukaryota; kingdom Metazoa; phylum Chordata; class Mammalia; order Rodentia; family Cricetidae; genus Cricetiscus; species Cricetiscus sungorus. Next base: position 49,837,188 of record JANBXA010000741.1, read on the forward strand.
CATTTCCCATTTTATTTTTTTTTTCTTCTCCTTTGGTAAACAGTTCATGAAGACCTCCCTGTTCCTTGTTTTATTTTGCAAGAAATTCATTTGGTTATGTTGCAAAATACGTTTAAAGCACATTATATTACCACATCTGTCTTCAGAATATAGCTCAATGCCTTTCTTCCTGGGCAACTCAAACATTTGTTAGCAGTTCTTTGCAGTTTCTACTGTTTGATCTCTTATGGATCATTCTCTACTGAACAATGTGGTCCCTTTAAGCTTAAATCCAGAACACCAAGAGTCCTGACATCAAATCATGAGTGATATATTTTTTTTTAAACTTTGATCAAAAGGCAAAGCCTGTTCTATAAATAGCTGTGGTGTCCTATATCCTGTAGTTCCTACCTACCTGTCTTTCTTATCATGCCCTAATGTTCAAAATATACTCGGGTCTTTCTGATTCTTTCTTTCCTTTAATGTGAGAACATCTCTGTTGCTATTTCTAATGTTTCATTCATCACATAGAAATTTTTTACCCTTATCAATTTGTTCACTTCCCAGCACCTTAGCTCTCTTTCTTAGTTTTAGTAATCTGTGAAGTAAAATTCTGTGTTGCATTTGCGAATATACTTAATTGTTGCTGCTTTTCCAACTCAGAATACACGTTTTTAAAATTTCATCTTCCTTTGTCATTTATTCCTCTAAATTATTTTGATATCTTTCTTTTCTATAGATTTTCTATAGATATTCTACTGAGTACTTAAAAAGTCTCCTTTCAATCTGGTTGTGCCCCTTATTGTTCCATAATTAATTTTTATATAGTTATTTTGAATGGGGATTATTAACACATTTTATGGATCAATTGTAAATCAATATATGATAAATGAGGCATGGTGGCATGTGTCCATAATCTTAGCATTCTTGAGGAGGAGGCAGAAATATTGATCTAATACGTCAAGAATCAGCAGTTCCTATATGATGAGACTCTATTCCAAACACTAAATAATTCAGAACATAGGCTTAGAAATAAAAATGACATATAATGACTACCTTAGTTATGCATTAGGGCATTTTAAACCCTTACCCGCTATGTTTCTGCTTTGAATAGATGACCATTAACGCAGAAACTGATAGTTAGTCAATGTATAAAGAATAAGAGATTGTGAAATGCTCAGATCAAAAGGGGACATGCAGAGCCCACCCTTCCCTGTGAAATTCACTGAGCTTTGTGGAAGAGGTAGCAAAAGTACTGTAAGACCCAGAGATGGTGGCTAACATCAAGGAAAAAGTGTTTTCCATAAACAATAGGGTAGGTGAACATGTAAACTCACAGTGATTTTGACCCTATGCACAAGACCTGGTAAAACTCCAGCCAGACAAAAGCTCCCAGAGGTAGGAAGGGGCAGCTGTACTTGAAATCCCACTACCAGACAATAGCTATTAGCGTTTGATAGCTTCTGCAAAAGGGAGAGTCAGTGCTCTCTAATGATATGATCCCTGGTAGGCTGACAAAATCCAGACTAAGTCACACAAATTGGACTTGAAATAAAGAAAAGTAGTCTAGAAGTTGGATGAAAAGGGATGTGAGGGTAGAGAGGATAGAAAGGCACAAGTTGTATGGAATTGAGTATGCTTGGTGACATTTTATGACATCATGTGATTAATACATAGATTAAAAACATGTTCTTGCTAACCCATATCTCCCAATAATTATTTGCTAAAATATTTATTATATCCCATATGTGATATTTTTATATTATAGTTTATAGAAATCAAGACCTTGGCTAAGAATTCACTTCCCCCTGCTGCCCTCTGGGCAGGCAGCTGTAACTGCAGGAAAACAAGAGACATGTTTTCTAATGCAAAATGCTAATGCTCTTTTGGCTTCCTCAACCCTGGAAGTGCCCTAACAGGTCCTTAGAACCTGAGGGGACTAACCGCCCCCTCAGCTTCCCCCTCCTCCATCTGGTGCCAGGGTATATAATCCAGTTCCCAGAGTAAAAGGAGCAATAATAAAGAGCCTTCTTAATATCAAGCAAGAGTCCAGTGCTATAAACCTGGACACCCTCCACAGTTTCTCAGCACTTCCCACTGTGCAGGCACAGCAATAGTTCTCAAAATATTAGATAATTCACAGCTTATTTACATTAAGCAAAAGTGCCTATGTATATTTAGTTTGAATTCAAAATGTTGCAATATATATAATTAGGTGTGTGTGTGTGTGTGTGTGTGTCTGTGTGTGTGTGTGTGTGTGTGTGTGTGTGAAAAAATGTGGCATGACACATATGTGAGAAACAGAGAGCAACTGTGTGAAGCTAGCTCCTTCCACCATGTAACCTTGTGAGTTAGGGGATCAGACTCTGTCTAACAATGACGGATGCAAATGTCTTTGCCTGATGAACCAACCACCCAGACATCTACAGTGAGTTTATATAACAATATTAAAAACATTAACCGTCTGTTTTTCCTTTTGTTTATTGGGTCATAGTTTCTCTGTGTAACCCTGGCTGTCCTGGAACTTGCCTGAACACAAAGCTGGCCTTTAACTCAGAGATCTTCCTGCTTCTGCCTCCCAAGTGCTGGGATCAAAGACATGCACCACCATTGCCTGTCTAACCATTAATCTTTTAAAATCAGTTATTATAATACATTGATATATAGAGATAATCTCCTCATAGCTTTCAATTTTCTTCCCTGACAGTGGAATTCTGATTTTTTAACCACCTGGTAAGTTCTTATTTAATTAATATAACTAAGACAAAGGGAGTGTAAACCTCAGTTTATGTGTCTCTAGAATCATTGTTCTAATCATAATGAATAGACTAAATTGTTACATTTCTATCACTTATCACATTATACATACATTTGATTTAAATTTACCAAGGTTTTACTTATTAGAGATATCCACATTTGTTTAAAATATTTGACTTGTATAACATCTGAAATTACATTAAGTTTGCTTGCTAATAGTCATTAATTATTGCCATTAGCATAATTCAAAACTATTAATAATTACACAATTTTCAACAAAAACCTCTTATATCTATAATATATCTTTATCAGTTTCTCATGTTTTGTCAATGTGGGATACTATAAATTTATTCATAACCAAAACGTTGTTCAGTAGGTTAATTTAAGGACTAGTGCTGCTCAGAGTGTTGGCTTATGCAGCAATTATGTATTCTTACTCAATAGAAATGTTTATTACAGACAACAATGGTTATAATTCTTATACTACCATTCCAGTGAACTGATACCACTTGAAAGAAAAAGTTGTCAAAACATGTGCACATTCAAAGACAATGTCCAGACAGATATCGTTGGGCAATGGAAATCACAGATTTGTTGACAAAGTCAAACAAATGAAAAGAGATCACACAATTAGCTCATGTTGTTTTGGCAAAACTACAACATTTTAGTTTTGGTATATGCCAGAGAATATAAATGTTTATTTCTACATATAAAAACAGATGTGTCCAGTCATTGAAGATTTCTGTAACAAATAAGGCTGACCCACAGAGGCCTTTTCTTCTTTTTCTGAATGATATATGAAAGTAGAAGCACCTGCTAATATTAATTAAAAATGTCTTCAATATTTTAAACTTATATATATATATATATATATATATATATATGTATATATATATATATAGAGAGAGATGCTTACATAGGTATGTTAGTGATGCCACTCTCTACTTTTTTGACAAATGTGACAAAAATGTTAGAGCAAATGCATTTAATTACAGGGGAAAAATTTCTGCATCAGGGACACTTACTCCTTAATGAAACATTTACCTGTAATTCCTGTGCTAACCCCTATTCTGTTTCACAATAATCCAGTTGGCAACAAATGCAGCTAAAGCTGATTGATATAATATACTTAATATGTGGTTTGGGTTTTGATTCATATTTGAGACCATTAGAAGGCATTAAACGGCTGTGTTTACTTATGTCTAGAAATGTTTTGTGAATTGATCAATACATGAATCTATTGATCTATCAGTCTGTTATATACCATTCTATTTTAACAAATGCAGTTATATCTGGATAGCTGAGAGTTGGTTCCTGGTGGCAATAGAATGACAAGGGAGAATACATTGAACATTGTTAATTAGTTTGTGTTTTAGAAAAAGTTGTAGAGGTTGAAATGTATTCCACAGATTGAAAAAGTCAAAATAATCCAAGTTAAATGGGAAGGAGTTTAAGTGTGAAAGTGGGTTTATGTGAGTGAATATCTAATCTCCTCTATTAACGCAATTAATTTTAGGAGTGCTTTGACTTAAACTGAGTGTCTAAAACTTTGTCTTTAATAATGGAATAATAACATGTCATTTCACATTTTAGACATTAGTATGGTTGAGCATAGAAAATCAGTTTTCAATATTTTAAATAGTATGCACGTACATCTTGAATGTCTCGAGTTATTTTTAAGTAGTAGCATTATTAGTTTTATTTTTCAAATGGGAGATGAAATTTTTTAGCCACACATTTGAAACTTGTAATAAGCCTAACTTGCAAATCTTCAGACATTGCTTTATCACATTTTAAAACATTAAAATAAAATAGTTGAGTGTGAGCACATACCTGTAATTACAGTAGAGATAGGTGTGTCTCTGGGAGTTTAAGCCTACCCTTATCTACACAGCAACAACCTGGCAGATAAAAAAATTACAGAAAGAAATTTAAAAGAGCAAATAAACTATAAAAAAAAATACAAAATGAAACATCAGATTTCTTATAATTTTCAAATTTAATTAGTAATTGTCATTTGAAGCCATTTTGGAAAATGGCTGGATATCCTGCTGCTTAAGAAGGAGGCCCTGTCCTTAGTGGTTCATGGCTATAAACACCAGATTTCATGTACCTTAAATATATTGTGAACTTTATTTGAGAAGTTGTGCTTAGATCTTGTAACAGTTAGTTCAACTGGGAAATTACATTACAAAACCCTTTGCCTTTATAGTTACGTGATAATTAAACTGTTTGGAGCTTATACATTTGTTTAGATTAGCATAGCTAAGAAAAAACATTAAAGTTTCATGTGACTCTAAAATACAGTTATTTCTTTACTGAGGTGAGAGGTAAACAAACATTTCATAATATTTATATAAAAATGTCATTTCAAGATCTAACATTGAAAACACAACTATAGACTCAGAAATATTCTAAATGACCTCTGATAATCAAAACAGCAATGTAGCAGGCAAGGTTTGTTTGACTCTTATTGTGTGATTTGTTTATTCTTCTCTTAAACGTACTCTCATTGTTTGATATTCTCTAGAATGCTATTCATCTCCACCTGCCTCATAATGAAGTTGATGATAAAGAAAATTTACAGAAAGGATAAGTATACTTTAGCAATTTGAGAAGTCATACACATTTTGCTCAATCTGCTCTGCTTCTAAAGAAAGAGAGGTTGTGTTTCACACATAATGATTCCACAGCCTTCATTCCACAGGCTGGAATGAAGTTCAGAAGTTCCAAAGTGAGGGACAAAGTGAAGTGTTTTCTTTGATTTAATGTCGAAAGCTCTTGAAAATTAAGTGCTTTGGTTAATTAAATGATTTGGAAGCTTTTTGACAATTACAGATTCCAAAGCAAAAAGGAAATTGGCATAAAGAATCCTAACCTAAGTAAGACCTTTTTGAAGCTAGGAAAATGACAGAATTCCTGGCATAGGTATTCATTTTACATTTAGATGACAATTGCAGAATTCGGTACAGGAATGTATCTGAAGTAATTTGAAGGAATTGCCATAGTATCTAGGGACCTTAGTTCACTGAATTAAATCTATAATAATAAATCACCTGATATGTACCACACTTAAGTTTGTTCAATTCTCTGAGGATTCTGGTAGGACTGGCTTAGTCTTAGATTTAGTCATATATACACATAAGACTAGTACTTGTATTTCTTTGTCAATTATGTTTATTCTTTGACAACTTGACATATAATGAGGCTACATTACTTCCATTCATACCTTATCTCCTTCTCACATCCTGCTCAACTTTCTTCCCTTCCTAAAGATCCACTTTGGTTTCTGGGCATACTGCATTTAATCAAGGTTATCCATGCAGCCATGAGCATGGGACTGCTTACCAGTGGACTCACTAGCGGCTCTTCAATGTGAGAAAAATTGCTTTCCTCTCACAACATCTATCAGTACACAATAGTTAGTTCATCACGGAAGAGTAAGGCCCCATGTATAAGCTCGTGCCCATGACTAACTGTTAATAGGCCAAATCTTGGGGAAGTTCAGTGCTGGCAAACCTTAGCTGCTGAGTCTATAACCGGAAGGGTTGTGTCATCCCATCTCCAACTGTTTACACCCTAGAAATCTATGAGTTCCCTTTTCCATCATGATTCTTCAGCCTCAGTTTCAGTGCTATAAATGCCTCATTTAGGGATGAGCATGCAACAGTTACTAATTCTCAGCACCATGAGCAGCCAGGAATCCATGAGTGCAAAGACGAACCTTTCTGACTTTCTTGATCAGGGCTGAGAGTGGGTGTGTGGTGTGTGTGTGTGTGTGTGTGTGTGTGTGTGTGTGTGTGTGTGTGCCTGTGTGTGCCTGTATGTGCCTATGTGTGCACCTGTATGTTCCTGTGTATATGTGTGCATCTGTGTGTGTGTGTGCCTGTGTGTGCCTGTATGTGCCTATGTGTGCACCTGTATGTTCCTGTGTATATGTGTGCATCTAGTGTGTGTGTGTGTGTGTGTGCCTGTGTGTATGTGTGTGTGTGTGTGTGTGTGTGTGAGTGTGTGTGTGTGCCTGTGTGCATGTATGCATCTGTGTGTGTGTAAAGCAGTTTGTCACCATGCCAGTTTAGAAAAATAAAGCTGAATTTTTTGTTTCTTTGTTTTTTTGAGACAGGGTGTCTCTGTATAGCTTTGAAGCCTGTCATGGAACTCGCTCTGTAGCTCTGCAGACCAGGCTGGTCTCAAACTCACAGAAATCTTCATGCCCCTGCCTCCCAAGGTCTGGGACTAAAGGCATGTGCCAACAACTCCCAGCAAGCTGAATATTTTTGAGCTTCAAAAGAAATGTGTGGTTGAGACCTCAGTCTTATTATTTTTGTGGCCTACCAAGACATGTGTAGCCTGCTCAGAGACATATTCAGAAGGCTCACGGTATTATATACATGAGTTTCCACAGTCTCTGCAAACAGTACACTTCATGCCTTGGTGTATTTGCATTGCTAACATCTCAGCTGTGTGACTTATGTCTTCCTCTGTAACTGTCAACAGCTATCAGCTCCTAACTGAAATATCCAGGAGAAAGAAATTCCCTTTCTTTTCAGCATGCTGCCCACTACAGAAAGAAAGCAGAGACCTGCACTCAGAAGAGAGGGCCCCTCCCTCTCAACACAGGCGAGGATAAACCTGAAGGCATTCCTGAAGCAGGTGACCCCAGTGGCTGGATCTGATCTGACTGGCTAAAACCCAGCCCCACTTGTGGGCCTTTGGTTGAACCACCTAGAATCCACCCCATCTAGGTACTTTTGGAGCTTGTGAAGGGAGTTGCCCTGCAGAACAATATCCAGAAGATCTCCAAAAAACAGGGTACTGCAGACAAGCTCCAGTGAAGTTCTAATGAGGATGGTGTACCAAAACCGAGAGGTTGAACCAGACCCACGGCTCACAGCAATGGACAGTTGCCAGTCAAGCTGATGGGACAAAGGGCCGTACTATATGACACATCGAAGCCTCCAATGCCACCAAGACAGATAAAGAAGTGATAGAAAAGCAGGAGTGACGATTTTACCATTTCAGGATTTTTGTTGTTTTGGTTTAGTTTTATTGTTGGTGGTGTTGGTCTTTGTTCTTGCTTTTGTTCGCTTGCCTACTTTGCTTTGTTTTCTTTAATGGGGACATGCAACAGGGATGGGGGGTGGTATGTGGGGGCTGGGAGGAGAATACAATTGTTGTGCATGATGTGAAACCTCCAAAGATTTAACAAAGCATTAAAAAAGACATATATGAAAATTTTTGATTCAGCTTAATTCAAGTTATAATCAATAGCTCAAACTTTCTCAGAGTGCACTCCTAGAATTGTTATTAACTTGTAGTTGGGTGACAGTTTGGGGAAAAAAAGGAGGAAAATGTTAATTTCAGCCTACAGAATAAACTATTTAATGAAGGGAACTAAAGCAGGCTCATAAGATAGAAGCTTCAAATAGAAACAGAGAAGAGTGCTTTCTGACTTGCTCTCCCTGGATGCTCAGAATCAATCCTCCCTTCCTCCCTCCTCTCCTTCCTTTCCTCCCTCCCTCCCTCTCTCCCTCCCTCCCTCCTTCCCCCTTATACTTTCCATTGCTTTCTCTCATCCTTTCATTATCTAGGTCATATTTAATGAAAATATAAGAACACAGTTCTCCTTTCTGTTATGAGCAGTTTTCTCATCAGCCTGGTCTCACTGCCCCATCAGCCCCAAATAACACATGGAGATGGTGTATTAGATACAAAGCTCTTGGCCAATTACTAGTGTTTCTTATTGGCTAGCTCTCTTAAATATTAACCCATTTCTGTTAATCTAAGCATTTCCATGTGGTCTTGTCTTACTGGAGAGAGGGTCCATAGTTCTTCTCAAGTACCTATATCTTGAATCTCTCCGTACTTTTTTTTTTTTTCCCAGATTCCTCCTTGTCTCTTAGTCCCACGTATCTTGCTTTTCTATGGGCCAACAGGGCTTTATTCATTAACCAATAAGAGAAACATATTTACAGAATGACATCTCCTATCATGCCCCACCAATTCCTATTAAATTGATAGCCTCTTAATTACCATTGTTATAAGCATATGTACGAATATATAAGTACAACATAGTTAGATAATTTTTTTGGTTTGGCATGTACAATTTCAGGGCTCATCCTTAGGAAAGAATAATTCTCCCTCTCTCAATAGTCATTAGTTACTCATACAATCTTTAGAGTCAAAAAGCATGATAAGACAAAGAGGATCAAAGGCATTGAATTGTTTAAAACATGCCTGTTGGTTGTCTATTTGTTCTTGATAGTAAGTGCCTATGGTTGAAAATACCACTTTCTTGATAAAGGGTGCCTATGTTTGAAAATACCACTTACTTAGGACAAAGAACTCTGACATAGACTATTTGAGCTGGATCTCACTTGAAAGCCTCCTTCCTACAGTTTCAAGTCCATAATATCAGAAAGTAATATGCAGTCTTCTAAGGGAGTAAAGTAATCCATGCCACTATCTAGCAGTGATAACCATGAACCACGGTGATCAGCTTGTCAAGGAATCCCTAAAGGTGATAGATATGCTGGCACTCAGATATTGACAGTAACCAACCTTTTGCAATTGGACTTAGGGACATTTAAAAAAGGGGGGCTATCAAGCTTGTCTCTATAAGCATTAAGCATAGTCAATTACACAGGAATAATGAAGTCTAGAATCTTGAAGAAGAGACTATTACTGCAACTTTACTAGATCAGAATCATTCCCAACTATGTTAGAAAACACTATTATACCCTTGGGTAAGTGTAGCTATTACTCATCATCAAAGATTTTTCTTTTTACTTAAAATTGACACTGTTACAGAAAACCTCAGCTGGACAAAAAGCAGAGACAATGGACTGTGGGAACCCAATGTAAACAGATTGGGCCACAGCACAATACCAACCTGCCAGAAAGGTGATTTTTACCAGTCTAATGGTGACATAACTATCTGAGGGACAAGCCTGCGCTCTCTGCTTTCAGGGCCCAGAACAGAAGAAGAAATCCATACCAATATTTTACCATGGTTCCAAATTCACTGCTAAGGAAGTGTAGGGAAGGAGAGGAGAGCTTACTAATGAATTGACACATCACAAAGGACCTTCTAAGTAGTTGTGATTGTAGCCATAAACAAAAGATATTTTTGATTTTAACCAAAGAAAGTTTTCTCTGCAATAAAAGGCAGCAAAACACTAAGTCCTAAAATAGCCATGCATGGCTCTGAGAATAAGGGAAAGGCTGGAAGACTGAATATGTTGCTTTATTTTAACTCCTTTGCTTTCTCCTTTTGTTACTAGTTCTGAAAAGATGTCTTACAATGAAGTTTACTCATTTTCAGACTCCCCGAACTACTCCCACGTATACCCCCTTCCCTTCTCATTCAGTTTTGTGTCTTATTTTTATTTAGCTCGTCCAGTTAATTTCGTACTGTCTACATACTCATGGATGATGGATGTGTTGTCTTCCACGGGAGTGTGGTGAATATACCAAGGACCAGCCGCGTAAAGATAACTTTTTCTCCCACTCCCATGAGGTGTCAATTGCCAACAGCTCCTCAGCTAAGTTTGGGGGCCAGTGTCGAACTTTCCTTTACATTCTGAAAATGTTTCTGTTTAATATAAATAAGCTTGTCTAGCCTTTATGAATAACATCACTACTGCTTGGAGCTCATTTGTCCATCTTCCCTGGCATATCAGGAAATCATGGCTACCTTGTACTCATCCTACAATTTACAAGGATCAATGAACATTGCTGAAGAAAATGACACCTCTTTCTCAAGAAACCATTAAGTGACAGTAGTTATTCACAAACATATAGTATCCCTTGCCTGCCTGTCACTGGTCAGGTGCTGAGGTGATCCAGCCTCATGCAGGTGTGACCCCAATGTAGTGAGTTCATGAGTTCAATAACCACATCATGTTGAGAAGATGTCATTCTGCAGAGCTCCTCCCTTTCCTCTAGCTCTTACATTCTTCAATCCTGCCTTTTGGGATTTTTGAAAGTGGAAGGACATAATCTTGGCAATAAAGTGGAAGTAGAAAGAGTAATTACCATGGGTCATAGAGAAAAATGACTAACATTAACTATGTACACATATTAAGTTGTCAAGGATAAATTAAAGAAAATATGATTTAGTAACATCATTATTTTCTGTGCTCCACTCTCCAGTCAATAAATTGAGGTGGTTAATATTTAGTATATTACTGTCATTATTACTTAACAGCACTGTTATTTAAACTTTTCAAGATATCAACATGTTATCCCCTATTGATGTGCTTACAGAGAAACATATATATTTTTATTAGTAAAATATTTGGGAGATTTTTCTAATCTTATTAATTTCTTTTTGTTTTGTCTTACTTTTGATAGTGTAGGCATTTTCATTTTGTTTCTACAAGTTTCTAATCAAATTCCATAGAGCATTTTTACAAGTCAGAGCTTTTTTCTTTTCTCCATTTACAAAAGAATATTGTGTACAAAGTGAATTTTATTTAATTTAACAAATTCCAAACATCATATTTTCACACTATTGTCCTTTATTCACTTATTGACACATTACAATGATTGAGTTCTGAGTATTGAGCCACCATGTTGTAGCACTACTAAAACTTACCAGGAGGAAATTACATAAAAGGTAACAAAAGATGTTAACAGTATTTCTGTATCACTTTATTAGATTCCCATTTTGTTTTTGATATATATTTCATTTTAGAAAACAGGTAACATTACTCAAAATATTTTCACATAAATAAATGAAAGGCAGGTAGCTATAAGTAAATCTGTAGTGATTTAAGTTAAATGCAGCTTTCTCTGCCTCCTTTCTTTCTTCAAAAGAATTTTGCTGATAATTCTGAGAACACCTTAAACAGCCGTTCATGTTGCAGCCTTTTGTAAATGACAGTGGTAGCTTTATACATCATTGACTTGAGAGAATGGCCTTTCCACATGAGATGAAGCTATTATAAAAGCCCGATCCTAACAGGCACTCTAGGTTTTGATGTTACATGCTTCCTTTCATGGTTATTTGTCACCCATTTGCTTGTCTTTGTGATTCATTCCCTGGGAAATCTGTTTCCTTTCTTCACATGCTTTGTGTAATTACAGAAAACCTGCTGCCTAAGTGAATAAATACTCTTTCTTCCAGATGATTAATGAAAAGCTGTAAATTCTTTTACTCACTGATAAATAGGAACAGATGCTTCACATCTTGTGGCATCAAAACATTAGTGCAAACCGTTGGCTCAAAAGAAAAACCTGGACCATTTCACAAACCAGCCCCACCCAGAAGCATATGTTGTACTATTTATAGATACCAAAACATACTCAACTTTGGGATGTATACCATTATTCTTTAGTGTTTTTTTAGTATTGATGTAATATCTTTGAAGAAAATTACAAAGAGAACATTAACAAAACAAATATAAACCATCGATTTTTCCAGGTGTGTGAAAAATATAATCCACACAGTTGGGGACAATCAAATAACATTTAATTGTTAGAAAAACAGCACAGTACACATGCTGACAAAATGATGATCACCTAGTTATGATTTTCTGAAATTCAGTGAAGGACAATAATTTTAAGTGTTTTCTCCAAACATGTTCAAGCTGTTCCCTTAGAGGAAAATAGAATAAATTTGTATTTTGACTTCTAAAATATGAAGGTACAAGAAATATATGCAATAAGGCTACTCAGATAACATTATTCTTATCCTGTATTAGTGTAAAATAGCAAATTGAGCATGATTTCTTCTTAGTAGAAGATAGAAAGCTAAGTTACTTTCTAGCCCTGTGGTTACACTGGGCACCTGGGGGTATTTGGTTGCAGAGACGGGACCAGGAGATGTCTAATCCACATGTTCTGCCAGCCCAGAATGTGTTAACATTTTGTGATGCTTATTGGGATCTGTCAGTCCATTCACAATATCAGCTCCAGTTGTAAGGATTAGAGTCATTGTTATATGAATATTCTTTGGATACCACCAAGTTACTAAGGGCATTTTCTTTTCAGCAAAAGAAAATTTATATTTCACAATTTATATCTTTGCAGAAAATATTGAGTAGGTTAGGAAAAAATAGAAGAAATCAAAAGAATAAGAATTCTTTAAAAATACTGTCAGTACAATCATCAACATTGTTAGTCTTTGTGTAAAAATTAAAATATGTTGTGTTGATTACATATTAGTTTTTTGAAATAACACATAGAAATGTAAAACACTTGATACTCAGCTGAATTTAACCATAACTACATTTGCTCAATCGCATTGTTCTGCTGTGACCATCCTCAAACGTGAGTCCCATTGATCCTATGCTCCTGTCACTGATATCTATTCCTATTTTCTTCCCTTTCTACATAATTCTAATGTGGTTTACTCTTAAATTTGTTAGTAAATGACAGTGAATTTCAGGAGCAGTTTTTAAAACATTTGCCTGAGTGTTGTGTCCTTTTTGAAATGTTGGGTCACTTGTTATAAAATAAGAAAATTTATAATGGGAATCTTTTACAATGCTGTGGTGACATATACATAAGATAGAGAGGCATGTTGCAAACATCTACACAGAAAGTTATGAAGGTAGGGATGTGGTTTACCATGAAGCATTGGTTTTGACTTAGTTCCGAATATTATCTCATAAGAAGTAGGCCTTTCCTTCTTATATATAAGACTTATATATAAGTGAAGCTTGGACTATTAGAGTGTCTCCTGGCTGTAGGACAAAGATATAATCCTGGCGCATGAGCTAGCTTGTTGGAGCCCATTCCCTATAGTAGGATACCATGCTCAGTTTTAATGCATGGGTGCAGGGCCTAGTCTTGTTCCAACCTATTATGCCAGACTATTTTGGCTCATCATGGGAGCCCTTACCTGCAAGGAGGAGTGACTTGGGTAAGCTAGATGGGTAGGGAGGGAGAGTGGGAGGAGGAAAGAAGGGTGGGAACATGAGTGGGAGGGAGAACTGTGGAATGGAATGTAAAACGAAACATTAAAAAATGGAAAAAATGAAAACAAGAAAATCAAAACAACAACGGGAACCTTGTTAACTTGCTTTTGAATACCTGACTGGAGAAAGTAAATAGTTGATGCTTATTATTTTATGATTATGGGTTCCCTGAAAACTTGTTAAGCAAGTAGAAAAACAAATGTGTGGGTTTTGTTAGCAAATATTACCATGAAGGTGACAGTAGTTACTGACACTGAAGATTTACATCTACTCTATACTGAAAAAAAATTGTGTTGCGTGTGTGTGTCCATGCCATGGCGTGTTTGTGGAAGACAAACAACAATTAGAGGCAGTCGGTTTTCTCCATTACTCTATTAGCCGTGTTTGTCTTGGAGAACTGAGATCCATGTGATCTGGTTAGCTGGTGACTATATCTCTTGAGCCACCTCACCACCTAGCTCTTCATATTTTGCATAAACTAAAAAATCATCGGGTTATTAAATTGCATTGAACTTTTCCCTCCAACGTGTTCTATAGCCACAGCTGCAAAGTGAACATTGCATGCATGCGTCATGCTCATTTGTGGAGAGTTCTACCCAAAGTATTAAGATGGTCTCAGCTAATTAAAATACTATTTTAAAATATTTTAACATATTACTTGTATAATTTCAGTGAAATCCTACTGCAGAAGCCTTCATGTTTGTGAGCTATTAAACTTGGGGAACCCATGAGGCTGATAATGTAGAAGTTTTGTATCTGATGGCTAGCTTTCAAAGTGTGGAAATGGGCTGTGTACTACTGGAGGTGAAGAGCAGTCGTCAGTCTTATTCAGTTATGAACCCTGCAAGCTACAATGATTGGTCATCATGATATGCCCACTGCACAGCAGTGGCAGTAATGTTATTGGATGATCCAATCACTTTCAAAAATGCTATATTTTATTGCTAATATTCTTTTCTCAAACACCCTTATTATTAGGTTATTTCTACTTTACACTATTAACACAAAGTGGTTTATCATATAGAGGACTGTACTGAATATATATTCAAATATGTGGATTTCAAAGGGTTCATTTTATTTATTTATGTATATATATACATATATATATATATGTATGTATGTATGCAAAGAAATTTTCTTATACTACACTTCTTTAAAATTTCATTTGAGTTAAATTTTCATGGAGAATCTAATTGTACCTGAAATCCAATACAAGCATTTAGTAATATTCATTTACATGGTAGAAAGCATAAGGATGACACTTAAGCATTGCTGATAGCTAGTGGAATATAAACATGTTACTTATTTGATCGTTAAAATTGTCTCCATTTCGAAAAGGAAATTTATTATTCTAATTTTAAAATAATGGCGCTCATTGTTTGCCATTGACCAAATCTGTGTATAATTTTTGTGTATATTTTGTAATAGGTTAATCATTTTTTGTTTTATTTATATAACATAATACTAGTTATTGAAAATTCAAAATTGTCACTCTAAATATTTCAGTATGTATTTTTTGTCATGTTTGGCTTTAAAATAAAACGCTGAATAAGATGTTTACTTTGTGGAGATTGAACTATGAAACATAGGATTTAACCAAGCAAGTACACAAGTACGTATGAATTTATAAGTTCTTGAAAAGTGCCTGAAGATGAGAGGGGATGCTATGAAGTGTCATTTGGAAAGATGAACATGATGCACACATCGACTAGCAACAGCAATGATCACCTGCACAAGGCCAGTAAATAATGAACCTGGTAATAATTCTATCATGGATGATAAGGTTCTCTCAAGCCACACTTCTACCTGAAGAGTGGTTTTTGTTTTCTAAAGTTGGTGACGTAAACTAAAATTAAGATTTAGAGTATATGTTGACTTATTCTCATAATGAAAGGACAGGTAGTCTTTAATACCATAGGTCACTTAAGATTTTTTTTAAATGAGTTGTCCCATGCATAATATTTAAACTTGCCATAAATTAACATTTTCTCTCTGTCATAATTCTTGAATTTGTATTTAAAAATCTTTGAACCTCCTATAAAGCAAGAAGAAAAATCATTTGTGTGTCCATTTAACCTCAGTCCTTTTTTTAAATTTTTTTTTTATTAATAATATAATTTAAAAGTTTACATGTTGATGCTAATTTCTCCTACCTCCCTCCCTCCCTTTCTTCCTTCCTCCCTCCCTCTCTGCCTCCCTCCCTCTTACCTTATTTCCCCTATGACATGCACCCTGGCCACCCTCCCCCCTACTTGTATGGCTATGCTAGGTTTGGTCATGTAATTCTGTCAAGTCATTTGAAGTATGGACTAGGACTTCTCTCCTGTCTCTAGGTTAAGGGGGTATCCCTCCATGGGGAATGTGTCTGCAAGGTCCTTTTGTGCACCAGGAATAGATCCTGTTTCTACTAACTGAGGTCCCCCAGACTGCTCATTCCTTCGAGCTGAGACCCATATTCACGGGGTCTGACGCAGTCTGGGGGGCCCATTAGCTCCTCCTTGTTCAGGTCAGCTTTCTCTGTGTGTTTCTGCAGCCTGGTCTTGTTGCCTCTCTCTGCATCTGGATTCTAATTCGACTCAGTGTTTAGTTGTGGGTGTTTGCTTCTGTTTCCAACAGGTACCAGATGAGGGCTGCATGATGGTGGATAATTTAGTTGATGATCTCACTATTAGGGAAGGGCATTTGTGGTTGCTCCAGTTGTTAGTTGGAGTCAGTCTTGTAGGTCTCTAGTCCGTTTGCAATTTGGAACAGAGCAGTTTTGCCTTCTTGATTTTTCTTCTGGCTTTTAGAACTTCCTTCTTCAGGACTACAATGCATGAGAAAGAAAGCACAAAAAGGGCCTGCAACTTCTGCAGACAGCAAGCAGCTGGCCTTACCAATTAATATAGCACACCTCTAGGATGCTTTAATTTAGGAATCAAGCATTTGTTTGTCACTGAGATTTTCAAAAGGGACCTGAAATAGAATATATTTAGTCACAAAAACTTGCCACAAGAGTTTCAGTCCAAAAATATTTATTCTTCATTGTGTTTGATATTTTCTTGATATAAAGATATCACAAAAAGAAAAAGTGAGTGTCCTGTCAAGAAATAGTGGAGCAGACCATGTTTAGTGTCCTTTGAACTTATAACTAATTACCCAGTCAATTACACGTCATTGCCTTGTCACGTTACTAAACTTCAAGACTGAAAGAGTGATTATCAGGAAGTTGATTTTGAAGCCAAAGGGTCAAGGTCTTTTGTAATTACTTCCCTTTAGATTTCTGTTCCTCCCCATGGGGTGGGATTGGGGAGGGTAAAGAATGTGTGTGTGTGTGTTCTGCCTTTAATGTAGAATCACAGAAAAGGGCATTATAAGTACTAAAAGGGCAGTGAGATATTAGCAAAGCAGCAGGAAATTGCTTCAAGAACTATGACCTTGTACCAAAAACCAAGCCTAATCATAGCCTGATACATTTCAAGATAGGGATTTAGACATTACCTCATTTTAAATACTTAAGGCATTGATACTTATATATTAAAGCTTTTGCCTTTCATAACTATAACCGTGGAAATATATTTTGGGAAGCTATAACGTCATGTATGAAAACCTGTATGTGTAAACATTATTCATAGATTGTTTTATTCTTAAATGTCATCTTTTCAAATGTTGGCCCTAAATCCATTATGTTCCTTACTTTAATGAGTGTTTTGTCATAAAATGACAGCTAGAGAGAGGAAAAAATTAGCTTAGAATTCAGTTCTTTAAATTTTTATAAAATGCTTAGCAGAAGCTTTTTTAAAATATGCAGTCTGAATTATCTGACACTGCACATGTATGTAACTAGCCGATAATATGGTGATAGGGATCAGAAGCCTTTCTCATTCACTAAGCATTGCATTCCAAAGAGTGCTATTGTTGGAGTTTCACGTATTTCTTATAGACATTTATTTATCATGTGCTTTTTGAATTTTTAGTTTCTATCTGAACGTGCATGCATACAGAAATTGTGTCAGAAAGGAAAGCATTTTTTTATGTTACCTTAAATTGACACAAAGGAGTAAATAGTAAAATAACTGAAAATATGTGACAACATAATTTACATTGTTGTTTTCCTCTTGGGTGCTTCATGGGGGAATGTTAGATGCTGCCCTCAGTTGATGCATACCTACCTGTCACTCAAATGTCAATCTTAGTGATGGGAAGAGCTTTAGGAATGCAGCTGTTATGAGTTGTCATCCACACTGGGGTTGGAGTTTTGGATATGTACTTGTTGTTTACATTCTCTTTGCTACTATAAGTAACCCTCACACCACCTCTTCTTAGAAACCGCAGTGAACACACATTTCTACCATGTTGGACTTTGATGTTAGTTTTTTCTATCCTGGTGAATAAATGGAAGTGTTGAATCCACCCAGAAAAAAAAAAAAAAAACTGTCATACAAAGCATGCCTGTGCCTGTGCGTGTGCATGTGTGTGTGTGTGTGTGTGTGTGTGTGTGTGTGTGTGTGTGCGTGTGTGTATATACAATTGTGAGGGGAGGGCAGAAACTATCATTAGGTGTCTTTCTTGATATATATAGATGTTACTTATTCACTTACCTAGACATGTTCTAGCTAGTTATGAACCAGCTAGTTAGCCAGCTGCCTTTCCTCTGGACTTGTCTGTCTCCATCTCCCAATTGCAGGGGTGAGCCTCCTCGATGTCCATGGGTTTTGTTTTGTTTTGTTTTGTTTTGTTTTGTTTTGTGTGTGCGTGCGTGCGTGCGTGCGTGCGTGTGTGTGTGTGTGTGTGTGTGTGTGTGTGTGTGTGTTTGTGTGTGATCTGAACTCCAGTCCTCATGCTTGAGAAATCAGTGCAGTTCAGCATAACTAAAAGCTCTTTTTTGTACAATATGCTATTTTTAATTCTTTGAGTACTTCATACATGTATACAGTAAAATTTGTTCCTAGCTACTTCTATTTATCCCTCTTGATACAACTTGAGTGCCTCTAAGCAACCTCCAGAAACATCTAGTTTTATGGATTTGTTTGTTTGTTTGTTTTACAATCCCACTGTGTCCAGTTAGTTTGTCCCTTATCTCCTTGGGTGTGTCAGTTATTTCCTTGGGTGTGTGATCATTTACTGGATAATGAACATTAACTGACTTGGACTTGTGCAAGCAAACTGGATCGCCATGCCTTCATAATCTAATCCAGGGTTCTGGTTTTGTTTTCATTTGTTTGTTTGTTTTGTTTAGATTTGTTTGTTTCTTTGTTTCTTGACACAGGGTTTCTCTGTATTGATTTAGAGCTTGTCCTGGAACTAGCTCTGTAGACCAGGCTGGCCGTGAACTCACAGACATCTGCCTTCCTCTGCCTCCTGAATGCTGGAATTAAAGGAGTGCACCACCAATGCCCGGCTTGTTTTCATTCTTGTTTTAAAAAATGCACCCTAATGAAACTGAATGTATAAGAATATCATCAAAATTATGTAGGTAGAAGAGATATTTATGAACTTGTACCTTCTACTTGAAGGATACCTATAATGTTTGATGACCAGAATAGTCAGGATACACAATGACTACAGTGTTTTATGACTACAATCTCTTCATAGAAGTTGGCATATTATAATAAATGAACATATATCATCTACTTAGCAAAAAGAAAAAAAACTGATAAAATTGGCATTCCTTGGGTAATTGTTACAGTAAATAAAAGCAGTACACTTGTCTTCTTTAATATATAATGGGCTATCATATGGAATGTTTTTCCCTACTGTTCTAGAGATTAGATCAAACAACTGTTCACCCTAGGCTGAACAGTTCCACCTAGATCTAGCTAACAAATCAATGAATTTCACTATAACAATATCGGTTACCCCAAAGCAGTCCCATCATTAAAGTCCCGTTGAAGCATTGTAAAGATTCAGACACCAGAAACCCAAGTGCTACATAGTGTGACTCCAAAGAATCTTCCTTCCCCAGCAATTATTTACTGCTATATAAACTTTATAATCACAGGAATCTTGTTATCCCCCATACTCTCTGCAAGATAATGTTTCAATTAAGAGGAAATAGCTACATCACATAAAAGAGGTTAGATTGGCAATTAGATGCAAATGGACTGTTCTAAGTGTTTTACAAGCCTCACATTATAAAGTTTCTTCCTTTTCTTTTTTTAGTTGAAAATAGATACTTATCTCATACAATAGTTCCCAACCAGTTTCCCCTCCCTCTATTCCTCCTAACTCCCTCCAATCTCCCCTCCCCTCTAGACACACTCCCCTTCCATATATATATATATATACATATATATATCATATTACATATAATATATTACATATATTATATAATATATATAATATATAGTAATATATATTATGTAATATTATATATATATATATATATATATATATATATATATATATATATATAAAGAACATATGTACCAGAGAATGGGAAATAAATCCAACCACAATTCAAGGACCTTCTACCTTCTCCCTCTATGAAATACTTTGGAGATCATTGGTATAGGGCTTGCAGAGATATTCCTTTTACATTCGAGGAGAAGTTACTGCAGCTGGTCCCTCCCACCACCACGAAAGAAGCACACTATTTAGTAAGCACATTTGGATTCTGGAGGCAGCACATTCTTCACTTGGGTGTGTGTTTTTGGCCCATATAGCTAGTGACACAGAAAGCTACTAGCTTTATGTGGGGCCTAGAACAGGAGAAGTATCTTTAGCAGGAGCAAGCTGCTGTGCAGAATGCACTGCCACTTGTACCATATGACCCAGGATGTCCTATGATACTAGAGGGGTCAGTGGCATATAAGGATGTGGTTGGAGCCTTGGGCATGACCCTAGAGTTGACTCACAGAAGAGAATTTTGGGATTTCAGATAAGGCTCTACCATCATCTGTGGACAACTATTTCCTTTTTTGAGGGTATCTCTTGGATTGATGCTGGACCTTAGTGTAAACTGAACATTTGACAACGGGCCACCAAGTTACCATGTGACCTGAACTGCCTGTATTGAGCTGGGTGTTATGGGACCCACCAAGTCATGGAGCAGAACATGCACCACGACAATTGTTATCAAATGGCAGTGATCAAATTGGCTCTGAGCAGCTGCCGAAGTCACCAGCAAGTTACATGAAGGAATTACCCAAATGTCTATGGTTCCCACTCCTGAGATAATGCTGTGTGCTACCAAGCAGGCACCTACAGCCTCAGGGAGTTTTCCCTATGATCGTATTAAGAAAGAAGGGAAGACTAGGGCCTGTAGGGCCTGGCTTATTGATGGTTCTGCACTTTACACAGGAACCACCCAGAAGTGTACAACTGCAGCATTACAACTCCTTTCTTTTTTTTTCTTTTTTCTTATTGTACATATAGATCCCAGTCCCTCCCCCTCCCTCCCTCCCTCCCTCCCTCCCTCCCTCCCTCCGTCCGTCCCTCTTTTCCTCTCTCTCTGATTCCCTCTGTTCCTCCCATACCCTCTCAACCACCCTCCCATTCCACCCACCCCCTCACTCCACAGGGAGGGTGATGCCTTCTAGTGGGGGTCAACAAAATATGTCAAGTCATTTGAAATAGGGACTAGGACCTCCCTCTTGCCTCTAGGTTAAGGGAGTATCCCTCCATGGGGAATGTGCTCCCAAAGTCCTTTTGTGCACCAGGGACATATCCTGGTTCCACTGTCAGAGGATTAATAGAAATGGTTAATTTTAAGACAGAGATAGCCGTTAAGAAACTAGTTAAGTGGCCAACCGCATTTATATCTAATACAGTGTCTCAGTGTGTTATTTGGGGCTGACACAGCCCTGGGACCAGACTGGCAGGGAAAAACTACTCATAATAGGAGCCCATTACACATAGAGAAATACTCCCTCATCATAGACAGACACATGGGTGAGGGCCTAGGCCCTGCTGCAAGTGATATGACAGACTTTGAAGATTCCCCATGGAAGGCCTCACCCTCCCTGGGGAGCAGAAAGGAAATGGGATGGGGATTGGTGGGGGAAACAGGGGAGGAGAGAGGGTGAATAACTGGGATTGACATGAAAGTCAAGCTTGTTTCAAATTTAAATAAAAAAAAATATAAAAATCAATGAAAGGCGTCTGGGGAAGAAGTATGTGAATAGAACTCTCCAGTTAGACAGAGGTGTGAAGATACTTTGTCCCACGTAAATGCTCATCAAATGGTGACTTCAGCTAAGGTGCAGGTCACTAATTAAGTAGATAGGATGACCTATTCTGGTGACAGACTCTTGGGGTTACTTTGTCCTGTGATTAGAGTCAATGAGAAACTAAAACAGCTGAATCTAGACAGAATGACAAGGTTACAGATATTACAGGAATGATGGTGTGGGTCACTCCTCCAGTTAGAGAGCCAAGACCTGCTGAGGTGCTTGCAGAGGGTGGAGGAAATGCAGAATGCGTAGTAGAGGAAGGTAATTATCCATACCATCTAAGGCCATGTGACCAGTTGTAGAAATGAGAATTATAACTGACATCAGCGCTTCTCTTGAATTTTGTTAAGAACAAATTTGTACAGATAATTGTGTGTTTTCAATTTCTCTACCTTGTGTTATAAAATCAATTAAGAGAATGTTAAAAGTATTCCCAATGGGAGATTATAACTTATTTCAAATTTATAATGCATTTGTGATTGTATGGAAGATGTTAAGCTTAACTATGACCTGGCTAAATATATAATGCAATTGTGATTATATGTAAGATAGTTATGTCCAGGCATATTATTGTCACGGTTATTATTTACATTTGGAAATTAATAATGACATAAGGACATATGAGTGTGTCAAATTGACAACAGGTGGACATGTGATGAGTTTTCTTGGATGTCAGGATGTCAGCTTGACTATATTCAGAATGAACTATAAGCCAGAAATGGAGGGCACACCAGTGAGAGATTTCTATATGGTTTGAAGGTGGTGACACCACTTCCAGTAGGAAGACACACCTCTGATTTGGATCTTTAGGTGGGAAGACACACCTTTAGTCTAGATCTTGAATCTGGAAGACACACCTTTAATCTGGGTCACACCTGCTGATGGAATCCTAAATAAAGACTTGGAAGAAGGAACTGTTTGTTTGTTTGTTTGTTTGGTTTTTTGGCCTGCTTGTCCTCACCTTGCCAACACATGCATTCTTTCATGGGCATTGGGACCTACTTCTTTGGAATTCCATCAGATACAGAAGACCAGATGAGATAGCCAGCATAGTGAGACTGAGCAGTTATTAGATTCTTGAACATTCTATTCACAGCTAGCCATTGTTAGATTAGTTAGACTGAGGCTTGTATCTCATTCCAATAGACTCCATGTATGTGTGTATATTCAATTTATGACTTATATGACTCTAAAGAACCCTGACTACTATAGTTTAAGAACATGCTTGCTTATGAAAGAACAAAGTTTAATGGCCTGAGGTCTAGAGCATTATTAATCTTGCAAAATCAAATGATACTTTGTAGAATTATATCAAGTAAAGATTTGATAAACATTTTATGATTCTCTGAGAACTCAGGAAGCAGAGACAGGCTGGTATTTGTGAGTTTGAGGCCAGGCTAGTCTGTAAAGCTAGTTCCAGGACAGGCTCCAAAGCCAAAGAGAAACTCTGTCTTGAAAAAACAAACAAACAAACAAAGATTTTATGATATAAATATAAGCTATAAGCAGTTGATGATTCACACATACATACAATACTCCATATATTTACATGTAAGAGGGGGGTTCTCATTTAACCCCAGGGTGATTTTGAACTCACTGTAGAAGTGAGGGTGATTATGTTATCCTAGTCCTTTTTCTGTCATATTCGAAGTGTTATTATCAAGCTCAGTCCATTTTGTCTACCTAGTGTAATAACACTTTTGTTGCTGTATTTGAGATTCCATTTTTTTTTGAGTTGTGGTTCTTTGATGATTAACCATCTTAAAGCAATTAAATTAGTTCATTTTATATTGGTAGCTCAAAATTCTGAAGCTCTGTTCTCTGGAGAGAAAATGGGTTCCTAGTTTAGAGAGCCAGAAGACTAAGACTTAATTGTCCTGTCCAAGCTTCTGCTGAAGACATCATGGTGTATTCTACCAAAATGGCAGAAACTTGGTACATAAAGAACTAAGAGATGCCACGAGAGGAAGCCAGTCACAAAGGAAACTGGAGACTTTATTTTTTATAGTTACACACTCTAATTTTCAAAAATATCCGGAGCTCAATCCAAACCAATAGTGCTCTCAAGACAGTTGTAACATTGCAATAGGAACTTTAAACTTCATTGAGGTCTAAGCATTGAAAACAAGAACACGGAAAGGGGGGGGGAATTATACTCAAATCAAAGTAACAATCATAAATAACATATGATAGCTTTATATTTACATTAAAGCTAAGTTTAGAGATTACAGTAATACCAAGGGGCAGATACATGTCAAAGAGACCATCAAATAATGTGACACAAAGACATGGAAAGTTGACTTCTGATGGGTTTCCACTTACATGTGGCTGTAAAGGCTTATCATAAGTGTGATCATCCTCCATCTTCTGATTCTCTAATTATGCATACATGTAAGTTGATCCTTATAAAAGCTTCATTTTAGTATTTGTTTTAATACTGTGGGGAAGATTTTCAGCAGAACTTTAAAATTTACCTTCTGATTTGATATCTGTAAGCATTTAAGCAAACTGGCTCTTCGAAGGCACGGAATGAAGGGGAAAATACTGACTTCTAAACATTGGTAAATTCACTTTCAAGGTGAAGGAAAGGGTTATAGAGGTGGAGAGTGACTTAGCAGCTGTTGTAACAAGTATTTTTGTTATGTATGACCTGAAAGTCATCGGCTGCCAATCAACTATACAGAGCAGAGCTGTGAATGTTTCTTCAATAAGATTTGAAGTCAAATCGGGAATGCATGCCCATCTCCATCAAGAGTGTCAATAAACATAGCTCTGAAGATGTGTCTCCATAAAAAAATCTAAAATATTATGGAGTCATCATTCCAAAGAAAATGGAAAATACAAATTACTTTTATAATTTAAAACAAACATTTCATCATGTTTTTAAATAGTATTAGCACTATTATAGCCTGGCCGTCACAGATGTATTCATCATGGTATTTGCTATGTAAATGAGTGCTATCCAATAATCAAAATCATTTCTAAAATTCATGTAAAATTAAGATTGATTAGGTAATGGGGTAAAAAATTTTCAATTCAAGAAAATATGTGCTTAACATATAATGTATGAGATCTGCGAAATTAACTTTCTTAGATTTGTTGCTTGTAGTGGTAAAACAGTAAAGATAGGATTAATTTCAGATTTTATATAAGGATTAGATGACTGGATGAAAACAACCTACTATTGCATATTGGAATTTGGTTAGACCTATGATCAACACTTATTATTTATGTTTTAATGAAGCTAGTGAGTAAATTATGGCTAGTGAGTAATTTTGTCCACAAATAACAAAGATCCTGATTTTGTATACTTAGGTAATTCAGACCAATGCAAACCCCTTCATTGTTTGATAATATTTTATCATGTATATACACTCCTTTAGCCATTATACTATTATCAACACTCAAATACCTCTGGATGATATTCACTATACATAATGAAATAATTTAAAATTTTTTATTTGATGAAAAATTCTATCTATTCTCTTTTCAACAAAGTGTGTTAGAAAAATTTAATATTTATATAAACAAAATGGAATAAGGATACAGAGAGTAAATGCTGAAGAATTCAACCAATATCAACAACAGACATACATGTATAATTCAAATACCTTCAATATATCATAGGAAGAATTATAATTATCAACAATAACAATATTTAAGTTCTATAATTACTAAATTAAGATATGTGTGCCCTCTGATTGGCAATGTCAATAAAATGAGATATGGGCTATAGAGTTAACAGATACGTGAAAAACACCTATTCATTAAAATATTTAATTGTACAAATTACCCTTAAAATCTACAATCACAAAAATGAGCACTGAATTTAAAAGACATGCAGCATAACTAAAGCATAACTAAATAAGGCATTTACATGTGATTTATATGTCTATATATACCTGTACTTGGGAATGTGTACTCATGTGTGTCTCAAGTAGGTATAAGAAAGGACTTTGTATATTGTACATCATGAGGGATAAGCAAATTAAATGATAATCCACAACTGGTCCATTAGAATAACCAAAATCACACTACCATCACCAAATCTGGTGGGAATCCTAAATAATAGACTCTCACTCCATGTAAGAGGGAATCCAACTTGGACATCCAACATTTGGAGTCTGTTGCGTAGAGAGCAAAGTGAAAACTTAATTTCTAATGGAATAATTATGTTCCTTTTAATATATCCAAATGAGTCAAAGTTTATATTTACAAAGGAATCTGCACACAGATGTTTACACTGTCTTCATTTATGATTAAAACCACCGAGATTCTTTAGTAATACAATGAATAATGACCCACAGCTCATCCAGATAATGAGATATTGTTCAGTAATATAAAAGACTATAGGGTATGAGAAACACAGAAGGAACATTAATGAATACTGATAAGTGGAAGAAACCAATCCAGAAATTCCTCTTATTGCATGGCTCCAACTATACGCTGCTATAGGAAAGGCACAGCTATTAAGGCAGTGAAAGGTGAAAGGTTACTAGTGAATGATTAATAAACAAACCCATACGATATTTTCCCTATTTTTATTTTAATTAGAAACAATCTTATTTTATACATCTTTTTGTTGTTTTGTTTCTGTTTTTGTTTTTTGAGACAGGTTTTCTCTGTGGCTTTGGAGGCTGTCCTGGAATTAGTTTTTGTAGACTAGGCTGGCCTTGAACACAAGGAGACCCTCCTGCCTCATTATTTTATGTATCTATTCTAGTTCCCTCTATCTCCCATTCTATCATGACCTGCACCAACCCCCAGCCCATTCCTCTTCTGCCCCATAGAAAGGGTGAAGCCTCTTGTGGGGGATCATCAAAGTCTGTCACATCATTTAGGGCAGGGCCGAGGCCTCCTCCATGTGTCTAGGATGAGAGTATTCCTCTATGGGGAATGGGCTCCCTATGTCCATTCATACTCTAGGTATACATGCTGTTCTATTACCAAGGGCTCCATTGACTTCCCAGGTCTCCTAACTGACACCCACGTGCAGGGGGCCTGGTTCTGTCCTATGATGGTTTCCAAGCTGTCAGTCTTTTTTCAGGTCAGCTAGTTCTGTGCGTTTCTCCAGCATGATCTTGACCCCTTTGCTCAAAATCCTCCCTCTCTACAGCTGAAATCCAGGAACCCATAGGATCTTTAAGCAACAGAAACTATAGCGCTTAAAGACATAATTTTGAAAACACTAATGCATATGTATGTATACTATTACTTATACAAACTATGTATTTCATTTAAAAAACATTGTTATTCATTAATTGGTTGCAATAAATACCGTTTCTTATTTATGACTGCGGAAAAGGTTGTATATTACATGGGAGAAAGTTATACTATTTGAGCAGTTTTGGTATGAAGCTGCAAACTACATTCAAAATGGCATCTACTTAAATTGGACAAAACATCAATTATCCTATGATGCACTGTTCTAGGCTTTAAATGGCACACTGGCTGAGATAATGACAATTGTGTGTGACTGTATGTGTACATGCTAGCCGTAGGAAGGGTAGCATGTGTGTGTGGAAGCCTGAAATTCATACACAAAAACTTTCTTCAATCATCCTCCAACTCCATTTCCTGGTGCGGTCTTTGCTGACCCTGAAGATCATTTATCTGGCTTAGGCTGCATGGCCAGTGAGTTCTGTGGATCAGCTGTGTCTGTACAATGCCACTCTCAGGTCGTTTGGTATTGTTGTGTTAGTTTCAAGGAACTAAACTCTGCCATGCTTGCTTAGCGGAAGTTTACCAACTCACTGAGTCAAGTCCTTGACTATGGCCTTTATTTTAACTCATAGAAAACTCTATGGGAATGGGACATAAATAGTTTTAAAATGAAACATGAAACTATAGACATAGTTGAATTGTACGCTGTCTTTTACTTTGACTTGACATTTTTTATTTAAATTTGAAACAAGCTTGACTTGACATTTTAACTTAAATCAACATCATGGCAACTGCATGCATTGTGATTTATTTGACGTTATTTGTTATAAAATTTCATGTGTTTTTAAAAGAGTCTTTTTATTTTACATGCCAATCCCTCTTCGCATCCCTCCCCTCCTCCAGCTTCTCCCACCTTCCCACTACTCACCCCTCATTCACGTACTCCTCAGAGGGTTGAAGTTTCTCATGGGGAGTCAAAAGTGTGTCAAATCACATTGAAGACAGGACCAAAGTCTTTCCCCTGTATCTAGGCTGATTAAGGTATCCCTTGCGCCCAAAAGCCAATTCTTGTATTAGGAATAAATCCTAGTCTTACTGACAGTGACCTCATAAACAATCACCCATATTCAGAGGACTGAGTTCAGTCCTAAGCAGGTGCTCCAGCTGTCAGTCAAGAGTCAGTGAGCTCCCTCTAACTCAGCTCAGCTGCTTATGTAGGTTTCCCCACCATGGTCTTGACCCCTTTGCTCATATTATTGCTCCTCCCTCTCTTCCACTGGATTCCGAGAGGTCTGCCCAGTGCTTAGCTGTGGATCTTTGCACCTGCATTCATCAGCTACTGTATGAAGGCTCTATGATGGCATTAAGTTAGTCATCAGTCTCATTACAGGGGAAAGACATTTAAGATAGCCTATCCATTATTGCTAAGATTCTTAGGGTCATCCTTGTGGATTCTGGGGAATTTCCCTTGTGCTAGGTTTATCATTAACCCCATAATGGCTCCTTCTATCAAAACATCTCCTTTTCTGTCTTTCTGGCAAGTCAAACATCCTGTTCCCTCATGTTCTTCTTCCCTCCCCCTCCTCCCCCTCATAAAGCGAAGGATAATCAGTCTATAGTCTACAACCTCAGAGAAGCTAGTTAATAAGGAGGATCCTAAAAAGTCATACATGGACCCCCTAGGAAAGAGAAATAGTCAAGACTCCTGAGTAAATGGGACCATGTGAGGGGTGAATGAGTAGGGGGAAATTTCATTCTTAAAAGTAGTTTTTGAAAAAGAAATATGTATATATGGATAACAACTATTCCAGAATTTGCAGAAAAGACGTCACAATTGTTTCCTGTCAGCTGCAGTAACAAGTTTTCAATTACATAATTAATCTTATACAAACATTATCTATAATGGGATATTACATAATTTTGAATGGTGTAGAACTAAGCAAGCCATTGTTAACATTGGTTAGAGATAGGATTGTTCTTTTTTCCCCCCATAATTTCTATAATAATTATTATTATTTATTTGTTTTTCTTATTTTTCATATCTATCCCAGTTTCCTTTCCCTCTCTTTCTCCCTCCCTCCCATGTCCCCTGACTACCCTCCCATCCCATTCCCCCATTACTCCCCAGAGAAGGTGATACCTTCCAGGAGGGGTCAACAAAAATCTGTCAAGCCATTTGGATAAGGGACTAGGCCCTTTCTCCTTCCTCTAGGTTAAAGGAATATCACCCCATGGGAAATGTGCTCCCAAAGTCCTTTTGTGCACCAGGGGTACATCGTGGTTCCAATGTCAGAGGTAATTCTCGATATATCCTAAATACAGTAGCAAAATATCAAGATTGCATTTCTGAGGTTCCAGTATCTCTTAAAATACTCTCATAAATACCATATAAAGACCACAGGTGGGCTGGCAAGCACCAGTGCTCTAAGAATCAAACAAAGGAAATGGGTCAACCCCAGGAGCAAACCATGGCTCTCATCTGCAGTCCTTTCTCTTTACAAGCTATGTTGCACTGGTTTTTCAACCTGTGGTTCAGGACATATTTGGGTCCCATATCAGATATCTTGCATATCAGATATTTATATTATAATTTATAACAGTGACAACATTA
Organism: Cricetiscus sungorus; assembly: GCA_030556225.1. Classification (NCBI taxonomy): domain Eukaryota; kingdom Metazoa; phylum Chordata; class Mammalia; order Rodentia; family Cricetidae; genus Cricetiscus; species Cricetiscus sungorus. The sequence goes on from JANBXA010000741.1 coordinate 49,866,776, forward strand.
CAGTTATGAAATAACAGTGAAAATAATGTTATGCTTAGGATCTCTACAACATAAGAAAGTGTGTGAAAGGGATAGAACATTAGGAAGGTTGAGAGCTACTGGTCAAAGTCAACTTAAGCATTCCCTTACAATTAAAAAGTAGCTACCATCAAAAAGATCCAGATGTGTTTGGAACGTACTTTGTTTAAGCATCATTTTTTGTTGTAATACATAGTTTTGTTTTTCGAGTATAAAGAGAAGGGGCCACATGTCCCTGGTAAGTAGATTTTTAGTGACTGGAATCATGTAACATTTCTACCACTTTGATTTAGCAAGATTCAGTAATATGCTACAATTTAAAATGAACTTGCTTCTTTTATTATATGTTTCTATATAAACCTATGATTAATATAAATTAACAAGGACTTCTGTATATTTGGCTTCCTTAGAATACCAAGAAAAATATGAAAAAAATAATTAGCATATGTGAGCACTAATGGTGATTTTCTTGCCATTAGTAAAGTCCATTAAAATAAAATAAATACAAGAACATGATTGTTTTGTATGTACTTTCTTAAGGAAGTGAAATTTAATTTCCCAGTGATGTTTACTTATAATGATCGTTTTAAAAAAATGTATCAATCCTTGGATAACAAAATTTCTGGTTGTTAAAAAAGCAAAGGAAATGAAGAAGAGAATACTATGTTATGAGGTCAGGACTCCTGCTTTCCATGTTTTAAAATTTGGAAAAAAAGTACTCTATTTTAAATGTGTCAAATTTTAAATAATTTAAGTTAGGAGTTAGTGTGTGATTGCAATTTGCTTCAAAATGTTTCCTTTCTTCATTCACTGATCTGTTGAGAGAAACTTAGTAACAGAAGAGTATTTGTCTATTTGATTATGCTTTCAGAGCAGCTAGAAGAGGAGTTCACATCTGTCTGTCTTCTCTGTTATAAATGTGTAAGAATGGCCCTGTATACAATAAACATAAATACACCTTCAGTAAGTAATTGCATCCATAAGGCTGAAAAATGGTATGGTTTCCATAAATGATTAGTCATTGAGCAGAAATAACTTAATGTTATAATTTTATAACTCCAGATAAATGTTAATTAGGTACTATATTTGAGTCATATCTTTAGATATGAACCTGAGAATATATCAATGTTAGAAAAGTTAGAAATAAACATAAGATATTGAATTTCGTGTTTCTGTTCCTGTGTCTATTCCTAGATTATCAGGTAACTTTTTTTATTTGTCTCCTAGGTACAAGGCTAACAGGCTGAGGTAGAACCAGCAAGATCCAGATTTCGCCATTTACATTAAGAACTTTTTATTTTGAACAAATATTCTAAGGGCAAGAGAAATAGAAAGTGTCTTTCCCACTGTTTGTAAAGCCCCTTTCCGCCTGATAAGGTACCTACTTGGAAAGTTTATAGACAAAATAAGTCTCTTTTGGTGGGGAGAATGTTGTCTCGTGACCATTTCACAGATAGTAAAATATGTGACAAACTCTTGAAAATTCTGTGGCTATTTTCTGGAAGAAAAATACTACATTATTAAAATGCAGGAGATTTTTAGTTTCCTCCTCTTTCAAAGTGATTTTGATTATTTATCTGATAGTAATCATTGAAAACTAGGGCAATTTAATTGTAAGTATATTGAAACTATTAATGCCATCTATATAAAGCTCCAAATACATATTGTATAGAAATTTTATATTATCTCATCATGTATATATTTGAGAGATGAATTGATACCACATATATATATATATATACATATATATATATTTAATCAAATAGAGGTCACACACATATACATCTTAATTAATAGGCATAAATGTATATGTTGAAAGTCCTGTATTTATATATAAAGGTATAAGCCATTACTTCAAAAGTGTCACATTAACAAAAAGGGGTTTATATATATGTCACACTTTCAATCCTGCCTCAAATCCTGAACCTTTGGAATTAGTTGGCCAAGGCATCAAGGCAGCTTAAGGCAGCTTAGATGATACTTCAGTTTACTTAACATGACATTAGTGAAAGAGGATTTCTCACTGCCAGGATGTTGTTGTAAGAAGGCAACATTGTTTATGTAATTCTTTCTTTTAAAATTTCAGTCCCATGATGGAGATCTATGGAAGACACAGTGTTAAAGTTTCAAGGAATTGCATGTCATTTACAGAAAAATGTGACTTTCCATATAAATCTTAATCTAGCTTTTGTATAATGTATTAAGATAGGATTAAATAATGTTCATGTGCAATGATATTATACTACTATCAGTTCATTACAGAAATTAAATTTCTGTAAAAGACTCAAAGTATATGGTGGTAACAATGAAAACAGGATGATTTCTGATTTAAACAAATAGTTAACTTCATATAATCAAGTGCTTTTGAGTGAACAACTTACATGGTAAAGATGGAACCAGTAAAATAAGAGTGTGACCCTTGGGTCACTCTATTAGCTCCAGAGACCAAGTTGACTTCTCAAACAAGTAATGCAACAGTTTTCATTTTCTTTAACAGGGAAAGATTATCACAGATCATAAAACCTCACAAGAGACATTAATCAATAATTAGTAAGAAAATAAAACACAAATAAATATTCATTGTGAAAGACATTTTAATTACTTAAAATATTGTACTCTTTGGAAGCTATAATGATTCCCATGTCCTTTAAAGTTATGGGAAGCTGTTTACTGTATTTAATCTTTGTGATATGTTTAATTTGAGGCTTATACTTACATGATTTCATAAATAACCGTTTCTTTAGATTATAAGTTGAAAAATTAATACTATTAATATCAGCAATGTAGAAATGTTACTCAACTGAAAAGAGAAGTATATTCTTAAACACATGTTTTTCTTCATGTATGTATAATCTTGCATGCATGGAGCCACTCCCAAGGTTTCAAGGCATGGAAAATTTTTAAATCTTGTTAATACATCCAGGAATATGATTGGCATAAAATATTGGTAGAACAGACTATTTTTACTACTCATGGGAATTCTTACCCATGAGGAGGACTTAGGGAGGGCTGAGGGGATTAGAAGGTGGAAGGAGTCGAGGGGGGTGGGTGGGTGGAAAAATGTGGATGGAATATAAAATGAACTAACAAAACCAAATAAAATGTTGGCAGAAACTCAACTGAGTAGGAGAAATATGATAACATATTTACTTATCTGAAAAAGAAACTTTGTCCTTTTATTCAATGTGTGATGGGTAAACTCACTTCTTGGAGAAATTGTTGATTATCATGCTGAGTAATTTTTCTACATTAATATATAATATTATCAATTTACATGCAATTTAACTAGAATTGTTACTCTGTAACAAAAACCAAGTCCTATAGTACTTTCCAATTTTGGGAAATTAATGAAGTGATGGTGATTTACAATGAGCTTTTAAAGTATTGGTTCCATTCATGTACAAATAATCCACAATTCAAATCTAGGGAATGTGATTGCATGTAAGACTCAGATCTAGTTTTCAAACCAGTGAGACTGGCACAGGACTCACAGAATTGACAGTAGATGAAAAATATGAGTAGGAAAAGATGAGATAACTAGTGGAACTCCCAGACATTGCTCAAATATATTGTTAAATGAACGGACAAAGTACTTCCTTATAGTTTCTCTATACAAATTACCTTGATGGATCCTTTGTCCTAATGCAAGATAAAGATGTGAAAACTAAAAATGGAAATAAGTAAACTCTTATTTTAAGTTTGGTTAGGTGTCATTCATATGGTATTCTCTCTCTGTGTTTGTCTCTGTCTCTGTCTCTGTCTCTCACTCTCTCTCTCTCTCTGTGTGTGTGTAAAGCAAAGCATTTATGTGCACACACAAACTGAACCCTCGTTTTACATGATCAGACCATATATTTAGGTTATAATCATGACCTGATTGAATCACAGCTCAGAGTAATTATTGAAACACCATTTGAAAATAGTTTTCATTTTAGTTTTATTGTAGTGAGCAGTAATTCCAATTTTCTTAAAAAGGCACCCAAGAATAATTATTTTGTGAACCAAAAATATACAAAACTGTACAGAATAAATAGTTCATAGAAATCTAGTGATACCTTATTTTAAAATAAAGCTACACTGTCCCTCTCCTGAGGAAACTCAGAACACTTACCTGTAGAAGTGCCTTTTGCTACTAACCTATTGCATCTATCAGTGTATATCAATAAAAATAAAATAATCTTTGCTATTCATTTTATACCTTTGAATTACTTGCCACAAAAGACATATTTCTATCATTGTCATCCAGTTGTACAAATGACTAACACTATGAAATGAAGCAAATTTACTAAGTGCTCTAATCATATATACAGTATAATCTCAGTAGCATTTGAAAAATATTCCAAGAATAGAATGTTTAACACAAATGACATACCTTAGATTCACAGCAGCTTTGCAGCAAAAACATACACACAAAATGTGTACTGAAAACTAACATTTGCGTATTTATCCCACATGAAGTATTAATCATCTGTGTTTCAATTCAGAAAGCTATGAAGTGGCATTTGTTTATTCATCCTTTGTTGAAAATTATGAATCATTAATGGCTCACATACCTACAAATTTACATTTTTCATTAGCTATTGCCATTTTTAAATTTAAGTTCCAGTTCCCTTTGCATTTATGATGAGAAAATTTAGGGTGTTTGACAATGCAAATTTCTGACACATGTATTGGATATGAATACATCTCTTATATACCCTATATATTTATATATACAGCTATATTCTTAACTGATGAAATCCAATTTTATTCAGCCATGGATAAAGTATTCAAGAAAACTGGAGTTATTTACCTAGTTAATCCTTTAGGTGTTTAAGACAAATCTATGAAAGACTTTTAAACATACGGAGCAATACTACTATAATGCTTGTGTCAGTTCTATGCAAAGACTTGTTTTATTTGGAACAGGCAAAATTGCCTGAAGATAATGCCATGGCTTCCTTCACGATCCCTGAGTTTCACTTTCTTCTCTTGTCTCCCATAGGATTCCTGCTGTGCTGAGTTCTGATTGATGACACTCATGTAAGGCACTTGTTCCCAAGGTTTGGACTTAAGACAGAAGCACAGCATTTCTGCAAAAGCCCACAAACAACACATCTATGTTTGTTGCTCCAAGACTTCTAAATAGTCAGGTTCAGCGTGCAAGTTAGCTTTGAGCTCAAAATATTCATTCTTAGTCTGTTCCACCAACACCTTCCTCGGTCGTGAGTACATCAATGTTTCCATTAACTTCAGTTCCTTGTGGGCTCCAGGATAGTTGACTTCCACATCTGGCTGGAGCTGAGCAATGTTTTTTCTTAGGTATTCAGTGATGCCCAGTTGCTGAAGCTCCCTTTCTTTCTCCAAAATGTTCCTATATAATGAGCTTGCATCCTGAAAGGATAAAAAATCTGTTGATTGATCTGCAGTTTTGTATTTCATATTTGAACCTGTAAGTGGTGAATGATTTTCCCGTTCTAGCAGGCTCCTCTGGAGATGTTTTCCATCATTTCCTTCTTTATCATTCCTTTCTTCACCTTCCTCCAAATGCTTTGGACCAAAGGATGGACTTCTGTAGACATGAACCATGGGACTCACCATATGCTGCTCATAGAGAGAGGCAGAAGGCCTTTCAGTTGTATGGTGAGTTGTTTTATGACCATACATGCTGTAATGCACATGTACAGGACTGTTGTCTCTCATTTGCTCATCTCCTTTTTTCTTTTTATATCTTCTCCTACGGTGGAGGACAAGTACCACAATCCCCGCAGCACAGAATACAACAGTTATGAACACAATCAGAAGTCCTAATATTAGAACTGATAGAGGTACCGCATCTGTGAGAGAACTTAAAATTGAACCAGCTGTATCTGTTGCTGTTGTGGGAGAAGTCACCATAATGTAGCTAGTCTGAGTTGGCAAGGAAGGGTTGTTCACTAAACCAGGGCAAAGAAGTTCACTGTTGAGGGCTTTTAATTCCTTCTTGTCAAGATGCCCTGGGGAAGTGCAGAGGATATCATCTGTCAGGGTGTTTTTGCCAAGTTTGTGTAACCATTGTTGCAATCCAACCAGGTCACAGGAGCAGTCCCAGGGGTTATCCTCAAGGTCAATCTGGATCAGTAAGTCAAGGTCATCTAAGATATTACTTACAGGCAAATGGGTGAATTGGTTTGTTTTAAGATTTACTCGAGTTAGAGGAACACCCAAAAATATATGTGGTGGTAAAACTTGAAGAAGGTTGTTATTTAAATAAAGAACTTTCAGTTTAGGCATTGGGTTGAAGGTCCCTGGTAGTATTTCCTTTACTGCATTATATTCGAGATACAAATACTCGAGGCTGTGAAGACCAAGGAACATGCCTTTGTTTAGTTTGGTTAGATGATTACCATTGAGATAGAGCTTCTGTAGTCTTGTTAGATTCATAAATGATCCTTCTTCAAGAACTTCAATGCGATTGTTCCCCAAGTGAAGCATTTCCAAAGTGAAGTATTCCATCAGATCAGTCTTCACTAAGGTGTGAATAATATTGCCTGCAAGAATCAGCTTTCTGGGATTTTGTGGAGGCGGTTGTAGATCTGACAAGCTTTCAATATTGCGCTCTTGACAGTGGATTAGAAGTCCCAATGGCGAGAGGACCTTGCAGTTGCATGGAATAGGACAGTATGGTACTGGAAGCTGAGTAGATGGCTTTGTAAGGTAAGGTATCAAACCTGGCGCTCTGGTAGGCTGTTTTAAAATGGATGTATTCTTGGTTGATACGCGGCTATCACTTGTTGAAGATGTTATGGCCAGCAAAGATCCTGATGGATCCTCATGTTCTTCATACATGGGTGGAGTAGGACAAATAGATTCCGTTTTCAGGCGACTAAGTATGCTCCCTTTGAAAAGTGGAGGGCTGTTGCACACAACATCACCAATTATGGACTGTGGAGGCATGTTTTCTAACCAGTTTTTTAGCTGCAAGATTTCACAATTACAGGCCCACTTATTGTCCTCCAACTGAAGATCCAAGATCCGTCCAATGTGTTCCAAAAAACCAACATAAGGCAGTGTTTGCAACTGATTTCCACGAAGATCTAGATGGGTTAAAGGAACAAATCGAAAGATGTTTGGAGGAAGACTCTCGATAGCATTGTCATTTAAAATCAACACTTTCAGCCGATTGAGCTTGCTGAAGGCACTTGGTTCAATAACTGTAATAAAATTATTATCAGCTTGCAAAAATTCCAGGTTCTCCAAACCATGGAAGGTATCCTCTTTAAGAATTTCCAAAGAATTGTGATTGATATGAAGTTGCTTAAGAAGCCCAAGGCCGTTAAATGCACCAGTCTCGATATCTGCGATGTTATTAAATCCAAGGTGTATTGAGAGAGCATTGGCAAGGCCAGAAAAGGCATTGGTGTGAAGAACTGTCAAGCCATTATTTAATAAGCTTAACTGGAAAGGTCGTGAGGGTGGCACGCTTATTTGGGATAATTTATCGATGCCCCTTTCTTCACAATTTATTAGCATTATGCCATCTTTCTCTTCACAGTTGCAAAGAGTGTCACAAGAGCCTCTGACTGAGGGCATTGCTGGCTGGGACTGTAGAGATAAACAGGTAAGGAGAGCTGAAGAAAGAAGATGAATCCACAGCTTCATGTTGTCCTATGCCTGGATCTGACTCTGAAAAACAACAATTCAATAACAAGGGTTTTTAATGGGCAAAAGCAGGAAGATGTTTCTGATGGTTTTCATACACAAGGAAAACTACTGTGCCACCATGAATAGTATTTGATTAATAGTTAATTTAGACAGAGCTGTTTAGTGAACTTTAACGTTTATAATGTTCAAGATTTAGGAAATTACAGTTAATGTACTATATCAGCACTTTTGATCTCAACTGCTGAAGATGCCGATTTTCATGTATAAGACAATTCCTTCCTGGTTAACTAGACACTTGATTATGTCCAAAATGGAATATGTGAATAAACCTTTATACCTTGTATTATTTTTCTTTGCAACAAATAACCATTATTCCAGAAACACACACACACACACACACACACTTCACACACACATATATTATATGGGAGCATGGGAGGGTGAGGGAACTAGGATTGATAAGTAAATCAACTTTGTTTCAAATTTAAATAAAAAAGGGAAAAATACACACACACACACACACACACAATATATATATATATATATACATATGAGATAAAATCATGTAGATCACTAGATATTTAAAACATATATATATATATATATATATGTGTGTGTGTGTGTGTGTGTATATCTTTATGTGCATGTATGTTTATAGGTAATCTGAACTTAGTTATATACAAACATATCTCTGTTTTAACTTGCTCTGTGTTTTGCAAAATATATGCATACTATTGAAATTTCATTTAAAAAGATACAGGTAGGTGTATATCTTATTACATAATAAAACTAAGCATGACAAAAATGACTCAGTTTTGATTATTCTTTTTGAGGCAGTTCTTACACACTTCTGAGTGTCAAATGTATGTGCTTAAGACTATCCACATTTCAAAAAAGTTACACAATTTACTTTGGATTCCTAGCATGAGATACTTCGTGCTACTTTTTAATTTCATCATGAATAAAGTAAAACTTTACTAAGCCAAAGGAAAGCAATCTTTAACATTTGTTTCAATATACTGTAAAAAAATGCCTCCTGTCAAGATCTGGCCAGTGACTTGCACAGGACATACTAAGCAGGCAGTAGGACACTGAGTGCCACCACCCATCACAAAATTATGCCTTCTAGAAGGCAAGTATTTCCAAGCAATAAGCTCTGAAATAACCTGTGCTCCTGTAAAAATATTTCGGGATATTCCTAGGTTGCCTTAAAATGATAGCATAGAATAGAGCTTGTTTCTTAATTCCCACAAAATTACAAGCATAGGTCTCAATCAGTAATCTCAGAGAGATTCACTTTGAAATAGCTGCAGTGGCAAACACACATAATACTAAATGCATAAAAACTTTCCTTACTTTAAATATATGACCCCAAGTAGATGAATGTAATTGAAAGACAAACAAACACCATATTTTACAATGATTGAATGCTACAAAGTGATAAATGCTTTCAGTTTTGTAGATAATAACATGAATACTCTCTTTGGTTAAAATAAAATTTGCAATTAGAGAAAATATCCCAGATTTTGTCAATATGACTGAACATAATCTGCGAATCCCCAAAATATATTGTTTCCTTGGAAACTTACGGTCCAAAGTTTCTGGAAGGCAAAAAGGCAACTGAAGAAACAAAGCAATCAGAAGCCTTTGCGTGTCAAGGCAAAGTTAGGAGGTTTTATATTTCCACAGGGAGACAGACTGATTTTAAACAATCCCGAGTGCTCAGCTCAAAACTAAGAAGCTTGTTTTGAAGCCTACAGCTTGTGCCTTGGCTCACAAAAAGTCTAAGTAATTCATAAATTACCAAAAAGGACTTTGATTTATTTCATCAACTGCAGCATCCTTGGAACACAGTAAATATTTTCCAGATGGCTACAGCTTATTTTTATCTTATAAACAACTTATGCTATTAAAAATGTGTGTGCAAGGATTGATCATCATTTCAGAAATATACATTTTTCAAGAACCGATTTCTAGTTCACATATCTACCATAATCTTAAAATAGCCAAACTTCATGTGGATATTACCAAAGAATGCATATTTCCATGACAGAACCTTATAAAAGTATCATGCAAAGTTCAAAGCATCGTCTAATATTGGTCCCATACTTGAAATTCAACCATAGCATTTAATCTTTCTACAGGAAGCACATACTTTTAGTTTCTAATCACAAACCACATGTTTTAAACAAAATAATGGTATATTATGACATCTGCTCGTTCCTACCCAGCTGTTGAACTAAATGCCCGTTGCCCAGGAGAACAGGCATCTGCTACAGTGCTGACTTGGCCGGTGAACAAAAATGAAACTGAGTATCCATTAAGAAAAAGGAGAGAGAGAGAGAGAGAGAGAGAGAGAGAGAGAGAGAGAGAGAGAGAGAGAGAGAGAGAGAGAGAGAGAGAGAGAGAGAGAGAGAGAGAGAGAGAGAGAGAGAGAGAGAGAGAGAGAGAGAGAGAGAGAGAGAGAGAGGAGTCACTCACTTCATGATAATGCAAATATCAATATAAGAAGAGGCTGGAAACATTCCTCTTACCTGTTAAGCAGACACTTCCTGGCACTGTCTAGAATGCTCAGTTGGAAGACGTGTCCAAAGTCAATCAGTTCCTTTATTAAAAAAGGAAACACCAAGCACAGTGCACTTACTCCTCAAAGATCACTTTTCGTCAAGTCCCGAAGCTTCAGAAAGTTAAAACATCTGGACAAAGACAAAACAGTGAGCATTTATTCTCATTGGAAGTGTTGCAGGCAGAAAACACACTGGAGCATCCTGAAGCCGTAGCTTCTTCTCCCAATTAATATTCTCGGCATACTTCACAGCTATGCTGACTTTGCCTTGCATATAGTTAACCATTGAAAAGCTGCTGATCGCAGTAAATAAACAAGATGTTTTGCAGAGCTGGGGGGTGCTCACTCTTGCTTTCTTTGGTTGGAGATCCAGACTGCGGCAAGGCTCAGTTCCTCCCCTTCTAGTCTTTCTAGTTAGCTCAGTTTGTTATTAGTCAGATTGCCAAGGACTGGGAGGTAGGCGTAAATAGAGAGACTTCTTGGCTTTTGACTCAGCCTTTAAGCCCTTCCCCATCAGAAGTGCTTTAATCTGCCAGTGTCATATAACACAGGAGACAGCTCCACCTTGGGACTGTTCAACTCCTCCTATTTCTGCAAACGGTCTCTCCACTGCTTTGTAAAGAATAGAGAACACATGCATTTTGATGGAAATAATCACATGTGCTTTAAGTGCTCGATAATGCATTTTATTGTGAAAGGAAGATGAATAATACAGTGTTAGAATATTTTCTTTCACAGCAGTGTACTGTGCTGTTCACACACAACACACACACACACACACACACACACACACACACACACACACACACACACACACTGAAATGACAGGCAGGCTGACTGCAGGACAGTTTCTTCCTGTCATTTTAAGACTGTTGTTGGGAGAAACGGGGCACTAATTAAAATTTAAAATGTTAACACAAAACGCTTCCCTAGAGAATGTGTTTATTTTTAATTCTCATTCTTTAAAAAATAAATAAAAAGCCTTATTTTTGACTCAGGGTTTTCAGGCCTCATTTTTTCGTTGCCCCAAAGCTAATGCTTTATAATGAAGCTAAAAATTTGGTGCTGTTGTTGCATCTTCTCTCTCTCTCTCTCTCTCTCTCTCTCTCTCTCTCTCTCTCTCTCTCTCTTTAAAAATTTTTGTTTGTAATTGAAATGCCATTATTTTAAAGGGGTTTTAATTAATAAGATTATTGAAGTTGTTTTTCAGCTGCATGTCACACCCAAATATGAGATTACATCTCACAAATCAAAGTCAATAATAGTACTTAAGTAGTAATTGTAATATTTGTTTTAATTTTATTAGTCGAAAAAGAAGCTAGGTTTTCAATAATAGTTCAGATTTGAAGATTATTTGTTTCTTCAAATCTTAAAAGTTTAAAAATCTTACTGGGGGAAATCATAGACTTCAGATTTTTTAGTTCTCCAAATACTTTTATACGAAACTATTTCAAAACGTAAATGTCTGATCATTTTATTTATAAAAACAATACATTATCCAATATTTATTTCTGAAAAAGTATTCTGTTTAGGTTTACTCTTACCTAAAGACTCTAATATCATATACACAACCTTAGGTCTGTCTCATTTCAGAAAATTTCATTGAAAAAGTTTGATCATACTTAAATCATCTAGAAAGAAGAATCCATGATTGAATTATTGAAATGATTGACAGTAGGTACTCAGTCACATCTTTAAGGGATTTATAGCTACCCATTTGTATTATATTTTCTACTTATTGTGCTTCTAACACACCAGTAGTATTGTGTGCCAAAAGGGTGGGATAGGAAATAAAAATGAGAAACAGGAGGATGAAGATGAGATATTGGACTAAAACTCGAGAATGACTGCTTCAGATGGTCACTGGTGTATTAATTCAAACATTTAATAACACAGACAGATTAGAATTGACACAAATCAAAAAATAAGAGACCCGAGAAACTCCAACCATCTTCTGAGGACATCATTTCCTCAGTGTGTAATGTGAGGGTCCCGTCTTTCTATTCCTGAGTGGCAGACTGTAACATGGAATATAAGACAAATAAAACCTTAAGCTAACCTAAGCTGCTTTTAGTAAAAGTGTTTTATCACACCATCAGTAATATTAGACTATTTCGTAAAGGATTACATGTACGATGTTAGAGGTGGGGCACTAGAATGACTAGTTTATGTCAACTTGATGTGAACTAATGTCATTTGTGAAGTGGGAAACCCAGCTGACAAATCTGTCATCAGACTGGCCAGTGGGAAAGTCCGTGGTTCATTTTCTAATTGATATGGAAGAGCCCCGCCCATTGTGGGTGGTGCCACCCTTATGTAGATGTCCTTGGGCTGTATAAGAAAGCAGACTGAGCAAGCCTGGAGAAGCAGGTCAGTGAGCTCATAGTCTCTGCATGTTCTGCTTCTAGGATTCTGCTTGAGATTCTGCCCTGACTGGTGTAGATGACAGACTGTAAGCTGAAATAAACCCTTACCGCCTAAAGTTGCTTTAGTCATGGTATTTACCACATAGAAAGTTGCTAAGGCAGGCAGTGCAATCGTAACTTTGAGGATATTGTTAACTACATAGTGAGTTTAAGGCCAGTTTGGAATAGATGAGCCCATATATCAAAAATAAAATAAAACAGATACATTCACTTACCACTGGATCAACTTATCTCAGACAACTTGTGTACTGACTTTATAATACCATGTAAGTATGGAAGTAAAGACCATTGTGAGACTGAGCTGAATTCTGGAATCTGAAATATTGCAGAGACACACATTTGTATATTTCTTTTTACACAATATGGGATACAACTAAATACTGTTGGTGGAAAGAAAATTCTTGCTGACACTTTGTAAAAACTCTCCTAAATATTGACAAGATACTTGTGAGCTTCTCATTTCCAATGTTTAAACATAGACCCTTAAATAAATGTCATTTGAAAGTACTGATAAAGTTGTATTGAAAGGATATTTTCAATCCAAATATTCAAAAAGGCTCTCATCTTACTTTGTATACGCTATAGATTACATAAATTTATAATAATGCTACTGTAATTAAATACAAATAAGTGTAAATTGAAAACTATTTGGATGCTTTTAGAATGATTTTTGCATTGCTTTAAAATATTTTTGACAATTTTATTCAGCATTATATGAGGAGGTATAGGCAGTCGATAGCTGCTGAGCCTAGAGAATCAGTAATGTAGCTATTCTTCAAAACTCAGTCCTTTTATATTATTAGTATTTGTATGTGTGTGGGGTTGGTACATGTGCTACAGCTATAGATGACAGTAAGAGTATGGTATTCTGGCATTGGTCCATATCGTACTCCTTTTTATGAGTTCAATGGATTGGATAAGTACCACCTGGTGATACTTTGTGCTTTAATAAATAAAGCTTGCATAAAGATCAGAGAGCTAGCCATTAGTTAGCCAAAGAGGCCAGGATGTGGTGGTGCATACCTTTAAACCCAGTACTCAGGAGGCAGAGGCAGGAGGATCTCTATAAGTTCAAGGCCACCCTGGGCTAAACAAAATTGTTCCAGTCTAAAGAGAAACAAAGCCAGGCCATAATGGCTTAAACCTTTAAACCCAATACTTACAATTCACATACCTATAGTTCCAGCAGTAGAGACGTGGAGATAAGAGTGATATGGCTGGGTAGAGAGAGAAATATAAGATAGGAAGAGGCAGGAGCATTGCATTCAGTCTGAGGCCTCATAGATATAGTATTCAATCTGAGGATTGCTAAAGACATGATTGTCAATTTGGTTCAAGGATTTGTTAGAGGTAAGAAGTCTCTCTAGTGGCTGGCCCTTTATGTCTCTGATCGTATAGCATTTATGTGTTGTGTTACAAGTACTTTCCTGCCAGCCTGGTCCCAGAGCCACATCAGCCCAAAATAACACAGAGACACATTGTATTAGCTATGTAACTGTTGGCCAAGGCTAGAGATTCTTATTGGATAGTTGTCTTAACTATTGACTCATTTCTATTAATCTAAGTGTTTCCACATGGTCTTATCTTACAGGAGAGAGGATAATGGGTGTGGCCAGTGCAACAGGTGTGGGTGGGGTGATATTTCACTACATTTACCTGATAGCTGACTCCAGGTTTTTGGTATTAGAACTTGTGCTACAGTGCCGTTTTATAAAATAAATAAGTATTTAGTATCACTTGTTCAAATTTTATATTTCTATATAAGGCTTAAAATGTATTTATTTCATTAAAAATTAACCTGAAATAAATTAACATTTACTAACAATTCCAAAACCTAATATCAACTCAAATATCTATTTTAGTAATATATTTTCCATTGTATAATTATTTATTTCAATAAAATAAAAATATCTTTCAATAAGAATGAATAAATTTTGCCCAGGGTACAAAATTTGAAATTATAACATAAATAACAAAAAGTATGTAAGTGAAACAATACTTCTGCTTGGAGATGGAAAGTTTTCTCTGAAAATGTAGTTTTTAATAAATTAACTACACGCTAATGAAGGACCACACATACAAAAGCATTTGCTATTTTGGAAGCCCAAACTGGTTTAATGTCTTAAAAAGACAGAGATTTGGGTAGATGGGAAAATGAAGGGTAGACAGTTATCTGAGAAGAGTTGGTGGCCAGTGAAATGATAATAAATTGAATTTAATCATGAATGGAATAATACAAGTTAATAAAAAGAATAGTTCTTGTAATTGCCATAGTTCTGTATTTTTCAAATATTGAAATTATAATTCACATTCATCCAGTAGAAGAGAAGTCCATCAAATTTTACAAGCATCATTTTTCAGATACACTCTTGGAAAGAGAGTATAACAATTACCAATGTTTTACTTGTAACAACAATATGAGAGACATACACATGTCTAGCTTGTAAAAACTTTGATTTGTCTGGGTAAGTTTGAGGAAATATATGAGGTAAATGTAATTGTCCTATTGTACAGAAGTGAGAGTTCAAGAGAGTAGTCATTTGTCATTGAAACTTTCTCTAAATTCAATTTTTAATTGAATCTTAGATTTCATTCACACATAATATGATCTGGCTGCAATATGTAAAACTAAAAAATAGGACAAATGGTTTAAAGATAAGATTAACAGTCAAAAGCCATGTTGTTGATTTGAAGTCTGTTGACATTGACAAACAACACTTAACCCAGCAAATCCTAAAACAGAGCAAAGCGAAGCACGGAACAAGGACAATCAGATGTTTCATAGGAAATATTTCATGGATACCATTACACTCCTTTTTTCTGACTGATGGCTAAACAATGTGCAAAAATTCCAATGCAAGAAACAATGCCAGTGTGAGGTATCTTCATTGCAGAGAGAAATTTTGAGGTAGGGCTGATATCCCCTTTTTATTTTTATTTTTCCTGCACACTATATAGAGTGCATTGCACTCATGAAATAGTCAAACAATTTCTGGACTGTGCAAAGTTACACTACTTACTAGAAATTCCTAAATGCATTCATCCAGATTTGCCTTTGCACACACAACAAAATAATACTAAAGCAATTGATTTAAAGTTAAAAGTAAATTGATTCCTGTATCTTTCCAAAAGAAATCTTGACACAGTCTATAAAATCAAATTAGCTTATATTTAAATGTTTAACGGGAATTGTAGTTGACTCATAAGGAGCTGAATGTTAGGTGAACTGTGAAATACTATTTCCTTGAGATTATGACAGTCCAATTAGCTGGGTTTTTTTGTTTGTTTGTTTGTTGGTTGGTTTTGTTTCCTGTCTATAGCTGTTTGTAGCTAAGTGAGAGTAGGATAAATAATTAAAATTAATAAAACGTGATTGAATTTTTATTTCAAAAAGACAACTGAACTTACATCTATTTATTTCCATTTATTGAATCATTGAAACCCTCAATAATATAATAATTAATATACGAACATATATTTTTGTTATTCATTGAGATACCATATTTTGGTCTTTCTCCACATAGTGGGTTCACACAGCCCTTGTTGAAGCTGATGTGCATAGATGTTCAAGAAGATGCTCCCTCCTCATGTCACTCATTCAGCACATTTAGTGTGGGTTATACTTTCAGATACTGAGTGAGAAATCTCTAAAATCATAACGTTAAGTGAAGAAATTACCGACATAAGATGGACTGGTTGACATGAAAACACAATTACAACCTTTTAAATTGGCTTAGATAGTGATGTTTGTTACAAAAAGATTCATGTCCTATAAAATTAACAAAATAACTGGCAAGGTACAGGTTTACTGAGAAATGGAAGTACCTGCTCAACAGATGAACCAGTACACCCTACAGGGTGAAATATTTGGAATTGATAAGGAGAAAACCAAGTAAAAGCCATTTTCTACTTGATTACTGTTACCATTGGAAAATTATTACTTCGTTAAAGACAGAAGAAATGAATGGTGACAATTTTTATTTAAGAATGTTGGGAGTTTTAGGGAGGAGTAATTTTCCTAAAACCTCAAAACAACAATATATTTTAATATAGAATTATTTTAATTACTTTTGTCAATTCCATACATGAGTACTATATTTACACCATTTTGAACTTTTCTTCCCGCCCTCCAGCTATTTCTGTATCACCACTTCCACTCAAGTTCATGAAATTTTCTTAGCTCTTAGAGGCACATATCTGTAATTATATGTGGATATGTATAAAACCTGTTGGGGACCAAATAATGCCATCACTTCACAAGTGAATGGGCAAAAATCCCTTGAGGGACTACTCTAGATGAAGTTCAGATAATTAATTTCTACTGAGTAAAGAAGATTTTGTCTTTTCCAATGAGAATTCCCAATATGTTATAAAATACCAAGTGGCCAGCTACAAACATAGATGTGTATGAGTATATAATATTTTTTAAGTGTTTCAGCACTCAAAGAATAAATTTTTGATTTATAAATTATTTCACAAGAAGTTAAAAATATTCATTCAGAATTGACCTACATCCATCCTATAGATATATGCTTTTCATGTTTTATTTCAGAACAAAAATGAAAATGTAGGCTATGAAGACCTTTATGAACATTTGAAATATAATGTAACTATACAGTCTTTGATTTTCCCATTTATACCTTATTGTACAAATGTTTTCCCATTAAAAACACTGAAATTACTTAGCGTATACCTTAAAAATATTTAAGTGCCATAGAATAGTACTGTGAATATAGTTTATTAGGAAAATATGACAATATTTTCTATAATCTTCAAGGATATATAGACTAAAATATGAGATATAGTGAATATATTAATTATGATAATTTGAATAAAAGTTAATCTTATGATGATCATATTACTGAATTTAATTTAAATTTTTTGATGTTGAAAAACCTTTTGATTTTATGAAGTAGAGAGGGAATCTTACTTTATAATAATCTTTAGGATTAAATATCACATATACTTTGTAATATATCAGATTTTTTCCTGGGCAATAATATAAAGAAAATTCTATCTACACAGGAAGCTGATGGAAACTCATAATTAAGACTATATGTTTGTTCCTCTGTAATCAGTGCAAAGTTTCCTGTCACTGGACTACAACGAAGCGGTAACTAGTCTTTGAAACACTGCATTATTTTTTTTTGATGAATAACCATTACCATAAACATATCTTACATATGGCTCATTACTTTCTCTGTTGCTCCAACTCATTAGGTTGTAAGGCACACTAACTCTTCAAATACCACAGACTTAAACATAAATTTGCAGCACAGTGTCTATACCTGGAGAAAGAAATCAATACAAAGCAGCTCTTACCTGTTCTTCCTTTGTCTGTGAACAGCCACGTTTCTGTAACGTATAACCTCTGATATTATTGGAAAGTACCTTTCATGTCTCTTCACATCTAGTGAGTAGAGAATATGGAAGTAAAGATTTGAAATCTAAAGGCAATATTGAATATTTGTATGTTATTCCTAAATATTAAGATTATTATACAGTCGTCTTGATCTAAAACATTTTTACTCTTTTACTGCCCTCTGGTGGAACTTAATAATTGGTACAGAAAATATAGAGTACAACACTTAAGTTTTTGTTTTTTGATTTTGTTTTTGTTTTTGTTTTGTTTTGTTTTTTTAATTTCAATGAATGGGTCTTGCAGGATACTTTGCTAATAGAACATTATCCTGCCAGAGTACTAGAAATACCATTCAGTTTTTTTTTTTTTTTTTTTTTAAGGTATTACAAGATGCAATTGTTGGAACCATTGGCAATTTGTTATTTCATAACCCATGATCTTTTCAATATTGATTATAAACATTCCTCAAATAAAACAAAATGCATGCAGTAATAATTAATTTTAATCCATAGATGACTACAGATTTGTTTTCCTTGTATATTGGTAATACTGAATATTTTATTATTATACTATGACTTGTATATAACACTGAGCACATTATATATGTAGAACCATTGTTCACATGATTCTTAATAGCACAAACTTAGAATAATTCATGAAACAATTACTTAAAAGTGAGAAAATACATTATAAAGAGATATGATTACCTCTCAAAACCCAAGTTTCTTTTCAGAATCTTAATTTTCCATTTTTATTTTGTTCTACTTTTAGAATTTATTCTGCTATTTGTATTTTAAACAATAGACAAGATGAATATGGAGCTTTTATTTTGATGCTGTGTTTAAAAAGAGCAAATTGTTCCTCTAATATTAATTACAAAAAATAATTTCTCTAAAATTCATTCAAGTTAGTGCGTGTTCTGAAAACAACTGAGGACAAATTATAGATATTTATAAGTTGTGAATTACATTGATATACATACATACTTATGTTAAACAAAATTAATATACTTTGCATAGAAGGTAAAGACTACATCATTAGGATAATGTGTGCACTTAACTGGCAATTTCTTTTTCTTTGCTCATTGCTGTGACAAATTCTAACTCACTTATTCTTCTAACCTTAAACCAATGAGTATGGATCTGGCAGAATGTCTGCCACTAATACAAATTCAAGTTTTGGAGATTGCTGCTCTTCCTGGGTTATACCAATGGAGCAGCCTCATGTCTATCTGTGTTTATGATTTCTTCTTTGTTCATAATCAAGTAAATCTCCCGACCAGTTTTCTCATAAAAACTTAACTGACTGATGACTGATCATAAAATTATTAAAAAACACATTGGTAATTGGAACTAAGTTCCACTTTCATTTTTTCACAAAATTTGTGTGAGAATTAGTAAGACATGAACAGATTACCTTTTCATAGAACCTGTTCTTTGGAACTCAAAGTCATCAAATGTAATGGTTTTCCATCAGTGTCTAAACAGAAGCACATCCCCATGGTTCTAAGTGCCTTTGAAACTTAAAGCACCTATCATAAAAATGTACAATCTCCATAGACTGGTCAGAAATACAAAGTAAGGAATACACTGGGATAAGTTATCAGGATATACACATACCAGCAGTATAAACTGTTTGAGTTCACTGCGTAGTATTGGCACCTGAAATCTGTCCTATTTAGTAACTTCTGAAAGTGAACTACATAGCCATTTGCCATGGTAAAATTCCTTGTGCACATGTGCCGGACTTCTAGATTAAAAGAACCTTGGCCATAATTATTTAACTTGGTTTATGATTTTAGTATTACAACATACATAAGTTTAATTTAATATAATTTAGTGTTTCTTTGGCATATTTAAATATAAATAGCAAAAAAAAACACAAGAAAATTCTTTTAATTTTTTAAAATTAAGATGTGTCTCTAACTTGTTGGTGATTGCCAGTCCAGTCTTCAAAAAACCTTGGGTTCAAATGCCCATCACCTTTAAAATGTTAATCTGATTATCCAATTAGAAAAAAAATATATTTCTTTACTGTTTCTGCTCCATAGTCTGATGGGAGATGCTATTCTGTAAATCTGTTTCTCCTATTGGTTAATGAATAAAGTGCTGTTGGCAAATAGAAAAGCAAGATAGGTGGGACTAGGAGACAAGGAGGACTCTGGGAGATGTAGGAGGTGTTTCAAAACGTAGGATCTAGAGAGCAGAATGCTGTGCCCTCTCTCCGGTAGGATGAGACACATGGAAATACTTAGATTAATGGAAACAGGTTAATATTTAAGACAGAGCTAGCAGATAACTGGCCAATATCACTATATCTAATAAAGGGTCTCTGTGTGTTATTTGGGGCTGGCATGGCACTGGGACCAGGCTGGCAGGAAAACCAATTGTAACAATAGTCAGCCTTAGTGTATTTTCCTGGTAACCAGCAATTAGCACTTCTCTTTTATGTGTGGTTTCAATGAGAATGACCTACACTGGCTCATATATTTGAATAATACTAGGGACAAACTTTGAATAGATAGCACAAAAGGGAGTTGCTACTGTTTATGCAGGCATCCCAATTGATTTGTAAATTATACAGGTCTCATTTAGACAGCCTTATTGCTGAGATTTCACGGGTTCAGTATTCCTGTCATGTGTAGAAGACACTACCTAGCAGCAAGAGTCACAGACCTTTGGTTCTTGCAGCCCTACCCCCAAACACCTCTTTATAACCACAAGCAATCTTTTTAAATGGAAAAGGGGAATTATGGCATGGAAATGAATACTTTGCTTTGGAATGGATTTTCTTTTATTAATACAATTTAAGGTCAATTTTGTGATATGTATATTTCTCCTCTTGTTTAGGTATTGTGTTTATATAGCTCATTGGAAAATGTAATGTATAATTTAGTACAGATTATAGAGAGTTACTTATGATAGTCAAAACTTGGAGTTAAGTTAGTTAGGATTTCTAGATATACAGAGATATATTTGAGATGAATAGGTATTCTTCAAATCTTTCAAAGACCTACAGAATATGGCATTTAAAATAGTTTAGGGTTTTTTCTTGACAGTGAGGCACAACTGCTCCTGGTAACACCACCTGCGTCAAAAAGAAAGATGGACATCGAAGAAACACAATATGGAGTTTGCTTCTAATATTGGCAAGACTAGCCATTTGGGCAAGGTACTGCTCTTCTGGACTGTTTGACTTTATGTTATAGAAACTGGACATGCAGGACCCACAAAAAGGTTACTGCTGATGCAAGATGGACATTGCTACAGATTCCTGCTTCATGGAAGAGGCTGCCTGACAGCCAGATAGTCTACAGGACACAGAGAAAAGTGACTGACAAACTGCCTTTACAGGTGGACAGTTTAAAGTTTCCTGCTTTGTTGAGGAGTCTGGACACACACTATGGCCTATGGGCTGAAGATGGAACATTACAGAAGAACTTCGGATGACTGACTAGGCAATGCATTGTCTCTGTCATTTCTAGAATTTATATATTATCCTTCTATGGTCTTTGATGGGATTGAAGACAGATAGTTATGGTTATAGTTTTCCTTACTTAGAATTAAACATAAGTTACATATAGGACTTTGGACTCACAAAGATAGGGTAGATGATATTACTTTGGACTCACAAAGATAGGGTAGATGATATTTTCTTTAAGTCTTACAAAATGTTAATGGACTAAACATTGTTTACTATGATTCTTATTTGATAACTGTTATATGATATATTTTGCTATGTTAAAGTTAAACCCCTTCTTTTACTTTAGACAGAAAAGAGGAGATGATGGGAGATGTTACTCTGTATATATGTTTCTCATACTGGTTAATAAAGCTCTGTGGCCAATGAGATAGCAAGATAGGCGTGGCTAGGAGACAAGGAGGAATGAGGAAGTAGGAGGGAGGAGTCGAGATGTAGCCCAGGGAAGAAGCAGGACGCCCGCCGCGGCTCCCCGATAAGAAGACCACGTGGAAATACTTAGATAAGTAGAAATGGGTTAATAATTAAGGCAGAGCTAGCCCATAAACAGTAATGGTAACTGGCCAACAGGATTGTATCAAATACAGAGTCTCAGAGTGTTATTTGGGGCTGGTGCGGCTGAGGGCCCAGACTACTGGGCTGGCGAGCTGGCAGAAACATACACGCTACACCTCTTAACAATGTTTTATTTGCTTTAGGTATTAAAGATGAATCAACTGGGAATGGGAACTCCACAGTTACTTATTTTGTGCATTTTGACTAGTTAGAGATCTATTTAACAGGTTTTGTCTGTTGTAAAAGGAAGATGATTGAGGTTTTAGGTGTAATGATAAATGTTCATAAAACAGTGTGAAATCATTCTGATTAATGACATTGGAAGTAGCTGATTCTCCAATTGGGTGTGTGACCTTTCCACTCAAGTATAGTGTGTGAGGCTTACAGTTCCAGGTATAAATCTTTTTTATGGAGTATTTTTAAATTACAAAACAAGCTTCTTCCAAGATAAAGGTTCCAAAACTGTAACACTAGTGTGGTGGCTTCAAATAAAAAGGTTCTCAAAATGAGTGGCACTATTAGGAGCTGTGGCTTTGTTTGAGTAGGTGTGGCCTTGTTGGAGGAATTGTGATAGCAGGTTTTGGTGTCTCTATTCTCAAAATTTCTCTCAGTTTGATAGTCATTCTGCTGAACGTAGTAGGAATCTCATCTCCTTCTCCAGCACTGTGTCTGCCTGCATGCCAGCATGCCCTGCCATGATGAGAATGGACTTACTGTAAGCAAGCCGCCACAGTTAAATGTTTTTCTGGAAAGAGTTGCCATGGTCATGGCAACTTTTCAAAGCAATAGGTATCTGACAAGCTTCACATTGGTTAGAATTTTTTAATGCTTTTCAATTGCAGGCCGGATGATTAGCCTCCAGGCACCCAGGACCAGAAGGGAAAAATCCACTGTGTTGGCACATAATGGACTTTTCTGTCTGAGGGTGTTAGAGGAAAAAGAAACTCACATACTCTCTTCATGGTTTCTTTCTCTGTTCTTTGTTGTTCTTTTGCATTTTCTATTTCTTTTCTCACTCTTGATGTTTTCTTTCTAGCTTCACTCTTGATGTTTCTCTTCTATTTCTCTCATTCTTGATATTTTCTTCTAACCCCCTTTTAATCATTTTCTTGTTTCCCTTACAGCTCACATAGCCCAAGAAAATCTTTCAGGCAACACTAGGGTCAGAAACAGGTTAAATTCCATTTCTCAAGTGAATGATTATAGGTAAAAGATTAAAAACAGAGCCACACCACCAACTCACATGCAATATATCTAAGTAACTTGTCACAGAGCAAGGAGCGTTTTCTCTCAGTCAGCTCTTTCATTGACAGGCTGCAAATTGTAATTGTAAATAAAGAATCAATCACTTTATTATCTACTTTGGGAGGCAATCTTACAAGGAATTTTAAATGAGTCATAAATCTAAACTAATGAGGAGCCCTGAAAAATGAGAAAATTATATACTTACAACCTATACTTCTGAGTGTACTAGGACTGATAGCCATTTCAACCTTTTGCCCTGTGTTCTCTCAAATAAAGGAAGGGAATTCAAACTAACTCATGACTATATTAACGTTTTGAACTAACATTCTGTAATCAGGAGTGGTAAATTCTGGATTTTCCTTGGACCCTGAGGTGCCTGGAGTGTCTCTGGACAGGAGACAACCAGAATGCCATAAACCCTCCAGTTTCGACTCAAGTCAACATTCTTGAGATACCATTAAAAAAAAATGAATGAGGTGAACATTGATCTAAAGACTGCATTCTGATATCAGAAAATTAAGGTCAGGAATATCTTCAAAGAATTAATACTTTATCAGCTGTCAACAATCTGGTTGTTTTGTGTTTATGACCCTAGTCTAATAATAAGATGGGTCAGATAAAAGTCATTGTAAAGTTTAGATTGTTTTTATGGGGATGTTGTTCTTTAAAACCATTAGTAAGTCTTCTGTTCTAACACAAGTTACTTAAGAGCTTTCTTTCTGCTAATGGCACACACCAAAATCCACGACTACATTTTTCACATCAAGAGAATTAGAGCCAGCCTAGTTACTGGAATCCAATGTTTTTCCTTTAATCATTAACCTGAGCTGTCATCTAGAGCAGTTCCTTAGGTGGAACTGTGAAACTTCGCTGTGAAACATACCCTTTGATTTATTTTTATTTATTAAAACTCTATATAAGCTATCATCATTATTAGTGTAGATCGGGGTGTCTTCTTTTTGACAATCCACAGTTAAAAATGCCCAGTAGACTCGAATGTTTCCATGAGAGGGACACCTGACTCTGGATAATTTTCTAGCCCCACCAAATTGCCTACGTTTCACTTGCATAGCTTGAAAGCAGAAGTAAATATGTTGTTGTATACATAAGCTAGCTAGAGTTACTTAATTTAAAGCTGACACTACGGGGCATGGGAGGGAGGTAGAGAGAGAGAGGGAGGGAAGAAGGGAGGAAAAGGAAACTGGGATCAATATATAAAATAAGAAAATAAATAAATAAATAAATAATAAAAAAATAAAACTGATACTTAATGGCAAAGGAATAATCAATTTTTTCCCCCAATAGAGTGTCACTGAGTACATTTCAGGGTAATTCCATGCCTAGGAGTAGTTACCCAATAGAAACAAACTCCAAGCAGTTTTTTTTTGGTGTGTTGTTGTTGCTGTTATTGTTATTTCTCTGGAATTTTTTAATCTTATTCTTCTGTTGACTATTTATTTCAATAATTGCTTTTCTAGGGTTGGGACATAACATTAGGTGGGTAAGGGAGTGGTGCAAAGGATTTGGGAAGATGGAAAAGGGGAGGAAACATGACCAAAATAATTTGTAAAAAATTAATATATATCATTAAGTATGTGATTTCTCCCTTTGCTTCCACTACATTGTACTAAGCTGCTATTCTATGAAATTATCCATATATTCCTTGTCAAAGGTATATCTGTGTTGATGGTCTATTTTGATTCTGAGGGTATCAGGAAAAAGTCTTGATTCTTACATGCTCTGCCATCCCTTTTATGACTAATGGGGAATAGATTTTCAGTGTAATGGCTCTGTAGAAACATCAGTCGGGTTGTATTATGACATTTTAGAGTGATTCAGAAAATAGGGAGATGTGATTTTAAAAATACCTGGTTTTAATAATCTTTTATATTTGGCCTGTATTAAAGTAATGAAGATCTTCTGAGTGCTTTGAGCCCAAGGAACACCAAAGCCCCTCTTAACATCACTGTAATTGAAACTGACCACATTCTTCAATTCGGGGTAATCAAATCACATTCTTCCAAAAATAAATTTATTTATCCAAGTCAACTGGCCACTGCTTTCTTTTAAAAAAAATTTATTTGTGGAGTAGCATGCATTACACTGACACTTACTAAAGTGTTTAAAAAATAGCAGCATGAATAAGGAAAGCTAAAAGTAAACAATTCATTTCAAGAGAAATGTAAATGACTTTTCTTTACCAGACAGCAAGATACCATTTCATTTCTGCTGCTGTAGTTTTATACAGGTGCATTTGGTTTAGTAAACAATGTATCATAATTTATAATAACAAGATGTAATATCAAGATTATTTAGTGCAATGTAGATTTTTTTAAAGGTTTCTTACTTTTACATTATGTGTATGGGTGGTTTTTTTTTTTATCTGTTTGTAAGTACATTATTAGTGTGCAGTGCTCATAGAGCCAGAAGAAGGTATCTGACTTCCTAGAAAATTGGTCATAGATAGATATGAGCCATCAAGTAGATGCTGGGACGAAACCAGAGTCTTCTGAAATATTGTGGCCAGTCTGGGGTCAAACTCTATGACAACACTATGAAATGGTCATCCTCATTCAACAGACAAGAAAGTGAAAATTCAATAGAAAAGTAGAAAAGTGAATTCACCACCACATCTAGAAAATGACAGCCTATTTAGGTTTGGATGTGGTATAACTTTTGCTTTATTGCACCAGCATGTTCTCATGAAATAATACATCAAGTCATATGTGTTTAAAAAGGAAATATTAACTATATGTGGCCTTGCAAGCCTATAGTCACAGGATTTGGGAGGCAGAAGCAGACAGATTTCTGAGGTAGAAGCCAGGCTGACCTAAATAATGTGTTCCAGAACAGTCAAGGTTGCACAGAAAAACTCTGCCTTGAAAAATGAAAAAAAAAATGAGGTGGAGGACAATAAATAAATTATCCAATGTCATATTTGCATAATTGCATTAATCACAGAATTTTTAAAATGTCATTACAATTAAATATGTTGAATTATAATTTCATAATATACTTACAAAGACGAGTATTTTCATAAGAACCAAAGTTAAAAATCAAATATTTTACCATCTATAAATCATTGTGCAAACATTGAAAACTGTTAATTTTTAGTTCAATATCTCCCTCTGCTGTTAGCAAACACAAACAAAAACCATGTGTTGCTATGAAAGAATGTATTTATAAAAAAGAAACTTGTAGGTTGTTCATGTTTTTCTTTCATTCTTTAATTATGAAAATGTGACTCATTTAAAATATAAAAATATTAGGCATTATATACAGGGCAACAATTTTTTATAAACAATTGATTTCCCTGGTATCTCTGTCTATGATTCAGGTATTTATTCACATAATAATTATCAAATACAAGAGAATATGAATTTTTTTCTTTGTTGATCCATATAAGATATTTTAAACGGTCTGTTATTTGGAATTTTCATATAAAATTGAATTTATAAAATATTCTTTTTATATTCATGTATAAACAAGTCAAACTGTCTTAACACTTACTTCTTCATTAACTCCTTGAGTAGTCTGAGATAGCAAAATAAAATGCTACCACAGATCTCTAAAATAGTTGCTAAAACTACAAATGCAAAGCCACCAAATTACTAGAGTAAAACGTTTTATTATCACAAACATTTGTTTATGAGATATTACCATAGCTTTCATTTCCAAGAGAAGATATCATTTCTGTATTAACTATAAATAATTACTTTGTGCATAATTATATTATTTTATAATTATACAATGTATTCATAATACATATTATATTATTCCATGAAATATTATACATATTGGAATAATTTGCCTTTTGTAACTATAAAAAAATAAACTTAAGGTTAAAGTACAAAATTTTAATGCTTTTATCAAAGAGATAAAAATAAAGGTGATATAGATTCAAATTAAATTCAGTGAAGAAATGTGACATGATATGCATTGTTGTACAATAAATTAAGACAGGATAGCTGAATGGTAAATGTGTAAAAGCAATAACTGCCAAATATACGTGATGTAGTCGTATTCCTCATGCCTACATGGTAAAATTAAAGAACAGATTACTAAAGATATCATCTTATTATGTGCTTATCCCACTCCTAGCAAGAAAAAAACTTTATAAATAAATGCAATATTCTTTAAATATATGGCAATAAATTTAATATATTAACTATGGAAATATCAAGTATTTGTTTTTAGAGGGTGTAGGCTTAATTTTCAACTATTCCCTATCTTTATTTCTACTTTAAATTTCTTACACATAATTGTAGTTAATTTTTGTTATTTAACTTGTTGAAGTTGCATAAAATAAAAATTAATTTATGTCTTGGACAGGTGTGATGCACCTAATCCTGTTTAGTAATTGATTGTGCCTTGTACCTGATCCTGCTGTTCATAGATTCTAATATGTATATGTGTATATTATATATGTGTATATTTATATGTGTCTCTACGTGTGTGTGTGTGCATGCATCTCTTTTTCTGTGTGGTGTGTGTTGGAGGCAGAAGCAGGCAAATTTCTAAAATGAGGCCAGGTTGGCCTCCAGAATGAATTATAGAACAGTCAGTGCTACACAGACAAAGCTGTCTTGTAAAACAAAACAAAACAAAAAAACAAAACAAAAAGAGGCAGAGATATTAAATAAATTTTCATATGGCATATTACTATAATCACATTATTTACAGAACTTTACAAATCTAAATTAAGTCACAAGTACACAAACATGTGTGTAATTTAAAATAATCATAAAATTTAAATAAATTTTGACCATTTCTTTTCTTCCCCCAAGTTCATTAAGTACATGTCCTCCTCCCTCCCAACATTTCTCAAAAACTAAAACCCAAACCTAATACAACAAATTAACTAAAACCTTTAAAAAGACATATGACTTTACCCACAAAGAAACAAAATATTAAAACACCAAACTGTAACCAAATTAAGCATTCAAAATTAACAAGCTAGCCAAAAAAACAAAAACAATAAGAAAACTGTGAAATCCAATGTTTGTTGGTCAGCTAGTCCTGGACATGCAATCTGACCCAGAGCTTGATACAGTGAATTTCCATCTCCCAGAAGGTACAAATGACAATTCCATTGTTAATTTTTGTCCTAGTGTCTATGCTTATGTTCAGGCAATCATTCATTCTTTGTTTCATTCATTCATTCATTCAAAAAACAAACAAAATAAAACATAATGAGATTAACAAAACCAATCACATTGAAGTCAAACAAGAAAGACCAACATATGGAGAAGAATGCACGAGAGGACACACTAGTCAGAGACTAAGATATTGGCACAATATTGTGGTTCAATAAGGGTCAGGATAAACAAATAGGTCGAATAGATGTTTATTAAGGGAGAAACAACTCACAACACAGACAGATGAACACAGCAGTTAAAGCTGGATGCTCCTCTCTCCATGTCCCTACAGAAAAAGCCTTTCTCCGCCTCCTCTAGAGACTCAGCTCCACAGGTCACTTCCGCCCCTGGCTCCACCCCTCAATGGGTGTGGTCAGTGCCACAGAAGCAGACACAGTGAATATCCCACTACAGCACAATCAGGAATCTTTTAGAAACTTAACTGGGATCCATAAATTTCAATATTTTAAAATATGATTTCTTAAAATATATCCAGTATTTTTTTTGTAATTTCAATCTTTTGCAAAATTCTAAAATGTTCTCTTAAAATGGTTTAAAAATCTTCTGAGAACAAAATGCCCTATTTTACTTCAAGAGGGAAAAGTGATGCACAACCATAATCTACACGAAGCAAAAATATACTCTAGTAGCACAAACTATTTAATATTTAATGTCTGGCATTTATTTATAAGCCTTGTTTTTCTGATAAGATAGGAATTATCAAGAAAAAATCCATCCTAATCCAAAATGTCTTGTAGGACTATTGTTGCCCACTCCATGTATTCACCTTTAATTAAGATGGCTATGAAATCACATAGCATACATCTTCTCCAAGCCTAGCAAAGATAGCTGCCAGCCACGTCATTGTCTAAAGATGGCAGTATGTCACATATTGCATATATCCCAAATGGAATCATGCTAGATAATTTCTTTAAGATTACCTATGCATAGATTTTTAACTAACAACCACATGTTAGTAGCTTTAAGTTAACCTTTGTCATAGATTTTGTAGACTCTTAAACATATCCAATAAAATAAATTTATAAATCTCGAGGTGTAGAATGTTCACATAAACCAAGTCTAAATTTTCAGCTGTTGTGCTTTGTTCTCAGTGCCATGAAACCCAACCTGATACAAGGCATAGAGGAAGCTGTTAAACATGTTTGAATCTAGACAAGGGGTACAAGAAAACCAACTCTAGAGCCAGCTTTCCAATAAAATAGAACAGCATGGAAACAACTTTAATTTCATCCACAGCAAAAAGACTGGATCTAAACATCTTCCAACTCAAATCCAGGTGCCAGAGAGCTCAGAGGTATATTCTGAGGCCCAGCCATAAAGGCAGCCTCATGGTGATGGGTGGCTGGAAGCATCAGAGACAATAAGCATAGTCAACTCATGTCTAGTTATGTGTCACCTTTAAACAACATTGGCAGACACACTAGAATACAAAACAGACCAAGTTGCCAATGATACATGGATACTCAACTACTTGAGAAAAACGTGAACATAACTTTCTTCAGGAAACATGCTTTGTTACTGATTATATAGATTTTTAAAAGTTCCTGAAGATCAGCTTAGAAATCCTGAGATAAGAGTTTACAGCACAACCATAAGATACAGACAAGAGTTCAAAGAAATCATAATATTAAAAGATTTTCAACAGTGAGAAAGTAGAACCTTAGAGGTAAGAGGCACACTAATCCCCTGATGAACAGAGACACAAATATTTCAGTTAACTAAGTGCAAACTATATCTAAGAACACATCAAAATTATCATCCACAACAATGAAGCAGGCTTTATCTCAGAGATACAGGGATGGTTCAACACACATAATTTGACTCTGTAGATTTTAATGTTGTCCCATATTTCTAGTTGTAAGACAATTGAAAAATAGTCACTGAAAGATTGCCAAATGAATCATCTCTAGGTTCTAAAGTGGTTTATATGACTATCTTTGGATTGTATTGCATTTATATATTTTGATGAAAATAAGTGATTAATGGTTACTATTCTTCACTGATTGCATTGACTTATCTCATGTGCTGTAAATCACAATGATGACTATTCATATTTCCCACACTTAACAGCAATTTTGCTGTCTTCATTCTTGTTAAACAAATGTTTCTGACTTATCTCATGTTGAAGGAGTTTGTGAATAAATGGAAATTATGTCTCAAAAATATATATGTATAATAATTTCAACTTTTTAAGGTGAGAAGATGAAGAAAAGTAATAAAAACAAACAATATAAATATACTAACATCTTAGATTTCTCCATCCTCTTAACTCTGCCTTCCAGAAATGTTTAATCATTAAAAAACTATAAGCTATTACAAATAAGTCTGACACCAGTGACTATTCAATAAACACCCTTCAGGTGTTGCATCTGGGAGATGATTCACATCTTTAAGAGAATCCTTAGCAGAGGCAGAACAATGTTAAAAATGAAATAAGATTATAGGACATAGGTAGTCCCTCGAGGTTGGCAGATATACGACTCTAAACAAATGGCATCCAGAATGCTGCAAAAGGTTTTGAAGAGATATTGAAGTCCCCTGTAAGTTCATTAATAGATATGAAGATAACCTTGAGTTTATTGTGACAAAATTTACATTCTTCCATTTGTTTCTTATTTATTTAATTATTTCCCCAAAAATCCCACAACTACTATTTTTCCTTAGTGCCATATCCATGCCCTGTAAGGATTTTCTCAGGTTTGTTTCCAATTATTCTTGGCAATTACAAGAAAGTATTTTATTCATAATAAAACATTATATCTGTTCCCATTTGCATACTACATTGTTAAATATCACATAGCATTAAATTCTTTTTAAATTAATTCTTTGAAGAGAAACAGTGTATCTTGAGCTAGTTTCTGCCTAATTTACTAGGTTTCCTTTAAATTTGTAGCTTTAGTGATACTATCAGTTTAGTTTTACATTTTCATTTAAGTTAAAATGGCATGGATAAAACTAATCTATGCCATAAATTAGTTTGTACAATCTTTTATTAACTTGAAATCAATATAAACTATAAAACTTTATCCTCAGAGGATAATTTTGATTTTAATGTATAATTGTGATAAAAGAAGTATTTAATTTTTATAAACACAATTTATGTCTTCTAAATTGTTGTCTTTTCTGTATCCATTAATGTCCCTTAAAAGCAGTACAAACTAACAGAATAATTAGATAAATAGCAGTTGACTTAATTCTGTCTTCAGAAGGCATCTGCGTAACAGAAACACAAGGCATTTTCAGGAATAGGAACGATCAAAGAGGTAGTTAATATTCTCTCCAACCCATACTCAGAAGAGTTCAATTAGATTATAAATGGAAGTCATGTTGCCCAAAACAAAAATGTGTCCATCTGTTCCTAAACTTAATGCGGAATTTCATCAAAAACCTACAGATAGAGAAATCTGAGTAATTCTAAATAATGCTATCCTAGAGGCTCATTTCCCCACTTTAATGAATGTGTCTAAAAGGCAACAATATTTAAAGCCATCCCTGTATTAAAGTTATTTCTTCCTTGGCAAGCTAACAGGCTTTCTAATTCAACATCTTCTTTGATCTCTGTTGCTTTGAAAATAAGACTGACAAATAGGATTATCTATTTAAGAGTTACCAGCAGTAACATTTATAGTTTGAATGTTTCAGTCTGCTATATCCCAGGTATACCTCACCATTACATCACATACATAAATCACACACACACACACACACACACACACACACACACACACACACACACACAAATTTAAAATCCTCTTCACCTATATAATTTTATTGTCATAATTTTGAGTTTTATTGTGGTGAAACCTGCATTTTGTTAAAAAAAAAATTGATATAGTTACATTTCTTCCTCTCCCCAAAACACTCCAATGATAACTTCTTGCTCTCTTTCAAATCTTTCTTTGTTAGATGTTATTGTGTACAATTTTTATTCCTAAATATAACCTGCTCTGTCTATGTAATTTTACTTGTATGTATGTATATTTTCAGTGCCATCTACAGTGCTATTCTTCTTCCCTGGGAAAACTATTTCTCCTGTTATAAGCTTTCCAAAGTTGCCTTCAGTTCTTTATATAGGGTTAACTTTTCATGGGCCTTCCCTGTCTGCTTTGACAACAGAATATTTTTTGTACTCATTCAGTACCTATTTGGCCAGACATATTGCTGAGACTTTATAAGTATATCTCCTGATATTTCTTGGAAGCACAATCTCAAACAAATTCTCTGAGCTTCTGACACTAAAAAAATCTCATCACCTCCATCCCTTAATGTTCCCTGAGTGTTAGGTGTAGAGTGCTATGAAGATGTACCTATTAAAACTCAGTTCCATATCTCTGCGTTTTGGTTGCTCATAGTTTTCTGTGGAAGTCTCCACCTGGTGTAAAGCAATTTTTACTTGACAAGTTTAATTGTTATACATACTACTCCATAATCTCTATAACTTACTGAATAACAATTGATATATTTCCACTTGTCACAGTGTTCATGTCTTATAAACTTGTCAATTTGTAGAATATTAATTAATTTATTATTGAGATAAAAGATCCCTGTGGCAGGAGAGATTGGTTAGCCAGAGATCAAAAGAGTATAAAATGATCTTGCAGAGGACCTGACTTCATGTCAGATGACACACAACCACCAATAAATTTAATTCTAAGGGATCCAACTCCCTGTGTGTTCTCCAGTCACGCAGACTCACATGCAGGCACCCACTTACACATGTGCATCACCCACCCACATCTAATAAAAACAATTAAAATACATTTTATAAAACATATTTTTAGTTACTGTATTTTATTCTATTAGAAAGAAAATCAGGAAAATGTGTACAATTTAATTGTGCCATTTATAGTATCATTGATCAATTTTCAATTTGTAATTTGGGGCTCTAATTTAGCATGAAATATAAATAAGAATTCACATAGTGGTGAAACTGACTCTGATACTTCAAGAAAAAAATCGGATT
Organism: Cricetiscus sungorus; assembly: GCA_030556225.1. Classification (NCBI taxonomy): domain Eukaryota; kingdom Metazoa; phylum Chordata; class Mammalia; order Rodentia; family Cricetidae; genus Cricetiscus; species Cricetiscus sungorus. Next base: position 49,900,173 of record JANBXA010000741.1, read on the forward strand.
GTGTATGTGAATGGGTATATATAATTTCAGGACTGGGGTGTTACGGCAGGTTGTTCCTACCTGCCGGTGCCATCCTGCTTGCCGCCAGTCTGGGACCACAGACACGCCTGCCCCAAATAACATTCAGATATTCTGTATTTGATACAATCCTGTTGTCCAATTACCATTACTGTTTATGGGCTAGCTCTGCCTTTTTGTGGGTCCTGCATGTCCAGTTTCTACAACATAAAGTCAAACAGTCTAGACAAGAGAAGTACCTTGCCCAAATGGCTAGTCTTGCCATATTAGAAGCAAACTCCATAATGTTTTTCTTCGATGTCCATCTTCCTTTCTGATGCAGTTGGTGTTACCAGGAACAGTTGTGCCTCACTGTCAAGAAAATCCCTAAACCAATTTAAATGCCATATTCTATAGGTCTTTGAAAGGTTTAAAGAATGCCTATTCATCTCAAGTACATCTCTGTATATCTAGAAATCCGAACTAACTTAATTCCAAGTTTTGACTATCATAGGTAACTCTCTAATCTGTACTAAATTATACATTACATTTTTAAATGAGCTATATAAACACAATACCTAAACAAGAGGAGAAATATACATATCACAAAATTGACCTTAAATTGTATCAATAAAAGAAAATCCGTTTCAAAGCAAAGTATTCATATCTATACCGTAATTCCCTTTTTACCTTTAGAAAGATTGCTTGTGTCATTAACCAGTTATAACCAAGCCCATTTAAATGAAAACAAACATTTATAAACAATATTTGGGAATTTGGGTGTCGTTCTTTCCAAACTACTTCCTGCTGGTAGAGGGCCCTGTCATAGAGGTCCAAAGAAGATGCAGAAATCTTGGCAGTAGTCTGCGAGGCTTTGTCTCAACTGCTTTGAATGTTGGATCATCTGGGGCATTGTTTCAGGGGGTCTGGCTTGATCAAACCATATAAGTCTGAAAGAAATCCATAGCTTTTCATTTTCTGTGGAAACAAAAATAGAAATCCTTTTCCCCAGTAACTTGTCCTTAGGCTTAAATTTTGGAGTCAAAGCATTTTTAAAATATATAAATTGAAGTAATCCAGTAGCATTTCTTTTATCAGTTGTTGTTATTTTCTCAGCAATCAAATAATTTAAAGACAACAGATCGCTTATAGTATCCAAAATTTCTCTGTGCTTTCCATGTTTACATGGCTTTTTTATTAGTGTATTTCTTATATTTCTATTTTTACATATTTTGACACAGGGTTTCTCTGTGTAACTTTTATCTGTCCTGGAATTCCCTCTGCATACCAGGTTTACTTTGAAATCACAGAGATCTGCTTGCATCTGCCTCCCAAGTGCTGAGATTAATGGCATGCGCCACCATAGCCATCCATTTTACTTTCTTTTTTCTTTTTAAACCATTGTATCCTGTTTCTTTTTCTCTCCCAAGCCAGCGTATTTTTTAAAACACAGTGTAAACCTTCATTGCAGCTCTCGTACACACCAATGAATTGTTAGCAGAGCTCTTTAAAAGCAAGGTGGCTTTTTTGACGCTTATGATAATTTTGGAAACCTCCCTTAAAGGAGCCGCGCAAATCTCTGTCTAGAGCAAAACAAATCCAACCAAGAAAATGTTGCTACCAATAAGTCTTGCTAGTCTCTGTTCTTTTGTTTCTCAAAACTATTTTTTAAGTTTTTGTTAAGTTTTAAGTGAAAGTTCTCAATCCCTGACACCATTATGTTATGGCAGGTTGTTCCTACCCGCCGGGTCCATCCTGCCTTTTTTTAGACTCACAAAGATAGGATACATGATATTTTCTTTAAGTCTTACAAAATGTTAATGGACTAAATATTGTTAACTGTAATTCTTATTTGATAACTGTTGTATGGTACATTTTGCTATGTTAAGGTTAAACCCCTTCTTTTACTTTAGACAGAAAAGAGGAGATGATGGGAGATGTTATTCTGTATATATGTTTCCCATACTGGTTAATAAAGCTCTATGGCCAATAGGAAACAAGATAGGTGGGGTTAGGACACTAGGAGGAGGAAAGAGGAAGTAGTAGGGAGGGGTCAAGATGTAGACCGGGGAGGAAGGAAGATGCTGGCCGCAGCTCCCCATAAGATGAGCTACGTGGAAATACTTAGATAAGTAGAAATGGGTTAATAATTAAGACAGAGCTAGCCCATAAACAATAATGGTAACTGGCCAACAGGATTGTATCAAATACAGAGTCTCTGAGTGTTATTTGGGGCTGGTGTGGCTGTGGGCCCAGACTGGTGGCATGCGGGATGGAGCCGATGGGTAGGAACAACCTGCCATAACTCTGGGGTGCATGTAAAAATATAATATGTAAATAAGAAACTGGAAATTTCACTTTACTCTATATATGAGCTGTAGAGGCTGAGCCTATGACCTGGAATATCAATGATGATTGTTGATGGTATGTTCTGAACAGTACAGTCAAGTGCTCATAATTCTAGATTCTGTTATCTACCCATGTTCATGAAAGAGCATAAGAGAGAACTCAAAACACACACAACAGAGCTATGAATCATACATGGGGAAAACTTTATTTTAATTTTTCTTTCAATAAAAGTTACTGTATGAGTGTTTTGCCTATAGGTATGTATATAATTGGCATTCATATACCTTATTCCCTCAAAAGCTAGAAATGTGGGTTATAGTTGGTCATGATTGTCATAGGCATGCTAAGAGCCAAACCTGTATCTTCTGCAGAAGCAACCAGTGCTGTTAATATTTGAGCCACCTTTTTTCACCCTCTCCAACACACACAATTTAAAGTAAAAGACATATAAAAGGCTTTTTTCTCTTTTTTAGTTTAAATTAGAAACAAGTTGTTATTTTTTTCTTTTTTTTTTTTTACATGTCAATCCCAGTTCCCTCTCCCTCCCCTCCTCTCCTGCCCCTCCTCTATCTCATTCCCTTCCTGATCCCCAGGGAGGATGAGGCTTTTCATGGGGAGTCTTCACAATCTGTTATATCATTTGAAGCAGGGCCTAGGCCCTCCCAAGTGTGTCTATGCTGAGAGAGTATCCCTCTATGTGGAATGGGTTCCCAAAGTCCATTCGTATCCTAGGGTTAAATACTGATCCATTACTAGAGACCTCATAGATTTATAAACAATATTTGGGAATTTGGGCGTCGTTCTTTCCAAACTACTTCCTGCTTGTAGAGGGTGCTGTCATGGTGTTCCAAAGAAGATGCAGAAATCTTGGCAGTAGTCTGCAAGGCTTTGTCTCAACTGCTTTGAATGTTGGATCACCTGGGGAGCTGTTTCAGGGGGTCTGCCTTGATCAAACCACATAAGTTGGAAGAAATCCATAGCTTTTCATTTTCTGTGGAAACAAATAGAAATCCTTTTCCCCAGTAACTTTAAAAGCAAGGTGGTTTTTCGCCGCTTATGCTAATTTTGGAAACCTCCCTTAAAGGAGCCGCGCAAATCTCTGTCTACAGCAAACAAATCCAACCGAGAAAATGTTGCTACCAATAAGTCTTGCTAGTCTCTTTTCCCTTGTTTCTAAAAACTTTTTTTTAAGCTTTTGTTAAGTTTTAAGTGAAAGTTCTCAGTTCCACTTATGACACCATTATGTTATGGCGGGTTTTTCGCCAATCTGTAGCATGTATGCTTCCGCCAACCCGCCAGTTGGGCCCACAGCTGCACCAGCCCCAAATAACACTCAGAGTCTCTGTATTTGATACAATCCTGTTGGCCAGTTACCATTATTATTAATGGGCTAGCTCTGTCTTAATTATTAACCCATTTCTACTTATCTAAGTATTTCCACGTGGTCATCTTATCAGGGAGCCGAGCCGGCATCTTCTTTCTTTCATGTCTACATCTTGACTCCTCCCTCCTCCTTCCTCTTTCCTCCTTGTCTCCTAGCCCCACCTATCTTGCTATCTCATTGGCCACAGTGCTTTATTAACCAGTATGAAAAACATATGTACAGAATAACATCTCCCATCAGGTACAAGTATAATAATTTCCTTGTTTTCATTCATGTGCTGAGTCACTTACGTTTTCAATGCAGACACACACACACACTGACAGAGAGAGAGAGAGAGAGAGAGAGAGATGTTGATGAGTCATGTGCTATTCTCCATCTCTCTTTGAAAGAGGTAGCAAGTGTTGAAATAGAAAGGTCAGAATGTAAAAAGACATTGAATCAATGCAATAGTGAATCAATAAAAGTAAAATCTACCTCATTAAAATCCAGCCAAGGACTAATTTATTGAGCATTTGATAAATTGTTTAAATTCTTTAGTTCCCATTGCTTCAAATCACAGATTCTGACCTTTATAAAAGACACTATCTTGAAGATATACTGAATAAATAGGCAAAATCTTTGAAAGTCAGTATTTTACATTGAAAAAGTAGAGACAATAAAAGTACTATTTTGTTTTGATATGAGATCTTATGAACAGTGTTTAAAATGCCCTTTAGGTTTGTTCATATTCATGAACATATTACACATATGGGTCCTGAAAGAGACAGTGACAGTGAGAGTTTATAAGTGATAAACTACTATTTTATTGACCAAAATGCAATGGCTTTAATCTTATTCAACCACATCTATGTAATAAGAGACTTGACAGACTTACTATGAAAATGCACAATTAATAACAAAAGTCTAAAAGATATATATTTGTTTTTGAAAGATATTATTATTATTATTATTATTATCATCCCTGAGTGCTTAAAATATGTACAGTAGAATTTGACATTGAATAAAAAGTAATTTTTTCTTTGATCAAGTGCAAATTTAAGAAAATAAAATTAATGTTGGTTAATGTGCATGTTAATCTTTCCATAGCACTTGCTTCTGTCATCTGAACCACATCCACACCATAGTTGTATAAACACATTGGAAGATGCAGATATTTTTTTTAAATCTAAAGTAGAGTTAGTCTTCAGTACAGTGATTGTTTGAATGAAAATGTCCCCTAGAGGATATAAGGAGTTACATAATTTTAAAGGATTAGGATTCCTGACCTTCAGTAGTATGTGTGACATTACTGGAGGAAGTATGTCACTGGGGTGGGATTTGAAATTTCAGAAGCCCAAGCCAGACCCAGTGGCTCTCTCTCTTCCTGCTGCCTACAGATATAGATGTTGAAGTCTAAGCTCCCTCTCCAGCACCCTGTCTGCCTACATACTTCCATGTTTCTCACCATGACGATAAACATCATGATGAACAAAACATCTGAAACTGTAAGATAGCCCCAATTAAATGTCTTCCTTTATCAAAATTGCCATAGTCATGATGATGCTTTACTATACAATCCTAAATAAGACATGTCTTAAGACAATAAGACTAAATTGATTAGTTTCATTTATTATTTTTTTTTTTGGAAAATTTGAAATGTCTCATTATGCAATCATGTGCCCACTTTCATGCCCTGAATCGGAGAGAGGGGCTGACTAATTCAGAGTATTAGCAGCAAGAATTTCATTAAATAATGTTTCTGATAGATTTGTCAAATACAATACAATTTATGTTACAGAACTTCAATTTTAACTATACAATCAACTGACATACACTCATTGTACAACTGATTTCCCCATGTTGCAAATGATTTACCTTTCTAGGGTGCTTAAAATTCCACTGTCTTACTACAGTATCAGGTTTAATTAGCGGTGTTGTTTTTATGTACACAGAACTATTTTGAATGTACCAGAAACACATGTAGCAGAATTCTAGCCTGAGTGATGCACACAGCCACAGACAATGCTAAACTTTAAAAAAAAATCACCCTCTTTGGGGATGGATTGTTATGGGATTGGTTATATCTAAACTAAAGAGAAGTATTTACAGTGTTGGGAACATTTTATAATTTCTTTTTATGAAAAGAACTACTGTAAAAGCCAGATCTGGGGTGTGAGCTATGATCCCCAGGCTGGTGAGATGGAGCCATCTGATCTCCAGAATGCTTTGGTTTGCTAGCCAAGCCTAACCATTGAACCTGAACTCTCAATCTCAATGAAATAAATGTCTTGTCTCAAGCAAACTAACAAACACAACACAAGTAAGAAAAAAAGAGAAATAATGCCATTAAATCTATCTTTTGAAAATTACACTTAAAATCAAACAAATTCTGAATATGAAGGTGTCTCATGGAGGAGAACACATCTGCATCAATTACAGAGTTTTAATGATAAAGATTGTACAGCGCAGAACTGAGTGACATCGTGTGCAGTACAGTTAATATAGTCCACAAAATAGGATAGGAGAGATGCTAGAAGTCTATAGACAGTGAAACTTCCTAGCATGATTGTTTTTCTATATGGTGTGAGTAGTCAATATTTGGCCTACTTTGCATCACCAATTCTAAATATGCCTTATGTATGTAAAAGAAGTAACTGTAATTACTTATATAGATTTTCTTTCCTGACCCAAGATACTCACAATTTCTGCTAATTACTATGGAAAATATTTAAATCATTTTTTTTGTCATGCTAGTACCTGAAAGAGGCGAATTAAAACAATGGCACAGTTGGGTGGGCATACACTGACATTCAAAATGGAAAGAAGCTGTTTCACAGAGAACTCCGTTATTCATTTTCTGCACGGTGCCTTTTATTTGTCCTGTTTACTTCCCCGATTCATTACCACCTCTATAAAAATATTAACAACTCTTCTCAAGCCAGGATAGCACAGATGTCAACAATAGAAACACAGGTTGGAACAAATACTGGTGTGCATCTTTAAAGGGTGCAGAAAGAACATAAGAAGATATACTGGAGGAAAATGCACGTGTGCAGGAGACTGGTTCATAAACACCACAGACCTCTTTAGAAACCAGCATGGATTTCCTGAGATTCCATTTTATGTGTTTCCATATCATTTAAAGAAGAAATACAATATTTTATGATAGTTCATATTTTATAGCTGATGATTTTTAATATTTTTATATAACAAAACTCTTCAAAACATCATATGAAAATATCTGTATTTGTGACAAAATATATAAATATGAAAATGGGTAACTTTTCCTAAAATGATCATAAATAGCCTTAGTAGATTGTACATCATTAAATGACAAGATAATATGTATTAGTTAGTAAACAATGTTACTTACGTAATTTTTATATCTTTATTTTGAAATGCCATTTGCCAAGATTTGACTGTCTGCACTCAGTATGTGTATGATCAGTTTGGTGTTTTGCTGGCAACACATAGAAAGGCAATACTACCTTTATTTTAAACACATAAAATATTTTTCGGTGGGTTAAATATGTTTGATTGCTTATTAGTTTCAAAATAATTACAATAATTTAAAATATCAAGTATTTTCATTTTTTTGTAAAAGGTTATAGTGTTGTATGTGCTGCCATCTGCTGGACTTGGTCGTTCAGAGACATGGCATCCTAAGGAAATATTCACCTTTATGAGTGCTATCAGAGAATTTCAAGTTAAATAAAGCATTTACTGATTTGCAGACTAAGATCCCAAATTGGTGAATATGTCATTCGTTTAAAAGGTTTACTTATAAATATATCAATTCATCGGCAGTTTTTCAAATTTGTAAATCTAGAATTTTAAACCTTTATTCTTAATTATGTACTCTTGTAAAATGTATTTATCTTACCTATTTACTAACAATTCTGGCCAAAACCACACAGTGTCCTCCCCAATCTGTCTCCCTCTCAATATCAAATGCTTCTTTTCTTATATGATTAAATATACCCCTGAATATAACCAGTATTGCTGATATCCATAAGTATGGCGGAGCATTCACTGGGATGTGGCTAACTTAAAAGAACTCAGGAGCCCACAGGAGAGTGTCTCTCCTTTCTATCCCTCAACAGCCATCAAGTGCCAATAGCTTTTTCACTAAGTTTGGCGTTTGGACCCCCTATTTTATTCACACTTCCATCTTGTTTTAAAGAGATTCAATCATGTTTTCTGCCTCCCTCTTCATTGCACGATAGCTGGCGTGTAAACCTCCTGGGGATCTTCTTTGCATATCTCATCTGCCATAGGAGCGCTATGTTTTTTGATATGCTAATATTCGCTTTACGTGGTTCCCAGATATCAACCCTTTTTGTCTGTAACTCATCTCAGCAGTTTCCATTGGTTTGGAGGTAGGAGCGGAGAGGATCCTGTGTAGCCTAGGATACTATTAAACTAGATTTTGAATAAGAAATCCCTAATTCAACTTTGTACTCCTCTTTGAAAAAGAACTATGAACTGCTGATGGGAAGATAACCAGCATTCACAGTGAGTGATTCCAGGGTCCAGAGGGCTCTTCCAGACCTCCTTCTAGACCATAGAATGCCATCTATGATATCACCTTCAACTCCGTTATGATGTGAGATGAGGACATCCACAAGAATGTGAATGCCAAAGCTGGTTATTATCTCTCTGGTGGTACTCCCTTGTGTCCAGGCATTACTGACAGACTGCAGAAGGAGTTCCCAGTCCTAGAACCCAGCACAATGAAGATTAAGGTAATTTCTTGCCCCTGAGAACAGCTACTCAGTCTGGATGGATGGCTCCATCCTGTCCTCACTGTCTACCTCTCAGCAGTTGTAAATCAGGAAGCAGGATATGACAAGTCTAGCCCCTCCATCAGCCACCACAAATGCTTCTATATGGAAGAGCAGGTAATAGACATCTGTTGAAGCAGCTGATTCTGAAGTATCAGTTTGCTCTGGCAAGTGCACCTACCTTATGAAACTGGAGGAGCCTTTGAATTCATATTTCTTCTTGAAGCTTGTATCTGATATCAGCACTAGACTGTAGAAGTTGTTTGATGATTTTTGAACTTGTACTCAGTTGACTGTTCCATTGATACATGTCTAATACCCTGTACTTACTTTGATTTGGTCCTTAGTTGACATGTCTTTGTCAGTTGGTGACTGGAAAGATCAGGATGTGGGAGAAAATCTCAGCCTGGTGGATTTGTATGAACACCATGTAAAGATCTGACTGACACTTGGCTGTTCCAAGTATTTTTCATGGCTGGCAAGGCTTCCTGAACAAGTTAACACTTCCATCTTACCAAGCTAATGGGGAGGGGAAGTTTGAGCCTTAGGAACCGGCTTCATTCTGATATTTTTTTCTCCAGTCTGCCCTGGGTTGTTTTAAAAGTGGTTGGTTATTCCTGTACAATTTGCCCTAGTGTTACATTGTAGGTCATTGGATTTGTACATGGGTGATTTTGAAGATTGCTTTTCTGATGGGAGATGTTATTCTGTAAAGATGTTTCTCATACTGGTTAATGAATAAAGCACTGTTGGCCTATAGGAAAGCAAGATAGGTGGGGCTAGGAGACAAGGAGAAAAGGGTAAGGAGTAAGGAGGAGTTAGCATGGAGACCCTAGAGAGAGCAGCATGTCAGCCAGTGGCTACTGGGTAAGATGAGCCACGTGGAAATACTTAGAATAGTAAAAATGGGTTAAACATTAAAACAGAGCTAGCCTGTAAGAAACTAGTACTTGGCCAACAACATTATATCAAATACACAGTCTCATTGTGTTATTTGGGCCTAGCGCAGTGGTGGAAGCTGGGGAAAAACCTACTCATAACACTTTTCTTCTTTAGTAGCTTACATAGTACATGAATACTCATCAGAAGGGACTGGGTCTTTTACTTATGAACCCACTCTATTTATAGACCTTCAAAGACTTACAACTGACATTTTTTTTTTCAAAAGCTTGAACTTTATAAGGATTCATTTTTGTGGGAGTAGATGAGATATCTTTACAATAGAGGAAGTAAAGAGCAGAAGATGCTGGTGCCTGATAAAACGTCAAAAACAAAAAACAAAAACTATACTCCATCAAACAAAGGATACTAGAAGAGCCACATAGTCTTCAAGAGAAATTCTAAAGTACTCATTATCTTATTCTTATTGGGAACAAAATGAGACCTTAGTGGTAATTAACTTACAGAATAACTTGTGTTCCTGGCATACTAGTTCACTGGGTTTCATTTTCATTATATAAAGTTTTTTTAAATATACTGAGAACGTTTTATACAGTGTTTGCTGAAACAAATGTTTAAACCACATGAAAATGTAATTCTTTGGGAATGGCTGTGGGTATTTTTTTAAATAAAACAATGAAAAGGTCAACAAGCAACAGAAGCATTAACTTCAGTATTTATTGACACAATTTGAAAGCAATGGTAATTCTCCCTTACAACTTGAATAAAAAAATCCAGAGCTTTAGGAACTCTAATGTCTAACACCTATGAAGCAGAAAAAACAATAGCTGCTTTCTTGCATGGAGTCAAAAATTGTCTCCCTTAAGACACTTGTTTGTAGGAGATTATCCTACTTGATTTTCATTTAAGTAAGTTATATAGCTTTGTATTAGTGTTAAATATATTTTACAGAGAATTTCTCATGAAAGATGTGACTTTTAGAAAAAAATTATAATTGCAATATCAATCTTGGTCTATATGATTTACTACCCAACAATTACAAACATTAATATTTTGAAGATTGATTTAATATAAAAGCAACACTTATTTACTATTTAGATGATAATATTGAATTATCTAGTCTTATGAATCACAAATATTTTATGCTTCCTTAAAAGTAAATCTACTAATATTTCAAAAGTTTTACAATGCATAATTTATTAAGTGAAATATCATTCATAATGTTTACCAATTTTTCTAAACCACTAGGTAAATGTCTATGAATTGTTAATTAACATTTTAAATTTAATGAATATAATTCACAATGAGTGCTATACATATTTTAAAAACTAATAAAATAAGATATATGTATAATATGATTAAAAGTATGAAATTAAAGGCATGAATAAACACAAGTGGTTTCTACATTGAAATTGGATGCTGTTATTTATATATCATTAGTTTTAAAAAGTCCACAAACTGGAATATTTATATATGTAGAGTTATGGTAATTTCAAAAGTATAAAATTTACATTAAGCAGCACTTAGTTAAAGCTACTGTGTTAAAAAGAGAATATACAATCATGAAGCAATTAAGGAGTTCTGTGTCACAGAAATTATGAGTTAATTTCTCTTCTACATTTAATATACAGTTTCAAAAAATTCAGATGCAAACACTTCACATAGTCTGAAGTTCAGGCAAGTTTGGAATTTTAGAAATTGGGTAGAGTCCTTTAATTCTATATAGATGAGATACCATTTGACCATATGACAAAGGTATCTGGAACCCATCATTCTTACATAGTTCCTCTCTTCTCTCCTACTCCTTCCTCTTTCCCTCTTTCAATTCAGTTCAACTCCCTCTCTTAGCCCCACACTGTTTTACTTTTGTTTTAAGATATGCTCTCATTCTATTTCTCATACTCTATTTCGTCCAATGTGGCTTTTTAAATCTCAGGCATCCTTCTGTCTCCGTCTCTCAATTTCTAGAATTAAAAGCATGCACCTTACTTTTCACACTTGGTCAGTAAGAAAATATTCAAACATTGGATTATAATTGGACAACATAGACACAAATAGGAATCATGTTGGAAGATAATGTGTGCAAGCAGAAAACCATTGCAAGCCAAAGTCTGCTTCACAAATAAATTATTTAAAGTAAAGGTATTTGACAATGTTTTATACATAGATTTAAGAAATAAATTTAGATATCTCTAAATTTAAAGAGTTTTCTATAAAATATTTCTAACATTTCTATAAAAATAAGTGAGAAATAATAGGTACTTATGTTATTAAATAAGGAACAAAACACACACTAAAAAAATCCTGTGCAATATTTCCTTTGAAATACAGAAAAAGTTAATGAATAATATAAAATGTTTGGATATATCTAAAAACATCATTTCTTTCTATTATTGATGCAAATACTGAAAAGCACAGGTTAAGTAAATTCAGCAAATGATTTCAATGTATGTACACAAAAGTTTGATTATGATGGATGAAGTAATTTGTTAAATTAACAAAACTTAAAAGAATTAAAAAAATAAATGAGCAAAGAAAAAAAAAGAAAAAGTTTCCGCAGTTAATCTCTATTGTCTACTTGACCCATTTTGGAATCCATACCCCTTTTGACCACAAAAGACATACTTATGGGTATGTCTTTTAGTGTGCTTCCTGAGAAACTTATTTGGAGGAAGATCCATTCTGCTCACAAGTGACACCGTCTTGTAAACTGATGAAAAACGAACTAAGAAGGTTAAAAGAGAAACTGAAGCTGACCAACAATATCGTTTTTTTTTTTTTTTGCTTTCTGATATCAGAAATTTGAAAGTAATTGTTCACAGAAATTGAAAAATATCTTAAAATTTATATTATGAAAAGTATCCAGGATAACCCAAATAGTAAGAAACTGAAAACTCTGCATTTAATTATACAACTGATATATAGTAGTAAAAACAAGATGTTACTGGTATAAAAATACCCAAAATATTGATAAATAGAATAGACTTGGAAACACAAATGTAAGTTCATGCACTTTTAGACACTTGCTTTATGATGAAGATGCAAACATACACAGAGGAGAACAGTCAGCATCTTAAAGCGATGATACTGGGAAACTGGATGTCTATTTGTTGAAGAATGAATGTAATCTTTTCTCTCACCTTTCACACAATTATATTCTAAATGGACCAAAGATCTCAATGTTCCACCTGAAAATATTAAGCTCCTAGAAGGATATTGAACACACTGATGCATAGTGTCTGGTACTTTCTGAATAGAACTCCAGTTGCCCAGGAAATAGGACCAAAAGTCAATAAGTTGGTTTTCCTTCTGTCTTCCTTCCCTTCTTCCTCCTTTTCTTTCTCTCTCTTCCTTCTTGCAAGAGAAATGTGCCGGAGGCAAAATGGCTGTACAACTGACCAAAGGTTCATAAGTTTTCAGATTTAGATCTAGAGGAATCTGATTTCAGAATTTGAATCACCATCATTTACATGTTTTACTTGGTGTATGATGACTGCCACATTCTTCATCATCAAAAAATGTTACTTATTTTAAAAGCTTGCAAGAACTACCTAATCAATTTCTTGAAAAACAAGCTAACACAAATAAAGAAAAATAGGAACAATAATGTTTCATTTGAGTCACAGTCCTTGCCTGATAAAATTCGTATCAATCAAAATATTCCCTCTACATTAATGGGAGAAATGATTATTATAAAAAGTATTTTGTATGGTGTAGGGAGCTATGATAGTGACATTCATTATTCTGTATGCTTAATATAAACTAATGTAAAGTTTATAAGTTGATATAAACTAATCTGTTTAAACATAATAATGATGATGATGATGATGATGATGATGATGATGATAATAATAATAAATTACTCATCCAGCACATTTATGTTAACTATTTAGAGTTTGATGCAAGTCTTAATGCCTCTTGGTTCACATGCCTAGTATATAGTAAATGACTCATTTGTAAAAGTAAGTATGGATGCATATAAGTATACACGAATTTGATGAACTTGTCAATAGAATTGTAGATCCTCATTGATGCTTTTGCTTTGAGTGTTTGTTTCTTATAAAGCTCTTATCATTCACTAGGGGAGATCATCACGGTTACCAAACCTCCTTAATTTGATCTCTACACATAACAGTAGTACTGAAATATGAGTTCTGTATAATATTTGGTCACAGGAGTAGACATTACATTTTGACTAGGACAAAGCAGAAGAAATAACTTAGTAGTCATAATGAGTAATATGTTATTGGATAATATTCTTTGTTTGACCATTACAAGAAATACATTGAGACTTTGGTTTTGGGAATAAAAATTAAATTTTTTGTAAAAATTCAGGACTAAGACAGACAGAACTTCTCCCAAAAGTTTACATGTGCTGCCATCAGGTTAGACCATGATTCAATGTTCGTTTAATTTCAATATGTACAGAAAACATTGCAGTTTAATTGTTTTAACTTCTTGCCATCTGAGTGTATTTAAAGAATTTCAGGACAGATGCAATAAGAATTATATAAAGAATTGATTAACTTCCATTTAGGTAGCCTGAAGATTACAGACTATCCTAGCAGCTTCATTTAATTCCTTAATCCTATGTAAGCAGATTCCAGTGAATCTGTGTTGACCCCCGTGGTCTTCAAATTTGCTGGAATGCTGTTATTTCTACACAAGTAAACAAGAACACACTCATATGCACATCTATATATCCATGCCTTACATAGAAAAATAACAAACGGCAGTTTACAAACAATAATTATAATGAAAGTGTCTGTGTCCATATTATAATATTAGTACATGTTCTTCCATTTATATGCATATCTCAATTGGCCATAAAGATGAAGAAAGCATTAATAATATTCATAGAATAATTTCCTTTCAATGATCGTATTAAATCCTCCTGAAATGTGTCTGCAGATTAGTTTAAATACATTTCAAATATGAGTACTTCTTTCATTTTCTTTACCTTTCACAAAGCATTATGTAGTTAAACCATCACAAATTGTACATACAGACTTATGTAATAATGTATATTAAGAAAAAATATATTAAGAATTTTCTTGAACTTCTTTTTTATATATGTTGTGTATTGAATCACAACCAACATTTTGTGATTCTGTATTCCTTTCTTTTTTCATAATAATCTATATATTCTTTTTATTATTTTTAAAATATTTTTTCTTACTTTACATATTGATCCCAGTTCCCTCTCCCATCTTCCCATGTCCCACAAAACCTATCCATCCCATCCCCCATCCACTCCATAGAGAGGGTGAGTCCTTCAGTAAGGGATCATCAAAGTCTGTCAAATCATTTGGGGTAGGGCCTAGGCCCTCCTCCATGTCTCTAGGGCTAAGAGAGTATCCCTCAATGGGGAATGGGCTCCTGAAATCCATACCTGTGCTAGGGAAAAATCCTGGCTCTACTGTCAGAGGCACCATATACATCCCAGGGCTTCTAACTGTGACTAATGTTCAGGGGATCTGGGTCGGTCTCATGCTGGTTTCCCAGCTATTAGTCTGGGATACATGAGCTCCCGCTTGTTCAGGTCATCTGTTTCTGTGACTTTCTCCAGCCTGGTCTTGTCCGATTTGCTCATCACTTCTTCCTCTCTGCGACTTGATTTCAGGAATTCAGCATCATTGTTTAGCTATGGGTGTCTGCTTCTGCTTCCAACAGCTACCAGCTGAGGACTGTATAATGGTAGATAAGTAAGTTATCAATCTCATTATCAGGGAAGGACATTGTTCAAATTGTTAGTTTGAAATAAACAAATCAAACAGTTCAAGACCTGAAAACTGAAATAAAGACAATAAATAAAACACACTCTAAGGGAATACTGGAAATAGAAAAACAGGAATTACAGATACAAGCATAACCAAAAAAATACAAGAGATGGAAAAGAGAATCTCAGGCACTGAAGATAAGCTAGAGGAAATAGATTCATTGACCAAAGAAAATCTTAAATCCAACAAATCCTTAACACAAAATATCCACGAAAAATGGGACACTATTAAAAGACCAAATACAATAATAATAGGTACATAAAAAGGCGAAGAAGCCAGCTCAAAGATGCAGAAAACATAATTAACAAATCATTGAAGAAAACTTTCCCCCCAGAGACCTACAAGGATGACCCCAACTAGCAATCTCTATTCTTTTCTGACTAAGGCCTTACCTACTGGTATGGTCATTATGAACATGTTGTATGAACAACTCTATTGCTGAAATGCTATTGAATTTTCCCTTTCATGTCTAGAAGACATTACTAGGATCAGGAATCTTGGTTCAATGGCTGTTAAAATCTTTGGGTTGCTCTTCAGTGATGTTCCCCAAGATGTGTATATATAGAAGATGCACAGCAGATGTGTTAATTGAGTCTAGGCACCCTACAGACACTTATTTCTGTATTTTGCCAGCTGGGGATGTCTGTAATTGTTCTCAACTCAAAATCATGTTTATTTGGTTTATGTTGAGAGTTGCATGTGTTAGTAAATATAAGGGTAAATATTTCAAATTGTACTGGTTTCAGAAAACAACAGTAATTTCTTCTCCAGGATCTATAACTTCCCCAGCCAAGCACCAATGGCTGGCTTTACACTATCAAGCCTATGAATTTCTGCTAACTGAGCAGGCCTCAATTATAACTAGACTACTTACCTCTTAGACAAAAATCCATCCTTTATGCCAGTTTAGGTATATTGCTATGAATGGGGTCTTTTCTTTTGTTCTTAGGCTTTGCACTGGGGAACCATACTAGGGGATGCTGTCACCTGGCATCTTGCATAACACTCTTACAGAGCAGGGCTTCCAGATATAGATACAGTAAGGCTTCCAGGCCAAGTCCAGGCTAAGTCACATGTCTGATGTATGTGATGTACTCAGTTTCAGAATCTAATCTTCAAGTTCAGGAAAGCAATCAAGAGCCATAGCCATAACCTGTATAGTTTTTGGAGTTCTTGGACTCTAACAAAAAATTCCAAACTTAGCATTGGGACTTTCTTAGCTGTTGCATTGCTCTTTTGGGAAGTTTATCAACCCATGTGGTATTTAGACTATAGGTCTATATGCATGTGCATGTATATACCCACTGTATGTATATTCAAAAGCTTATAACATATTTCCAACTCTTTTTTATTTGTCTTATTATTTATCTCTTCTTCCCCCACCCTTTGATTCCCTTCTGTTCCCACTCCCAGGTTAAAATCTCCTTTTCTTTCTTCTCTTTCTCACTTCATAAAAGGTAATGGAGAGTCAAACATATAACATCCCCAATCCATGAATATATGTCTGGACATATATTCTTTGGAGAATAACAAAAAATAATCTATTTGTCCTTATGAACTTGATTCATGATCATCCTTCTCATGGAAATTTTGAAATATCTCCAAATTCTTTGGTCTGCTTATAAACAGTATTAGGTTCATTGCAGTTATTACATTAAAGCTAATACCTTATCCTCTAATTTCTCTTAAGGAAAGATTTTCCCACTAATTGGCATTCATTTAGAAATTAACTCCAGCTACTATTTGTCTGTTTGACATGGTTTAAATAGGACTTTGTTTTACAGTCTGCAATGTGCTGACAAGGAATCTTTTAAGTATTGAAATATTCATGATTTGATCCATTGGAACCATTCCCTAATGCCTTCTCAGTTTCAGAAGAACAATATAAGAAGTAGCTTTGTAGGTATCAGCAATACTGGAAGCTTTCAAAACAAAGTTTTAACGTGTAGCTTTGGAGAACATCCTGAGCTTGCAAACTTCCCACTGAAACTGAACAAAAGTTGGCAATGACTTAAAATTTGTAGAATACACAAGGATAAAAATAAGGTTACTGTTGTAATAGGCAGATACAGATTCCAATGTAAATATTTACATAAAATGATGGATGATTTCTCTACCTAAAAATTATTTTAATGCAAATAATTGAAATGTATATAGGTATCATTTCTACAACTACAAAAATTGCAAAGGGAATATGGGAATGAGTAGAATTTATATTACATATTTCTTCATGCACTGCATTTTATGAGAAAGTCTCTGGTGTGTATAATAATATATTAGTCACATGATAATAAAACTCAAGGACAAATGAAATATGCAGAGTTTGTATCAAAACGTGTACATCATGGTTTCTTGTGATTATTTTATTCATCTTTGTTCATGGCTTCTTTTTCCACTGTTTATGGTACACATATTACACAGTGTATAAGTCATTAACTATTAATTTCACAATGTAATTAATTATTATGATCTATAAAATTATAATAGTGTTATAAATAACTAATTCAGATATCACTAGAATTTTAGTAGTTATGTGTATGTGTAGTGGGATATTCACTTTGTCGGCTTCTGTGGCACTGACCACACCCATTGAAGGGTGGAGCCAGGGGCAGAAGTGACCTGTGGAACTAGTTCTGAGTGGAGGCAGGGAATGCTCTCTTTCTGGCGGTACACAGAGAGAGGAGAATCTGGTTCCAACTGCTGTGTTCATCTGTTTTGTTGTGAGTTGTTTCTCCCTGAAAAAACATCTTTCAGCCTATTTGTTTATCCTGACCTTTATTAAACCGCAATATATATGTATTTGCAAACTCTATCAACTGAACTTTAAACCATGTGATTTCCAAGGAAGTGTTATAATTATGATCAGTAGTATAAGACACAGTTTATAAAATATATTTTTTACATTATGTAAAAATATTATAACATCTTGAATCATCTTGTTCCTCTTGCTAGTATACTAAATCACTTTTTGTTTAAAGCGTCTATATTGTAAATGGCACTTGGACATTGTCACAACAGCCAGTCTCAGTTATCAAACTGACCGTAATGGTATGGCAGCGACTGTGTCCAAACAACATGCAATTTATGTAATTTTTGTCCCCAACAACATGGATTCTAATATTTGTTCTTCTGCTACAGAAAAGAAAATAAATTAATGCTTCACTGCCACTAAAAAGTGAAGTTCTTAATTAGGAGAGAATATAAAATTACAGAGTCAAGGCATAATTTTGAAGTGAGAAAAATACATGCTTAAAGTTTATTATGGTAAATTAATATGATTGCTTTCATTGTAAATAAATTTCCCATAAAGGAATACAGACATTGAGAGTGAGAGACAGGGACAGACAAAGAAAGAGAGAGGCAGAGAGAGAGAGAGACCGTTTGGCAATGGTCTTAGGATGTTTTTAGTTCCTGTGAACATCATCCGCTGTCTAGATTTCTATCTGACTTAACATATTTATGACTATTAAAATTTTAAAAGTTATTTGTTTGGGTTTTGAGATTATAATATAATTATATCATTTCCCGGTTTTCTTTCTTCCCTCTAAACTGCCCCATGTATATTTCCTTGTTCTCTTTTATGTTCATGGCTGTTTTTTTTCCCTTAAGTGATGTATGTATGTGTAAAATGCACTCTTTCAATAATGAAAAAGCTAAGAGTGTCTTCAAATAATATCTGAAAGCAAGAGCAGAATTGTTTCCACTGTGCTACAAGCAGCCATTTTTTAATTTAGGACATTCTTTGTCCAAAATCTGATCCTAAACAATAGTCACTCATACTTAGCTCAGGCAAATTACCTCTCATTGCCTTTGAGGTAAGAACTGTTTTTATGTCTACCTTACCTTGGTTAATTTCTTACTATAGAAAATTTAAAACTTAAACTTTCCTATAAGTTAGTAAGTATAGAGAAATAACAACATTTTATGCACACAGAAGTGAGATTGATCTCTGTGTACCCTGTGGATCATATCCCTACAGATGAAAATGTACTAAAGCATAAAATTTTAAATAATAATAGCTGAATCATGCTATATATTTATTTATTTTTACCACAGAGAATCCCTTATACATTCAAGGCATTCTAGAAACTTTTAAAGACAATTACAGAAGACTGATTTTGGAAATAATTATTAAGAAATCTTACCTTATCCATAATTATCAAGTACCCTAAATACATTAACTAATCTGATGATAGTTATATCTGAAGTAGAAAGAACATGCATTGAACACATTTAACTTCATTTTGAATCATCAAAACTAAAATATACTATTTCTTCAATATATTTAAATTCTATTATTTATTTACCTTTTACATTATTTCCTTTGTTTATATCAATGGATAGCTTAAAGTGGAAATTAATTATTAACCCATATCTACTTATCTAAGTATTTCCACGTGGTCGTCTTATCGGGGAGCCGCAGCAAGCGTCCTGCTTCTTCCCTGGGCTACATCTCGACCCCGCCTTCTCTTCCTCTTTCTTCCTCCTAGTCTCCTAGCCCCGCCTATCTAGTTTTCTATTGGCCACAGTGCTTTATTAACCAGTATGAGAAACATATATACAGAATAACATCTCCCATCATGGAAATCTCTTTCCCCTGTCAATTTTTATTATATTGGATGTAGCTTCACTGAATGTTCCAATATTTGGAAGTACAAATATCTCTCTTTAACATTTTTTCTTATATGAAAGTACATTTGTATATATTGAGTTACATGTAATTATACTTAATGTACAATATATATTACATAATTTAACAAGTTTTTATATTTCATACTAAAGAAAAATCTTATTCAGGAACTCAGAAGTATGACATGTTCAGGCTACATCTCAAGACTATCTTTTTATTTATTGAGATATTTTAGAATTGATATTTAATAGTTTCAACAAAATTATTTCTAGACATTAAAGATGTTTCCATATATGAAAATATGAATGACAATTTTGCATGTTGCAATTTTAATATTCATAATATAAGTATATATCTGTACATATATATATATGTGTGTGTATGTGTGTGTGTGCATGTCTATATGTGTTTATGTGTGTTCTTTTACGTGTTGAATGCCTTTGTATATAAAGGTGTGTATGCATGTATATGCACATGTATGGGTACAGAGGTTGATATTGGGTATCTCCCTTTGTCTCTATGTAAATAATATATTGAGGTGGTACCTCCGACAATAACCAAAAGATTTCTAACTTTAATGGTCCTGCTAATCAGCTTGTTCCAGATACTTGCTCAATCAACAACTGAGTGATAGGATTCCAATTGGGTTTAGATGCAAGCCCACCATTTGTTTGTGTGCTGGAGTTCTAAACTCTGGTCTTCACGATTGCTAAGTTAATATCATGTTTACTGCACTAAACCATCTATTTAGTCCCTTGGAACATCTTTATAAAGTAGTCTTTATATTGTTGTAACTTTTAATCTTTCATATTGCTTTATATTTATATTAAAATATGAAAGTTTATAATTTGAGAGCAGAAGTCTGTTTAATCTCATCCTTGGTGATGTTATTATTTTGTAAATACTATAAAGAATGTGTATGAAAATATTAAATGAAAGAAATACTTCAAAATAGTATAAATTTAAATTAAAACAAAAGAAGAAATCTAGGAAGATAGTTGAGAAAGTAAAAGGTTGAAATAAATTTGAAACAACAAAAAATATTTTTTTCTTATGTGGTCTTTTTCATATAATTCACAAGGGAACATAACATGTGTTAAGAGACGAGATAACAATATTATTTGAATTTTGAGCTCATTCGTGTGTATTTAAAAAATGGCATATGTTAAATTACAAATTGCTTTCCAAATCAAGAGACACACCATTTATTAAAAGAATAGTACATACTTGCTCATAATGTATATAGGGATGATATTACAGTTTTCAGTATATGTCACTAAGAATACTTTTGAGATCAACAATTTATAAATGGGACCTCCTCACACTGAAAAGCTTCTTTAAGGCAAAGGACACAGTTGACAACACCAAATGGCAGCCCGCAGACTGGTTGGTGATCTCTTCACCAACCCTACATCTGATAGTGGGCTGGTCTCCAAAATAAACAAAGAGCTCAAGAAACTAGTCACCAAAAACCAAATAACCCTATCAAAAATGAGGTACAGAACTGAAGAGAGAATTCTCAATAGAGGAATCAAAACGGCTGAAAGACACTTAAGAAAGTGCTCAATCAACATCCTTAGCTGTCAGGGAAATGCAAATCAAAACAACTTGAGATATCATCTTACTCTTGCCAGAATGGCTAAAATTAGGAACACCAATGACAACTTATCCTGGAGAGGATGTGGAGAAAGGGGAACACTTCTCCACTGCTGGTGGGAGTGCAAACTTGTACAACTATTTTGAAGATTAGTATGGCAGTTTCTCAGGAAAATAGGAATTAGTCTACCACAGGACCTGGCAATCCCACTCTAAGGTATATACCCAAATGATTTACATCCATACAACAAAGTCATCTGTTCAACTATGTTCGTAGCAGCATTATTTGTAATAGCAAGAACCTGGATGCAGTGAGATAGTCACTTTGTCTGCTTCTGTGGCACTGACCACGCCCATTGGGGGTGTAGCCAGGGGCAGAAGTGACCTGTGGAACTAGGTCTGAGGAGGAGTGGGGAAAGCTATCTTGCTGGCTGGACATGGAGTAGTTTCCATCCAGTGGAAACTACTGATGTTCATCTGTCTAGGTTGTAAGTGATTTCTCCTGAATAAACATCTGTTCGGCCTATTTGTTTATCCTGATCCTTATTAAACTGTGATACCTGGAAGCAACCTAGATGCCCCTCAACTGAAGAGTGGATAAAAAAGATGTGGAACATTTACATAATGGAATACTACTCAGTGGAAAAAAACAATAGAATATTGAAATTTGCAGACAAATGTATGGAACTTGAAGAAATCATCCTGAATGAGATAACTCAGTCACAAAAAGATGAGCATGGTAGTTACTCACTTATGTAAAGATTTTATACATAGAGCAAAGGATCGACAGCCTATAATTCACACCTCCAGAGAAACTAGGTTACAAAGAGGAATCTAAGAGATTCATACAGGTCCCTCACAGAAGGGGAAAGGAACAGGATCTCCTGAGCACTGTGGGAGTGGAGGTGGCAGTGAGTAGACAGGGAGCTAGGAGAAAGAGAAAGGGTGAAGAGGAAAGCATGTGGGACTAGGAAGATTGAGTCAAGAGAATAGACAAGAGGAAGAGAGAGAGGGAGAAAGAGCAGAAGGGGAAGAGAGAGAGAGAGGGAGAGAGAGAAAGAGAACTATAAAAGAGGTAGCCATTATAGGTTTGAAGAGAAAACTGACTCTAAATAAATGTTCAGAGACCTACAAGACTGACCACAACTAACAATTTGAACAGTGGAAAGGCTACCATAAATGCCCTTCCCTGATAATGAGATCGACGATTAACTTATCCACCATCATAGAGCCCTCATATATTAGCTGATGGAAACAGAAGCAGACACCCACAACTGAACACTGAGCCAAACTGGAATCCAGATGCAGATATGGAGGACAAGACCAGGCTACAGAAACACACAGAGAGATCTGTCCTAAACAAGGAGGAGCTAATAGGATCCCAGACTGATAGCTGGGAATCCAGCATTTGACTGACTCAGACCACTGAAAATGGGTCTCAGTTAGAAGACCTGGGCAGTCTAAGCAACCACTGACAGTGGAACAGGATGTATCCCTGGTGCTCAAAAGGACTTTGGGATGGCATTCCCCATGGAGGGATTCTCCCTTAACCTAGAGGACAAAAGGAGGGCCTAGTCCCTACTCCAAAAGACTTGACAGATTAAGATGACCCCTCCTAAAAGGCACCACCTTCCCTGTGGACCTGTCGGGGGTGGGGGATTAGGGAGGTGGAGGGAGGGAGAATGGGATGGGAGGATGTTTGAGGCAGATGGGAGGGTGAGACAGAGAAGGGAGGGAGGGAGGGAGGGAGAGGGAGGCAACTGGGATCGATATGTAAAATATAAAAATAAGTAAATAAATGTAAAAAAAAGGAAAAACAAAGAATTGTTTTGATCCATTATCCCCTTAAAAATATTGTAGCCATGTAATAATTGCCAGTGTATACCCTCTAATTTCTAAAAGACAAACTAAAATGAACAAGTGATATACACTTGCATAATAACTACAAGAAAATATAGATCAATACATTTTCTAAAGGAATGAGATTTACTGTGATGTTAGCTGATCTCATCAGGTTGCATTTATGAGAATATCACTGACAGTGTTGTGAAGATCGCAAGGAGGCTTAAGCAGCACGATTCATTGATGCCCTCTTTGCAAGACTGAAGGCACCATCCAGAGAACTGCTGGAGTGTGTGCTCACTTCTGATGTTCTATGGGCAGTAGAGCAATGTCACACCAGGCAGGCACATCTTACACAGGGGAGTATTTGTATGTATCCATGGCATTCCTTTTCAATGGCTCTTGGCACGATTGTGGCATTACGTATTTATGTTCATTGGATTAAATATATTAGTTTCTTATTCTACTTATATTTTATTCAACATTTAAAAACGTGAACTAAAAGCATTTCACTCAGCACTACATACAAAAAACCTTGATATTAAAGTGTATTTTCTTTCATTATGTAGTACACAAGTCTTTACTACATGAAACTAATCAATATTTTGAATAACACTACTCTTTGAAATGAGTAAAAGAGCCATTCTGCTTATTGTTAAATTATATTCTATCCCATCTAAACTGAAAGACCATTTATTCTATCACAAAGTGGGTTGTAGGTCTGTCCTAACCATCATTCACCACCATTGATTCCAAACATGGAAAACAGTGGCCATGGCCTCCCTTTGGCTTCTAGGCTATCTTATTTCAATCAATAAAACAATGTCTACATGATAGTGACTAAGGAATCTTTTGAAACTAGATGTGTTTATTTATTTATTTATTCATTTATTATTTTGGTTGTTCAAGACAGGGTTTTGGGTTTCTCTGTATTGCTTTGGAGCCTGTCCTGGACGTAGCTCTGTGTACTAGGCTGGCATCAAACTGACAAAGATCCACCTATAACAGGCAGAAGCCTGTTCAATGCCATACATATAAAATAAATAAATATAAAACCTTGTTCATCTCTTGTTCTTTTTTTTCCTGAGATAGTGATGGCACAAGCCTTTAATCCCAGCACTGGGAGGTAGTTTGAGGCCTACCTGGACAGCCAGGACTGATACACAGAGAAATCCTGTCTCAACAAACCAAAAAAAGAAATGAAATAAACAGGACAATGAATTTGATATGAATGTAATCATTCACATGTTAATATTTCTCTTTATTATTCAGGCAGGGGCTTTCTGTATGGTCCATGTCCCCCAGGATGGCCCCCATGCTATATGCCATCCTAGAGCCTTCATCCAGTTGCTAAAAGAAGCAGAGACAGACACTCACAGCTGAACACTTACTGAACTCCTGTAATCCAGTTGCATAGAGGGAGAAGTGATAAAAAAAAAGGGGTCAAGAACAGGCTAGAGAAACCCACAGAAAAAGCTGAACAAGGAGGAGTTCGTGGATTCCAGGCTGATAGTTAAGAAACCACCTTGGACCGACCAAGACCCCCTGAATATGGGTCTCAGTTAGAACGCCTGGGCAGTCTATGGGACCTCTAACATTGGAATCATGATGTATCCCTGGTGCATTAAAGGACTTTGGGAAACCATTCCCTATAGAGGGATACTCTTTCAGCCTACATAAACAGAGGTGGGTCTAGGTCCTACCCCAAATGACTTGACAGATTTTGATGATTCCCTCAGGGAAGGCCTCACCCTACCTGGGGAGTAGATGGAGGATGGGATAGGGTGATTGGTGGGGCATATGGGAGAATGGGAAGGAGAGGGAACTGGTATATATATGTAAAATAAAAAAAATACTAAATAAAAAAGTAGACCTGTTATTCAGCTCTCATTTAAACAAAACCAACCTTCAGCTTTCTATCACAAATACAGTAAAGGGACAGGATTTATCCATTTTTGTCTACAACACCATCTGGATTTTGATAATATATATACATATATATACATATGTACATATATATGTATATATATGTGTGTGTGTGTGTATGTTGTATATATATATATATATATATAAATATTGTATCTGTCTTTCTCTTTATTCACTAGATATGATACATCTACTACCATCCTGGATGCTTCTCTTTAAATTCTTTGACTTGGCATACTATCCTGCATCACATTTGCAAGGATATGTTGCTATAATTATTCAGAAAAGCACATTTCTTTAGGGTCCTCTGATATTCCTGATGATAGCTATCACCTAACAACAGATGAGTTCCATGGGGAGGAAAATTCTGAACCTAAGCTGTGGTAGATAAGAATACAAAAGTTGCAGACATGTCAAAACATGGTGTAGAATGTGTTCATCACATGTCTTTGTACCTTTTCCTGTTTCCATGATGAAGCAATCCTATCAAAGCCAGTTAAAGAAGGAGGGATTTTGCTGACTCACAGATTTAGGGCATAGTCCATCATGGCAGGAAAATTAGACAGGCATATTGAACTGGTCACATTGCATCTATCATCTAGAAAATGATGATGAACCTACATTGCAATCCCTTTATCTGAGGCTCAAGGCATATCACAGAAGGGGGAAGAGAGATACTGTATGAACCAGAGGATACAGGTGTCTGCTCCAAGAAAATGTCATCTGTATTACCACCTTCGGTTTGAACACATGAGTTGTAAACTCAGAGCGACCAGTGCTGCTTGAGGGAATACAGCCAAGTGCTGTATCCCTCCTTTGTTTTATTTAACCAGGTAGATGCCAGATTTGAATTTTCTCATTTGTTCTCTGTGGCTTCCATCTTCTTTATGTCTGTTTTGTGAGTTTAAACATCTGAAGGTTGTTTTGTGAATTAGTCCCTGGGTCTGTCCCTGTGTGTGGTATGTGTCTCTGTGTTTGTCTCTGACAAAGGGCTGTTATCTCTCCCCCCCTCACACATGCACGCACACACCACCACCACCACCACCGAAACATTACATGGAAAAAGAATAAAGCAATCTTCCCAGAATATGGTAAGTGTACATAATTTGCATAGGCTGTAAAAGTTGATCGCATAGCAAACGCAGGCAGCTAAGATAGATTACTACATTGTTCTTAAGGCAAATTAAACAAACAGGCTGTGGCACAGCAGGACAGCTTTCTTAAGTATTAAGTGAGCTCAAGATGGATTATTACTTATGGCTGTGAAGTCCAGGAAAAGTTCCAGTCTCATACATTGTTAGAGGTATTTTCATCGTAACATCTTGCCACACACTATGTGACAGGGAGATATGTCCATGAAATCTTAACAAATACTGCAAAACAACAGGAGCAGTTGTCATCCTTGTGTGGATGAGGGGACCAAATAGGACTGCCCAACCTATATGAAGTACTATAGGCAGCCAATGCCTTACTTAGCAGTCTTTATAGAACATTACCTATTGCATAAGAAAGTGTTAACAATTTAAATAAACATCAACTGAAATACATGAACCAAATAGTTTATCATCAAAATGTATTCTTCCATAGAATATTCTTTGTAAATAAAAAGAAGTTCATTACTGATAAACCCTAGAATATGGTAAAAGAAACAAACCAATCAGAAATGCTACATATCTTAATATTTCCCTTTAACGAGAAACCATAGATGAGGTGAAGTTTTATACACAGTACAATAGGGCTTGTCGGTCATTGAAGATGAGGGATGTGGTGCAACAAAAGTCTTTTAAATCAGTCGTGGTGATAGCTACAAATTTGTGAACATAATAATACCATTGAATTCTGTTCTTTAAATGGGTAAACTATATGGTTTCTGAACAGCAGCAATCCTTTACAAAATGAGTCATCTATAAAAATACAGTATTTTAAAGTTAATAATACCATATTTCTCTCATGTTATATAGTGAGAGGAGTAATCTTCTTGAAAAGTGGGTCTGCTCCACCTGAACCTGGTCTATCCCTCGTTCACTGAATACCTTATGTCACTGTTGCCAAGAGCATTGTGCCCTTAGTGTCAATCTTGATATACTAAGTGATATAAACCAATGCATCTAATAATTAGAATACTACACTCCTTTCTCCCCAGCTTCTGCAGGATTCCTTCAGTTCTGATTGTAAAAGCCATGGTGTCAAGGACACCACAAGAAACAATTACTCTGGACTCAATAGAGACTCACAGAGATTGAACCAACAACTAGGAAGCCTGCATCGGACTGACATAGGCCCTCTGCATATATGTTATAGCTGCATAGTTTGGTCCTCTTATGAGATTCTTAAAGGTAAAAATAGAAGCTGTTTCTGACTTTTACTGGCTTCGCAACCCTGCACAGGAATTTTAGCTTTGGAAACTTGGCATTTCAGATTTGGCGCAAAATGGGATTGCTCAGAAAAGGCTATTTTGTATTTAGGCTGTATTGGGGTTTAATGTGGATCAGGATAAACAAATAGGCTGAAAAGATGTTTATTCAGGGAGAAAGAATTCACAACATAGATGAACCCAAGGATGCCTCCGGATATACCCCTGTCCCCTTGTTGCAAGTCAGAGAGCTCTCTGAGCCCCCTCCTCAGCCTTTTCCCCCAGGTCACTCCAGTCCTGTCTCCACCCCCCAATGGGCGTGGTCTAAGCCACAGGTGGAGACAAAGTGAATATCTCACTACAAGGATGTCCATAATTTTTCTCTCTTGAGAATTCTTCCTACATTGCTTTTGACAGCTCTCCATAGGGTACTTTACTATTTAAGCTATTCTTGCAAAGAAAATGCCTATTATTCTTGTAGTACCTACATTTTTATATCTGTTCTACCAAAGGGATCATTTAGGGAAAATAGCTTTAATACAAATGGTAGAACTTTTCAAAGGATAGTGATAAAACAAGTCTACGTGGAAAAGCTAAATCCAAATATTTAATATGACAATTAGTGACTTGGTGCTACAAACTTTGAAAATGTGTTAAAACTTATATCATGTGACTAAATTTAATCTATTACCTGGTATATTGCATTTGTCATTACACAGCAAATTACAAACCTTAAAATTCAATGTTGCAAAAGTGTTTAAAGTAAATAGTAATGCTTTGAGAGTTGTTTATGTACATGTGTCTGTAAAAGTATTTAGAGAACTATAGAGGCAAGCTTAGATATGTACACATATACATATATATAGTCATGCAATAAAAAATAGTAAAATAAGAAGCTATGAATGATGGGAGATGTCATTCTGTAAATATGTATCTCATACTGGTTAATGAATAAAACACTGTTGGCCAATAGGAAAGCAAGATAGGAGGGGCTAGGAGACTAAGAGAAAAGAGGAAGGAGTAAGGAGGAGTCAAAATGGAGAGCAAAGAGAGAGCAGCATACTAGCTGGCTCTCTAGTAAGTGACCACGTGCAAATACTTAGTTTAGTAGAAATGGGTTAATCATTAAGACAGAGCTAGCCGGTAAGAAACTTTTAACTGGCCAACAGTATTATATCAAATACAGAGTCTGCGTATTATTGGGGGCTCATGTGGCATTGGAACTTGAAGACCAGTGGCGGGGAAAAAAAAACTACTCATAAGGTTATAGGGGAGAGTTCAGTCGGAACACAGGCAAGAGGGAAATCTAATTTTTATATTGTTTCAAAAAATATAAGTAGTAGGTATTTTCCTCCAATGTTAGGAAAGTTTTTTGTGAGCATTTACATTCATTCCATAATTTTTCTTTAGTGAATGTTGTCATGACAAACATAAAAGCCTGGTATGAAATTCATTTCATGAATTCAGTTTGAAGGTATGTAACATTTTTGAAAGGGAAACTTAAAGTTAGTGAGTTGCAGAATGTTTTTAGCCCTCAGAATATTGCTCAATATTGGTTTGAGTCATTTCTCATGCATCACGTGGAAATGAACAAAAAACTCTTCTTATTAGTATAGCTCTCACTTATTGACATTGAGTATGAAATAGAAGGTCCAATATGGATGTTCCTTCATTATTTTTAAAGTTGTGTGGTGTTCGATGTCTTACATACATCACACGTATTATTTAAATAAAATTTTATTACTTTGTTATGGGTCTCATACAATGCACTATGATCATATTGACTTCTAATTCCTCCCTTTAACGCCGCAGAACAATGCACTATGCAGATATATCCTGCCTTATCTATCCGTTCTCAACTGATGGTGGTTTTGTATCTCTTTACTTTGGGACCATTCCTACTGCTTTATGAGCATGAACTTTTGGAATACATGTTTCCATTTATCTCCCATGCATATCTGCAAGAATAATTGCTGGGTTAGTTGTACAGCACATTATTTTTAACATTTCAATGTTAAATAGATGGGCTTAAAATATTTTTCAGTTTAATTTTAATCATTAACCTGTTTATGATTTATCCTTTATTAAGCAGGTTGCCCATTTATCATGATATTGAATATTATAATGATCTCACTATTTTGGTCGCTATATTTGTGTGTAGGTGTGTGTATGCATTATGTGTGATAATGCATAATATACAACGAAGCACAGTTAAATTTATAATTTAAGATTGTGCACACTTTGTGACTATTCTATACATTTTATTTAGTTTCAAAGGTAACTGTAGCACAGATAATAAAAACCTAGTGACTGATATTATGGTTGAAGCTTAAGATAAGAAAAGCAAAGCAGCCATGTCAGTAACTCTTATCTCTACCAAGACAAAATGGCTATACTGACTCCACAAAATTCTCAGAGACAATGCTCCTCAGTCTCAGTTAGACTGACATGAGTTCCTGTCTCTTTTTGCCTTTTATTCATCTCTCTGTCCAGCCTTATCACTCGTGCTGGGATTAAAGGCAGGGGTTCTGTTACTCTTTAGACTGGTTCCTTCTTGTGTAGCTCAGGATGGTCATATACGCACAGAGATCCGACTACTGAGTCCTAGGATCAAAGGTGTTTACTTGGCCTCTATGGCTTCTAAACCTTCAGGCAAGCTTCTTATATCATAAATAGTATAATGATATAACATATTAAATATCAAATATATAAAATGTCAAAATATAAATGATATATTAGTTACAAAACTTAACATTTTAATACTGAGCACTAATAAAAACACTTGAACATATATAATAGGTATACCTTGCAAAATTTGATACAATGTTATTGCATATTAAATTGGAGATTTCTCTGAGATTGTCTTTAAACTATCAGTTGTTAAAGAATGCTAGAAAATGGCTTGGAGTAGAAATGCCTTGAGACCGTCTGTAGAGGGCAGCACATAACTAGGGAAAGGGGACTTACATGTTAACATTGTTTGAGCAGACACTGCAGTTATTATGCGTGGAAACCAAGCTTTATGACTATTAACCATCAAGTTATGTTTCCAAATTCCAACAGTCTAAACAACTTCTAGAAACCTAGAATTGTAAGTTGAGACACAATTTGCTCACAAATTGTTATAGACATCAGCTGTCAAAGTTATATACATGCTTTGTCAATTACCATTGAAAAGAAATATATTTTATCATGTCAAGTGAATTAATGACCATGACCAGAGGCTGCCAACACCTTCCTGCCACCAAATTCCCCAGAGGGACCTGAAGGCAGAACAGTAATGTAGAAGTTACACATGATCATTTAAATGTTGTATAAAAGATAATTTCTTGTCTAATTTTAATTGCATTTGTTAGGAAGTTGAATTCCAAAAGAAAAGTAATTTGAGTGTTAATTTTGAAAATGTATTGACAATAGTCTTTTAATGAATGAGTTGGGAAGGATGTTATTTAGATCACGTGCCTTTAAACAGGAAACTTCCAAAATTCAGCCTTTGTGACCCATTTTGTACAATTTGTGAAGAACAATATTCAGGTTACATGATTTGATTTTCTGTTGGAATATCCTATGCAAGTGCATAAATAAATAGAATTTGAAAGAATTTGCAGGAAAATTGATTTTCATATATCTTGCCAATAATAATATTTTACAGAGTATGTATTTCAAAGTTTAAAGAATTATATATTTAGGGTGGTGTGTAAATCAGGCTTCAATGAAACTGGTGCTGAATCCTGTATACTGGCTGTATTACTTTATAAAGAAGTGTTTTTCACATATAATAACTGAATGGCAGTGACTTATGAAAATTGCTGTGGAATACAGATGTTAATTGCCACATTAAAGTATGTTCTCATTCGTCAAAGAATGCCCACTTATGCTACCATTTCTGAAAAAAGAGAGAAGGGTCATGTACAAAACACATTACTGATCATGGGTTTAATGATTATTTTTACCACATAAAAATAGAATGTTAATATTTCCATAAGACAGTATAATAAATAATAGAAATGTATTCCTCTTTTGAATGTATTGCGATTATGCCTTATGAACTCATTAGTCAAACTATCTAAAGTAGTTTATATTTTAACAAGTGTGAGTGAATTTTAAAGCTGTCAACAAAAACATATTTACACCTTTAACTTCAATGACACAGTCTAGTAACAAACTGAAGACGTGTTCACAGAAATGTTGAATTTATTGTCTATTGTCCAATTTGGTAGATCACAAATATCCAAATTTATTTATCTTAGGAAAGTACTGGTTCATACACAGAATGACATTCAGATTTACGATATCAGGCATTAGGAGACAAATTGCTTTCTAGTACTTTGTTTTAAATGACCTGCATGTATGCAAAACTGAAGTGAGAGGAAAAATACTTTAAGGACATTCATCACCTTGAAAAAGAAAATGTCATAGCTAAGAGAGGTACTTCAACTTTTATTAATAGGCTATAAAGTATAGATACACTTTTAAGTTCTCAAAATATCAAAGCTCTACCTGGAGTATACAATGTGAATCTTAAGTTTGAAATCCATGATCTATCATCAAGTTATTAAAATATTCAGTGATGTGCTCCATACACAGCTTGCATTTCTGTAGATTAATATCTCAATAAATCAT
The DNA here is from genome assembly GCA_030556225.1 of Cricetiscus sungorus. Classification (NCBI taxonomy): domain Eukaryota; kingdom Metazoa; phylum Chordata; class Mammalia; order Rodentia; family Cricetidae; genus Cricetiscus; species Cricetiscus sungorus. The sequence goes on from JANBXA010000741.1 coordinate 49,932,316, forward strand.
GGTGTATTTTTTTGCTATATACTAGAATTTAATTCACAAGGAAAAAGCATAGTATTTTTGAACACATATACTTATCTGCAAGAACCAATTTATTTCCTGTCATGCTATTATGAAGTTATATCAGTTCCCTTGAGTGGCTTTTTCTGTCATTAACTTCTGAGTTACAGCATTGTTTTCGGGGATATTTCTTCTAGGTTGCTAAAGGATGGTATAAAACAAGATTTATCTACGCAGAGAGACAAAATTGTACTTGGTAAAAAGGTGGAGTTGCTAGAGATGCTGGAAGGCTGTATTTCCTCTTACTTTACTTTCCTTCTCAATCATTCATCGATATTTGAGCAAGTAAATGTTGTGTTTAGATTAAGTAAGTATTCTTGGTCATCATGGATTTTCATATTTTACACGTGCAACAGAGAGAATATTTAAAATGTAAAGGCTCAGGTGCACATTCACTTTAATCGATATATGCCTAGCAATCATGTCACTATGGAAACTTGAGTGAAAGAGGAGCTCTGTTTACCTTTAGACCAAAAATATTCCAAGACACATAATTTTCTGTACATAATGAGAAACACACCTTTACAATGGAATACAATATATATTTAATATATGAATATATATACATATATATATATATATAAATTCATACATGTTTTCTTAATGTTTAGCAGCATGTTAGTACTGAAACTTTCAGGTACATTTCATTCTACAGATGAGAAATTTCCCAGATTCCTATTTCCCCTGATCTGCATCTTAACCCCCAACTTGTAAAGACCAAAATCTGGCATAAGTTTTATGTAGCATTTTACATTTTTCTTAAAGTATTTACTGTTTATTATTTCCATAATCAGAAAAAAGAATTAAAGGTTTTATTAGTGATAAAATGTAATTTGTAGAGAAATTGAAGGTGTGGGTCCATATACATTAGTTATGAACATTGATAGCCTTTTCTTACAAAAAATAAGAATACTTATTTACTCTCAAATGTTTGATGGTTCCTTAGAAAATATTTGAGTGGACATACCTGCAAGAGACACAATTTATTTGATCTGATCTGAAATGATACCTAATTACACTCTGTCCAACTCAAATGCTAATATGTCAAAGTGAATCCTTTTTAAGATAAAAGAAAATTGAGACAGTCATTAGCATTTTGAAATAAGACTAGGGCATAGATTTATAAGGAAAGCCATTAAGTAGATGAGATCAATAGATGTCAAGCACACAAAGGATTCTAGTGGCATCTCAAGAAAGAAGTGACTACAACTCTAGACATAAAGATTTATAAATGTAATCTAAAAGGTTTCTCATCTAATTGTCGAAAAAAAATCTAAAAGCCTTAAATGAGATAAATGTTAAACGACAGGAGCTAAAAAATGCCATACTATAACTACCTGCATGTTGATATCGTATTATCTTTTGATTTCCTCTTTAATTGTCTTTTAAATGTTTAAAATTTTTGTTTCCTTAGTTTTAGTTACATGTAAAAATCTCCCATGTAATATCAAACCATAGCTATTTCATTAGTTTTCAGCTTCCATTCAGACCATTTAGAAAATATCCTAAATTTAATTCATGCATTTGATTTTATGAGTAGTTCTGGGCTCAGAAAACAGTGAAAGTAATGCACAAATTCTAGATACACATACTCTCCCCAGTTCTCCAACTATAACTTTGTACAAGTGTTGAGTGTTAAACAACCTGATGAGCAACTAGCAGAGCATGATATTATTAATAATGACACTTCATGAAAATGGTATGTTATCTTCATCCATTCATCAACTCGTGGATATTCTCATCTATTACATAAATCAGTGAATCAGTGGTTCTCATAATTGTAGAGTCATAATATTAGAAAATTACAGTTATGAAGTATTTTTATGATTTGGAGTTATTATAACATAAGGAATTTTTTTAAATGTTTACAACATCCGAAATGTTGAGAAACACTTTTAAATAATCCTATCATAAACCTAGATTTGCCAATATCTATTTGAAATTTTCATGATGACTAAACATATGTATTTTCTGATAATTTTTTAGATCATAGAGCAGTTCAAAATATTAGCTTTGTCATATAGCCATATAATCTTTCATTGTATCTTGTTAATTTTAAGTTTGAAGTATGATTGTTATCTCAACCATGATGCCATGAATTTTGAGGAATTTAATGGTAGATAGTTGCAAGATTTTCTCATATGGATCTTTGAAGAAACTGATTTCATTACATGTTTTATGTTTGGTTTTATTCGGATTGTACTTAATGATGCATTTATTTCTTTATTTACAATTGATACCCTGCTAATTTAGACACTGTAAACAAGGTGCAAGTAGTTATTTCTATTCTTCCAATAGTCAAATGATGAACTCTCTTGTCAAGATCCTATTCTAAGAGAGAAGAGGACTAGACCTAATATTTTTTGAACATGGAGGCACATGGTTGGTTTTGGGAAAGAATGTTATATTTATTTAAACAAATCCAGTGTGAAAACTAATGTCAAACCCCCAAAATATTCCAGTCCATACAACAAATTAGATGGTTCCATGAACCCTTGTTTTCCTGACTCTACCCCTTTATCAGTCCTCTGATTATTCTGATTTATTTTGATGCTTATACCCTGCCTTACTCAGTTCCTCTTGTAACAGATCACCTTCATTGCTAAAATTACCAACAATCAAGTCATTGTTCACTACCAGGCCCTGGATCCTTCTGCTACAGGTTCCTCGAGGCTTACTATGACACCACACATTATAAAATAAAGCAGGTAGAAATATTGGACGATGTTTGCTGACTCACAGAGGTTGCAGTCTCCCTATGGCGTGGCAGCTTATCTCAATATCTTGGTGATATAGGGCAGTCTTCCTAAAGTAGAACTTCCTGCCTCTACCTCCAGGGAACTGGAGAATGTCCCCCGGCCTGCATGACCAACCTTTTCTGAAAGCTGTATCTTAATCAGATGCCTGTCTCTAATCAGGATGTCTGACTTACCTTCAGATTGAACCCTGGCAGGGATTCATGCTAGAAGGCTCACTTGCTGCACATATGAAAACTAAGATTTGTGCTAGGAGCCTTATGATAGGAGTGTGCCACTTAATGCAAATTAGGCCTCTTCTCCAGGCTCCCAAATCCTATGTATTATTTATACTCTGGAATAAAGTTGAGTTGATTCACCAAAGTCTGTGTCACAGAGGGCTGCTTCCACTCATGCTCATGGGCCACAACAAAGCTTTCTGTCCTCCCTACTGACTCTTGCCATTTCTACCTTGTGGAAAACATGCTGGGAGGGAGAGAGGCTCTCCCCCATCTCAATTTTTGCTTATTATATTATTTCCTGTTTTGTGGCTCTCTTTGCTATTTAGTTAGCATCACTGTGACATTGAACTATAGTAGAGAATGCTGACATATTTTTCTAAGAACCAGCAGCTGTGACATATTTTATGTGAAAAGTAATGTGTGAGACAAATTTTGTTTAGCTGCACTGTACAGTGCTATGGGTCATTAGTTCAGGGCTACAGATCAACCATGCATAGAATCTCAGAAAAGACATGGTAAGTCGTCAATCACTCATGATCTTTAAAACACTAAAGCAACATTTACAGCGTGTAACAATGCTCCGCAATAGGTTGTCTCCATTTATGGATTCATAAAGTTTAATGTAAAAAGCATGGCAAGACCAAAAATAGGATCATTTTATAAACATATACCCTAGTATCACTAGAAAATCATTTCTTCTCAACTATTGTTTGTGGGATGATGCATTTTAAAGTATTAGGTCATGATTAATATAAAAGTGAGCCATTTTTACAAAAGTAATATAAATAAAACCAGGTTTTCTATCTGATAAGCATAGATAATTTTAAAATATATTAATAATCAAATTTATTTAATATTTAATAATACTTCTTCATTTTAATTGAAGAAGTATAAATAGTGACTCATAAGGGTATAATTTTATAGTTATTTTTCCAAAGTTTGACCTATTCCCTACAAAGTGAAATAATATTTATTATCAATTGATGGTCACACTCTATTGCATCATTATTTCTCTGGGACAATTTTGTGTATATCTCCAATTGTTAGAGTGTGTGAATGATTGTATAGTGTTGCTGCTATAGAATGCTGTCATAAGTGCAAGCTGTGAGCCTTTTAAAATTCAGTGTTTATTTACTAATTTGTATATATATTTCTTCTCTGTTTGTGGCTTTTTAGCTAATATAACTATACTCTCAACTGATACCATATCTACAGATTCTCCTTGAATATATTTACTTCTCTACTAATGATTTCACTGGCTGTCACAATTTTCCATAATTAAAAATGAACATGCAATATGTATCTATAATAAGAGACTCTATGGATGAAGTTTTAAATTCTCTTGAGTATATAGCAAGGATTTCAGAGCTTAAATTGTACACCAAAAATATTTTTGGTGTTGTAATAATTCAACAAAATTCTAACATGCCTGTATCATTTCTGTATTCAGCAACAAGGACTAAATGTTCTGTTTTAGGATGCCATGCTGCTGGTGTAAATTTATGGATAATTTAATTCAGTAAAAGGTGTAAAAGTGACAGTATGCATAAGACCTCCTCCAAATTCAGTCCAGACACACTGTAGTACTCAGAAGGGTAAAAAGGAAGAAAGGCCCACTTATTTTTCAATTTTATTTAAATAACATTTCTCACTTATTTTACGTATGTACCACAGTGTCCCTCTCCTCCTTCCATCCTCTCCATTTGGCTCCCATCTATCTCTCTCTGCATCCTCTCCTCCTCATCTCCATTCAGAATGGGAGGCCTCCCTTGTGTGTGAAAAGCCCACTGCTAGTGGAGAACTTGCTTCTGGGATTTTTATAATCAGTTTCCTACAACACTGTGACACTGGCTGTTTTAACTACATTCCAGGGATGGTGATATGTGCAGCAGTAGTTGACCAACACAGAAGACCTTTTTTGTTTGTACTCATTGTAAACATGGGTATTAAGCAAGAGCAACAAGTGCTACTAAGTTTGTACAATATTTGTGGTCCCCAGATTTGGCTCTTAACAATCACGCTGCCTGAGTCTCTGAGTTATATCTGAGTTGTCTTATTTAAGCTAGAGGAAGTAAATTAATACATTAAGTAATTTATATGTGTTTTTATTAATTATACTCTAACTATTGTGTCTAAACAACCTTCTTCATTTTCAAGGTCATAATGGTTTTCGTATGTATCATTTTTCGAGAATATTCCCAGATCATTAGCTTATAGCTCTTACTTTGCTTTATATTCTGAAATATACAGTTAAAATACAATAAATGGACAATAAACAAGAAAGAAACTTAAGGTGTTACCCAAAGCCAAAGATAGTGACTTCTGTGTGAATAGTCTACCTAATAACAACTTGATTAGACCATTTAAAGCTACACATGTTTTAACTGATTGAATAGAGAGAGAAGGAATCAACAAGTAAATTCCTTCATTGTAAGTACTGAAGGCTATTTATCCCAGAAAGATGATATGGTAACTAGTAGAGAAAGGCAATGAGAAGTTATTTCATATGATTTTGGTTACAGAGGAATACTTATTCAATTGCAGGTGAGTTATAGTTAATATGATTAGTCAACCTTAGCAATTTCACTAGTAATTATCTTCCTTTTTATAATTATTTCCTGAACGGTTACTTTCTCATTTTCATATCCTTTAGATTCCTTTTGTACTTTTATGGAGATAAACGATTATATAGTAGATGGAAATGAAGATTCAGTTTGAACTATTAGCTACATGATGAATTGCTAATGTGTAAGAATGTAGTTAGTACTTTGGGTTGCATTTTAAAGTTAATGGAGGAAATTCTTAATAATAATTTGACTGGGCAAGGATTCTATGACAGTATTCTTTAAACAATCAAGCATTTGAATCTTGACACAGTACAACCAGATTGAGTTTCAAATTCTTAAACAATAGAAACTTTACCATTAAACATAACACAATAAAATTTTTTCATCACCATATATCTTACAATTTCATTCGTAGTTTTGATTTTCACATATGAAGCCTTTACTTAAATGATAAACATAACGTGTAAATGTGGAAGATTAAAATCTATTATATATCACTCTTCAACCTTCTGGGAAAGGCTTTCCTGTGCAGCCCTGGCTATCTTGGAACTCACTTTGTAAACCAGCTTGAACTCAAGAAATCCACCTGCTTTTGCCTCACAAGTGATGGGGATGTCTTCCGTGCATGTTTTCTTATTGGTTGATGAGTAAATCACTATGGCCAATTGGGTAGCAAGATAAGTGGGACAAGGAGATGAGGAGGATTATGGGAAATATAGGCAGAGTCAGTAGACATGTGGGCTGCTGGAGGAGTAACACCATGCTGAGCATTACTGGTAAGCCACAGCCTGGTGGTAGTACATAGATTGTTAGAAATGGGGTAATAATTAAGACAGGGCTAGCCAAAAGAAGCCCTAGGCAGCAGTGAATAGATAACTAATATAGTGTCTGCGTGTTTATTTGGGGCTGGCGTGGCTCTGGGACCAGGCTGATGGGAAGAGTGTTTGTAATACCTGAGTGCTGGTATTAAAGGCATGTGCCATGAGGCATGTGCATGGCTCACTTTTTCCTCTATAAATCCATAACTTATTCATACTTAAAATTCTTGATAAATGTGCTGAGACAATCTGAACACTCATATGGATGTTTACTGTTACAAATGTATTTCAAAATTACTTGTAGTATGCCTATAATTAATATATCTTATGTAGTATAGAAATTGTTTATTCAAAGTATGTGGAGTTTTTTATTTTTAAACCTCAATTTGACTCACGAATTTGACTCATGAATCTGATCTTCCCTGGATACCAAGCATGACACTTAAAGCCCATGTGTGCTTATATTTCTCCCTAAAGTGGCAATTTACCACAGAATTGCTTTGTTTACAAGAACACAGCATATGGCTAGAACTCTAGCATGTCAGTATGTTATATAAATCTCACACAATTGAAAAACAACTCTATGAGAATTACTGTTCATATTCCTTCTATTAATAATATTATTTTTAATGTTTTGGATCAATAAAATTATTTTCTCACAAAAGTTAAAATGAATGGATTTCATACATTTAATCCATAATATTAAATATAAATATTAAAAAACACAAAAATCTTGGGTCACTTTTGTATTGCTCTATTTGGTCGAAATATTATATTCACAATGATTTTAAAGAACTGAGTTTCTTATATAGAAGCAATTCTCTTAAAGTATTTTTTGTAAAATAACATCACACATATGACTCCTCAAAGATTAAACTACTTTGATATGCCTGTATGTTTATTAAGATATAATTTTAAAGGTGCAGGTTGAAGTACAAGTGTACATACTTGTGCTAAAGGCATATATGCAAAATCACATTCCTATGAATTTTATGCTTTAATAGAACTGTCTGAAGTGAATATTTCCACACTTAATAACAGTTTTAAGAAATTACAATTCAGCTTCATGTTAATGTATACTACCAAGTACCAGACAGATTAAATAAAACGAATTACTTTTGTAAGTTTCACCTATTTGATTATTGAAGAATTTCGAAAGGATAACAGCGAACAGTGACAGGATGTCAGTCTATTTCCGTGCAGCACAACCAAGCTTTCGTTCACCCCTCCCCCTGCTCTTTTTTCATTTCATTCAAGTGGATGGAACTAGAAGAAACCATCCTGAGTGAGGTAACCCAGACACAAAAAGGCAAACATGAGCCTTCACCCAGTAGGTGATAGAACCAGAAGCAGTGATTCACAGCTAAGCACTGAGCCTAATTCCTAGAGTCCAGTTGTAGAGAGGGAGGAGTGATTAGCAATGGGGTTAAGACCATCCTGGGGAAACCCACAGAAACAGCTGACCCGAGCAAGTGGGAGCTCATGAATCCCAGTCTGACAGCTGGAGAAGAAGCGTAGGACTGTACCAGGACCCCTGAATGTGGGTGTCAGTAGGGAGGCCTGGGCAGTCTATGAGGCCTCTGGCAGTAGAACTAGCCTTTACCCTCTCTTTCAGGAAGGATTTTCTAGCTTTGTGAAAGACAGTCTATGTTACTATGTGCAATCAGCCTTCTATGTGATAAAATAACTTCTTACCACCATATAATTGTAACTTAGCAAATGTTTGTCATTTCTTCTCCATTGCAGCCCACTTTTCTGTCCCCAGACTGTTAGCCATTCTACTGTAACATATGATAAGAAGATTTCAGAGGGCTTTTCTTTTTCTTTTCTTTAGATTCTCATCAACATTTAACTTAAACTTTCTGAAAATAGACACTACAGTGATATCTTATTTTCACTCTGATTTGAATTTTCAGATGATTATGAATGCTCATCACTTAATCAGTTGTTGATAATTATATGTTCCATTATTATTGTTGTTTCTGTTGAGGACTTTTAGTTCATAATATGTTACAAATATCAAATACTTGTTATCTAAATAGTTTGCAATTATTGGCTCCTGTTCTGTTCATTTTTTCTTCATTTTCATGATGTTTATTCATAATAAGCAACAATTTATAATTAGTAGAATTTTGCAATGAAATAATATTTCAATTTTGAGAATTTTTAAATATATATTTATTATTTTTTTCTCATTTTACATATTGTTCCCAGTTCCCTCTCCCTCCCTCTTTCCCATACCCCCAGACCACCCCTCCCATCCCTTCCCCACTCCACAGGGAGGGTGATGCCTTCCAGGAGGTGTCATCAAGATTTGTAAAGTCATTTGGAGTAGGCTCTAGGCCCTCCCTCCTGCCTCTAGGCTAAGTGAGTGTCCCTCCATGGGGAATGTGCTCCCAAAGTTCTTTCATGCACCAGGGATACATCTTGGTTCTACTGTCATAGTTCCCTTAGACTGCCCAGGACTATTAACTGACACACAGTTAGGGAGTCTGAGTCGGTACAAAGCTGTTTTCCCAGCTTTCAGTCTTGGGTCCATGAGTTCCCCCTTGTTCAGTTCAGCTGTCTCTGTGGGTTTCTGTAGCCTGGTCTTGACCCAATTTTTATCACTGCTCTTTCTCTGCAACTGTACTCCAGGAATTTAGTTCAGTGTTTAGCTGCGGGTGTCTATTTCCATCAGCTACTAGATGAGGGCTCTATGATGGCATATAAGGTATTCATCAGTCTCATTATCAGAGAAGGGCATTTAAGATACCTTTCCACTGTTGATCACATTGTTAGTTGGGGTCATCCTTGTAGGTCTCTGGGTATTTCACTAGAGTCAGTTTTCTCTTCAAACCTATAATGGCTCCCTCTTCTTCTTCTTTTTTTTCTTTGTCTATCTATTTGTCCGCAGATCTTCCTGATCCTACATTTTATTACCCCTTATCTTACTCCTAGCTACCTCTCCACTCACTGACCCCCCCACTCCCAATATGCTCAGAAGATCTTGTTCCTATTTCCTTCTGTGAGGCACCTTGTATGAATCTCTTAGGTTCCTCTTTGTATCCTAGTTTCTCTGGAGGTGTGTGTGATTTATAAGCTGGTGACCTTTTGTTCTATGTTTAAAATCTGTATATGAGTGAGTACATACCATGTTTTTCTTTTTGTGATTGGGTGACCTTACTCAGGATGGTTTCTTCAAGTTCCATTATTTGCCTGTGGATTTCAAGATTCCATTGTTTTTTGTTTTGTTTTGTTTTTCCGCTGAGTAGTATTCCATTTTGTAAATATGCCACGTCTTCTTTATCCATTCTTCAGTAGAGGGGCATCTAAGTTGCTTCCAGGTCCTTGCTATTACAAATTTTGCTGCTATGAATATAGTTGATCACGTGTCTTTGTTGTGTGGATGTGGATCATTTGGGCATATGTCTAAGAGCTTATTTGCTGGGTCCTTTGGTAGACTGATTCTCCTTTTTCTGAGGAACCTCCATACTACTTGCCAAGGTGATCTCACTTTTTTTATTTACCTTTAGATAAGCTAACTTTTATGCTATGCAGTTAGTAACAGATCATATTTACTGGGTTACTTAGATTACTCAATGTAACTGTCTTAATTACTGTATGTCAGATCATCTTTGTTGGTTCTCATGAAGAAGAATGCATTCAGTAAATTCATTACTAACCTGTACAGTTCAAAGATTATTATTTTAGATTCCACAGATGATGCAATTTCGCCAATTTAGAACATATTAATGTACTAAATTCATCAAATTCAGGAATGTTCAGACAATAAACTGTTCAACTTTGTACCTGTTATTCATTCATTTCACTAAATATCTCTTAAAACGATTTGAAATTTGAAGTAAAAATTGGTTTATCAATCATTGTCTTTTTAAGTTTTTCTTCTCTCGTATAGTACTTATGGACTTCAGCCCCCTCTTCCCTCTTACTCCTCCCCTTCTTCTGTTCCTCAGATCCATTCCTCCTCTATTTCCCTACAGAAAAAGACAGGCTTCCCAAAGGTATCCACTGAAGAAGTCATAAGAAGATGTAATGAGACTACTCAATTTAAAGGTCAATAAAGAGAACTACAATGAGTCAACATGCTGAAAATAAGAGACCTTGTTCAAACGTAAACATGATGTCACCCCTCCCCACCCAACACTGAGGAGACATCATGGAAGAGGAGGAGGAAAGAATGTCAGAGCCAGAGGATGGGGTGGGATGCTATGAAATGATGTCTTCTGAGCATACCATCATAGACATTTCACTGAATAACTTAGAGTAACTTCGGATAGCTGCCTCAGATTTACACTGTAGGAGGCATGGAAATCCTTGTACTAACAGATAAGTGCTAGGAAACCTGGGATGTTACACACACAGGACTGTTTCTTCAAAGGAAAAGATGCAAAATTTATTATCTACACAGTATGCTTTGAACAGAAAAGTTTAATGGCCTGGTGATATTTGCACTATTTCTGAGACCATATCTGGTCCTCCTCCAGTCTCTTACCATGAGCTTGTATTTATCCACCACAGACCTTTACTGCCAGCTTATTTGGTTTTTGTTTGTTTGTTGTTTATATCACTTTTTTCCTCAAGGAGATTTGTGTATGCTTTAATGTATACGTGCAATTGAATTGAATAGCACCAGGAAAGTTTTGACCAAATAGTGCTATGTTTAAGAAGGCCTAAAATTAACTACTTGTCAGAATTTAAAGTTTTAGCCAACTAGTGGCTCTTTAGTTCTTTTGAACAGAACACTGTGTTCTTTCCACTGATGGATCATTTATTCTTCTTGCCTTGGTAGGCACAGTGACTCATAACATACATAAGATCAATCTAACTAAAGTTGTGCTATAGTTTGTAGAGGTCCTCAACATACATAGTCATAAGGAATGGGAAATAGTGAGATTTTTTTAAGATATGAATTTGTGAGATTTGAATATTTTGAAAGGAATATCAGTGGATTTTGTGGGTAAGATACAGAGGTATGGGTATATATATATTAAATGCTCAACAATAAAGAAAACATGTTAGAAAGATCATATTTTGGTGTATAATTCAAACACATTAAAACATTTTTATAGAAAACTATGACTTTTAAATATCTGACAAAATATTACTTCATTTTCTATTATTTTGTGATATTCTGTAAACCAGTGTTCTTTATCTTAATCTTCTCAATACATAATTTATTTTCTTTCAGTATTTTAATATTGCTTCTTGTAGCTAATGCATACAAGGAGTTTTTGCTACTATCTTTAAATTTTCTCATTTACATAAAAGTTGCCTCACCTTGATTTCTTATTTATTCCTGCTATAAGCATATTAGTCATTTGTGTGGGTTGCCTTGATTTGTTTCCTGGGTTGATAATTTTCACAATTGTTGTAAGATTCAGTATCATAATAAATCATTTTCTCTTCTTTATATGAGGACTTCAATTTCAAATATATTTAGCTACTGGGAGTTTCTCCAAAACTCACCAGTTATTATATTTTAGAAGGTTTGTTTCAGTGTGTTTCTTTCAACTCAAATGGAAAATGTTTTAGAAAGTTTTTTTTATTTCTTTACTTACCCATCTTTAGTGATATTTTTTCCTTCAGTTTCTCATCTATTGTAATCACATAGAAAACCCTTTTCATTTTATATTCCATTTTACATGTATAGAATTAATTTGAGATCTCAAAATGCATGTTACTCTATCTCCTTCTGTTGTTAATCCATTTCCTATGACTGAATTTCTTTTCCAGATCTAACTTAATAAGATCCATTTTAGAGACATTTTTCATTTGTGACAAATATTGGAGAGAAACAATTTAGAAGAGGTAGAGTTTGTTTTCCCATTTTCTGTGTATGTTCTCTTCATTCTTTGTGCCTTCCTACGAGGAGGCAGTATACCATGGACAGTTACCTGGGGCTGGCTCAGCAAGCCTTCTTCACTCATCATACTGGGAAGTCAGAGAGGTTGAGAGGAAAAGAAGGCAGTGAAGAAACTTTCTGTGATGATCACTTTCCCTCACTGTGCTCCGCTCCCATCTTGTCAATAACTCTCAAGAAGGTCTTGGAATTGTTAATCTTTCAAATTTTTTTAGTTAAATCAGTCTAAAGAGAGATCGTATCTCATAGTCACTCCATAATCCCTTCTTTGAAAACAGACATTCAGTAGATGGATGCATGAAGAAGGTTAGTAACCAAATCTCAAAGCATTTTCTCTTTTCTTTATAGAATAAAAATCCAAGTTCCTATCAAAAGTTATGCACATTAAGCACTGTTGATTCCTGTCCTGTTTTTAAAATTGACTTATGAGGTTGCTAATATACCTTCTTTAGTTTTTAAATGATGAGATACTGTTAAGAGTAAGGTATTCCCGCTGTTCTGGTTCCACAGCCTCGCCAGCCCTAATAACACACAGAGATGCTGTATTAGATATAAAACTGTTGGCCAGTTACTAGTTTCTTATTTAACTCATTTCTATTAATCTAAGTATTAGATTGTATTTACAATCTAAGTATTAGATAATATTAAGCTCTGTCTTAAATATTAACCCATTTCTATTAATCTAAGTATTTCCACGTGGTCTCATCTTACCAGATGGAGAGAGGGCCCAAACCTCTGTTCATTCAAATCTCTACATGTTGACTCCTCCCTACTACTTCTCAAATCCTCTTTGTTTCCTAGTCCCATCTATTTTGCTTTCCTATTGGCCAACAGTGCTTTATTCATTAATCAATAAGAGAAACAATTTATAGTATGACATCTCTCATCAAGATACCTCATTACACTTTTTTCAAGTTTGTATTTTACTCAAAATACCTGAGCCCTTTTAAGGAAAAATAAAAAGGGAAGTTATACAATTCAGAAAGGAAAATGTCTAATAATTTTTAAACACTGTTCTACTTCTTTGAATGACACTGTGGTTCTTGATACTTTAAAACCCTAAAGCAATCTATCTAAAACAAGTATATTTTCTTATCTAAGAAGAGCAACAAAAGAGATAGAACAATAGAGGGAGAAATTATAGGTTTTAAGAGAAATCCGGGATTAGGGAAATGTCCAGAGATCTACAAGGATGACCCCAACTAACAATCTAAACAATAGTGGAAAGGCTACCTTAAATACCCTTCCCAAATAATGAAATTGCAGAGTAGCTTAGATGCCATTCTGGAGCCTTCATGTAGTGGCTGATGGAAGCAGAAACAGACACCCACAGTTAAACACTGAGCCAAACACTTGGAATCCAGTTGCAGAAAGGGAGGAATGATGAGCAAAGAAGTCAAGACCAGGCTGGAGAAACCCGCAGAAACAACTGACCTGAAGAAGGGGGAGCTCATGAACCCCAGACTGATAACTGGGAAACTAGCATAGGACATATCCAGATTCCCTAAATGTGGGTGTTAAGAGGACTAGGCAGTCTATCTGGCCTCTGGTAATGGATCAGTATTTATCCATAGTATACGAATGGACTTTGGAAGCTCATTCCACAAAGAGAGATACTTTCCCAGCCTAGACATGAAGACGGTATTGGTCCTGCCACAAATGATATTATAGACTTTGAAGACTTGATATGGATGCACCACCCTCCCTGAGGAGAAGAAAGGGGGTGGGATGGGGGTTGGTGGGTCAGACATGGAAGGATGGATGGTGCAGGAACTGGGATTGACATGTAAAACAAGCTTGTTTCAAATTTAAATAAAAATAATAATAAAAATAAGAATGTGTTTTGTATTTATTACTTGTAGTTTCTTTTTCTCCATGGATCTGTTCAAATGCAAATTGATCCCTTTCTTTGTCTGGCAGCTGTGCTTGGATACTTTTTGTTCCTTGACATCTCTTTTTGCCTTTATTTGTCATCTTTACAAGTGACTACATATTAAAGTTGTATACATATGAATTATTTTTCTTTTGGTTTTTTCAAGACAGTGTTTCTTTGTGGCTTTGGAGGCTGTCCTATAACTACCCCTTGTAGATCAGGTTGAACTTGAACTCACAGATATATGCCCATCTCTGGCTCACTTATGCTGGGATCAAAGGCGTGCCCCACTACTGCCCAGTTAATATGAAAATTTTTAACGGTTTATAGTGCTCTACAGTTCACATGGAGGTTGCTTTTAAAACCTTTGTCAAATTTAGAATTTGCTGAATAATATCTCATTATTGCACTTACAGTTTTCAATCTTCTAAGACAAAGCCCACCCTGACTTGTCTCTGTTTTTTTGGGGTGAAAGACAATACTTTGTATGAGAGTTGACACAGTGATAGAAACTCTCCTTAACTGTAAGAACTTCAAGGCAGGAATCACTCTGCTAAACTTCTCTTTGGAATGAGGATGACTCAGACATTTATGAGACATTTATATAACCTCGATAATGCTTGCTGCTGCCTGAGAGTTTGAAATATTACACTTAATATGGTTGTAATTTCTGTTTTTGATATAAGCCTCTTTTTACATTATGTAGGTTTTGTATGAATGACTTTACAGTTATATATTGAGTGCAATTTATTTATTTTGTTTGCTATCTTTTATTGTCTTGATATAGGCTCTCAATAATGTAGAACTATCCCTACAATGGAGCATAACCCTGAACTTCTGATCTTAGTGCCTCTACCTGTTAAATGCAGGGTTTAGAGGGCATTCAATATCACTCCCAGACTATGAAGTTCTGGGTACCAATGTCAAGATCTATTTATGCTGCGCTGGTACTCTGCCAACTGAGCTATATCCTAGATTCTAAACTCTTATTGAAAACATGAATATGTAGGATGAAGGCTTTGTTTTATTACCAGTAATAGTAGCTCATTGGGTATTTATACAGATAAACACATAATCAATATTATATGTTTGGATAGAACTAGAAGAAACCATCCTGAGTGAGGTAACACAGTCATAGAAAGACAGACATGGTATGTACTCAATCATATATGGATATCAGATATAGAGCAAAGGTTTAGTAGAATACAATCCATATCCCCTGAAGCTAAGAAACAAGGGGGACTATAAGAGAGACATACAAGTTTCCTCAGTGAAGGCAAAAGGGACAAGAGCCCCTGAACAAATTGGGAGCATGGAGAATGAGAGGGAAGGAGGTAAGAGAGAGAGGAGAAGAGAAGCAAATGGGGGAGGAGACCATGAAGGATCGGGAAGATTGAGTGGGAAGATGAATAAAAAAAAGAGAGACAAATAGAGGAAGAGGAAGCCATTATAGATTTAAAGAGAAATTTGGCACTAGGGAACTGTAAAGAGATCTACAAGGTTGACCCCAACTAGGACTCTAAGTAACAGTGGAGAGTCTACTTTAGATGCCCTCTCTTTATAATGATGTTTATGACTACCTTAAAGGCCATGCTAGAGTCTTCATCCAGTTGTTAATGAAAACAGAAGCAGAGATCCACAGCTAAGTATTGAGCCAAACTCCTGGAATACAGTTTCAGAGAGTGAGGTAACAAACAGACAGGTCAAAACCATGCTGGAAAAACCCACAGAAACAGCTGACCTGAGCAAGTGGGAATTCATGGACCCCAGTCTGATAGCTGGGGAACCAATATAGGATCAAACCAGGGACCCTGAAAGTGGGTGTCAGCTAGGAGGACTGGACAGTCTACTGGGTCTCTGGCAGTGGAACCAGTATGTATCCTTAATGCATGAAAGGAATTCAGGAGCCCATTCCCCATGGAGGGATACTCCCTTAGCCTAAAGACACTGGGAAGGGTCTACGTCCCACCCAAAATGACTTGACAGACTTTTTGATCTCTCATGAAGGCCTCACCCTCCCTGAAGAGAGAAGTAATGATGGGCTGGAGGGCTGGTGGTGGGCATGGGGGGATGGGAAGGAGAGGGAAATGGGATTGATATGTAAAATAAAAATAAATTGTCTATTGAACTTGGTGTTTCTTTGTTTTCACATAATCAAAAATAACAAAACAAACAAACAAACAAAAACCTGGGGTTACTAAAAATGCTAAGAGGTGCCTATTTTTTTTTTTATAGAAAAATAAAATTTCTGGGATATAATTACACACTTCTGAAATATGGTATAACTATGTTCCAGGCATTTTGAATTTATATATTTCTGTTTAAGTGTTTTCATTCTACTTTAATATTTGTAAATAAAAATGAAAAGTAGATCCCTGAATCCTCTTTCGGAGACAAGTAATAGCAATACATATAAACTATTTAAAAATAACTTATCATTGTCATTTGTTTAAAAATTTTCTTCCAGTTTTAATATATATTAATTTGTAATTAATTTACACTATCTGCTTACATGTTACAAAAACAATTCATTTATTAATCATACAGGAGCTTTTTTAAATTATTAGAAAACTTTTACTGCTCCAAATAAGAATAGAATTGATGATGCCACACAAAATAAGTAATGAATATTAGCATAAGTTTGAGTTCCTGAAATTCAAATATTACATTGAAGGAAACAAATCTGCTTAATATTTTTTTAATTTTAAACATGATGAATATTATAAAATTGTTCTTAAAATTTCATTATTATTATTCATATTTAATCTTTAAAAACATTGCTAGTGTTTTTAATGCCCCAGAAGTAATTTCAACAAAATTAAAACACTGATGTCAATAATAATCCTCAGCTTCATTTTAGTTATTTGTTTATTTTTGGATTACTGATTACTATATGGAAAATGTTCATATCATTTATATAACTGCAATTAGCAATTCAGTAAAAGTGAAGAACAATCTTCAAGAGTTTATTCATATTATAAATGATTATATAGATAAAATAATCCTACTGTCTATAACTACTTCAAGCATAATGGTGTGCTGTAATGCTGCATGACTAATATGGAGTGATGAATCTAATTCAGCCATTATTAAATTAGTAGTGGCAATAATTAAACATTAACAAAATATTTATTACATATACAATTGACTAGGTGAATGCTTAGCATGTTAAATCTGTACGTTAGAGTTCTTAACTTTTCATTTTTCCTGTAGTGTCTTTTGTTTCATTTGCAACGTTTCTCACTTTATTCAGCAAGTGTGAGCTTCAAATAAAAACTTTATTATATAGTTTTCAAAAGGAAAGCATATAAGACATAGTTAATAATTAAAAAGTTTTAAGGCAAACCTTTTGATTTTTTCATCGTGACATCATCATCAGGGGTATTACTGAACTGTTTGCAATTCTTGGAATACTTAGGTAATGCATGGCTTGTTTGACTTTGTGTGTTTGTGGCAACAGTTTATACAGTTTGCATGGAAAAGGGCAACCTTCCTGTTACTATAGCATACCATTTAAAAATGCTTTTAAGATTATAAAATGATAGGCCTTGGTTAATAAGACATGAAAATTGATTCCCCAAAGTGACAAACCTCATTGGCCTCTTCTGACATCTTTGAAGACTCTATTTCTGTCCATTCATCACTGCCTGTTAGCAGCTGGGACACATAATTTTTGAAATAAAGAGATATGCCCAAATTTTCTTTGTAGAATATGTATCATATATACTAGATTGCAAAACATCTCCTACTGTCAGTTAGAATAAATTTTCTAATAGAATTTTAGGACAGAAATCCATATTTCTGTAAGGAATACAAGAATTTGAAAACTAATTTAAAAGATAAACAATCCAGCCAAGGAGCTGTCAAGATAGAAATCATGAGTGATGCTTTCTCACAGAGAAACAAAATGACGTTTCATTACAAACTCTCTTTCCACTCCTCTGACCTTTGGCAGCCTCTTCAATAACCTCAGAAGTTTAGAGGGAATACCAGTAAGCAAGCAGAGGCTAGGAAAAATGTTTCCATTTGGAAAATTGAGAATCTAATGAGGCTTTTTCCATGATGCATATGATTATGAGTATTGAATATTCAAACATAATTAATTCTCTATGTCATCTTGATATTGGAGAACCATAGGGGATGCACACACATAATATATACATGTATATGTATTAAGATATGATATATATATATATATGCATATCTTAAGAAATTCTCTGCAATATAACTTCAGCAGTCGTGTATGCTGGATTTGCAGTAGGGCATTAGGAAGATTGATATCTTAATAAAGTTTGGAAAGGTTTCTCTAACATTGTGCCTTCAAAGCTATATTATTGCTGTGTACCTATATATGTACTTAATATCTGTAATCTATTTATCTACCTAATTAGGCACCCATCTATCTGTCTTTTTCAAGACACTGTTAAGTCAACCATCAAAATACCTTCCCAAGGATAACACTGTGTGCATGTTTGCCGAAATGTGCTTTATAATTCTGGAGCAGTACATGAATTCGTCTTCCTTTCTGTCTTCTCATATTTTAAATCCTTCAGCTTTAACTTCTTTTCTGTCATGGATCTAAATAATAAGTAAGAGATTGCTGTTGTGGGACACACACTTTCTGCCGTGCCATTCAGCATGGAAAGGAAATCACCTGTGGCTAGTTTGAAGTTTGTTCTTGAAATAGATGGGGCTCTGCCATCACCTGCTTGATGCAATAGAGGCCAAACAATCCCTTTTATCTCAGCCAGGCTAGTGGGGGAGCTTTTGTTTAATCGTGATGAAAAAATGATCCCAGGGTAAAGGCAAAATGGGTTCCCTGCAGAATCGAAGCCTCCAAATGGTCATAAAAAATGTATGCAGGCAAACATCATTTATACAGTATTGCTTTCTAGCAGATTACCGGGCTCATGTTGTGTGCCATAGACTCCATGGGGGAATTAGGTGGAAAAGAGCTTCTACTTCCTTGGAAGTTGTGTCTGGAAAATATACCTAAAACAGTTGCTTGAAGTAATCCCTGAGCAGTGTTTGAAATCACACAGCCTTAAAGAACAGCACACAGCAAAGAATAAACATTCAACATAATTTCCACAGCATATTTGTTTTAGATAATAAAAATTGGCTGTATTTCTTAAGCGAAGAATATAGCTTTATTACTGGATTTTGTTGATTCAGAAGACTGACATATCATTTTGATTTAAAATATGCTTTGAGACATTTTCTTAAGAATAAAAGTAACACGGAAATGCTAGATATTTGAAATGTATTGTTGCCATCTTACATGATTCATTTCTGCATGGAACACTGAAAGAAATGAAAAATAACTCTAGGTCTGTGAGACAATTTCACTGCTACCATAATAAAATCTATATGTGTTACAAGGACATTTATGAACCTCAAGGTCACAGACCACAAGAGGGTTTAAATTACGTAAGGAAGGTAAAGCATTTCAGTTTTTTTTTTTAAGAAACAGTCACGTATGGTGGCCCATGCTTCTAATTCCAGTAAGTGTAATGCAGACAATGGAAGAGAGCTATAAGTTGGCACAGTGAATTTTAGGCCTCTAAGCAACATAGAAAGACACTAAAAAAAATCAGAGAAAAATAGTATATTGAAGACTTTCAAATGTATCTCTAACATCATTATCTCAACATAACTATTATCAATAAGAAACATTTTTCTTTTCTTATTTTAATTTTTTTTTAAATTTTTGAGACAGGATATCCTCGTGTAGCTGTAGAGCTGGTCCTGGACTAGAATAACCTGTTATATACAGGCTGGTCTCAAACTCAGAGACTCGCCTGATCTGCCTCCTAAGTGCTGGGATTAAAGGCCTGTGCCACCACCGCTCATCTTTTCTCCTATTCTTCCATAATGCTTTCCCAGACATATTGTTTTTACATACTGATTATTATTACACAAATTAAGTAATTAGTTTTGACAATTCACATCATGAGCTATTAGTGGAGGGACTTGATGGAGACCACATTTAGAACTGAATGTTACTAAGTCTTTCATTTTCTTCATCGTGTTTGGCCATTGGTCTGTGTATTTGTCAATTCTTACCTTGCTTAAAAAATGTAAGGTATTAATTATGGTTTCAATTAAAATTATAATTTTATGTAATATTTGTCTAGAATGCTAATGAATTCATTTCTTCAAATACTAAAAAATTTTGACAAAAATATTAAAATACATCTTAGAAATCTATGGTACTCATTATCAAGGGAAGGGCATTAAAGGCAGCCACTCCACTCTTGCTTAGATAGTTTGCTGGGGTCATCACTATGGACCCTAGTTGTAGGTTTCTTTTTTAACCTACAATGGCTCCCTCTATTACTGTATCTCTTTTCTTGTTCTCCTCTATTCTTCCCTTGACTCAATCTTCCTGCTCCCTCATTTCTTCCTCTCCCTTCCTTTTCTCCCCTTCTCTTTTATTGCATTTAATAAGGGTTAGGATAAACAAATAGGCCGAATAGATGTTTATTAAGGGAGAAACAACTCACAACACAGACAGAGGAACACAGCAGTTAGAACTGGATGCTCCTCTCTCCTTGTCCTGCCAGAGAGCTTTCTCCTCCTCCTTCTGAGATAAGCCCCACAGGTCACTTCTGCCCCTGGCTCCACCCCTCAATGGGTGTGGTCAGTGCCACAAAAGCAGACACAGTGAATATCTCACTGCACTCTTTCTCCCGACTCCCTCCTCCTCCCATTTTCTCTATGTCTACAATTCATATATGAGTAAGTGCATACTGTGCTTGTCGTTTTGTGACTGGGTGACCTCACTCAGGATGATTTAGTCTAGTTCCATCCATTTTTCTGCTAGAGCCCTCCTCCAGTAGCTGATGGAAAGAGAAGCAGATAACCACAGCTAAATACTGAGCTGAACTCCTGGAATCCAGTTGCAGAGAGGGAGGTGTGATAAGCAAAGAGGTCAAGACCAGGCTGGAGAAGCCCACAAAACAGCTGACCTGAACAAGGGGGAGCTCATGGATCCCAGGCTGATAGCTGGGAAACCAGTATAGGATTGACCCAGACCCCCTGAAATTGGGTGTTAGTTGGGAACACTGGTCAGTCTATGAGGCCTCTCATAGTGGATCAGTATTTATTCTACTATATGAATGGACTTTGGGAGCCCATCCCACATAGAAGATACTCTCTCAGCCTAGATACATGGGGTAGGGCCTAGGCCCTCCTCCAAATGATATGACAGACTTTGAAGACTTCTCATGGAAGGCCTCACCATACATGGGGAGCAGAAGAGGATGGGATAGTGGGTTGGTAAGGAGCAGAGGAGGAGGTGAAGAGGTAAGGGAGAGGGAACTGGGATTGACATAAAAAACAAAGCATGTTTCTGATTTAAATTAAAAAATAGAAAAGTAAAATGTCAGTAAGAACTGTAAACTAAGAATTATTACTAAGAAAAATAGGCTACTAAGAAAAAAACCTATCATACTTTAAAAATTTGTTATTAAGAATAACAAGAATTAATGGCTTTCTTAAACTTTATCAAGGTATCCTGCTGTTCTATGATACATAACATTCTTGAATTGGCACATAATCACAGCAACTTTCCCCTACTATATCGTAGATTTTGTAGAATGGATGCAATTTCACAGGAAATTTTATAAATACATGTGAAATAAATATTACCTCACTTTCCTGCTGTCCACAAAATTAATTTACTACTGTGAAATGCTCCTATTCAGTAACTTTATGTAATAACATTTATCTACTTTTGTGTTTTTTGAATAATATAACATTTTCATTTAATAATTTGTTCCATATGTTCATCTATGATTTATTACAGTATAGAGTGATTTAATATTAAGCTTGAAAAAGTTACATTTGATTTTTCAAGATAGCATGAGCAGGTGCAAACACAGCATGCTAACATCATCATTTGTATTTTCTTCCCTCTTATATACTTCTCATATTCACAGTTTTCAGACAAATATAGTAACTGAGGACCAGTCGTTGTTGTCAGGAGGAACCAAATAAATTGCACAGTGACTCGGTTTGTCATAATCCTCACAATTATCTTGTTATCCCACTGAGGAAACTATTTGATGAGGATGGCCACTAGATTGCCTTTTACCAAGGCCACTATTATTCCAAGACCATTCATGCTCTGTAGGAAATGATGTAATTGCCTGAGTGCTTTCCCTGGATGTTATTACTCACTTGGGGTTGTAGAGGTAGCCTCTTATTTTTAAAATGTAGCAAAAAGTCCACATCTGCAGGAAACTTAAACGATCATCTGTTTTGAGGAAAGCAGGTTTGTAAGCTTTACTAATTAAATTTTTGGCTGATATGCATCCTAATTTATCAAAATATAAAACATATTGGTAGATAAGTAATGTATTACCAAGTATGAATTTGAGTATTATTTGGTATATATATATATATATATATATATATATATGTGATACGAAATTACTTTTCTATTAAGAACCTAGAGACACATTTCCTCAAGTACTAAAATATCATTGTTGGAAATTGCCTGCTTGAAGTTCCTGATCTTTGGGTCCAGAAGACACCAAAGAAGTCATAGTGTGAGGAATGTAAGAGCCTGTGGGTTAGGTGGAGTGCTATGAATTCTGTGGCCAGCTGATCATGACATGGTTGCTATACTCATGAATTGATCACTGGTGGGGTTACATTTGTGATAAATACATTTTAAATTTCAGCATGGATGAGATTGAGCCACTGATCTTATCTTAGTTGAGAAGGTTTGGCCAGTGGTGGCTTCTGGGGTTTGGGGGTGTGTGTCTGTCTTTCCAGGGGTCACTGGAAGGTTGCTTATGCCTAATAGATGGCTCTACACACATGTGAACTGCACTAATTGTGCTCAGTAAAATAAATCCCTAAAAAAATAATTCTTTAAAAGGTCATAAAATTGTGAGAGAGAAATTTTGGAGGTATCCTTGGAAAATTAGAATAAGAAATAGTTGGCACACATTACAGTAACATATTGTATAGATGTATGCAATTTTGAAATAATAAAAATAAAGAGTTGGAAGCAATTTCAATGAATTTAGATAACATTATTAATTAACTTGCTTAAGAGCAGTACTGTTAACTTAATTTAAAGGACTATTGCACATTCTACACTGCATGTTCTTGCCAATTAAATAATTATCAAATGCATTGAACTATTGTTTGTTTAAGTAATAGCTATTGACTTTCAAAGCTGAGATGAAAGCCTGAGCTTAAAATCCATAAACTTCTCTTTTTTCCTGACTGGCAGAAAGCACAGTTCAGAAATTCATATTTTCCATAATTCATCAGGATAAGAGATAATTCTCAGCCACTAGAAAATATGTGTAGAGCCTTATACAGTTGCTCTTTGCCCAATTTTGTTCTACAGGAGATTTTAAGCTACTATTTTCTTCTTTTGAAAGTTGAGAGTTAAAATGTATTCTGCCTGTTAGCTACATGTTTTCTGCAAGACAATTAATGTTTTTTAAAATCAAAATTTTTTACTTCAGTTCCAATAATCTCTAATAAAATTTGCATAAATGATTTTGTCTAGTTGTTACTAGAGTGGATAATGCAAGAAAAGATCCATCTTTACAGGAAATTATATTTTATAGCTATAGCACTTTCTAAAATTCCTATTGATCAACTAATTGTTTTAAGAAAGAAATCCTTGGAGAAAAGGCTCAAAAGTTAAGAGCCCTCTTTGGTCTTGGAGACAGCACAGGATCAGCTCCTAGTACATATATGGTGGCTCTCATCATCTCTTCTTCAGTTCAAGGAGATCTGATGCTCTTTTTTGAAATCTGCAAGCACCAATCTATGCAGATGGCTCAAAAATTTACATGCAGGCAAAGTATTCATGTACATGCAAAAATAAATATACAAAAACCAGCTACTTTGCACTGGCTAGAATTGACAGAACCATATATGTTATAGTGTGTTCATAAATAGTATACTCAGAATTCATTAGACACAAATGTTATAGAATTTTAACAAAACTAAGTTATGAAAAACTCAATTTTGTTCAAATTACAATTTATTGTGATTTATAACTATTTGCAAGTTCAAAATATCATTTTAGAATCGTTGAATTCATAGCTACTTTTTTATTCTAGTACATTGCTATTCTTTACTAAGATTCAATAGATAATGGAAATGGATTGTTTCCCAAACAATCTTCACGCAAATTATTTTCTTAGTCATCTTATTAAAATTCTTTTGGGTTCCGGAGGCAAATATGTGGAGTATAATTAATTTATCCTTATTTTGTTTAGAAATATGGTTCATTACTACTAAAACAAATGTGAGTAGGAGTGTCAAGAGCTAGCCAGAAAGTTATTTCACCTTATAATCTTACAAACAAGTATGCATAATATATTTAAATTAGACTCTTCAATTGAGCAATATGAAGTGAGTCCTGCCTAAATAGTCTTACAAAACAATAATCTTTTTATTTCACCAAAGAAAGATAGTCATTCTGAAATGCCACTTTCTTCTTCTTTTTTATTGCATAGAATATAATTTTAGTTCAGGTTCTATGATGCCAACCTTGCTTCTCTTCTGGTGCTAAGAATTTATAGTGAGAAATGGGCTAAAATATTTTAAGATAAAAGAGAAGAGAAGAGGAGGAGAGTATTGAGAGTGTTGTAATTTAAGAAAAACAGCACTCCAGGGAAAGATGCCCTTAGACAGGGGTTCAGGATTCAAACAGAGGTTTTTGTTTGTTTGTTTGTTTGTTTGTTTGTTTGTTTGTGAAGGGATAATAAAAAAGGAAAGGGAAAGGGGAGCTAGGATACCTATCTAGGGAGACAGGAGCAGCAGCACAGAGAAGAAAAGGAAGAGTGGGAGAGAGATAGGGACAGACAGAGAGGGAGAGAAAGAGAGAGAGAAGGATGGCGGTGGGCAGGTCCCTTTAAAAAAGGGAGCATAGTGATTAGGCACAGGTGGTGCTCTTAGTGGCTCAGCTGAAGGGAGATCCTGTGAGAACCCTAAGGACAGGCCAGTACAGATGCCTGAATATTAACAGAAGGGAGGGAAGGAGAGGGAGGAGCAAGGATACTGTTCTTTAACTACTGAGATAGTCATGGCAATGTTTTGATTTCTGCAAGTGATGTTTGTTGTGATTTCTCTTTAAACAGCTCACAAGGGATTTCCTATTACTCCTAACAATTCTAGATGTGTACACTTACTGTTTTAAAATAGAATATGTTCACATTTGCTTTTCTTTCTTTCTTTTTAAAAGATGCAATTATTATGTATACACTGTTCTGCATGCATGCCAGAAGAGGGCACCAGATCTCAATACAGATGGTTGTGAGCCGCCATGTGGTTGCTGCGAATTGAACTCAGTACCTCTGGAAGAACAGCCAGTGCTCTCAACCTCAGAGCCATCTCTCCAGCCCCAAATTTGCTTTTCTTACTCAATATGTTCTCCTTGACTAACAAGTCAGAAGGATCGGGACAATGCAGAGAGGATAGAGATAAACAAGATGGAAGCGGGAAGATTGGGGAGACCAGTGCAGTAATGTTAGCAACTATGGCCAGAAGAGTCTGGCAGGGACATTTGCTTAACTTAGAAAATAATTTTGGCTTCACTGAGAAAATGACAAAGAGCCAGTATGAAGCAAATTTATGCTTGCATACTGAACCTAACAGACTTTTTTATTATTATTTAATCAATTAATTATATTTTCCCCAGCCTGATCACCGTTTCTCCTCCCTCCCTTCTTCCAGTTCTTCCGTAGCCCCCTCCCTTCCTCTCCCTACCCTTCACAAAAGTACAGGCCTCATATGTATATCAGCCAGTCATGGCATATCAAGTTGCAGCAGACTGGGCACAAAACTAACAGATTTTCACTGTAAGGGTTATGAGAATGAAAGGGCCACTCTATGAAGAAAGTAAGACACAGGCAAGACACTGTCAGGGAGCTTCTTTAAGAGAAGGTCACACTTTGTTTTACTGGGATTATGTATACATTTGTGGGTTGTTATCCTTGTGGGTTGTTATACACAACCTGCTAGCCTTAAAGGCTTGCTAATGAATTTTAATGATTTCACGTGGTGCTTCCTACCGAAGCACCTACGGAAAAACAACGGATAATGTAAATCTCCAGAACACAGGCTGAAGGAAGAAGTCATGATACCTCAAGGTAATCATCTTTGCACTTGGAAATTAGTAATGTAATTTCACCATTTATTTGAGATATTTCCAGAATTACTGCAGATTTATTTCTTATTAGAATTTTTGGCTAACCTCTCAATGTCTATCTTAAACCTGACAGATGAAGACCTAAACCATGTAAGTGGATAGTCTGCATTTTCCTTTCCAGAACCAAAAGTATTGCCAAAATTAAGTGAAATAATGCTAATATTTTATCACATGATTTTTTTCAAGGATAAGAATGTTAATGTTCAAACACTTACCTTAATGTGGAACTTGGGCTAGAATCCTAAGCACGTTGCAAATGTTCCCATATCAACTAATATCTGAATACTTGACCCCCCAAATGAGAACATAGGCAATACAATCAAATATATTATATCATTAATACCAATAGGCAATAAAATTACTTTTAGGGCTCTCATTGTATTTCTGAGTCATTGATAAGACTGGAAAAAAAAATGGTCTGTGACTGTTAGTTAAATGAGATGTGACTGACTGTCCTTGTCAATGGTTAGCCTGCTACTCTATTATCAGAACCCTGTATCAGAAAAGGCATACTGAAGAGGAACTAAAAGAATCCTAAACATAAGTCAGTCAATGTCTGTTGTTTGTGTGAAACTGTCTCTACAAAGTATCTGTAGCAATGGTTACTTACATAGTTTCTATCAAAAATAGTTTTAAATTTACACTTGAAAAGTTACTATAAGCGTATGCATAGTTCAGCAGACAATAATATCAGGTTTGAAAGAGTGAATGGAACTACTAAATTTTTGCTTCTAGTTAGTGTGGATATTGATTAGAAATAGCCAGTTACACTTAAGTGAAATATGTCCAGTGTTAGCTCTGGCTCTTCCAATATTTTTGTGGATAATAGATCTTATCAATAAATATTCATTTCCTACATAAGGTTTATTTGGGATGTTAAACGCCAAGTTTTTCTCTTCAGTGGAATGAGGGAATTGCAAGAATGACATAGTGTTACAAGCTGGTGATGCTTTGCATGCTGATGCAACAGCATCTGCTGAATGTGATGGAATATGTTATTCACTTGCCCAGGACATTTGCCCCTAAACCTTGAGTATTGTTTTTATACCATGAGCCCAACTGTTAAGAGTGACATCACTTGGGATAGTCTTCTGAGGTTTTTTTTTTTGTTTTGTTTTTTGTTTTTTTTGTTTTTAAATCGAGTCTTGAAGTGTTGTATTAATTTCCTCCCGCTGTGTATGTTTTCATAAGTTTCTTTAACGGATTCTGATTAGTCATTTTATTTATAAAAATCTCATACTCATACTGTTTAGTTTGAAGTTGAAGATTCTGTTGGGTGATTCAGTTATATTGGATTTCTCAGGCCCTCTTGTAAAAGGGTTGCTATGTTTTGGTAGGGACATGTTTTCCTGACTATTATTTATTGTATTTTTATGCTTTCATCTAGGTGTGTGGGTTTGAGGGGGTTGTAATTCTAGGTTTTATTATCTGGCCTGGTTATGTCGGGTGAGTGTATTCTTCTTGGTTTCTGTTGCTCTTTCTGGTTCTTATGAGAGTGTGATGGATGTGTGTTGTCTGGAAGGAATGCTCTGATATCCTCCCAGGTTTCACTACCAAGGATTCTAAGTGCAATGCTTAGCTGGTATTGGGATTGACACTTAGGAATGGCAATTTGTTTGTAGGAGTTTCTGAGAGAGTCCACAGGAGAGGGTGGGCTACCAGTATCTGTTTAGATCTTAGGGAACTGACCAGGAGTGAGGAGAGGACATAGCTGATAGGTAGTTCTGCTCCAGAGCTGGGGATGAGAATCAGGTTGGATTTGCAGTAGTGAAGGGAACATAAAATTCTGTAGCTTTACTGTTTAATTCACTGAGCAGGGTGGTCTTCAGCTCCCGTGGAATTCCTGTTGTCATTGTTTGCTGGGACGCAAG
Organism: Cricetiscus sungorus; assembly: GCA_030556225.1. NCBI lineage: Eukaryota > Metazoa > Chordata > Mammalia > Rodentia > Cricetidae > Cricetiscus > Cricetiscus sungorus. The sequence goes on from JANBXA010000741.1 coordinate 49,960,532, forward strand.
CATGAGTTGCATGGAAATTGGGAGGTGAAGGTCTGTGATCAGTCGGAAATGGAGTCTCAGAGGACAGGGAGGCCATAGCAGGAGGTCTGTTACAGAGCTTGTTAGTTGATTCTATGGGTTTTTTGTGGAGTCCTTGGCCCCTCGGGCTCCTATAATCTTCCCTATCATCTGCAGGCTTCTCAAGCTCTGCCTAATGTCCGGTTGTGCATCTCTGCCTGTTTCCATCTGTCGCTGGAAGAAGTTGCTCTAATGGCAATTATGCTTGACTCGTATCTACAAGTATGGCAGAATAGCATTAGTAATCATTTCATTGACTCTTTTTTCCATTTTTGCTTGGCTCTAACCTAGGTTTTGGGCTCCTCACCACTGGTTCCTGGCCCTCCAGCCAGTGTTAACTGGGGCTCCCCATCGTGGTATGGGTCTCTATCTGGATAAGTCACTGGTTGGCCACTCCCACAATTTCTGTGCCGCGGTTACATCAGTAAGTCTTGCAGGCAGGGCACGTGTCATGTTAAAGGTTTTGTGGGTGGGGTGGTGTCCAAATCCCTCCTCTGGAAGCCTTAACTGGTTACTGAAGATGGGCAGATCAGGTACTGTATATCCTATTACTAGGAATCCTAAGTAGGATCACCCTCAGATTCCTGAGAGTTTACATTGCTTTAGTTTGTCATGCTCCCTGAAATGACCCGTAATCCAGCTCCCTCAGTTCTCTTTCCCATGCACCATACACACACACACACACACACACACACACACACACACACACACACACACACACACACACACACATTCTCCATGCACCACAGATCCTTCCTATTCTTGTGTCCAACTGACCCCCAGTTCACCAGCTCTCTGTCTTATATTCCCCTTCCCAGTGAGGTCCATGTGTCCCTAGAATATATGTATTACTCAATGTTGCTCTTGCTGGCTGTAGTTTTAATTTGTAATTGTTTTCAACTTTCCCTTTAGGAATATACTTGATATTTGTTATCATTGTATATAGATTTTGCATTAGGCTTAACATCTTCTGTAGTGGCATCTCAGCGTGCCAGTGAACCCTTTTGGGCATGGCTTCAGAAGCTTGGGGTTCTCTCTCTCTCTCTCTCTCTCTCTCTCTCTCTCTCTCTCTCTCTCTCTCTCTCTCTCTGTGTGTGTGTGTGTGTGTGTGTGTGTGTGTATCTTCTGTAACAGGAAGGCTGTTGTGGTTATTTATTATTATCTGTGTAAGTGTTCCCCAGTACAACACCCATTTATCACTTATCTTGGGTGTATTGAATTCATTAATAACATACCTTCATATATGAGACAGATGTAAGATCGAATCCCACAGAAGTTTGATATATGTTTGCAATAACTTAAATAAAGACTAAACAAAAGAATTTCAAAACATAATGCCATAAAACAACAAATAGTTGGAGAGAGAATGGGAATTTTGCATGGAATGATATTTGTGCAAACATTCCTTGAAATTTTGGTATATGTATGAATAGAACAGATATAAAATCAGAATAGTATAAAATCTTATAACCAAGAACTCAAAAATAGTACAGCATGTACATACAAAAGCTGGATTTTCTTCCTTGTGATAATGATAACAATGAATTATGTGGCATGTGAAGGCAGTTCTGCCTTGAAAGATCATTCAGACATCAAAGTTTCTTCCATAATTTTGCATTGCATCCTCCAAGTAAGAGATAATCAAAACAGCCCATAAGCTATACACAGAAAGCTGCTTCTTATGAAATCAAAATATTACTGGATCATAGCTACACTGCTTCCTTTATGTACTATCAATGCCTTCCTTTCTCCTACAAGGCTAAAATCACTGTGCTGCTGTGACAAAAGACTGATAATCTTCAGTGCTGAAATACTTATTATCTGACTCCCCTAATAAAAGCAATGATACCCCATTAAAAAGTAAATATTTCTTGAAAATGAAAGTGTGCCTTTTTCATTTAAGTTCTATTACAATGTATCTAAAGCACATTAACTAACATATTATTAGATATAATTCAGTCATTTTCAAGTAAAGCAAAATCTATTCTACAAGTAGATGGTATGTTTTCACTGTAAACCCTAAATCCCTGATTAAATGAGATGAGGAGAAAAGAAACTCCAGATGCTCACACTAACATCACTGGTCCCTTTAAAGCACATGTTCAAGACAAGTCCCATGTAATTGAACATTTTCAGCTTTTTTTACAGTTAATATAAACAACTGTGAACAAAGCAAACCAAAGCAGGAACGATGAAAGTGTAGCATGCCTTTCATTAAATATTCCAAGAAGAAAACTGAATCCAAACCAGATAACTGCATTACTTTCAAAATGTATAAATTCCTTGATTTGGCACAAAAAACAACTAACATAATTGATGAAGTTGATAATGTGAGGACACAGAAATGAATATGACCATAGAAACTATTCTGATTAGCTTACTAATAGGGTTAATTCATATGGAAGTGATGAAGTAATTTGAAAAGTCATCTTGTGTTTTAGAAACTATACTGCAAAGAAAACTACTTCATGATCTGGACCCTTACTGATGAGCCCTCAACCTCACGCACACTATTTGTGTAGCTAAGTAGATGCAAAACTTCAATCTTATAATACCCATGGACAGTAGGTCAAAATTCAAAGTGAAGTTTCTATCACAAAGAATATAATAAATTATATGGCTTCAAAATCTATGGTCAGTGTGCCTATCTATGTATGCCTTGTGAGCTGCAGAGCTTTCTGTCCTCCTGCTTATCATTTTATGTATAGAATTTTTTTTTGCCTACGTTTTTTATTTCCAATATCTTAATTCTACATAGGAAGGTTAACATTTTAATTATTTTCATTATTTAGAGTTACATTTGTTCTGCTGTTAAAGAATACACCAATAGGTATCCCAGTAATTGTAGGGATAATTGTGCAGTGGTCTCCTAATTTTCATTCTGACATCTTTCATGTATTGTTGAAAATACAAGAAATTGTTGTGACTATCCAGGAAAATACTAGATAACAACATATTGCTGTTCAAATAGATGCTACAATTTAGATCTTAAACATCTTCTAAAGGCCCATATTTGTATGCCTGCTATTCATCTGTGGCTGTATTGTAGTTTTATCAATCTAAGTTTAATAAAAAACAGTGTGCATTCTGACAGTCAAATATTTGTGATTATTATCTTGTTTAGAGGAATCCCTTATAATTGTAAAATATTAAATGCTAATGGGACAGGATGGAGAATCTCCTGGGGGAGAGGGCTGTAGCTTCTGAACATAACCATAAGCTACTATCCAGGTTAGGCTTTCTTTTAGAGATATCTGAGAAGTATTATCTAGATTGGGAAAAATGAAATGGAAGACAGAAGGTAGATGTCTGTTTTCTAGGGGATGGTGTCTAAGACTGAAAAAATAAATAAAACAGGAAGAAAACAAGGAGGCAGGTACTGCCATCCATAACTCTTGATCATACACACGGATGTAACGTTATTGCTGTTTCCATTTCCTGATGCCATGACTTCTCTGTTTGATGGAATATACCCTTGAAACATGGGGTAAAATAGCCCCTTTCTTAAACTACTTTTAATATTGTGCTTCACAAAAGCAATAGGAAAGGTAAATAAAACACTCTTCTAAGATAAAAAAAATTAAATTAAAGACTCATTATCCTTATCAGTTTTAGCTACATGACAGCCTAGTTCCTCAAATGAATTTCTGTAACTACATCCTGCTGTACAGATGAGTACATTGAAAATGTTATATATAGAAAGTTGTGTCCTTACAACATTTATTTACTGAAAGCATAGCTATGAGTGTATGATTGCAAGGAGGTGAAGATTTTTTTTAATGGTTTTTATAGATGAGGTCCTAAGATGATAGCTTTCATGACAGGATTAGTGTTCTAAGAAGGAAATGGTCTCAGAGCTTTCCCATTGACTGGCCACACTAAAAGGGTGCATTATGACCATAGCCATCTGCAAACCACCAGGATTGAACCTTCTATAAGTAAAATGCCCAGGACACTGAACTGGTGTAAGAATCCCTGTACATTTTATTTTGATATATAATCACAAATGAGATAAGCAGATGCTTGCATTTAGCATATGATAGGTATAATATAGACATCATGTATCTCCACAAAGTATTATGGGAATACATCATAATTCATTCCCTCCGCTGCATAAAAGTGAAAAGAATGCAAATATTTAGCAGATGGGATATTGAGAAGATACTGTGAAAAACTGTCTTTTTGAAATGTGTGTAAAAACATATTATAATTATTCATTTACTGTAGTGTTCTATTCCATTGGTATATATCTTTCATATTCAAAACAGATTTCTCATTCAATTCTACTATGTGGTCCCACATAGACTAAGATTTGAGTAATTTTAAAACTTTCTAATGAATATTTAAATCTTCCCATTGGGGGTTGGGGATAAACTGACAGTTGGATTTTAGATGCAAAATGTATATTCAGATGAAGTTTTTGTTGTCTCATGTTCTACTTTTTGAACAGTAATATAACACCAATGATGGATATGTTTTAAATTCAGATGGAAAATTGACAATTACTGAATCATGTTTTTTATAATACCATAGCTTTTAATAATCTTTTTTTTGTTTGTTTGTTTTTCGAGGCAAAGTTTCTCTGTGTAGCTTTGAAACATGTCCTGGCACTCACTCTGTAGCCCAGGCTCGCCTTGAAGTCACAGAGATCTAGATGCCTCTGCCTCCCTAGTCCTTGGACTAAAGGCATGTGCCACCACGGTGCTTTTAACAATTTTGTTCAATAAAAATAATTCTCAAAATTTACCCCAAACTATTTAGAATATAATTTAAATATTTTATTTTCAAAATTTTGTAAGTTCTTGTAGTTTCATTAAAATAATTCCAATCTTTCTCTTTTCCTTTCCTTCCTCCAACTCTTCACATGCCCATACCCTACTCCCCCAACATTCCTAGCCTCTTCATTTTTGTTATTGTAACATATATGGATTATGTGTATAATGATGTCATGTATATATAATACACTCATATACAATTCATATATGATTTGATGGAGCATGAAAAAATAATTCATTCCCTTGACTGAAACTTGATACTCTATAGCAGGTGGGTACTCATAATATACTGCATCTTTTAAAATATGTAGTCATATATCTGCATTCTTAGGTGTTGAAGGGATTTTGCAAAGTATTTTTATAAATAGAAGCACAATGAAAGTCATAGTATTTACCCTAGCACCAGGTTTCTTCATAAGCCTGCAGTGGCTCTCTCTATTAAGATATCTTTCTCATTGCTCTTCCACTGCATCCCTATCCACCTAGGCCATCCCATTCCCTTAGTTCTCATCCTCCTTCCCTTCCCCTTACCACTGGCACTTCCATTTTCCCCTCTAGATAGCTACTTTCTCCTCCCAGGATGATCCATGTGTCCCTCTTAGGGCCCTTCTTGTTACATAGCTTCTCTGCAGCTGTAAACTTTAGTCTGGTTATCCTTTGCTTTACTTCTAATATCCACTTATGATTGAATACATACTGTGTTTTTCTTTCTGAGTCTGTGTTACCTCACTTAGTATTTTTTTTTTCCGGCTCCATACACCTGAATGATGAAGTCATCATTTTTTTTTAAACACTGAGTAACACTTCATGGTGTAAATATACCACATTTTCCTTATCCAGTTTTTGGTTGAGAGGCATGTAGATTGTTTCCAGGTTCTGGCTATTATGAATAATGTTGCTACTAACATTGTTGAACAAATATTCTTGTGATATGATTGATCTTTTTTTGGATAAATGTCCAAGAGTGGTATAGCTGGGTCTTGAGGTAGATTGATTATCAGTTTTTTTAGAAACTGACATACTGATTTGCAAAATGGCTTCACAAGTTTGTATTTTCAAGAATCCACAAGGAGGATCCCAACCAAAACTCCTAGCAAGAGTAGAGAGGGTACTTGAACTGGCCTAGCCCTGTAATCAGAATGAATACCCCAACTGTCATCACAGAGCTCTCATCCAGTAATTGATGGAGATAGACATAGCGATCCACAACTAAGAAACAGCCCAAGCTCTGGGAACCCAGGTGAGGAGAGGGAGGACGGAATAAAAGAGCAAGGAGGTCAAGATCATAATGGAGAAATCTACAGAGACAGCTGAATCAAGCTTGTGGAAACTCATGAACTCTAGACCTACAACTGTGGAGCCTCCAGGGTACAAAACTAGGCCCTTCTTATGCGGCAGACAGTTGTGGAGTTTGGACTATTAGAGGGGACCCTGGCAGTGGGACCACAATACACACCTGGTACATAAGCTAGCTTGTTGGTCCTAGTTTTTAGCATTAGATGTCGTTCTCATTGGCGTTAGGACCTTGATATTATTCCAGTACATGAACTACCTTGGATCCCATTTCCTATGGCCTTAAATTTAAAGAAAAACAACTTCCCCTGCCATCTGAGTGTTGGGATTAATGATGTGCATCACCACTGCCCAGTGCCCCAGTCAGTTTTAATGCATGGAAGAGGGATCAGTCTATGGCCCAATCTAAAATGCCAGACTATGTTGACTCCTCATGGTAGCCCTTTCCCATGATGGGGAGTGGACTGTGGGTGAGTTGGCAAGGAGGTGAGAAGGTTTGGGAGAAGGCAAGGGGGATGTGGCTTTACCTTGAGGTAATGTCTGTCTTTGAAGCTTAGATGTGTTTTTTGTATGCAGCAGGATGGATTCTGTCTTTGTATCAATTATGTTAGCCTGTGTCTTTTTATAGGCGAGTTAAGGCCATAATTGTTGAGGGAAATTAAGGACCATTGATTGTTAATACTTGTCTGTTTTAGATTTGTTGTTGGTGGTTTTATTGTGAATATATTTGCCCTGAAAAACAGAAATTCTTATGCATTCTATATACATGGAATTTTGTGACATAATTTTATTAACAAGTGATCTCATTTCCATGGTTACTTAGTCTGCTTAAAACTTGCAAGTCAGATATCTACTTGTATTTTTATAGAAACCGAACCCAGAACAAAATTATTTCTAAAATTCCCTAATTTATGAAAATTCATGTAGCTGAAAGCAAAGTTCGGCATATTTTATGAATCCTCATTATCTTTAGCATGACATTCACTGCTTTATGGTAGGAATTTGGATTCTCTATTTTTGATTTATGGATATTTACATTAAATATATTTTATTGAAGACACATTTCCTTGTGTGTGGGAAGATAATACAATTTCATTGAAATTTTAGTAACTCTAACATGGATTCATAAATTTTATTTTCTAATTTTGTAGGCAATTACAATATTTTAACCATATAAACATCTTACTAATTATAGAAACAGGATTATACTGTCATTAGAAACATAGTCAAAGTTCAGAAAAATGAGCAGATTGGTAAGAATATGAATACATTATGGGAATTTAGTTCAATTCTACTGTGAAAATATTAAGGAATAATTATCATGCCATCAAGCCTTAAATTAAGCAAAATGTGGAAGATGAGCATCACAGTAACACTTCATACACTACACCAGAGGCTGGCGTCCAGTTTTTAATGGAGTCAGATGACTCATAACAGTTTGTTTTTTATCATGTCCTTTGTGCCATTAAAGTTCTAGTACACTGCACTCAGCATTTTTACTGTACTCAATATAAGCCTATCTGAATTCCCCTTGGTATATTTAGGCAGTGTTGAATGATCCATTTCTGTTTTTATTTAGCTACTTAAAAAAAAACAACACAAAGACATTTTTATAAATGCAGAAACTGATTTTTAACTATAAAGAAATGAATATTGACATTCAATGAAAAGTAGTATTAATAAAAATAAACAAATAAATCTGTTAATATGAACTAAAAGATAATGATGGGGCTGTATGAAATTAGGTACTGAGATAATTTTCAGTTTTATTTCACTATAGCTCTTTATACATGCTCAAAATTTTTTTCAAATTCATTGATAAAATGGTTCACAATTAGAAATAGAAGGGAAAATAATAATAGGACAGAGTCCTGAATCAGGTTAATTCCTTGAAGAGGAAGATTCTGCACTCAGCAGATAGGGAAACATGCAAAGTTTTGTCCATAATTGTTCACAAAATTGTACTACAAAATTTATCGTAATATAAAGTTAAGGAGAAAGATATGAAGGATGATGAATTCAGATATGAGACCGGGTAACTTGACAATAAATATCTCATGATTTGCTCATGATCAGCAAATGAGTTGAATGATAGAAGAAATATTTACATAACTTTGAAAGTTTTGGAATAGAAGAAAAAGTAGTCACACACTGGAGGAAATATTGAGACCTAAGCAATGAAAAGAAACAAGTTTCACATATGGATAACAAATATGTGTTCAGAATTAAGAGAAATTGTATATCTTCTTGAGGTAAAATAGTTTATTATTATTTATTTATATCAATATATTGTTAAAATAAAACAAAGCAAAAACAAATGAGAAAATGGAGAAGCATCTTCTGATCGTCAGGAGGCGGAAGGGAAATTTCTAGCCCATGTGGAACTGTATGTGAAGACAAGTTAATTTCTTCAAGGAAAAGAGTCACAGTTAAGGTGTTTTCACAAAACCAAATGATAAGATATAATACAATTATGTAGAAAACTGAGAGCAAAGAAAGAGATACCTCTGTAGAAGGAGCCATTATGGGGATGATGAGAATCCTGGCACTAGGGAAATTTTCGGGAATCCACAAGGATGACCCAACTAAGAATCTAAGCAATAGTGGAGAGGCTACCTTAAATGCCATTCCCATATAACGAGATTGATGACTACCTGAAATGCCATCATAGAGCCTTCATCAAGTAGCTGATGAAAGCAGAAGCAGAGAAGTAGAGACCCTCAGCTAAACAGAGCTGAATTCCTGGAATCCAGTTGTACAAAGGGAGGAGGGTTGAGTACAGAGGTCAAGACCATGTTGGAGAAACCCACAGAAACAGCTGCCCTGATTAAGGGGAAGCTCAAAGACTACAGAGTGACAGCTGGGGAACTTGCATAAGACCTAACCAGGCCACCTGATTGTGAGTGTCAATTGTGGTTCTTGGGAAGTCTATGGGAGCAGCTGGCAGTGGAACCAGTATTTATTCATCGTGCATGAACTGCCTATTTGGAGCTCATTATCTATGGAGGATTTTGATGATTCCCCATTCGAGGCCTCACCCTGTCTGAGGATGGATGTGGGTGGGTGCAATAAGGAGATGGTGAAGGGAATGTGAGGACAAGAGAGGAACTAGAATTAGTACGTAAAATAAGACTAATTTAAATTTAAATAAAGAAAACATTTTTATTCAATACCCTGTGTCTTCTTGAATAAATATTATTCACTGATTTATTTTACAAACTCATGTGATGATGGGAAATGTCCTGATGTATATATGTTCCTCTTATTTGTTAATGAATAGAACACTGATTGGCTGTTATCATTTTTCCTGTGAAGTTTAGTCAAATAGCATACATCCAAAATTCTAAAGACATTACCCTTAAGTAGCCGGAATAAAACTTCTCTTTTCAAAGTGATATTATTTCCTTACATTAAAATAAGTTCTTTTGGATTTATTAGTGAATAAAATTTGTTTCCCAAAAATAAAAGAAGACACACTGATTTTACAAGTATTTTGCATCATGAAGTTTGTATTAAACTAAAATAAAACTTAGAAGTTGAATTAATACATGCCCTAAAGCTATTTATCCATCTGCTTGCCAAACTATTGAATAATGCTATTTAATTTTCATGACTTTTGGAATATTGAATGTCTAAAGCCAATTTACATACAGTACTGTTTTGTCTATTCCCAATCTAATTATACATAAGGTCTGATTATTTTCTAATTAATTAACTTATTGCACAAATATTATAGTGTTCAAATCATTTCCCACCTGAAATGAGCATTTATGTAATGTTAATGTGACACAGTGGTTATTTTACAAAAGATTAGATGAGATGCTTTCATCATAAAACATACATTCTTATTTATTCTTTCTCATCTGTGAATTAAGACACACATAAGTTATTAAATTTGATCTTAATAAATCACAAAAATATAAGAATTATCTTTGAAATGATTTTTATCTCATTGCTAAAAATAAAATGAGTTACTTAGGGCAGTGGTCACACTCACCTTTAATCTCAGCACTTGGAAGGTACAGGCTAGCAGACATATATGAGGTCCAGGCCACCTGGTCTACAAAGCTACACATAAAAAAATAACCTGTGTCAGGCAAATGGATTGAACTAGAACAAAGCATCCTGAGTGAGGTAACCCAGTCACAAAAAGACAAACATGGTATGTACTCACTCATATATGGATTTTAGACATAGAGCAAAGGATCACCAGCCTACAATTCACACCACCAGAGAAGCTAGGATACGAGGAGGACCCTGAGAGATTATACAAGGTCCCTCACAGAAATGGAAAGGGAGAGGGACAAGATCTCCTGAGCATGAGGTGGAGGCAGTGAGTGGAGAGGGAGTTAGGAAAAAGAGGGGAGGTTACAGGTTTAAAGAGAAAACTGACATTAAAGAAATGTCCAGAGACCTACAAGATTTATTTTAATGACGAGTACTGATAGAGAATGAGGCTATGTTCTACACTGATGGCATTATGTTTCCTTGATTTTCTTTCCTTGCCTTCATCAGGTGAAGTGATCAGCCTTAAAGTGTTTCAAGCAAGGTGCTCTGTATATTATGATTTCTGAAGAACAGTAATGGGATGCATATTTAGGTATTCTCCAGTTTGGCCTCTGATTTAAGTGACAGAGACTGTATTCATTTACCTGGGCACCTTTAGCTTCTGTTTGTCATTAAATGTACATGTGAAATAGATTATATTTAATTAATTGAAGAAACAAAAGTGTTATGAAAGGCATGTGATGGTTGCCTACTTGCACTGAGACTTTGCTTCTCCACAAAGGTATTCCTCAAGAACAAAAGCATAAAAATTTTAAAATGTTGTATATATCTGGAATGTGGGTAGACTGCACTCAGCAGTTTTATTTCTCTTCAACTCCATCCCCTTATGAAGAAATATTTAAAGTGACTATGAATCTGAAGTTTCATTTATCATATATCATTGGATCAGCTTATAGTGTTTTATATGAGCCATAATTCTTGGACCGTCTTTTCATTTTAGGATGTTCTAGGCATTTACAAGTTTCCTGAAGTTCTTATTCTTATCTTGACATTGGGAAAAAAAAAACAATTATCAGTATTCTGTTGCAGGTATTCCTCGCTCCAGAATCCCATTCAGCATTGAATTATACTTGTAGGTATAACCTACCAACTCAAGAATCAACTATTCATTATAGCTAGCAAAACTGGAGGTGTTATTCGGGGGGGGGGGATGGACGAATAAATGTGAAGATGTGTTAAACAGACAAATGTTTGTTTTTTTTTTATTTTGATATTCAGTGAAAAAGTGTTTAACAGCAGCTACCCACTTACATGCCTTCAAAAGAAGACTAAAAACATTTTGGACACACAATCTCTAGACATCCACTATCCCATTACACCATTGTCCGTGCTGTATAAAGCATTTAAAATCATGTGTAGTATCTGGCAATTTCTTCTTGTGGTACAGTTAGACAAAAGACAGGCAGACCGTCTTCAGCTAAATGGAAAGAAAACACAGTTTAGGAAAAAGAATTGAAAGAAACATGCACCAAAATTGAAAATACCCAAGCCTAATAACACTGACCATTCTATAGCCGAGATTACACTTTAATTTAAATGCCTAACACTTTTTCATCATACTAGCTTTATTAGATGTGACACTGTGAAAATATTTTTCTATTGAACACTGCATTGCATTGAAAATGGAAATTATCAAACACATAGAAAATATACTTTATATTATTTTTCTAAGCTTAAAATTTTGTATTTATTTTTAATTATTTAAATTTTTATTTAAAACCCCTTTTTTACTATATATATATATATATATATATATATATATATATAAATTTTCTCTTCCCCAACTTCTTCCAGATCTACCTTAATCACTCTATTGCATGTTTGCTTATTCTAATCATGTAGTATTGTATCAACATTGAGTTTAGTTTTTATGTTTCTCTATATAGCTAAAATGTTACAATATGTATTCATTTGTCTCTTCACTTGTGGGATATCACTACAAGTCATAGAAACCTTTGACCCTGTGTGTGTGTGTGTGTGTGAGTGTGTGTGTAGAGAGAGAGAGAGAGAGAGAGAGAGAGAGAGAGAGAGAGGTGGGGGGAGGGAAAGACAAAGGAAGGGAGAGAGAGGGAGAGAGGGAGTATGTGTTTGTGTGTGTGTACAAAAGATAAAACAGAACATCTGGTTTCCTGCTCTCCAACTCTTACTATTAGCCCACTAAACTAGGTATTTCAATGAACCTTGAGGCTGGATGATGAAAGACAAGCGCCAGAGATTTTCCTGTCTTTGCACTCTACAGTACTGAGAATAGGACCCAAGATCCCAGGCTTTGGCAACAACTTTCTTTCATCGTGAGTTACCTCCCTGGCATAAGAGCTGTTGAGAGTTACACACACACACACATACACACACACACACTCACTCACACACACACACACACACATACACACAAGTCAAATATGAAAGCTAAGAATTAAAAATTTGTATATTAAACATAAACATCACCAATGTATTAGCTTATGAAAATCTAATAAAACATTTTAAAAAAGAATTCATGAAGCCTTTACACAGCATTACTGAAGGGGAGATAAATACAAGTATTGGACTGAATGTGCAGAATTAAAGAATGCCTTATTTTTATATGTGTGCATGTCCTATTATACTATGGTATTTTGTCATTAAATTTAATTTTTAAGACAAATGTAGGGGTTATTGTGAACCACTTAAAAATATAATTAATTTATGATATTTTTACCATATATATGTATATATATATACATATATATATATGTAACTACAAAGTTCATTTACTCTCTTCCTATCATATATTTTTTTGTCTTTATTTATGAACAGTAGAACTTTAACAGCTGCTAAATATTTGTGTGATTATGTTTTTCAATGGACTTTTCTTTGGGCTGCCAGTTCACAAAAACAAGATAGAGACTTATTATTAATTATGAAAGTTTGATCTTAGCTTACGCTTGTCCCATTAGTTATTATAAAAACTTTAACACATATCTGTTCACTTATTTATTTTTTCCCCTTATGGCTCAGTTACCTGTATTCTATACTGCCCATCCTGCTCCCGGAAAATCTGCTGGCAACCCCTCCTTTTTTTCTTCCCAGAGTTCTCTGTGTCCTGAAGTCCCTGCTATACTTCCTGCCTAGCTATGAGTCATTTAGCTTTTTATGAAACCAGTCATGGGGACATGCATTCACAGAGTGTGAAGGACCATTCCACAACAATGTTTGTCAGGATTCATTAACCTCCTTCAGTGACACACATCTCTGTCTCCATGGAGCTCACTCATCTCCACCACGGTGCTCTATATTGTAGGCTCTGTATTTTCAAACTAACAATCGCAAATCTATCATTGAAGCAGTCTGCCTTAGTTTCTGCTTAGACTTCTCTCCAAAACCAGTTAACTTATCACTATTGTGTAACAATGTTTCTAGAAAAACATTTAGAAGATAAATTGTAATTCTATAATTATTGAATTAGACAATAAATACTAGGTAAAGAACCAAAGAATGCGAAAAAGCATATATCACCAAACCTCATCTGGTGAACCAGTGAGTTCTATTGAGGCTCCTTACAGTAATATGAGTGAGGGTTTCTTACTGTAGAAGAAATGACCCAACAATAGTGTAGCACCAAAGCCCACCTTAGTGAGGGTAACAATTTCAAGAAAACCTAGAGTTTGCTCTCAGCCGTCAGTAAGCTTATCAGATGAAAGAGTGTCGAAGTAGCTCTGTCTTTCTGAGAACTTTCCAGGCTGCTTGGCCGATCTCTGCTTCTTCCAGGTTGGTAGCCTCATCTGGGCCTGGTAGAAATAGCCGCATTTGTCTGAAAGTGTCTCTCAGCTGTTCTTACTGCAGGTGGGTGAAGCACAGTGGCGCTCCCCTCAGATTCCAGATGTGAGCAAAATACCCACACCCAACACACGTTTTCACAGAGACCTCCTTTCTTAAGCAGGGAAGAAAGGTGAGATGGCCTTCCTGATTCTGGTAGAAAAATAGGAAGTGACCTTATGGGCTCAATTTTCAGGAAGCGCCTGTGTTATAATGGGTTAGGATGCAGAAGTGTAAGCAATAGGAAACAGGGAGAAGAACCGGATAAAAGAAGTTGGGGCAGGGGTACTACATGGCATATAGGCAAATGGCAGCTTATAAAGGTAAACTGGGAAAGTCTGTGTTAGGATGAGGTGTTTAATTTTAATTGGGCATGTTGATTGTGTGAGCCAAAGTGGCCCTTGTTTGCTGGACCTCAAAACTTTGATAGCTGGATTTTGGGAGTCAGCCTCAAGAAATGGAAGTTACCAAATAAGGCGATAGACTTTAAAGAATGCATCTAATGATTTTTAGCAAGCTGTAGGGAGGGAGTGGTGGGGAAGCCAAGGGCTGCCAGCGCCAGCCATGCTCAGTGTAGCCCAGAATACCTTCACTATGTGCTTGGGAAAGAAGGTTTTTGGTTATTTTTTTTTTTTAAACCTGGTAAGTATCAGAGATTTCCTGAAACTATCTTGAGTTGTTTACTTACTGAGTTTATTGGTCTTCAGAGCAGGAGAGATTCACTCCCCCTTTGCATGCCTTTTTTTTTTTTTTTCTAATCCCTGTAAACATATATTAAAATATCCATTTGTTTTTCCTCCGATATTTTGGAAGCTGAACCCCAGCCCCTGGTATGCATATACCCAAAGAGTCTGGGATGTTATGGTGGAAGTTCCATTCCAGCCCCCTCCCCTGTCTCTCTCCAAACCCTGCCACATTACCCCTCCCCCAGATATGCTCAAGATCACTCCCACAGTGTGTTTAAACTGGCCCCCAGGAAACAGACTCCTGGTTTCTCTGGTCTCCGTTTCCTGTCTCCTCTCTGGGGGACTGAAAAGCCATTTTGGAGCTTTGTATGCATTAACTGCAAGCTGTTTCTAATTCGGTTTTATTTGGTTTGATTTAGATAGGTGCAATGGCAGAGAGGCTTATGGTGTGTAGACATTTTTCAACCTCCTCTTTACCATTTCTGATTTTAGGAGAATCCCTCCAAGAAGGTTTTAAACTTGGAGGAAACTGCTATACACAATAATTTATAGGATTTGCTTCCCAGGTGTTAGTATTTAAATTAGTTTACTTCATCTACCTTATTGTTTAATACATTGTTATGTGTATTTTATGCTTCTATTATCTATTTCTGTTATTTAATATTGAATGAGGAAATTATGGCAGAATTTTCTAACCAATATAATGTAAATATTATGCCTATATTTTGTAGTATTATTATTTTAAAGTTTGATAATTTTCTTTAAAAAACAACTTAAGAGTTAAAACAAACTTTACAGAAATAATTAAATATCTGAAATGATAAGGTTTTTTTTTTTTACATAGTTTAAATCTAATTGAAAAATAACTGAAACACATCTGACAAAAAGCTCTTAAACACTTCTCCTAAGTAATCTCTGTGAGCATATTGGTGCACTCTCCAAGCAATGACTGCTCACTTCCAGGAGATGGGTGTCACAACCCTTTTCAGTTTCCCAGAGATAGAAACAGACAAGAGAAACATCCCATAATCATTTTCTGACCCAGTGAGATTCTGATATCAACATGACATTTAATCTATTTTGGGAAGGACCTAGTAGAATTTCTAAGCATTAAATTTTGTCACATTAAAAAGAAAATAACCTGTAGATTGAGAAACACAGCCAGAAATCCCAGAACCCATGACAGTCACCTGCCTGCAAGAGATACTGGGGCAACCTCAGTGGAAAAAAATCCAGGACTAACAAAACATATTTGATTGGATGTAAGCCCTATTCCATGAGATGAAAAATCCTAAATTGGATAAAAGTCTAAACTAGATAGGTCATAGTTCTTTGGGGGATAATGACCAGAGAGAGAGAGAGAGAGAGAGAGAGAGAGAGAGAGAGAGAGAGAGAGAGAGAGAGAGAGAGAGAGAGAGAGAGAGAGAGAGAGAGAGAGCACCTTTGGAATACTTAGCACTAATGGGACATTAGTGTCTTCCAAAGCAACATAATACATGCATGTGGGAACTCACAGAGATGGTGGCAAGCACAAGATGTCTGCAGGTATAAACTAGAAAAATCTGAGCAGGGACAAGTGGATACAAAGTTGCATCACTAAGGAAGATGGTATTAGTAATCAGCAGTACCTGCTGGGAATGGAAAATCAGCTTTTCTCAGTTGAGTATCATTGGAAGAGCATCCAGAATCCACAGGATGGCGCCAGCTCAAGAACAGTTAGTCAACACAAATAGACTGATTTAGATTCATTAACTAATTAATTGATTTGTATGCATATATTTACATTTACCTTTTCTATGGGTCGCACTGTATTTTTTCATTTGCTTTTATTTATTTCTGAGGCACATAGGGCAAAAGAACATGAATATGGAAAAGATAGGTAGGTGGAAAGTAGCTGGGATGCGTTATTGAAGAGGAACAAATTACATGTATTTAAAAACAACAAAAAATAAAAACATAAAATATCTAAAAAAGAATAGTGAGCTATAATTCTGAATCCTTATTCAGTGTTCTTAAACAATTTGAATGAAAGAGATGATCAGAAAATATAATAGATTTTCCTAAGAACTTTTATTTAAGTATTTTATTCTCAAGCTAATAGGTATGTGTGTGTGTGTGGGTTTGTGTGTACATAGGAGTGCAGGTATACAAGCACATATTTATTTGTATGTACATTCATAGATCAGATGTCATCATTCAGGCTCCTTGATTGCTTTTCACCTCATTTTTTTTTTGAGGCAGAATATCTCATGGAAACTGTAGCTTCCCAATTCTCTAAGTTGTCTATTCAAGAAAATCTAGGCACTATACTGATTCTGCCTGCGTTGTGCTCAGTTTATGGATGGGAATCAACTGCCCTGCATGGCCTTTTTGTTAGTACTTAGTATCAAAGTTTATTTCCAAATGCTTATGCAGCAGGCATCTTCCTAATACATTTTTGTAATATTTTTGAATTCTCTTGTATGGGCTAAATTTCAACAATTGTGAATAATCTGTTTTCATCTATATTTTATGTGTTATGCAGAATACATATTTTATTGTTTCAATGTGAGACACAATACAGAGTATTTTAAAAAAGCTATTTTTCAATGTTACAGAAAGAGTTGCTTCAAGTGTTTTTGATAATGCCTTGAACCCTCACAGAAGGAACTCTTCCTTAAGGAGGTTTAGAGCTTGCACTTGCCTTACTACTGTGATTTTAAAGTGTGGAGTCTACCGAAGCCTCACTTTAACCTAGACAAATCATGTATTGTGGAAATCATTCCATGGAATTTGTGAAGCAAGGTCCAAAAATCTGTTTAGAAGCAGACTTACAGCAATTTTATAGTATTGCTTTTTCTTCATCGTGCCTCTGCTAACTGTCATTTCCAAGCACTTAATCAGGCTGCAGCGTTTTCTCTGATAAGAATTCACATATACTCTGACATTTAAATTTTGTCATTACATGAAGGATAGATGACGATATCCCTATCTTACAAATTAGGACACTAAAGCAGGGAGACTTAGAAACTCAGTCCAAGGTGACACAGCTTGCAGGCTGGTGTGAATTATTTGAAATGAAGCCAGTCTGATTGCAAAGGCTGTGTCATTAATCACCATGCCACATTTACTCTGCTGTGTATATCTTGCTGTATTCAGGCCTTCTTTATCTGTCTCTATTTTCACCACATTTTTATGCTTCGTTTAGAATCCTCGAATGTATTTTTTTTCCATAATAGTCTGTAAGAATGGAGTACATACTTCAAGAACTGTACTTTAAAAAGAAAGTGTAAATAGTGTAGACACCAATCTTTTGATGTTCATTGAATTGACTGCTCTTTCATGCTCTCAACACGAAAGCTTTAAGTTTCTGCTTTTAAAAAGTTGTTTCTCTCTTTAATATTTTAAATGTTTGTGCATGTTCCCATTGAGGCTGCAAGAGGATGTTAGATGCCATTTATCATAAGCTACAGGCTTTAGTGAGTTACTTTACATGTGCAGTGGGGACCAAACATTGGATTCACTACAAAAGCAGTAAGTGTTCTCTGTATCAATTGTGTTCCTTGTTCCCTCGGAACAAAAGATACAGATGATCATGATCTATCACGTGGGTGATAAAAGTCTAACTGGGAATCTCTAGGTAATCATCCAGTGCTGCTCTTAGCCTCTGAACTATCTCTCCAAACCCAGTAAAACATAGTTCATTTTGTGTCAATTCTTCTGTGCCAATCTCCATCACCACTTTCTAGCTGTTCAATGCACCAGGGATCTTATCATCTTAAACAAGCAATGCACAAATAAGTTTCAATGCCAATATTGTTGTCACAAAACGTTACTTAGTTTTTGCTTGCTTATTTTATTTCCAACTCCCTAAGCATATAACAAAACAACTGGCAATAGTCCATGAATCTATATATACTCACACATCTGGTCCTTTCTTGGCTTAGTCCAAATTCACAGCCAGTATGGGACTCACCCTTGTGTTTTTCACAAGGTTACCTTTTAACCACACTTGTTTGTTGACATATTAGGAAGACTATATTGATGCTCTTGTTCAGTTTTCTTTGAAATGATTTATTGTTTATCATTTCTGAATTGTGGTTACTTCTTCTTATAAGTATCTTGGTTTTGATGGATTTCTTTTAATGAAAAAATGAGGGCCATGTGTATTAGATCATTTACTTGTATTCAGAGACTTTTAAAGATTGGTCTTATATTTATGGATTACCATTTGAAAATAAATTGCTCATATTCCCTACTTTGTATTTTGTTGACTAAGACAAACTCGCTTTCATGTATATTTGAGTATTATCTTGGAAGTTCATTATTGAATGTTCAGCATTTGCTAAGTAACAATATTACCTCAAAAGCTCTTTCTAAAGGAGAAAGTCTCTGTGTCTTTGATTCAATATATTAAAGGACAAAAACATTTATCTATGTACAATGGACACAACAGGCAAAATTGATCTGTTTTATAATGTAGCCTAAGTGACAGAACAAGGTGACATGTATTATTGTGAGTTCTTCTTTTCTGATTCTTCTAAAAACTAATAGGCTTTCATACAAATTAGCAATGAAGCCTAGAAGGAATATCTAACTGAACTACTTATCTGTTGCTGTGATCAACATCTCAATTAAAGCTACAAATAGAACAAGAGTACATACCCTGTTCCTCTTCTTTTTGTTGTTGTTTTTGTTGTTCCTTTTTTTTATTATTTTGTACTCGCTCCTATATGGATTTTAGACCTAGAGCAAAGGATCACCAGCCTATAATTCATACCACCAAATGAACTGGGATACAAGGTGTATTCTAAGAGATTCATATATGGTCCCTCACAAAAGGGGGAAGGGACAAGTCCCCGTGAGCACATGGGAAATAAGGGGGGCAGTGGATGGAGAGAGAACTAGAAGAAAGAGAAGGGAAGGAGAGGAAAACACGTGTGACTAGATAGATTCAGTAGATTGAGTCAGGGGAGGAATAGAAGACAGAAGAGAGAGAGAGAGAGAGAGAGAGAGAGAGAGAGAGAGAGAGAGAGAGAGAGAGAGAGAGAGATAAAAGATGGAGTCGTTATTGGTTTGAAGAGAAAACTGAACCTAAAGAAAGGTCTAGAGACCTATAAGACTGACTCTAACTAATAATTCGAACAACCGTGGAAAGGCTACCATAAATGCCCTTCCCTGATAGTGAGATCATCAACTAAATTATCCACCATCATGGAGCCCTCATCTAGTACCCGTTGGAAACAGAAACAAACACCCATAAATAAACACTAAGTTATGCAGAGAGAGGAGGCAAAACCAGGTTGCAGAAATGCACAGAGACAGCTGACTTGAACAAGCAGGAGCTAATGGGCCCCTCAGACTGAGAGCTGGGAATCCAGCATGGGACTGACGCAGACACCCTGAACATGGGTCTCAGCTAGAAGGACTGAGCAGTCTAAGGGACCTCAGACAGTAGAAACAGGATCTATTCCTAGTGCACAAAAGCACCTTGGAGACACATTCCCCATGGAGGGATACCCCCTTAACCTAGAGAAAGAAGAGAAGTTCTAGCCCCTACTTCAAATGACTTGACAGATTTACATGACCAACCTGGATGGCATAGTCCTACAAGTGGAATGGGGTTTGGGGGATGTAGGGGATGGTGGCTTGGGTGCATGTCACAAGGGTAATAGGGTAATAGAAAGGGAGTGAGGCAGGGAGGGAGGGAGAGTTAGACGGAGGGAGAGAGAGGAAACTGGGATCGACATATAAAGTTTTTAAATTATATTATTATTAAAAGAAATAATAAAAATACAAAAAATAAATGGAAATAAAAACAAATAGAAAAAGAGGTATGTAGCATGTAAGTTTCCGCCAGCCCGCCCGCCACTGGTCTGGCGTCCTGGCCCCCAATAACACGCAGGAGACTCTATATTTGATACAATCCTGTTGGCCAGTTACCATTATTGTTAATGGGCTAGCTCTGCCTTAATCATTAACCCATTTCTACTTATCTAAGTATTTCCACGTGGTCGTCTTATCAGGAGCCGAGCGGCAGGCGTCCTCCTCCTTTCCCCGGGCTACATCTCGACTCCACCTACTACTTCCTCTTCCTCCTCCTGGGCACCTAGCCCTGCCTATCTAGTTTTCTATTGGCCACAGTGCTTTATTAACCAGTATGAGAAACATATATACAGAATAACATCTCCCATCAGAGGTATATTTGGACTTAGAGTTGCAGTCAGATGGGAGGATAATGGCAGAATAGAATAAGTAGATACTAGAGACCATCTAGAGCAGAAAGTGAAGGCAAATATCTTGACTCACCAAAATATAGCAGAGAAAGTGAACCGCTCAAAGCCTGTCCTCATGGATGTACTTCCTCAAGGAAAACATCATTTCCCAGTCTTTCCCAAATTGTGCTACAAAATTGGAACAGAATGACCAATTATCAGAGCCTATGGAAAATTTCTTATTCAAATCACCCATGATCTGAGAAATATATTATTTCTAACATCCAATGCGATTCAATAGGAATTTTCAATCATCTGTTTTTTCCTTTAATTGTTGTTCTGTTTATTGTAAGAGGTAGAAATAACACAAACAACCTTCCATATTAGATTTCATTTCAGGTTAGTATAGTCACTTTCCTAAAGCCACCCAAGTTTCATTGCTGAAGGTGCCCTTGAACCATACATAATATTTATTTCTTTGGTATCTCACAGACATTTTACCAGTATATTTATAGGCAACTTTACTTCTTAATGATTCAATTATATTAGCATAACTCACTACAGTGAACTTTTGTTTAGATCTCAAAGGTAGAGTTCACCAAAGTCTCTTCGAATAAATAATGATGTAGCGGTTGAGAATAGACCTTGACTTGGTTCAACATACTTGGCTTGCTAGAACAAATTCAAGGGCTCTTTTGATGATGGCACTTCATTTAACACACTTAACTGATTCGATAGGAGGTATGGATTGGAGAATGGAAGAGATAGTTATAAGCGCAAACATTCTAACTCTATAATAATAGCTCTTTATATATATATATATATATATATAGCTATAAAGAGCTCTATATATATATATATATGAGCTCTTTATAGCTCTTTATGTCAACTTGACACAAGTTAGAGTTAATAGAAAAGAGGCGCTTCAGTTGAGAAAATGCCTCAGTAATATAATACTATACAAATCCTGTAGGGTATTTTCTTATTGAGAGATCAATATGATGCGATTGCTCATTTTGAGTGGGGACACCCCAGACAGGTGGAACTTGGAACTGAATGAAAGCAAGATAAACAAGCCAATACATTACATCCATCTTTGGCCTCTGCAATAGCTCCTGAAAGAATCTGCACACAGGATTTTCTACACAGTGGTTTGCTGAACAAGATCAGCATTGTGGCAGCATTAAACGACATGCCAACTTGGAATGAGTAAATTACAGATGGTTGCTTTCTAGATAAAGAGCTACTGGTGGTTACTTACTACTGGGAGAATCAATCTCCTCACTGACAGGATGTTCAGTCAAAAAAGATTATCCCAGAATACATGTAACTATGAGCAAAGCTACATGGACTGAGAGGCATGCATTACCTATGGAGGCATGCATACATATTTTAATTCACATTTAACAATGACAATCAGTCAAGAGCCCATGTATTCGGAAGTGAGCATAATGGAAAGACTGGGAGGCTAAAAAGGGCCTGGGAGTAATGTG
Organism: Cricetiscus sungorus; assembly: GCA_030556225.1. Classification (NCBI taxonomy): domain Eukaryota; kingdom Metazoa; phylum Chordata; class Mammalia; order Rodentia; family Cricetidae; genus Cricetiscus; species Cricetiscus sungorus. The sequence goes on from JANBXA010000741.1 coordinate 49,982,890, forward strand.
TATGCAATGCTTATGAATGAAGATATCAAAAATAAGATCACTCTATAGACAAATGTTCATAGAAAAAATAAGATTTGGAGGAATCCTCTGTAAAACTCATTGGTGTAGGCATTCCATGGTGACTGAGGCAATAAGATAAAAGTTGGAGATCACAATGGACTATAGAATTTGTTCAAGGCTAGTTTGTGATTCTTATCTTTGTGTTTATTTTTTAATGTAATAGGAGAAGTTAGGTTACATCTCTGTAGCAGTGCAACAAAACACTGTCTAGCATAACGAAAGCCCCAGTGAAATACTAATGCAATACTAATGACACACACACAAAACAATCACTATATATATATATATATGTGGTGTGTGTGTGTGTGTGTGTGTGGTGTTGTGTGTGTGTGTGAGAAACAGACTCAGGACATTGAGAGCATTGTTGTTGCTAACATTGTTAACATTACACATTACAATAGTGTTCATATCTTTAAATACAAACTTCACAGAAGATAATAATGGTAAAATGTCAATAAAAATATGCCAAATCTTTTACTTTTTCATGACGATGTAAGCTAAACTGTAACTAGTCTTGTATGTGTGTTAAAGTAAAACTTATAAAACAACAGTAATAACTGCAACTAAAGATGTATATGTTAGAGCTGTCAATGGTTGTTTATGAGTTGGTAAAACAATAAAAATAGAACAAGCTGCTTTTGAACTAATAAACTAATGAAGACAGATTAATGCATTCCATGCAATTAGCGAATCACTGTGATGATAGCTTAGTAACTAGTCTTTTCCATATTTGCCTAAAATATGTAGATATATACAGTCACAAAATTACTTATACAAAAATATTCAAAGCACCATTGCCCATAGTGAGACAAACATGTATTTATGATAAATGTTCATCAGAAATGAATGCATATGTGTGTGACAATCTTGTTCTGTTTGGGAGTCCCCTAGCAGTCAGATCAGGACCTGTCCCTGGGGCTTGAGATGGTTTTTGGAAAACTGTTCCCTGTGCTGGGTTGCCTCACCAAGTCTTCATGTAAGGGGAAGAGCTTGGTCCTGCCTCAGCTTGATATACTAGGCTTTATTAAATGTTCTTGGGAAGCATGTCTATTTCAGAAAGGAGATTGAGACAAGAGTGTGATGGGACATATCATTCTGTAAATATGCTTCTCTTATTGGTTAATAAATTAAGCACAGTTGGTCAATAGGAAAGCAAGATAGGTGGGACTAGGAGAAGAGGAGAGAGGAAGTAGGAAGGAAGAGATTCACAATGGAGGACGGAAAGAGAAGAATGCCATCCCCTCTCTCCAGTAAGATAAGACCATGTGGAAATACTTCGTTTAATAGAAATGGGTTAATACTAAGACAGAGCTAGCCAATAAGAAACAAGTAACTGGCCAAAATAATTATATCTAATACAGTGTCTCTGTGTGTTATTTGGGGCTGGTGCGGCTGTGGGACCAAGCCTGCATGGAAAAACCTACTCTTAACAAGAGTGGATAGGGAAGAAATAGAATGGGGGTGGGGAGGGGAGAGGAGGAAAGAGGGCACATTGTGGTCACTATAAAATAAATGATAAATTTAACTAATAAAAAATGGATGACGCACACACACACACACACACACATAGTAACAATAGTAACATAGTACTTGAGAGCATTCATTTGGTAATGGGGGATATGGGAGTGGTGCTCATGTATGAAGTTGTGAAAACAATTTTAATTTAGTTATTTTGCTACACCTCTATAGTGGAATCATATCTGGTCCTCAAATGATGAAACTGATAAAAATCTGTAAGCATTATTCCTTAAATACAATACTGAATATAATAATCCAGAAAAGTTTTCAATAATATATGATGTCACTTGGAAAAATTTGAAAAAGTCAAGTCCAATCTATAAATATATTTTGCCTTCAGGAATTGGCTAGAAAATAAAAATGATTAAGTGTCACAAGAATTCTTGAGCATTTTGAAAATATTCTGTGTAAGCAACATTTTATTTACACTAATCAAAACAAATCTAGGTACAACTTTAATTATTTATCATATCTTGTCCAAATAAAATTTTAAAAATAACCTCCACACAAAAGCCAAGTGTCTATATCTAATGATAAAGAGTTGAATCATGAATTTGAGTAACCTATATACTAAGAGTTTCAAGCATTTCTGAAAATCTAATCCAGATTCTGAACTATAGAAATGAATGCACAAAATGGTTTTCTATATTTGTGTGAGAAGAAATATTAAATTATGGATGGCACACATCTTTATGAAAGACTGGCCTGGGGTTAGTTGAAGTGCATACGTGAACAAAACTGCTCAGTCTATGGTAATTAAAAAACAGATATCTTGGTAATAGCATACCTATTTCGAGTGTGTCTATCATCTATCTACATATCTATACCTATCACCTAGCTAGTGGAGAAACAGAATTTGAGAGGCAGAAGAAGGGAAGGAAGAAAAGAAAATGAATGAAAGTTATAACTGAAAGAAACCCTTCTGCTGTTGGGGAATGCCTCGGGCTAAAACTACACAGAAACACGCGGCACAGAGGGCATGTTCCTGGTCAGGAAAGGAAGACTGCCCAAGGCAGAGCTTCTTCAAAGTGTAAGTAGACTTGTTCTTGAGACTGCAGAAACAATTTCATCCCGACTTGATTGTTTTCTGTTTCTTTATAAATAGCCACAAGACCTCAATCCTCTAAGCCTGATAAGACACTTCAAAGGCTAGCTGGCACAAGACAGCCCATTCCTCATTTTATCACCTGTAGCAATGTTAACTCTGCAAACTTAATTTCAGTTTTATCCCTGCATTTTCTTCTCCTTCCTTATGTAAGAATAATCCCCACCTCCTCGGGGCCCAGGGAGGACTGTGTGCTACTCACACCACTCTTAATCATGGCCCTCAGAGCAGACTTACTCCCCTTGGTCGCTTTAAATCATCGGATTAATTGTTAGCTCTTAACGTGCCCAAATCTGCTTTCTTACCTCCTGGCTCCTGACCAGTGGTACAGAAATGTTACACAACTGAGAAATGACTTCATCATTGAACACTTTCTTCAAGATTTCATTTGAGTTTTAGAAGATGGTTTAAAAAGCCGGTTCTTGATGTTAACTGTAGCCCATTTTCTGAAAGCATTTTCTTTTCTCTCTTTCTTGGCTTTAACTTGTACTCAGTTAAAACTGATGATCTGTTTGCTGATAATACAGTGTGAAAGTATCTTCTATTCCAGAGGGATAATAAAACATTCATTTGACACCAGATGTGTTTAGGAAGGTATTTGCTCTCAGGGTCCTCTTCCCCATTTTTCTTGTGTTACATTGGAAGATAATTCTCTATTATCCATGTAATAACTCCCATGTGTTGCATTGGGAAACACCTGACTGCTACCCATGTGTTATCTCTGTGTTACACTGGAAGATAAGTCTCTATTATCCATGTAACTATTTATGTGCTATATTGAATACTGTTCTCAAAAACCCCACTTTCTCCCTTTGTATGCCGTGGAACTTTCCTGTATCTGGTGGGCTACTGGGCACACACTTTTAAATAGGACCTTGCAAGAGGAACTCATTGGAGCAAGAAGCTGAGTAGCAAATGAGAAAATTCTCATTCCATATCATTCCGTATGAGACCAACTTTTTGTCACTCTACACACTCATGAGAGAATTCTTGATTGCAGGCTCATCACCATTTGCATTATGTTTCCCAGTATATGAAATAGTCTCACCCTATTTTTAAAATGAATTTTATTTTCAGTTATGTGCATCTCCTTATGTCTTTCTGTGGTTATATGTCTCTGTGAGAGCAGATGTCCACAAAAGCAAGAAGTTAGAAGTTTGGAGTGAATTACGTGGAAATAGAATAAAGTTACAAAGAGGAGTGAGACTCCTTTTTTTAAAACTTGTTAAAATTTAATCATATTTTCAGAACAAGATTGATAATAGAAATTAATTCTGTAGTACCATAACTTACCGTACCGATAATGCAAATTGTATAGTATTAATTAGGATCGAAAACGATGGGGAAATGTTCCAGGACATGGGATCCCACCTCTGGCAGGGAGAATCCCCTCAGGGAGTTTGTGACACTGTCTTCCTATGAACCGTCTCTGCACTGAAGCCTGAGTCAGACTTCTCAACAGCAAGAAAAGAGACTTTCTCTGAGACTCTCTTCCACTATGTCACCTGAGCCCCAAACCTGTTGGTGCTACCCTGGTTTGTAGAATTGTTCACAAACTCACATTTTTCTCTTTTATCCATGGCTTTCTGTGAATGTGACTGAAGATAATAGAGTTGAGACATAAACATCAGACGGATGGCCTTAAGCAAGTTCTCCACCCTCTTGGTAACAAGATACCCTGGCACAAACTATGCATGTTGGAATAATATATAATAGAATTACAGCAATGATGAAATGTATATAAAATGAATATTTTTTTAGTTCTACAAGTGTTAATAGTTATTAACACTTAGGTCCTTCTCAGATTTTTCTAGAATATGGGCCCTGGGTGTAAGAGAACATATTTGTGAATGTTATTTGATGACTCAGTTTATTTAACTGAAATATTAAAAGAATATGTGATCAAGATTGTACCCCTCAACTAATGTAGTGAATACGCCCCCAAAATATCAGCTTATTTACATGGTTTTATGACAACCTAACTTAAAAAGCAATACATGTCAACCTTGAAGAACTTCATATTTTAGTGCTGAAAGTTGAATCATTGAACATTATGAATATGCTATTCACTGAAGCATGGGCCATTCTGTCCTCCATGTTCAGTTCTCATATCTTTATTAAAGGGTAATATGTTTTTGCCAAAATCTTTATGTAGAATTATATTTTCTTTCTTGCAAATTTTTACAGGGTTTCCTCTCTAGATGCGATGTCTGAATCTTAATTAGTGAACATATTTTTAAAGTGTTATTTCGAAAACAACAAAGAAATGATTCAATTTGTGTGACCTTGAAGAAATGAAAATCAAGGAAATGTGTGAAGGTTCTAACAGGTTTCATTATCTAAGTATAAAAACGACAAACCATAAAAATGAAATTAAATGCTTATTTCCCTCAGAAAATAAAGCTTCTTTCAAATGGCTTCAAAGTACCTGCTCCTTGCCTCATAAAATGTGCATTTTCAACCTTGGGACAGAGAAATCATTTTTTTTCTTTTTCTGTGACAGATAAAGACATTTTACTTTGCTGCAAAAGGCTATAGACTATGATAACTGACAATCATAAACATATATAGCACATGTCCTTGTGCTGCCCTACATACATTAAATCTAGTTAAGGATAACAAAAGTAAAACTTCAATACATTGTGCTCTGTTTGCAGGAAAGCTAACAATAAGAAACTGGGCACAAAGATGACAGAAATGGGTTATTGTGGGAAGCATAAAGATTTTAATTCATTTATCTTGCCCTTGTAAGCTGATCAAAGAGTCCTGAGCACCCACAGCTGTAAGTGTCCTCTGCTAACACACTAAATTGTAGGGAGACATTAAAGCAAAAAATGATAAAAGGCAAAATACCATTAATTTTTAAAATGTGATAAGATTATTTCAGTCTAAATATTTGTAGCTAAAAGGCTGTGATTTGGCTGCAGTAGAAAATGTGTTTTATATTTTAGTGTAAGGATTTTAAATCAAGTCCATCATTTAATATTCTGAAACAACAATATGGAAGCTTGTAAAAAGCGGTTGTAATTAAAATAGGGTTACACAACCCCTCCTCCCTTTCTCCTTCCAGCCCTCTCCCAACCCCTTCCTCAACTCCCTCCCATGTTCTTTGCTGCACTCTAATTTGGTAACCTCTCTGCTTTGATTATTGCTATGTATGTATGTGTATATATTAGCACAGATATCTATAGATCAACTTACTGAATCAGATTTTGTTGTTTTTGTGTATATGGTTTCAGGACTGAGCATTTTGCATTGAGCAACTAAAAAGGTGCATCTTTTATTGGAAAAGCTGTAATTTTTTTGTCAATGGATGGGACTCCATGAAATTTTCTCAGCTTCATCTTAACAAGTTAATTGCTATTTTCGTTGTTCTAATCTTGGTTACAGCAATGTGTAGGAGAAATTATTTCATGTTGGACATCATGATATTCTGATGTATGATGTCTTTCTGTAGGCTGCATATATATGTTGCTCTTATTTGTTGGTGAATAAAACTGTTTCAGCTAATAGACGGGCAGAATTTAGTGAGACAGGCAAAACAAGCAAAGATGCAAAAAGAAGGAAGATAAAGTTGGGAGATGCCATATAGCTGTAAAGGAGTAACATGTCCAAACATCTCTGGTAAGCTACAGCCTCATTGCAACATATGAGTTAATAGAAATGGGTTAATTTATAAGAGAGAGCTAGCAAGCAAGAAGTCCAAGGCATTGGAAAAACAATTGTAACTGATGTTTAGCCTCACTGCAGTTATTTTGCAAGTAGCTGTGGGGGACCCAATAGGCAGATACAATACTTGTAGTGGGATTGAAAAGATGGAGAAAAGTCTGCCTTCTACAGTATTCCACTCAAAAGATTTTCTACACTTCTTTTGCTATGTTATCTGAGCCATTGATGCAGGGGCTATGATGTACATATGTCCATTTGGGCTCAGGTACCAGAGTCTACCAAACTCTGCACTATGTTAGTTTTGGTTTTCTCAAGTGGTCTGTTTGCTGAAAAGTGAGCTTCTTTGTTGAGGAATTTTAGTAACACTTATCTTGTCATGATGGTCATTGTCATGGTTCATATGACTTTGATCAACCTAGGGCTGTTTGTTTTCCTCCTGTGACAGTGTAACTTTTTGGAAAGATGAAGGCTAAATAAACCTAAGGAAAGCAAACTTTCAGGTCAGATTCTGCTCCAGTCATAGAGTTGCTTGTCCTCAACTTCTGGTGTATTCAGCATGAGGAGTCCAATCTTAACCTCTGATAAGGAAGCATGAGCCATGAGCTACAGCCAAAATCTTTTGTTTCCTAAATCACCTGGATCCCTCAGAACAACTACTAAAAAGGCTTCTTTTGCCTGCTACTATGGTTTTTGTTACTCTAAAATTCTTGTGGAGAGCATTGTCAGACAACGTGTGTGTGTGTGTGTGTGTGTGTGTGTGTGTGTGTGTGTATTATTTCATATATATATATGTGTGTATATATATATATATGTATATATATATATATGTACCTCATATGTGTATCATATTTTCTACCCATATACACATGTATATAAGGAGAAAGCAATATGGCTCCTTTTAGCCTTTACCGATAGCCTTCTTGGTATTGGTTTCTCATCCCTTCTTTCCTTCCTGCTAAGATTTCTCACCCTCCTCCAGAGTTGGAGCATCTTTCCCACTTTTTTTAAAATCCCCAACCCTGTGTGTGTGTGTGTGTGTGTGTGTGTGTGTGTGATGTATGCATAAGTCACACTATTGTGTGTGGAATATTATTATATTATTTTAAGGCGTGTTGCATTTGTTTATGCTATGGAACAATTGTTTAAATGATGAAAAGATGTGTTTTGTTTTTTTCCCTTGCATTTGTTGAAATCTGTGAAGCTGTGTTACTGTGCTGCCAAAAACACCTGGTGGTCAATTAAAGAACTGAGTGGTCAACAGGTACCCTTGGCAAGCGGGGAGAATAAATAGAGGGAGGAATCTGGAAGGTGGAGAGAAAAGAAAGGGACAGCTAGCTCCCCAGCCATGCAGCCAGCCCTAGAGTGAAAGCAAAAGTAAGATTACAGACGTAAGAAAAGGAAAATGCCCAGTGGCAAAGAGTATTTGGGATAATTTAAGAAAAGCTGGATAAAAACAAGCTAAGCAAAGGCCAGACACTTATAAGTAATAACAAGCCTCCATGTATGATTTATTTGGGTGCAGAGTGGAAGCCCCAAAACAACCAAATGAGCAAAGAATAAAAATAACCAAAAAACCCCAACACACAAACACATAAAAATAAACACATGTAAAAACTACAGAAAAAATAAACCAAATAGGTTTTTTCTAGTGTTTTTTTTTATTTTATTTTATTTTATTATTAGTTCTCTGAAAGTTTTGAACATTATATGCTATTTTTTGAGCAAATTTCCCACCTCCTGTCTTCTGAGAGCCAGGCCTCTCCCCTTCCCACTCAACTTTGTATCATTTCTGTATTACCTTTGACTAATATTATTTGACTAATAATATTAGGTTATCTATCATTAGAAGCAGGAAACAAAGTTTTTCAGAAATTTAAGCACATTCTAAAACTGCCAAAGCCTAAGGGCTATGTGAAATTAACAGTGATTTTTCCTGAGCTTTCTTCCTTTATAATACCAAAGTAACAAATTAGAGAAGATAATTTTATAAATCATTTTGTAATTTTTTTACATTCCTCTAATAAAGAGCCTTCAGGATCTGTGTGATTTTTCAGTGTATATATAGGGACTGAATGAGAAATTTTTGCTTTAATGATGTAGACAAATTATTTATGTAGCTTATTAATAGGAAGTACTAATGTCAATTCAATTTAAAAGAGGCAAAAATATTTCATATTTAATTCCTGTAATTCCTTATTATTTTTTTCTTTTATCTTCAGCCTTAAGTTTATTCAAAGTTGAGGAACGTCAGTGATATCCTGCATGGATCTAGAGGTTTGAAAGTTGCTTCCTTCTGTTTTTGTCATCTTATTATTATTTATTTATCTGCATGTATGTTATTAGTTTTTTTTTAATTTATTGTTATTGACTATAAGTAACTGATTTTATCAGTGAGTATTAACTGATGTAACTAAATAATCAATGCAGTGGTTTCTTTTTTTGTTGTTTAAAGGCAGATGTAGCTGATGTAGTCATGTTTTCACTTGGCATTAATTGTAGTTAGTAAGACAAAACAGAATATGCATAATAACAAGTTAGAATACTAATGATGGTAGCATGGTTATTATAATATTTAGTCAAACTATGAGGTTTTTGTGGTGGTTGAAAATGTTAGTGTAGTAAGTGTTTAATAGGTGACCCAAGGTTTTTTAAGCATGTATATAGACTTGCAACAGTGAGAAAGGATATTTTTCATTCAGTCTTTATATGTGCATTTTACAAGCTAATACATTATAATAATGTAGGATCATGATTATAGTTTATTTCATGAATTCTGAAAATATATCTTGTTGGACTGGATTAGAAAAACACAGGGTGGTAGTTATAGAAGAGTACATAATAATATATTTAGCAATAACTTTGCCTAAATATCATTTTGTGGATACCAGCTTATTAAAAATAGAAGAGAACATATAAGAGTAACATTATAGTCTAGATAAAATTTTGTGTAAGGAGGATAGAAACATTCTCTTCTGTTTATGTCAGAAACACTGTACTTGTGAAATCATTGCAGTTGAAAAAAATCTAGACAAGTTTGGAGCTGCCACAATTTCATAATAAAGTTGAAAACAGCTCATAATACTAAGAGACTAAAGATGGTTAATGGGTTTGGAGTGAGAGAATATTATGTCCTTGAGTATGCAGACTTTGATAACCGGTCATAGTTCAGCAATTCATTTCCCACTCCTGCTCAAGAAAGCAACTATAGGTAAATATAGTGGGAACAAAACAGCATCAAAATAGGGACAGGAGAGATGAATTTCAACAAGTTCTAGTGATATAGGTGTGAGAATAATTAGAATGCATTACATACATTGACAAAGACAAATTCAATAAAATATTTTTGAAAAACTGAATAAAGTTGATAGCAACTTTGAAAAAAGATTAAATATAAATCTATAGGTAAAACTATAAATATAAGCTTAATTAGCCAGTATAAAAAGAACAAAATTAACAAGTATAAAATTACAAATTATATATGAAATTGAATTTGTAATTTTCTTATTTACTAAGGAATGCAGCTGGCCTAGATACAAATATGCTTTCTTAAAATTTAAAGAATAAATCACAGACTATTAAGCTTCCTTCACAGAATAGTGAGACACTGGGCAGCTTTGCTCATGGTGCAAACCTAATTCAAGATGAGACTCAGATGGAAGGGAGACTGGAGAATCTAAATCACACATAGACAATTAAATTCTAATGCTTCCTAGTGAGTAGATGCCATCTGACACATGCATTCAGCATATGATTGGCATATGTAATTTTTGATAAAAGCTTAACCTGTGGCCTTTTAATGTTATGAAGACAGTTAATGCTTACTTCTTTATTAAAAATTGGTGAGTGATTTAAAATGTCATTAAATAAGAGTATGAAACTATTAGTATCAGGAAGATATTATATTAACAAGTACAAAAGAAAGAGAGGGAGTGGGGGTAGATGGGGCAGATGGGGCAGATGGAATGGAGCAGTAGTGAATATAACATACTTTGGTGACTAAGAGACTATAAGGTGATTACTTATTCTAGTCTTTCTTTATTGAGATTATCTTTCATTCTATCATTTAAAGGTAAAAAAAACTCTTCTATGAGTATAGTTATAGATTCAATGAAATAAAGCATTCTTAGTAACATTAAAAATTAGCATGTTAGTTATAGGAAATCACTCTAAATTATTAACAGGTACAAATAGTCACTGAAAAGTATAGCACAGTTTTTGAAATAACAATTATAAGCTACTAGTAATTTACCAGCTGTATTTGTTGAGTCTGCAATTTTCTTCTTAGCCTGTAAGCAAACCCAACAGAAATCAATATAGGGAGTATAGAAAAAAATGTTATATGCCCTTGCATTGTAAAAAATTAGCTAACAGTAAATCTATGCAATACATTTTCAATCTTTGGCTTAATTAGAAAATTAATTGATGATAACTATGTTAAAAGAGGTAGTAATATACACTGATGATTAAGTGAACTACTTCATATATATTTAGAGAATAAAAATGAGACCATATAATAATTTCCTATTGGTACTATTTTAGAACAGGCAGCTATGCATTTTTATTATGATAGAAATTGGCATTGTTTTGGTTTTGGAAAACAAAAGAATTTTGGATATAATCTTTAACATGTGTCAGGATACATTTACACTATGTGTAAAGGTGATATAAAATAAAACCTTCAAAAATTATTGAAATTAAGTTATATATTGATGGATCAATAATGATAATACTGCATAAGAATAAATGAAATATATCATTACATATTTATGGATATGAATTCATAAAAGTTACTAATGTAAATGTCATGTCTTTCAAACTCTTCTGTCTTCTTTGGGTTAGAAATATAAAATTCTGGAGAGAATAAATAAAATAATATTCAAGAAATAATACAGTGTATCCTGTTCTGACTGTGAAGAGAAAATTGGAAGAACAGAGAAATTCAAAGCTGGAAATGCTTTTTTATTTAAGTTTGGCCTGGAGCACGGAAACATTTACCCCATTCCTTTTTCATTTCATGAGAAAAATATATTATCTATGAGTGATTTCATTTTATAATAAGAGGTCAACTTGGAAAATGCTATTCTTGAGGTTGTTGAGAGGATGCTCTGGGCCCAGTGTGTTTTCCGATTAGAAGCCATCTTTGGTGGTAGCCAAGCAGCCCTCCATCCTCATTAAGAAGACTGAGTTCCTCCCCGAGAGAGATTAAACTCCTCTTCAGAGAAGTTACTGTACAGCTTCCAAAATAGATTAACATTACTGAAGCACTTCATTATTGTGAACATTAAACACTACAGGGACAGCAGGGAGAGGGGAGTCTGAGAAAGCTGACATAAGGCCAGACTTCCAGGAGGCAGTGAGTGGACCAGAGTAAGAACTGATTCAATACAATATGTACAGTATAAAGATTTCCACCCCTTAGGAAGTTGTCAATAACTATAAAAAATAAGTGGGACAGATATAAAGGAATCAAGTGAGGGCTGAGAAGTTGATTCATCAGTTCAGAACACTGACTTCTAATCCAGAGCACTCAGGTTCAAATTGCTGAATACACACTGCAGCTCAAAACTGACTGTAACTCCAAGATATGGCAGCCTCACACAGGCATACATTCAGACAAAACACCAATACATCTAATATGCATTTATATTTATAAAGCTGTGTGGTTGTGGCCCATGACCTTGGGAGACAAAGCTAGGCAGATTTCAACGAGTTTGAGGCTATCCTGGTCTACAAAGTAATTACCAGAATATCCAAGACTGTTGTACAGAGAAACCCAGTCTTGAAAAACAGAAGGAAAATAAAACACAGCAACAAAAGCATATCTAGTAATCTTCCACGTTTATTTTAATAATACTTGAGCACCATAGAAATGAATAATCTTTACTTTGGTTAATATATTTTAAGGAAAACAATGATGAAACAATAAAATAAAACCAGAATAAAAAGTGAAAAGCACACCACGTGATAATACTTTGTAAATTTAGCAATAAAGGTTAAATTAATGTAAACCTCACATACTTAGTAGATTTATCATAAATTAACTCAAACTTTTAAATATCAAAATACAGGTCATTATAATTATATTGATATACTATGTTTAATGAATAGAATGGACTTGCCTTGTATTTAAAACCACTATAAGCTCTATTAAATATAGTGTTTTACTTCTGTCATTAGGGTCACCTAAACTACTGAGCTTTTCCAAAATCATTAATTTCCTGAATTTAATAAAAATTCCAGAAGAGGGAGATATTTACTCTAAAATGAAAGTAAATTTGGCTACAGTTGAATGAAATGGATTGATGTTTGATGTGGAACTATTGATAAATGAACAATATCGATGGATAGTGTTGGGAACCTGCAGTCTCCTGACCCCTTTGGTAATTATTTCTGAATATGCATCCATGTTAACAGAAATGCAACTTTCAAGAGCATATTATAACTGGTAGTGAAAGCAGTGGCTAATATCTGTCAGGCAAAATGAAATGACATGGAATAATATTATATACTAGCATACTTAATTTTTAAGACTTTATTGAAGCAATAGTGGAGAGGGATTCTTAGCTGCCATTTTCCTATAATCAGATTGATGGCTACCTTAATTGCCATCACAGAGTCTTCATCTTGTAACTGATGGAAACAGATGCACAGTTAAGCACTGCGTATGGAGTCCAGTTGTAGAGAGGGAAGGAGTGATAATATGAGCAAAGGACTTAAGATCATGTTGAGGAAACCCACAGACACAGTTGACCTGAGCAAGTGGGAGCTCAGTAATTCCAGACTGACAGGTGGGGAACCTACATAAAATGAAATGGACTCTTTGAATGAGGGTAACATTGGGGGAGAAGGCAGTCTATGGGGCTGCTGGCAGTGGAACCGGTATTTATCCCTAGTGCATGAACTGACTTTTTAGAGCCCATGCCCTATGCTCAGCCTAGATACAGGGGGAGAGGTCCTTGGTCCTGCCCCAAATAATGTGACAGAATTTGAAGATCCCTCATGGGAGATCTCACCCTGTCTGAGGAGTGGCTAGGAGTGGGATGGAGAGACACTGGTAGAAGTGGGAGGAAGGTAGGGAGAGGGAAACAGGATACTTATGTAAAATAAGATTGTATCTCTAGTGCCAGGAATGGACTTTGGGAGCCCATATCTCATGAAGGAATACTCTCTTAGACTGGGGTCACGGGGGGAAGGCCCTAGGCCCTACCCCAAATAACTTGACAGATTTTGATGGTCCCTGATGGAAGGCCTCACCTTCCCTGGGAAGTGGATGGAGTATGGGATGCAGGGGTTAGGTGGGGAATATATATGTGAGGATGGGCAAGAGGGAACTGGAATTGATACATAAAATGAGATTGTTTTTAATTGAAATAAAATTTGTTGTAAAAAAAGAAAAAATAAATTTAAAACAGAAAAATATGACTTTATTTCTTTAGAGCATATTTGTTGTTAGCACAACTGACTAACGACATAGGGTCAGTCCAAGCGGTGTCCATTCTGTATAGCATCAACCCTCAAATAACAATTTTGTGTGTGTGTTTTCTTCTGAACATTAGAACTTTCTTCTTACATATCCAATCTTTGTCAGCTATGTTAAGTGGAACATGTGTGAAAAGCCAGTTGCAATTTACACATCATTTGGTTTTCTATATTCTCTTGGCAGATCTTTGCCTGTAGTATATAGCTATGCCGGCACTCTCTTGTAGTAATTCCTGGATTTATTTGAGTCTCTAGAAAGTATTATAAGAATTGGATGTGCATGAGGCTTCAGGTGATTTAGTATCGTTTGTGTCCCATTTTCACTCTCATTTTTGACCTGTAGGATCAGTATTGCAAGGAAACTGTTTTAGAGGGCAGTGTCAGGAATGTTGAGTCACAGGTTAAAATGAGTTGTAGGGAGGGATATATGTTTAAACACACACACACACACACACACACACACGTACTAAAATTTTTATACTAAAAGTTATGTCTTAAGCAACATGATCTCTTTGTCAATCGCAGTAGTAACACTGCCACCTGAAATAAATGAAGTTGTCATTGTTTCCAATTTTTTTAAAAAAAACCTTTTGTTTAGTTATTTCCAGAAAATGTCTTGTCTTTTTCTATTATATGTGTAGATTATTTTTATTTTGAATACTTTTCATAATTTAGCATTCTCAGATTGCTTGAATGGGTTTCATTTTCAAGTGACTCAAGCTGTCCTTACTATGATATTTGGTTAATCAAACATAGCTCATCATACTCCACAGTTTGTCAATTCCTGGGTCGAATCTAGCTCTTCATTATTTTCTCAATATATCTTATGAAGTTATTAAAATTGTCTTGAGGAATGAATAGAAGCTCTTACACAGCAATCAGATCCCTAGGTCTATTTTTTTTCTACACACTCAGGAACAAAGTGTGGCTGTCTTTTAAAAGTTTCAAATGTCAAGAGGTAAAAATAGTGTCCCTGAACATAAGTGATAGACAGCTGGCTGAGAATGTGCTGATGAGTCATCTGACATTCTCTTCCCATGCATCCTTCAGAACTCTTAATAAGAATGCATGCTATTAATCACCAATTTAGCACCCTGCATAGATTGTGGAAGGATCTCGGAAGAAGCATGGAAAACAGAATCATCAATTGAGAATAATTTTATGTTCATATATCCCAATAAAGACATATTTCAAAATGAATATATAGGATGTTTGATATAGATATCTAACAAAAGGAGGGCAGAATACTATAGTTATTAAAATGTCTTTTGAAGAATTTAGTGGTATGAAGTTACTTCCTACTTACCACATTGCATCATTTCTTCTAGTGAGTATGGAAAACATACTCTACTATAGTGAGTAATTAAAGTTTTTATACCAAGGCATGCTCCCTGCCCTCAGCAGTAGCTTTTCAGTGTAATACAAGAGAAAGTCTCTGTTTCTCATGTCTTAATAAGACGTTCACACAATTTGACAACTTTTTTAATAATTTGGATGAAAGATGTTTACTATTGACCTAGTGCATGACTCATAAGGAGAGGGAAATGGGTAAAAAAACATTTAAAATTTCCAGCTCTGTCAGTATTTATTATACCAGTCTGACAAATTGGCAGTCAGAAGTATTAATAAATGACAAGAAATCATAAGGGTCTAAAAGATTTGCCAGTATGAGTGATGCTTAGGGTAGGAACAAAATAAATTTAAAATAATTAAGAGATATTATGAATATACTTTTTAAATGAATATCCCAGGTAAGCTATGTTACACTAATAACTACAAAAAATGGAGACTATAATAATATATATTTTGGATTTTATTGCTAATAAAATTTCAGATATCTATAAAAATGCAAATAATAAGCAATTATTTACAGACATGATCTGAGGACTGTATCTAGGTCCTAGGGCTCTTTATGGCTTAGGAAGAAAACCCAGGCCAACTAGGAACCACAGCTGCCAGAAGACCAGGTAAGGCCAACTGGGGGTCTTCTGCTGCTCTCTTGATTTGCCAGTGCAGACACCCCCTGCTCAATCACTGGCCACACAGACTGGAAGACCAGATAGGCCAACTGACCACAGATCTTCCCCACATTCTAGCTTCCAACAAATCCAATCCTCAGTTGTTTTTCACCTCTTGATTCTGTGTCCCAGCCCCAACTATAGTTGGCACCCCTGCACAAATACAGGCCACCTATGTCATAAGACCAGGTAGGATAGCTGAATGTGTATATCCTGCACTGTCCTTGCCCTCCCCATAAAAACAAAAGCAAAAACCACCTACAACAAAAACAAAACACAAAATACAACAACAATAAAAACACTATCCTTAATGGACCACTGCCTCCTTATAGTCATGTATCAGCCTCCATTTCAAGCAGAATATCCCTACTGGATCAGAGGGTCCATCAGAAGTCAAGGTAAGCCATCTCCACCATGCTCTCAGGGACCAACCCACAAAACTGTCCTCAATCACCCTCCCCTTCCTTACCACCATATTCCAGCCTCCAACTTAGAGACCTCCTTGCCAGGACTCCAGGCCCCAAGATGGTTTGACACCACCCCCCTCCAGCTCAAATACATGCCAGAAGTTAAGAGAGAAAACAGAAACCAAGAAATAAAAGACCCAGCCAACAAAAGAAAAACTCATAAATCTGTACACAACCTATAATCACAGAAACAGTGTTGCATAGATTCCAGTTTAGAAACACAATAGCCAACAGCCAGGGCAAAAAGTAACTAGAAAAGCTCAGTTGCCCCACTGCAACAAAAGCAACCCATGAGTGTTCCAACACAGCTATAGTACAAGAAAAAGACCTTACAATTTACTTTATGACAAAGTTAGAGGTTCTTACAAATGAAGTGAATAAAATCCCTCAAAGAAATCAAGAAAAAGACAAAAAAAAAAAAAAAAAAAACAACAATTGGAGGAAATAAATAAACCCTGTTCAGAAAGCCAAGGGGGAAAAACCCAAATCATTGAAAGGAACAAATCAAACTATTCAAGTGCAGAAAATGGAAATACAAAAAGTAAAGCTAACACAAACTGAGAGAATTTTCTGAAAACAGAAAATCTTACTAATGAAACAGAAACTACAGAATCATGTGTCACCAAAAGAATTAAAAAAATGGAAGAATCTTTCTTTAAAGATACTATAGATGTAATAGATACATCTGTCAAAGAAAATGTTAAATATAAAATTTTCTAATACAAAATATCCAGGATATCTGGGAAACCATGGAAAGACAAAACTAAAGAATATTAAGAATAGAAAGAATCCCAGCTCAAAGACCCCAAAATTATTTTCAACAAAGGCAAAGAAGAAAACATTCTTAACATAAGCCATGCCTATTCAGGTACAAGAAGTATACAGAACACCAAATAGATTGGACTAGAAATGAAATTCCCCTTGACACGTAACAATCAAAACACCAAACTCAGAGAGCAAAGAAAAAAATATTTAAAAATGCAATGGAAAATGCAAAGTAACATTTAAATGCTGACCAAGTTGATGACCACCTGATTTCTTAACAGAGATAGTAAAAGCCAGAAGAGCCTGGACAAGTATACTGCTGATTCTAAGAGACCTCAGATACCAGCCCAGACTACTATACCCAGCCAAACTTTGTATAACTATCTATGGAGAACATAAGATATTCTGTGATAAAGTTAAATTTAAGGAATATCTACTAGTGCCGTCATTATGCAAGATGCCAGGAAGAAATTTCCAAACCAAAAAGGTTAAATACCCCTATGAAAATACAGTAAGTACATAATCTTAAACCTTCAAAACCCAAAGAAAGGAAACACACACACACACACACACACACACACACACACACACACACACACACACAAACCACCACCACCAACAACAACAACAAAGTAAAAGGAATTAGTGATCTTTGATATCTGAATATAAATGTAGTTCACCCCCCAATAAAAAGATACAGACTAACAGAATGGATATAAAAGTAGAATTCACCCTCCTACTGCATACAAGGAACAATCCACAATGTCAAAAAATTAGATCTCAGAGTAAATAGTTGGAAAAAGATTTTTCAAATAAATTAATATAAGAAGCAAGCTGGCATTACATTCTATTTATAAAAGTATAATAATTCAAATCCAAATTAATCTAAAGAGATATGAAAGAAAACTTCATACTTATCAAATGAAAAATTCAACAAGATTAAAGTTCAATTCATAGTCCATATGACACAAATGCAAGGACAACCATGTTTGTAAAAGAGCTCTCCAAGTTTTTAAATGAAGAATTAACGAGAATTGTACATTTGAAATAATATGAGCATAAAGTCTACGTATATATAGCAGAAGACAAAAATACTTTACAATAATATGCAAAAGTATGCCATAATATAGTTATATTTATTTTGTTTTTTTTTATTTTAAATATCGATCCCAGTTCCCTTTCCCTCCGTACCTCCCTCCCATCCCTACCCTGCCCCCCTCTCATCCCATTCCCCCAACACTCTACAGGGTGGGTGATGCCTTCCAGGATGGTTCATCAAATCTGTCAAGTCATTTGGAGTAGGGACTAGGCCCTCCCTCCTCCCTTTAGGCTAAGGGAGTGTCCCTCCATGGGGAATGTGCTCCCAAAGTCCTTTTGTGAACCAGGGATACATCCTGGTTCCGCTCAGCTCAGAGGTCCCTTAGACTACCCAGGCCTACTAACTGTGGGGGGGCATTAACTCCTTCTTGTTCAGGTCAGCTGTCTCTGTGGGTTTCTGTAGGCTAGTCTTATTTTGGCTCAGTGTTTAGTTCTTGGTGTCTGCTTTTGCTTCCATCAGATCCTAGATGAGGGCTCTCTGGTGGCACATAATTTAGTTATCTATCTAATTATCAGGGTAAGTCATTTAAGATAGCCTCTCCACTGTTGCTCAGATTAGTAGTTGGTAGTTTGTGTCATCTTTGTAGGTCTCTGTAGTCAGTTTTTTTAGTCTCCAATGCCCTGTATAATGGTCTCTGTCTCTGTCTCTCTCTCTCTCTCTCTCTCTCTCTCTCTCTCTCTCTCTCTCTCTCTCTCTCTCTTATCTAATCACCCCCTGACTTAATCTTGTAAGAACCTGGAAGCACCTAGATGCCCCTCAACTGAAGAATGGATAAAGAAGGTGTGGCACATTTGCACAATGGAATACTACTTTGTGGGGAAAAATGATGGGATCTTGAAATTCAGAGGCAAATGGATAGAATTTGAAGAAAACATCCTGAGTGAGGTAACTCAGTTACAAAAAGAGGAACATGATATGTACTCATTCATATATGAATTTTAGACACAGAGCAAAGGATCACCAGCCTATAATTCACACCACAAGAGAAACTAGGATACAAGGAGGATTCTAAATGATTCATATAAGGTCCCTCACAGAAGGGAAAAGGAACAAGACCTCCTTAGCATATGGGAAGTGGGAGGACATGATTGGAGAGAAAGTTAGGAGAAAGAGAAAGGGAGGAGAGGAGAACATGAGCTTACTTCTTACCTTTCCATTTTTTTTTTTTTGAATTCACTAGTTACTGTGTAGTTCTTGCCATTTGCTCTTGTTTCACAGACGACAGGTCTTAAGTGTGCTTGTTCCGCACACATCTGTAGCACTGACCATGCCCATCTGGGCATGGTCACAAGTACAGATGTGATTGGAGATGTTATTCTGTATATGTGTTTCTCATACTGGTTAATAAAGCACTGTGGCCAATAGATAACTAGATAGTTGGGGCTAGGAGACTAGGAGGAGGAAAGAGGAAGTAGAAGGAGGAGTCAAGATGTAGACCAGGGTGGAAGGAAGAAGCCAGCCGCAGCTCCTGGATAAGATGAGCCATGTGGAAATACTTAGATAAGTAGAAATGGGTTAATAATTAAGACAGTGCTAGCCCATAAACGATAATGGTAATTGGCCAACAGGATTGTATCAAATACAGAGTCTCTGAGTGTTACTTAGGGCTGGTGCAGCTGTGGGCCCAGACTGGTGGGTTGGCGGGCTGGTGGAAACATACATGCTACAGATGTTATGAGGAAGGCTAGGTCTGGAGTCTCTACCCCCAGCTCACTATATTGCTCCCTGGTTGGGTTGACAGGAACATCTGGGTGGCAGTGTGGTATGGGTGGAGCAGGAACCCATAGCAGTCATCTGTTTCCTGTTTAAGTGAATTCAACCTGGATACTTAACATATACCGAGCCAGTGAATCTTGAGTCACACATGTTATGACTCTTCATTTTATTTTCTTGCTACTTTATTTAATTTTCTTTACAAATATTTTAACTTCATTGCAATTTATTATAGATTTTCCCAGAAGGGTTAAGGTTTAATAATTTTACTGAGAAAAAGAATTAGTAACTAAAATTTTATTTTCTTTTGATTACTATGTATGATTTCCCATTCCATAATATTAGTTTTGACTCCACAAAAATACATTTTTTTTCACTTCCTTCCCTGAGGAAGAACTTTCAGATGTGCTCCATGACAGATAATAAGTTTTTGTTTAAGTATTTTTTCATCTATATTATCTGCATAATGCACTCTTCACAGCTGTTTGGGGAAAAAGTTTTGGTATTATGTATAAGCTTGACTACTTCTTGCTTTTATCATAAATAAAACATTGCCTATTTCAAACTTCTATAGCATTTGCATGGGGCTCGAAGATAGAATATTCTCTCTTTGATGATTTTGCCTATAGAATAAAGCACTGAAATTTGCACACTTTCCCTCACATAATTACACTACTTAAAAAGTAAATGTTATTTTAAAAATAGATGTATGAAATAGAAATGTGATTTAATAATAAAAGTGGTAAGATGGCCTTACATAACCAAGAATAAAAATGATCAACATGTTCAGTATAAAAAACATAAAAACAAATGAATAAAAACTCACTGAATCTCTTCTAATTAGTTGAATAATGATAGAGGTAGACTGGGTAAAAAAACTGTACGTTTGATTAATTAATTATCTTATTTGAAAGTATTACTCAAATATAAAAATGCACTCGGATAACTGTCCCTCTACCTTCTTTTATCTCCTTCCCATTTCTATCACAATCTTTTCCTTCCCATTAGTCTCTTTCTCATATCTGGATTCATCACATTTATTTTAATGTATGAACTATTTAATTGACCTGTGGAAGAATTTTTTAAGCAATATGTTACTGTGATTTATGAAATACAGAAGTTGACCGGCCAATAGCTGGACAGGATGAGATTCACCTGGAGAAGCTGACTAAGGACATTGAGAAGAAGAATGACAGAGTCAGGGGAGTTGCAAAGAGATGCAGAGGAAGAGAGAAATGCTGGAGGACGAGTAAAGCCACAAGCTGTGTGGAGCACATAGTACAAACAAATGAGATAATTTATGTTGTAAGAGTTCATTGTTAATAAGCCTGACCTACCAAACAAGCATTTAAAATTAATATTAAGTCTCTGCGTTGGTTAATTGGAGCTGGCAGAGAGGAAAGAAAAGTCTCCCTACATTAAGCAGTACTGACTATGTGTACTAAAGATTGCAACCATACCTAGGAATATGTCTATTTTATAATACCTTCTTTTTAAAATGTTGAATCAAGAAATGTTTTACAATCGTTACTTTAATATTTATTTTCTTAACTCTATTACCAAGAATAGATAAATTAACAGAAATCCTTAGTTTTGTTTTATACAAGAAAGTCATTTTTTTTTTCTTCAGAGATAAGAAGCATTTTGAAGTAAAAGGGTTGGAAAGAGTATTAGGAGAAAAGTTGAAATGGAACCAAGAATGTGTTGCTGCCCTAATATGTTGAAAGGACATATTTCAATATAAGAGTAATCAGAAGATATAAGATGGATATTTTATTCTGGTCAACAGTAAACTTCACCAAGAAGGAATTCAATCTTAAACATATATTCAAAATCTGGCACATCTAGTCTCATAAAACAATGCATGTTATTAGACTTCAAGACACAGATTAATGCTCATTCAGTGGTAGTAGGAAGTCTCAATACCATATTTTCTCATAGGCAGATCATCAGACAGAACATAAATAGAGAAGCATCACAACTGAGTCACACTGTTCGTCTAATGGATCTGACAAATATTGACTGATTGGTCCACACAAATACCAAAGAACATACATTCCATAAAGTAGCCCATGAAAACTTCTCTAAAGTAGACCAAATTCTGGAACACAGAGCAAATCTCAAAAAAAAAAAAAAAAAAAACCAAACAAACAAACAAACAAAAAAAAACATGTGAAATAACTCTGGGTAATCTATATGATTACACACCACTAAAACTTAAAAACTGCCATCAAGACAACCTCTGGTAATTGTATGAACTCCTGGATATTAACATGTTATGGGCAGATCCCCCCAGCCCCAGCAGCTGGTCTTGCCCCACTCTTTGTTCCTCCCTGCCGGCCGCCTGGTCCCACCACCACGTGAGCCTCAATAACTCTCAGAGACTCTGTATTTGATATAATCCTGTTTGTCAATTACTATTATTGTTTATGGGTTAGCTCTGTCTTAGTTATTAAACCATTTCTACTTATCTAAGTATTTCACCGTGGTCATCTTATCCAAGCAGTGGGCTGGTATCTTGCTTCCTCCAAGCTCCACATGCTGACTCCTCCTGACTACTTCCTCTTTCCTCCTCCTAGTCTTCTAGACCTGCCTATCTTACTTTCCTATTGGCCACAGTGCTTTATTTATTAACCAGTATCAGAAACATATTTACAGAACAACATCTTCCATCATTAACACATTATGGAAGAAGAATAGACCAAGGTAGAAATCTTGAAAGAAATTTATACATTCTGAGAATTAAATGAAAACAAACACACAACACAGCAAAACCACTGGCATACATTAGAAGCCACAATTATTTTTTTCTTTCATTGAAAATAGCTTTATTTCCTCAAACAATCTAGCCTAATAAGAATTCTTCCCACTTCTATTCTTCCCCACCTCTTCTCTCCTCCATATACAATAAATTTCTGTCTTTTGTTTGAAAGGAATTGACTTCTGAGAGGTTATAACAAAAACATGACAAAATAACATAATGCAATGAAACAAAAAGTACCACTTTGGGCTGGACAAGTCAATTCAACAGAGAGAAAACAATTCTTCAGAGGAAATTATATAGTACCAAGCATCTTCATTAACACTAACACAGCACAAATAAGACATTCAATGATTCAATTCAAAATTTGAAAAAAAAAATAAAACAAAAACTAGGTTTTAATATAATTCATTTTAAAATATTTTAAATATGTCTCATCATGAGTTTAAATCACCTTGCAAATTTGAACTCAGGTTTTCTTTTGAGTTTCTTTTTATGTAACCACATAGATATAATGTTGTGATACATTTTAAGTGGGAATCTCTTTTGTTGCAATTATTTGTTTAGTATAACCATAAGCTTGTTGACTTCTATGAACTCTACCGTAAGAATTGTAAGCATGTATTTTAGAAATGAGAATTTGATATATTCTCAAACCATGTTGGATATGTTCTTGGCAGGCATTGCAAAGTTACTGAAAATAGCATCACTTGGGTCTTTTGTGTCTTTCAAACTTAACTAAGAACCTTGTTGTTTGTACTAAACACAGGTTGTTTTTGATAGAGGTTTTCTTTTTATTTCAATACATTTTAGTACTTAAAACAGTATGTAAATATTACCTAATGGAAGACTTTAGAACATTTTATTTAAAACACATTATGGCTAACACTCTTAAAATTTTAAAACTGAAAAGTCTTAATAATGCTGTATAAATATACAACTAAGGAAAACACAATTTATTCTAAACTATCTTCATAGTTGTTCATTGATAACAAACTGTATGTGTTTTCTTACAGTAAATTCATGTCCGTGCATCACTGCATATAGAAAATAAAGAAGAGAACACATAACTACCAAGTCTAGAAACTGAGATATCTATTTGCAAACACTTCTGTGAAAATCAACCAAATCTGTGTTCAGAATTAAGATTCTACTCAAAAAGCATTTTCTATTTAAAGAAAACAGTCACCATGGGCAGTTATAATCTGGCACTTAAAATAATGGATCTCTGATTTTAAAAGACTGCTGGTAGCAGAAACAGCCTATCAAAACAAGAAACTTTCATTTATGAGATGACACCTTTTTAATATAGCATATTGTAGGTACTATGAATGTTTGTCCTCCTTGACTGGTAAATCACACAAAATTTAATTAATATATGCTTTTGACTTTTTCTCAGGTTACCTTCTAGCTCTTTAGCTCTGCAGCATAATCAATCCACCGAATTCCATTGATTTACATATTACATAGAGTATGGGGCTTGGCTTATGGGGCTGCTAGTCAGTACCAGCCTAATAAAATGGTACAACTCTAGCACACAATTTTCTGAACTTCAAGCTATGTTTAATTTGTTACATAACTCATAATTGCCTAATTCATGTCATGAAATAGATTTAATACAAAATGACTCAGGAATATTTCAATATAGTCACTTGGTGCTAGTAAAATATTTGCCAATAAGCATCCACAAACTTCTATAATCATAAACAACTGCAAACATCTGTTACTCTGTAAAATACACTTCTATAAATTGAATTGGTGAAAACAACTTTAAATATATTTTTAAATTTTTATAGTGGTTGCTAGATGGTTTCCAAGGTCTTTTGGAAGGATTCTAATATCTAGAGCAAGCAGGGGGGTACATTTTTATTGTATTCTTGATGATAAGTGATATTATCACTTAATTTAATGTGTTAATGAGATAGAAAAAATGTGGTATCTTGTCCTTTAACTTGAATTTCCCTGGATATTCTGTTCATTTGTATTATGGCCTGTCGTGCCCAACCTCGACCAGTAAGGAAGACACAACTCCGGGAAGATCTTCATGCAGTTTATTCAGGATCCTTGAACAAGCTTCTTCTTCTTTCACCAGGGGGAAAACCCCCACAGGCTTAAATCCCCTTGTGCTGGCCAACCCCAATGAGCTACGTGAACCCTGCAGATAGGCTACTCTAATGTGGAAGCAAACAGGCTGAACAGGCTTAACCAAATAAGGGCTTGTTTACGCCAGAGAGTGCTCACCATTGGGAAGGTTCTATTGCTTTCAGTGGAGAAATTTTGGGATAAATCCAAAGCAATGGTCCATCCTGCCATAATAAAGCTGTAGGCTGATTATAGGTAGGGAGAATGCACAATGACCTTCCTTCCATCTATATAGAAATGCATTCTGTAATCTTTCCTCAACTTTACATAAGGCTTTTTCTCGCTTCAGCAGTCAATTGTCTAGGAGAATCAAGAGTCCGATCCTCTACAATATATTATATAATGGCTTTAATTCATAATCTGGTAATTTTAATTAACCCCTAACCCAATTAATGTCTCCTAATAACTTCTGAAAATCATTTAACGTTTTCAAATTATCTTTTCTCAACTCAATCTTTTGAGGAACAATTTGTCTTTCATTCACTTTGGCTCCTAAATAATTAACGATCTTATGCTTTTGAACTTTTTCAGGGGTTATAAATAACCCTTTCTTTTCCAATAATTTAACCAAATCTTCATAAGCCTGATCTAAAACTTGTACATCCTTGGCCACCAACAATATATCATCCATATAATGGATACACCTTAAGGCAAAAAATTTCCTTCTTAATGGGGAAATGGCCTCTCCAACATAAAGTTGACACATAGTAGGACTATTAGCCATGCCTTGTAAGACTACCCATTCAAATCGATGATCAGGCTCTTCATGATTACAGGATGGGACAGTGAAGGCAAATCTTTCACTATCCTTGGCACACAAATGAATGGAGAAAAAACAATCTTTTATATCTATCACTATAAGGGGCCAACAAACAGGCAGAGACAAAAAAAGTGAGAGCCCTCGCTGAACTGGGCCCATGCTTTGCATCTGTAAATTAATGGCACGTAGATCATGTAATAGCCTCCATTTCCCTGATTTCTTTTTAATAATGAAAATGGGTGTATTTCATGGTGAAACAGATGGTTTAATATGATTTAATGATAGTTGCTCGGCTACCAAGGCCTTGGCAGCACTTAACTTTTTGGATGACAGTAGTCACTGAAGAACCCACACTGGCTCCTCTGTCTTCCAGGTAATAGGAATGCCTTCCTCAGTGGCCCCTAGGAAAAACCCAGGCCCTGTGTCCCCTGTTGCACAAGTACAGGACTAGTGTGACCTTTTAGGTACTTCCTTATTCCCCGGCCAGGGAAATAATCCATGGCTTGCATCATTCCTTTTGCAGTAGTAGAGTGCTCATTACTTAATTTAAAATCCATATCTTTTAACAGATCTATTTCCCAGAAGGAAATTGGCAACTCTAGCACATAAGGCTGCACAAATCCAGAATGTCCTTCCTGATCTAGCCATTGCAGATGTCTTGCACTCACGTCTGGAGCCTTTGCATAACCAAGTCCTTGCAGAGTTTGAGAAGAAGCTTGTATGGACCAGCCAGTAGGCCAATGCTTTCTTGCTATAATGCTTCTATCTGCTCCTGTATATAAAAGGCCCAAAATCCTTTTTCTGTCTATGGTCAGCTCCAACACTGGCCTCTGGTCCAAGTCCAAAGACAAAAAGGTTAAGTCTGTTCCAGTGGATCCAAAACCACCACTCCCTCTCTCTCTGGTTCAGGCGGTAAAGCATTCATGCTTTACCGTAATAAAAGTAACTGAGTGATTCAATCTCCTGGGGAAATAGCAGAAATTCCTCTAGGGGATTTCACCATGATCTTCACTACCCCAGTGTAGTCTGGATCAATAACTCCTGGATGAACTCCAAGTCCTCTTTAAGCTGAAGATGACCTGCCTAGGAGCAGCCCAATAGTGCCAGGTTGAAGGGATCCTTTGAAATCGGTCTCTATTAACTGGACTCCATTTGAGGTGTTAATATGAGTTGGGTGGTGAAATGGAGGTCCAATCCTGTGGAACCCACAGTGGCTCTCCACGGTCCTTCAGATGCCGAAGGGACGGCCATCTCTCTTGGCTCCATTCTTTGTTCTGACTCTCTACTGCCCCATATATTTGTGGGCCCTGGGGTCGTGGGCCCCGCTGCCCATTTTTTGGATGGGTTCTGCCATAGCCTTGAGTAAGAGTCTGGCTATTAATGTCCTTCACTGAGTGATACTCATTTGCCCAGTGGTTCCCCTTTTTACATCTGTGGCATAGCCCAAGCTGCTTAGGGTGTTGGCGTTTTCCTGTATCCCCTGTACTTCCCCTTTTAGGACATTGTCTTTTAAGATGCCCTAATTTACCACATTTAAAACAAGCACCAGAACTTCCTTTTTTGCTTTGGGTCAGTTAACCCATAGCTGCTACAAGGCCAGCGTTGGTCAAAGGCCCTCCTATCTCCCAGCAGACTTTCATCCATGTTTAAAGTCCTTTACTTTTATAAGCGGTAATAGCAGCCCTACATTCTTTTGTGCATTGTTCATAGACAAGTTGTTTAACCAGTGGCATGGCAGTATCAGGATAACCAAAAACTCCCCCTGCAGCCTCTATCAAATGGGCCACAAAATCTGAAAATGGTTCCATGGGGCCTTGCAGTATCTTAGTAAGGTTACCACTCACCTCTCCCTTATTGAGTAATGACTTCCATGCTTTTATGGCAATCTGATTTACTTGTCCAAAAACTGATAAAGGATATCCTGTATGTTGATTGGCAAAGCATCCCTGTCCAAGCAATATGTCCCTATCCCATGCTGTGTTTCCAGTAGCCAAATTAGCTGCAGCCTGCTCATTGGCATACTCAATCAAAAAGGCTTTCCAATCCAGATACTGTCCCGGGCTTAGGCATGCTTGAGCCAGCACACTCCAATCACTAAGAGCCATGCAATGTCAATTTAGGAATTCAACTTGAACTACAGTAAAAGAAGCTGAAATTCCATATGTTCTCACAGACTCAGCCAAAGCCTTGAAGACCTTAAAGGCTCCTCATATCTATTGCCTTGGGCATCCTGGAAAACTGGATAAGCCAGACTTAAGTCAGTTTGTATGGCTCACCAGACCTTGGGCTCACCCTTCCTCAGTCTGATAAAGAGGAGGCATTGACGGCATTGTTCTGGGAGGGTCCTCCTCCTCCTTACATTGCCATTTCTTCCTTCTTTTCTCTCTCTGTTCTTTAAGGGTTTGTTTCTGAACCTTTTCTGAGGGCTTGCAATTCTTCCTCAGAATCTGTTTCGTTCATACCTGATTCTCCTGTGCTCTTAACCTCTTCTGATCTTTCTTCTTGTAGCATTTCCAGCACAGCTTTCCCTTTTTCCATTGCCTCTTTACAGTACCTCTGGTCTTCAATACAGCTATGCACTAACTTCCAAACAGGTTTGACTCCAGACCTTAGCGGCCCTTGTTCCCAAGCAAAGTCAAGATCCCTGCCTAACTTGTCCCAGCATGCTACATGAGGTCTCCCAAAACTTCGAACCAAGGTGCAATGGCATCGCATTCCATCAGAAATCTTTCTAGTGTGCTTTTCTTTATTTTAAGTTTCTTTGACAAAAGTAGCTCCTGAAGAGCCAGAAAAATTGAAAAATTGGGTGAGACTGAGAAGTCCCCATTTTATAAATTTTACTTTTGGTTTGTTAGACCCTCTCACTCAATGCCTGAGACTTTATTGCTGCCTTTTCCCGCGGTCTTTAACTTGGTCTCAACTTACCTGGGACTTACCAGTCGACTGCCTTGTCTGAACATGGAACTTTATTGCTCCTTACCGGAGACCTTATCACCTCTTTACCGAGGGTCTTATCTTGGTCCCAACTTACCTTGGAAACGTACCAGCACTTCCCTGACTGCAAGAAGTTCTGATCTGAAGGTTCCTCGTACGGGCCACAAGTTGTTGCGCCCAACCTTGACCATCAAGGAAGAAGCAACTCCGGGAAGATTTTCTTCATGCAGTTTATTCAGGATCCTTGAACAAGCTTCTTCTGCAGCTGCCAGAGGGAAAACCAGCACAGGCTTAAATCCCCTTGTGCTGACCAACCCCAATGAGCTACGTGGACTCTGCAGATAGGCTACTCTAATGTGGAAGCAAACAGGCTGTACAGGCTTAACCAAATAAGGGCTTGTTTACACCCGAGAGCGCTCACCATCAGGAAGGTGGAAGGCAGAAGCCAGCACCATCTTTAAGGTGCGGCACTTCTCAGCTCTCTACAATGGCCATTTGAATTGATATTATATATTTTGAAATTCTTAATAATATTATTTTTCTGTTATTAGATTTGTTATTTTGTTATTACACACTTAAATCTAGATATTTTCCTTAAATATTCCAGTAACTTCATTATTATTATTTTTTTCTAAAGAATATATGTATGTATACATACATATACATAT
Organism: Cricetiscus sungorus; assembly: GCA_030556225.1. Classification (NCBI taxonomy): domain Eukaryota; kingdom Metazoa; phylum Chordata; class Mammalia; order Rodentia; family Cricetidae; genus Cricetiscus; species Cricetiscus sungorus. The sequence goes on from JANBXA010000741.1 coordinate 50,012,048, forward strand.
ATATACATACATACATACATATATATGTATATATGTGTATGTACAGTATCTTCTTAGCTTTAAGGTATGCCTTATAGTCAGTGGTGTTCTATTAAAAGATGAGAATAAGAAAGCAGAATATGTGTCTACTATTTCAGACCTAAGAAAACACCCTTGGAACTTTGCTGTGGAACCTCCCCCATATTTATCCAGTTCCTATCCACTTCTTTCATCACAGTCATACAAAATATATTAAAATCTCCTTCGGAACTTAGGCTTCACAGAAGCATTTTCATATTTTGTCTTCTCAGGGATACCACATAGGCTATGAGAACATGCTATGCGTTGCTGGACTGTTTGCTGTAATTGCTTTGAGGAATATGGCCCATGCCTCCATTACACTGTTCGTCTTTCAGTCCGCATGCCTGCAAACTCCCAATCATATGAGAAATGACAATTTCTTCTCTTGTATCAGATATAATCTGGCTCCCTTGACTATAGCTACATTTTGAATTCAAGTGTAGTGAAAATTCATGCACAGCTGCACTTATAATCCAACTGGAGATGGGAATCTTGTGACTATTTGATCCGGAATTCCTTTTAAATAAAAGTCTTCTAATGAGTTTATTATGATCTAGGTCTTTCAGTGGGTAAATTACTCAAATGTATGTTTTTAAATATATTTTTACCTTCCCCCCATCCCCCCTCTTCTCTCTCTCTCCTTCTCTTTCTCATGCTTGCTCATAAATTTTAAATAATGATAGTGAAGAGAAATCATACTACAGCCTAAGTGTCTTGCAAACTGCCCTACCAAACATTCCTCCATTGATGTTATCTTCAGTCTCACTTAAAATTTCAAAACATGGGAAGTAACTAGTTGCCTTCTTTTCAGAATGTAAGTTGAATATCCAAGTCCTAATATTTTTTCTACTCCCATTATTCCTAAATATGGTCTTTACAGTCTGTATTTCTATCAGCATTTTGATTTTGCAAGCTTATAGTTCATAGTGGAATAATCACATAATTTCTACAACATGCTAAGCCTTTGTACCTTGCTCCAAAATCCATGGAACTCAGAAAACAAGGCAAAAATAAAAAAATTTTGAGAGCCAGATGACCAGGATATCTTCTGTGAGAGTGAATCATCTACTCATATCAGGGAAGCTATGTCCATGAAGTCTCAAAAAGATCTCAAGAAGGATCCAAAACTAGACAAACAACTAGCACCTCTGAAAACAAGGCAAAAGAATAATACTCCACATGAAAGAAGCCACAGTTGTTTGTCCACTAAGTGGTGAGCCCTGAACTCATATACATAGAAGTAACATACTGTCTGAGTAGAATATAGACAACACGATATGAGAAATTCATGGAAAATCTTTCATGAAATTGGGTAGAATGGTACATGGGGAGGTGATAGAGAAAAAGACGATGAACGATAGAACTATGATTTAATTTAAAAAAGATGATATTTCTCAATTTTTAAATCTCTGTTATTTTAATAAACAGATTTTTTTTAATGAAAAGAATGTCCTTGTTACATTCACTGACTACTCATAGTCACTTTTTTCATACTTGAATAGGGAGTGTTTCTCAGTAATATGCTTCTATGTTCAACAACAATGCATTTCAATACAGTTGCAACACATTCTTGCTTGTATAAATTAAAGATAATTTCTTTCAAAATTACATTCACTTTACAAATAAGAAAAAAGGCAGCCAAAAACAACCCATCAAAAAGAATATGAATATATTTAATTAAAAACCAGAGCATATACTTTGAAAACATGTCACAATTCATTTCAAGCTTCTGTACCTTGAATCTAAGATGCCTGGAAGGCTATTCATTTTCTGGCATAGTTTATATTTGAATGGATTTGTGAAAATGATGACAACCTGGAATTTCAAAGCTATGCTGTGGATAATCCCTTGAAATATTCATAATATTATAGTATCTATGGTCGGTACCCCCTAACTGAATGAATGGCTAATTGGGGACATCCCCCATAAAGAGCTTATACTCTCCCTAATCCTTTTGATCTTTCGTGTAAGTGCCATGAAGAAAGTAACTCATTCTTCTGTATATAATTATCACCAGGACATTCTGCCTCAGTTCATAATCAAAGTCATATATCAGGTAGCCTTGATTTAAGCATCCCTGGTTGCCAATAAAATACAAGACTCGGATCTTACACCTAATTACAAATGTATTCTATATTATTGATAACTTTGTGATAAATTTCATTGAATAGGTACTAATTATTTTCTAATACCAAGATATCCAAGTGATGGGAGATGTTATTCTGTATATATGTTTCTCATACTGGTTAATAAAGCTGTGTGACCAATAGGAAACGAGATAGGCAGGGCTAGGAGACCAGGAGGAGGAAAGAGGAAGTAGTAGGGAGGAGTTGAGATGTAGCCCGGGGAGGAAGGAAGACGCCTGCTGCAGCTCCCCTATAAGACGACCACGTGGAAATACTTAGATAAGTAGAAATGGGTTAATAATTAAGGCAGAGCTAGCCCATTAACAATGATTGTCATTGGCCAACAGGATTGTATTAAATACAGAGTCTCAGAGTGTTATTTGGGGCTCACATGGTGGAGGGACCATGGCAGCATGACCCGTTGCAGCCGGCAGGAAGAACCTGCTGTAACATCCAAGTGGTAAGGCACTGTAGCAAATGGTGATTTATATGTGACATGCTGGTATATGACCAATTATTAAGTAGGGTGTGCTGTTGTTTAATATATTAACATTAGCACCTGTTAATAAGAACACCATATAGCCACATGTAATAGATAATATTATTACAAAATTAAAATAAGTTGTTGTGTTTCAGTAAACTCAGTAGAAATTAAGGGGCTAATTTCAGAAATGTTAAGGACACATGTCCTGAATTAGCCCTACTAATGTAATCCATTAAATGGAGTTTATATGCTCTCAATACATGCCTTATTGTCAAATAAAGTCCCAGTTGCTATTTCACTGTTTATTACTCATGTTAGGTAGTGGAGTATTGACCATCTCCTTGTTAATGTCCTTTACATAAGATCATTCTACAGCAAGAATTTCCCAGGAATAGAAGGAAATCTGTATTAACTGCTGTCTCTTTACAAGCCATACGGACGCAACCATTGTTAGATCAATATTTGTTATTACAACTTTCACATTGTGATTATCACTTTCATTTTACACAGAGAAAGTCTCTAACTTCTTTGGCGATTTCCTATATTATATTATAGTTCATGAAATTTCAGAGGTTTTGGATGGTAAAATTGGTTTGTTATTTTATTTTTTTTTTGTGATGGTCTAATCTATAACTTTGCAAACCACAGACATCTCAAATAGTGACACATAATGAACAGTTTCACTTTTTAATCGTTGGATAAACTACTATTAAAAAATTAAAGATTACGTGTATATTGCCTCTTATAATACTAATACAGCCAGCAGTGGAACGGCAAGAAGAAAATTACAAAATCTATTCTGATTGCAACACTTAAAATGAAACTTAATCCAACTGTATCAAGTTACATGTGTTTAATTTTAGTTAAACTAAGACTAAGAGAAAAGCAACTGCAACTTGCTGCACATACTCACATGTGTACCTGCTCATGTGTTTGCTTGTGGGTGTTTATTTGTATACATATGTGTGTGTGTAAGTGGGTGCTGACTTTTATCTTGGAGTCTAGAATACCACTAATTGCCAACTCTAAATTTTGAAGTGATATATTGGTTGAAAACACCCTACAATTACATGTTGTGGGAGTAGATGAAATCCTGAGTGAAAGCATAGCTGTTCATTATTAATGAGTAGTCTAATGCCTCAGGTCCAAGGACGTTGACAAGGCAATCCTCCAGTCTGTGTGGAAGTGTGAGAAGAGTGTAGAAGCATCAACTGCAGTTTCTTCCTCCTGATTATTGGTAAATTCAGACTGGACCTTAATAGAAACTCCTGTCTAGGACTAGCTGACTCCTCCTGTATTGTGTAGAATAAACACACTGAATGTTTGTTTAGTTGCCTTGTTGGTGCTCACCACCAGAGCATGCACACATACACAACTGTATCCCAGCATATTTTGCTATGAGTCTGTTGTTTCCTTAGTGTTATTTGTTTCTTCATTATTTCCCCAACTGTAACAGGTTTTAGGGAACAAGCATTGTAGGACACTGCCAAATTATTAATTAGATGCTATGAATGCAAATTGAAGAAAACACATTTACAAATCAATTTGTTTTCTTAACATATGGTATTAAGGCAAATAGTGTGGTATGGGAAGGGGGTGACTAGTAAAAAAAAGAATATGTTATATTTTAAGTTTCTTGGGCCAAGTAATTTTTAATTAATTTATTTTTTTTATTTTTATTTTACATACTGATCCCAGTTCCCTCTCCCTCCCTGCTTCCCTCCTTCTTTCCCTCTTTCCCAGCCTCTCATGCCCTCCAAACACCCTTCTCTCCCACCCCTCCCCCCACTCTACATGTAGGGTGATACCATCCAGGAGGGGTCATCTAAATCTGTCAAGTCATTTGGAGTAGGGACTAGGACATCTCTCCTGTCTCTAGGTTAAGGGGGAATCCCTCCATGGGGGATGTACCCCCAAAATCCTTTTGTGTACCAGGAATAGATCCTAGTTCCTGAGGTCCCTTAGATTGCTCAGGCCTTCTAGCTGAGACTCATTTTCAAGGGGTCCTCTTTAAAGACCTCTATCATCTTCATGAAGTTATTTTTAAGGTCATTCTCTTCACCTTCATTTGTGTTGGGATGTTCAGGTTTCTTTTTCCAGTGGGTTCAGACTGGGACTCTTCCTCTCCTGGTGTGTACAGGTCCAAGGTTCTCATCCGGTGGGTGCAAGTAAGTCTAATACTCTTCTGGGTCTTAGGAGGGGTGAAGGTGGGTCTGAGACTCTCTCTTGTGGTGGGCTGAGGCAGGACTAGCACTGTGATGTCAGCAGACTCTGGATGTCTTGGGCCACTTGGGGGAGGGGCAAGTGAATTTGCCTTCAGTTGTCAGGGCAGAGAAAGAGAACAAGAGGAAGTCTGACCTGAGACAGTGGCCCAGGCTCACTTCTTCCCTGAACGTGGATGGGACTAGCTTAGCACACTTATCTCTTTACACTATTGCATCAGTATTCTTTATTGCCAGGCGGGTCTTAATTATAATCCCCAGGGTACAGAGTGTAGTGAGTTTGGTGAATCCACTTCTCTCACAAGACCATAAAAAGTGCAATTCCTTACTGTCTGCTTTGAATTTAATGACTATAGACTTCAAATGAGGAGAGACATTTATTTTAAACTTAAGTATATTAATATAATTCCACAAAGGTTATTAATCATAATTTAAATTTTCAGATTTTTAAGCATAAATATTCCAACCATTGAACTCAATGGTAAAAAAAAAATACAATGACATCTTGAAATTTGCCAACACATGGACAGAACTAAAAAAGTGAAGTACCTGAGACCAAGAAGGCAAATATAATATATATTCACACATATTAGACATAAAACAAAAGACAACCTACAGGCCACAACCCCAGAAAATCTAGGAAACAAAGAGGACCCTAAGAGAGACACAAGTGGATCTGAAGGGGAAAAAAAAAAAAAGCTCTCCTGAGTTAATTGTTAGCTTTGGCAGTAAGGAGTCACGTGGGTAGAGAGAGGGAAGGAGAGAAGGGGAGGTGGAAAATTGTGCAGCTCAATAAAAAAAATGGCAACACCTCAAAATTATAGCACTGTATTTTTTACATGAATTGCAATTAAACCCTTTGAAATGGCATGTAAAGAGCAGAATATTTGCTTCAATAAATGTTTCCTAGATCAGATATTTAAACACATTGGGTTTTGGAGGTCTGTCTTTTTTATCATCCAGGCAGATTAAAGTTTAATTTAAATTATTTTATGTTTTAGTTGAAGAGTTATTTGTTAACTAGGAATGCATTTATAACCAATTCAACATTGATTTATGATGTGTCCCTTAACAAGGCAATTGACTTCTGACTCTACTTTTTAGTTTTTGAGGTTCAGATGTAACTATTATGTAGAAAGAGAGGGGTAAAATCAGTTTTTAATGAGGACAAAACTAAGTGCACAAAGAGAGCAGAACATGATTGAAATCTGGCTGTCTGTTTTTAAGCCCAGGTTTTAAATTCATGTGAAGCTGCATAGTCCTTCATAATAACTTGGTTTCCACAATGGAAAAATTTGTGCCGGAACATATATGAGGTACTGTATCTCATTCTTCCTTTGTAAAAATGAATAAATACTTTCCTCACCACGAGACTTAGAAGTCATGAACCAAGAAGTAATTACACAACGATTCCAGGGAAAATGAGTTATTAATAACATATTTTATCTGGCCATTGGAAACTTGAAAAGGGTGTGCTAATGATTTTTAGTTCTACAAGTTTTCACATTAGACAATACTGGAAACTTTGACTATATACATCTCCATGAACATTCATTTAAGCATTAATTATGTCATCAGATAGTTACTTTTGTTACAGCTATGATTTCTTCAGCTATCTCAGTTGGTCATAATCATCATGTGCCTGCAACATAAACCAACACTTGATTTTGACTTTTATTTTGCATAAACAGCTACTTTTCTTCTTAATTATTATACAAATTGTTATTTTGCTTTTAATGAAACATATTTTGTTTAATGGCAATAAAGTATGAAATAGTAGTCATGTTCATGAAAAGAATTTGTATATTCATTAAAATGTACTTAGTGCACAAAAAGGAGATAATATGAGAGAAAATGGAAACTACCATTGGAGGTAGGTTGGAGAGAAAATCTAAACAGGAAGAAAGAGTAATTACCTTTATTAATAATATATTTTTAAAAATTTGCAAAATCTTGAGAGAGAGTAGACTTGGTATGCCTCTTAATACTGGAGCATACGACATGTAAACAAACTATTCAAAAATAAAAGTGGAGATGGAAATAAGTTTACATGATGAAAACAGTAGAAGGCTCTGTGGATGTGAGTGTTTAATTTAGATGATGAATGAGAACTATTGTACAGAGTATATGCAAGTTAATAATGTACACTATGTCATGCTTATATTATGGAGGAGGTAAAGTTGAATCAAGTTTGTTACTTATCTCTCACCTAATGAGAAAATATTCCTAGTTAGGTGGAGGTGGTGCATTCCTTTAATCCCAGCAATCACAAGGTAGAGATAAGCATATCTCTTAAGTTTGAGGACAGCCTGATCAACAATGTGAAATCCAGAACAGTCAGGACTACACAGAGAAGCCCTGCCTTAAAAAGCCATTGCATTTATACATTAATTAATCTTCTTCCTCTTTGAAGAATCTCCTTCTTAAAGGAATTGGTGATTATCGGAAGCCCACAATTGATCAAAGCACAGAGAATAAGTATGTCGATTGTTTTGCTTGAAATAGGTTTTTTATATCACAACTCCTTCTTCCAAAATCCCAAGGATCATCCCAGAAAAAAGAGGCAGAGAAATTACCCAGATGCAGTGGATGACTACACGGAAAGAGTTTTTTTCTGGACACAGAAAGACAAATGATCTTTGAGACTAACAGTTGTTGTTATAATAGCAGGCAATAGATCTGCAAACTCTCAAGCAAGAAAAAGGCACAGCCTGTAGGGTTGCTTCCTATAAGCTAATGAAAGAACTGTTAGTAAAGGGAAGCTGCTGGAAAAGAGATACTCAGTTTTCTTTCTTATTATCTTGAACTTTTTCTTCATACTTTGTAGATTTTACATAATTTCTCCCTCTCCCATTTATCTTCCCATCCTTCATATCTACCTCCCGTCCTTAAAACCTCCCCATAAAATGAAATTTAAAAGAAATAATAATGAAAGAAAGGAAAAAGTCTTGTTGTATGAGCTTTAGTGTGCCACAGAGCTACATAGTTCACACTATAGTTCACAAATCTACTGCATGCGTTCATGGCAGTGAGACAATAGTCTGGTTCAAGACTTTTTGCTTCTGCTACACTGTTGATACTGGGTCCTCTCTGGGACTCCTTTTGTATATTATAGTTTTTCTCTGTCATGGAGATCATGCATCATTGGATGTGCTCTACAGGCACTTTATGTACTTAAGTAGTTTTCTTAAAAGGAATTGATGACAATCCAGTGGAAGTCCATAAATACAAAATATCTTGGTATCAACAACACACACACACACACACACACACACACACACCAAAAGACACAGAATTTGCAAGTAGTAAATGAGGGAATGGATTGCAGGAGGGTTAACACACTATGCAGAATTCTAAACAGAATTACTAAAAAGTAATAAAAAGGACAGAGAATTTATTTTTATTTATAAATTGTAGATATTGTAATGCACATGTTAATATTGTAGCGCTTTGAAGAACAATTTTCAAAGAACATATTTAAGGAACATTTACAGTTCTACTCAAGGTTGAAATGACTGGTTTAATAAGTCATTTTTGACATTTTAGAGTAGTATACTAATCTTCTATTTGGCCATATTTTCAGCAATTTAAGGGATCAAGAAAGCAATCCAAATTCAACTAACTGGTTCTTAAAAACACTGTATATAACCTTGAGCTCTTTGAGCACAAAGACTAAAATCAAATCCACTCTAATTTTGATTGACTCCAACATAATTCCATTATTACTTTGACACACTTTATTACTCAAAATTAAATATGTAAGAGAGATGCCCTTAAATTTGTCCCTGAAGTATGACATCATTTCTCAAGAATAGAAAGGTACTTTAATATATATATATATATATATATATATATATATATATATATATATATATTACATAGTTGTGAAATATTTACAAACTATAGGTAAATATATTATAATAAATATTGCTGTCACTAAAGTACATTGAAAAATACCATAAAATTAACAGTATTAAAACTGGTTAATTTTATTTTGCTTTTAAAAATTATTTAAAAGGATCAGTCTTATTTTACATATCAATCCCAGTTCCTTCTCCCTCCCAATCCTCCCATGCCCTGCAGATCCCATCACCCCTCATTCACTCCCCAGGGTGGTGAGGTCTTCCATGGGGGTCACCAATGTCTGTCACATCATTTGGGGGAAGGCGTAGGCTCTCCTCCATGTATCTGGGCTGAGTGAGTATCCTTTCATGGGTAGTGGGCTCCTAACATCCAGTTATGTAGTAGGGATAAACAATTTCTTCACCTACAGCCCAAGAAGCAGCAGAGAGAAGGCAGAAATATTGTAGAAGCCACAGAAAAACAAACATGATATGTGATTGTCTACTAGCAATATCATAGTCTCGGCAATATAACTTACCTTAACAAGAATTGGTAAGGAAAGGACTCATCTTTAACTAGAAGTTACTCATAATTATTGGCTGCTGGGTAAGAGACTGTAAGTTTTTTTTAGTGATCAGTCCTATGCAAGGCTACCCATGTTCCTACAGATAGTTCTACACCCATTCTCACATAGAAAATACTAAACATATACAGTGTGCCAAATATGTAAAATTATGAATAGAAATTTAAGAGGGACAATTGATGGAGCAATAGGATGGCAGTGGATTCAAAGGAATGTGGCCTATATTTGACTCAAAATATTATATACAATATATGAACCTCTGAGGTAACATTTTAGAATTCTGAAAACTATCAGGTTTTCAATATATGTAGAAAATTATATAATGTATTTTAATGTCACAAATACATATAGTTATAGCAAATGCACATACACTGACATATATATGTATATATAAACACTCATGTATATATAAAATTATAGACTATATTAGGGTACCAGTATATCTAAAATCTGGTCTTATATTTGGTAATTCTTGATTTTGTATTCATTATTACATCTTTTTAAAAGTCAAAAGTGTTTTCATTGTGTTCCTGAAAATTATTTTTTGAGGATATAGGGTGTCATAATAGAAGATACATTTAACTTGGCATTTCAAATTCCAAAGTTAATTTACAGCTATTTACAAGTTATAAAATACGTCATAAACACAGATAGTCCAATTAAATGTTATCATTTTAACAGCTGGATTTTTGAGATGGAAAGGAACTTAACAGACATTAAATTTGGGGCTACTGGATTGATTAGTATTCTAATAAATTCACTGGTTTGCACTAGAGGGATTATTAGTAGCTATAAATTGTATTTTATTGCTAATTTCAATTTACTGAAATTGTTTGGCAGTTAAAGTATATAACAATGAATTATTTGATGAATAAAGACTCCCATCAACAATACATCTTGTGTTATGAAAAGCAATGTTCTTATGTTGTATAACATTTAGGTTCTAATGTGAAATGCCAAAGTCTTTTGGCCAGCCTATAGTAGTATATTCCACATTTATTCTGTTTTTGAGAATACTGTTTCTAACTTCCGATATATGACATTTTTATGATTTCAGGCATATTTAATTTTAGTTACTCTATGTAATTTTTCAGGTGTATGTCTCAAAGTTAAATTAATTAGTCTGTGTATTTTCAGTAAGTATCAGTAAGTAGATATTTTATCTCATAAGTCAATTTAAATATGAGAAGATATTTCTTTTTTCAATGTCAGCAATTTCAGAAGAGACTTTGCATCTCAGAACTATTTTTCACATTTGTATAGTCTTGATTCAATAGTATGTGAAACTGTTTACAAAGTGCATAAATATATATGTGTGTGTATGTAAATTTCAAGAACAATTATTAACATTAAGATTGTCTTTATTAGTTAATATCTATCAATTGTACTTCTTACACTATAGTTTTAACTATAGGTATTCAGCTCTTATCTATAAACATAATGGTAAAATGGTTAATTAGCAATTAAAGATATTATTCTAAAATGAATTTTTATCTATTTTTCTAAAGTTTAAGAAACTATTATCTTGTTCATCTTTATAACTAATTTTAAAATTAACACATGTAGATTCTATACCTACATCTTACATCCTATGAAATGAAGCTGTGGTTTTCTTTATAGAAGCAAAAAGAAGCATAAAGCAGAAATAAAGGAAACGAGAAAAAAAGAATAAATAAATAAATGAATATTACATAAGATCAGTCAGTACAGACACATAGAAACTACTGATCTTATGTAATATTTGAAAACACAGAAAGGAATATCAGCGTGGAAATATCAGTAGAAATTTACGATGTTTTTCAAAAGAAAGAGGACACAACAATTTGATTTTCTGAGTTTCAGCTTCCTTTGTGGTTTCTGGTGTATACTGCATTCTATGTATCATCCTTGAGTGCAAACAATTTTTCAGAGATATAGATAGGATCACAGGATATAGCAAAAAATATAAATAGTTTCAGGATTTCATTGCTATATTATAGGCTACATTCCACTTAAGAGAAATATGGCTATCTAAAAAGACATTTCATAGCATTTTAGTTAAAAATATGAGTGATAATGAATTTATTTTTATTGTTCTAATTGAAGACTAATTAGAGCAAAAATATCAGTATTTTTGGCAAATACAATTCCCTTCATCATAAACATGTGTCTCATTTTATTAAAAACATCTACTAGGTGATATCCACATTGCATCAAAGAAATCAGAATATAACTGTAAAAATGACATAAAGAATACTCATGAAATAAACATTCATTATTATTACCACTCTATCACAAAGAAAATAATTAATGTTTGGTAAAACATACCTATAATCCTTTAATCCTATTACTCACATGTCAGAGGCCACAGATGAGAATTTAAGGCCATCCTTTCCTTCATACTGATTTTAAGAATAGCCTGATTTATATGAGAAAAGCAAATAGGCAGACAAACAGCCACACACACACACACACACACACACTCACAGAGACTGAGACAGAGAGGGAAAGGGAGAGATGACGAAGAAGAGAGAGTCAGAGAGATTGTGAGATTCAGACAGATTCAGATCCCCTTCTTGGACCCAGTAGTCCAAGCTTGACCATTTTATCTCCTACTTTTACAAGCTGATCATTATGAGAAAGAAGTCTGTCATCAGTGGCCCTCAGGATCCCTACATAACAATGACCACTGCTGAATAATAGTGATTTTGTGCTTTTTTCAGTTGATGTAAAAGTAAGAAACGGTGGGATGGAAGGAAAGTGTAGTGAGTGAGAATACTTGGTTGGCCTTCCAGAGGATGGCCGCTGCAACACTCATGTAAGATGGCTTTCAACTGTCTGCAAGTCTAGTTTCAGGATACCCGATGCCTCTATGTCTTATATGACCTGTATTTAAATATACATACACATGCACAATTACACATAATTAAATTACCCCTAAATTTAGACAACATAGAGTACTTAGGCTTTCTAGCTATAAGTGGCTGTAGGAATGCATCATGCTGACAAGGATTTTCCTGAGTTAGTAGGTCAGGCAAATAGGAGATGCAACCAATGTACTAGTCCCAATCCCATAGATGCCAATAGGTTGCCATGTTAAGATTAAAGGCTTTCCAAGCTTGGGACGAACACATGAAGGAGGTGGTTAGGCCTAGTGCAGCAGGCAGAAGTTGAAAGAAATATTGGCTGTTTTGTTTGATGGGTTTATGTACAGCCTTCCTGAAGTAAAATAAGGTGAGAACCAGGAAAAGAGTGGGCGAAATCCACTAGTAAGCAGGAGCCAAGTAATGAATTGTATATAGTGTTTGATTTAATTAATACTTAGTAATATGGTAAAAAATAACATTCTTTTATAATAACACAATTAAATGAATGATATTCATAAATACCTACATCATTCCCTAAAACCTTAAGATGACTCTTATTTAGTGTTATTTTCTTCTCATAGTAATATTGGAATTTTTTCTTGTATGAAGAATGGATTTCTTATATGAATAGTGGATTATTATACAATTTACTGGCTTGTATGATATACTATGTATAAACAGAAGCTCCCTATTAACTGCCCTGAGAAACCTATTTTAAACAGTTCATAGTATTTATTTTGAGTTCTATCTTTTCTAATATAGCAAAATGGATTTCTGGTACAGTCTCCCTAGTTCATGAAACCATGTCTACTTTGAAGGACTTAGTTATAAAATTTAGTAATTTCCTTAATGCTGTGGCATATCTTATTTGCTACTGGCTTTGTAATGGGTAAAACTAACTTAAATTTTATGAGTGATGCTATTTTAACATAATTGCATGTGTGAAAACCTTTTTTGTAAAATATTTTTACTTAAAGTTCAAAGTTTATATTTACTTAATTTTGAAATTCAACAAAACTTATCACCTGTGTGACAAATGATGTTTTTTTTCCCTAGAGTAATACTTCATTTCAAAATAATATGCCCTATTAATCTCACATGTGACTCGCACTCAAGATTTGAATTGGGTTTGTATTTAACATAGAACTAATTTATGTGTTATTGTAGAGATCCGCATAGTGCCACGCCTTAAAGTGGCACTGGCTTCTGCCTTATACCTTCCCGCTGGTGAAGACTCTCTGCGTAAACAAGCCCTTAATTTGTTAAGTCTGTTCAGCCTGTCTGCTTCAGCATTAGAGTAGGCTATCTGAGGGTCCACGTGGCTCACTGGGGTTGGTTAGCTCAAGGGTATTTAAGCCTGTGCAGGGATCCCCCCCCCTCTCTCTCTTACGGGCCAGAAGAAACATGTTTAAAGGATCCTGATTAAAACTGCATGAAGAAGATCTACCCGGAGTCATGTCTTCCTTGCTGGCAAGGGCAGGTGCGTACATGTTATCATGTAAGCATGTCTTGAATAGTCAATGTTAAGTAGTTTTCTGCAACATTGGGTTTAGGTAGGTTCAATGCAGGAGTCTAAAGTGCAATGACTGATTTTTAAAATTATTAATTTTATTAATAATTTATTAATAAATTATGGTTGATATTAAGGCAAAATTATCATAAATAATAAATAAACCTGTCAGTGTGTTTTTCTCAAATCTGCATATTCTCCCATATTATTCTGTATCCCCTTTCAAAATTAAATAATTTTCCATGCCCAACATAAGAAAACAGGAAATGTGATAAGTTTATAAGGACAAGTGCAATGATTGTTTTAAGTCTAAGTCTTTATTGAAAGTGACACTAATTCATTAGCATTCTCAATTAAATGTTGAAATTCAGTCTCATATACAAAAACTAATATCATTTATTAAAATTTTTTTATGTGTTTTCTATTAAATATACCTTAAGAGTGACAATTATAAAAATTCATTTATTCTGCAGATAGAAGGACCAATAGTTTTAACTTGTCAATTCCTGTTCAGTCTGTCAGTTGCACATTGTTTTCTCTGCTTCATGACTTTCCAGAAGTACACAATGGTCTGGGTACATCTTGTTATCTTATCTGATATCTGTGTACTCTTAATTATTTTATCAAACAAGCCAGTGTTTGGCATAGAGTTTCATAACTAGATTTCAGTAAGCCAGGCCAAGTCAAGATAGATGTGGTCTATCTAAGTAACATGCAATAAGATCAAGCTGAAACATCTAAGCATCAGGAAGACCCAAGATGGCAATTTTCTCCATGAAAACAATATTTTCCAGTTGGCATGCCATACTTTCTCCTATTATTTAAATTAAAAGATTGTAAGTAATATTAATGAACTGCAACCAGCCAGATTTTGTATTTATATTCTTTCATGCTTCAATCATTTGAAATCCAATGTTCCCCGCAGTTTTTATTTTATTTCTGTTAGAATGATGCTGTCTTGACTAATTAATTTTGACTTACAAACATCTAAACCTATTATTAAATTAATTTCCTTTAACTGTGCATTTCAGGGATAATGACTTCTGATGCCACTTGATATTTAGTAAACAATATTTTTATAATAGGTTCAATATAACTCAAAATTTTCTACAAAATATCAGAAACTATGCTGATGCCACAAGTATGCTATTTTATGGTATTTATGAAGGACTATTAATATTTAGATATCCATAGTAACAAATTTTATATGTCACTTGTCACCACATATTATGCCTATTAATGTATTTCCTGTGAAGACATTTAAAGATGAACTCCAAACATTAATGGAGACATTAATGAACTCCAAAATTTCTGTCTCAAATGCTATGGAGGTACAGACTGTGTCATAGTGGAGAGTTCACCAGAGATATGAGACATCTGACAAGGAATGCTGTACATAGAAGGTAAAACCAGTCTAGTAGAGAGATGGAGGTATCAGATAGTATAGCAAAAATCATTGTGACATGATAAATAAAAGACCCAGTACCAGATCTGCTCCGCAGATTCACTCAGACTGCTATGCTCTTCTCAGCGTGGCTATGTGAAGGGGATTTAACTCAATATATATTCTTGAGAATTTCACTCATGTACATAATATAATGTAAATATATCCACTGTAATTTTCTCATACAAGCTTCCCATTTTGCCTCAGATAATCTCTTTCCAAATGTCATGTTCTCTTTAGAATGTCCAATAATTCTAATTATTGCTACCCATATATGCATGGATATGTGGCTATCTTCTGCAGCTCTCATTTGCTTAATAAGTGACACAATATTTTCTAGTTAATCATAATAATCCACTTAACAGTATTATATTCCTTGTATTTTGAAAATGGCCAAAATGTGTTTTATTTTGTTGAACCAATGGATTAGAATTCATTTAATTTATACAGAGAAAAGAAACATTTTATAAAGTGTTATTCATTTGAATATAGCTTCCATAGAGTTATATTAGTGAAATAATGTCATGAGAACATTTCACATGTTTTGCCAATAATTTCTAATATAAAATTTATGGCATAGAGGTATTAATCTATAAATTAAGACAAATATACAGTAGTTACACTTTTTCCACTAGGAAAACATATTCTTGATTATTCAGAATGACATAAATTGGCAATTCAACAGACACTGGAATGGGAAGTATTGAAATGGATGAAATTTGCATTAGAGTAACCAGTATAAAACTTCACTGAGCCAGTGAATATAACCTTTTTATAGTTTAAGCTTTTCTCCCCTGGAGATAAAAATCATTGTGACACACAAATATGAACATAGGAAATTAAATTAGATAAGAGAGCAACAATGACAGGCAAAGACAGTGTAAATGAGATAGGCAGTATCTACATCTACCTGAATCAATTGTAGCTCTGCTACACCAGGCAGAGTAAACATTCCCTCAGTGCCTCTGATATCACAGAATGGCATTTGAGGCTGTCAAAGTGAAACCTTAACTGATCTTAATTTGCAGAATGATATATAGCTGCAGACAGTGTTGGATGAAACCTTTGTTTACTTACAACTTTAATAACTTGGCTTATAGACAAGAAAAAAATTCTATCATCTATCTTTAAGAGACGTTTTATTAACCTTTAGCACAACCTCATTTCAATGTTTAGCATATGCATTCTAATTTGAGGCTTTGTGGCAAAGTGTCCTTGACAGAGATTAGTGGTTTCTTTGTCAACTGTCAAAACAAAATTCATTGTGACATTAAAACCATTTATGTTTCTCTTTTGTCATAGTGTTCTTTATTTGACAACTTATTGAACACAGAATATAAATAAGTTGGGTTATCTTTACTCTAGTTAGTATAAAATTTAAATTCGAGACTACTCTATAAACTTGAACTCAAAAATTTATTATTTTTATCATAGATTCATGGGTAGAATAACAGTTTCCCTCTGTCATTTCCATTTATCGGTTTTCTTTTCTTAAATGTTATTTTTCCTTTTACTAAACTTACATGTCATTGAAATACATTCAAAGATATGTAACTTTATAACATTTGTGAGAGAATATTGTAACATTTTCCCAAAGAAACGTGTTAATTCAAACGTTTAATTGCATGCCATACAGGGACACATATCAATTTTAATGATTGTAATTGGTGTATATATTGTATTTGGAAATCTGTGTACAATTACCTTTAGATTATTGTTTTTAGCAATACAGGTAGAATTTATATTTTAAATGTGCCTTAATGGACATTACATACAGCAAGTGATGTTTGTTGAGAGCTTATTTTTCAATTTTGTAATTCAGAACAGAAAATGGATGTTTCATAACATGTCATTCGGAATTCATTTAGCTCCTGAAGGAGAACTTTTATTGACATACCCACACCTCAGCAATGTGGAATGGAAGGATCCAGAAAGAAAATTGGATAATAGACATTCTGGTATTTCAAATGTCTGACAATTACTCATTCCAATAGTTTTACTAAATATTGCGTTTTACTAGGTTTTATTATGACTCATCCCAGGCTTCACTTCTATAAGTAGTTACAGGGGAGTAAAATGGTGTAGCATAATATCTATGTTCAAAGTTTGATTTTAATTTATGGTTTTGTCTCTGGAATAGGCTGATAATGGAATCACCATTCCTGGTGTATTAAGGAAAGTAGAATCATGTACAAAATATTTTCAAATGGATATTAAATTACACAGGTACCTTTGAGAGATTTTGGCAATTTACTGGTGAAGCTGCCTACTGCTCCCTGATAACCATTCCCAACTGATTCTATTTGAGACCAATGTCTTTTCTGAGTGTCAATCTCCCATACCATAGGAACTCTGTTTGATTAAATATGTATTTGGGATTTTGTGGGTCAGGTCTCTCTAACTGCCAGTTTTATAACTTCTCCTATTATAATTACTTGACCTTCATGTTTTCATAAAATTAAGAAGTACTACCTTGAACACACTGAAGTTTAGATCTTAGTTGGCCCATTGCCTTCACAGATCTTACATCACAGTAGCCTGTATTTTCGTCAGTTAATGCTTCTAGTGAGTTCCTTAAAGATGTTCATTCTCAAAAGAGTGTGTGCTTTGTCTCTATTTGCTTAGTTCACAAAAGATTCCAGGCAGTTAAGAGTTGATGGTTATTACTATGATATTTAATATTATTCTATGTGGCTTGTTCCATAAAGAATGTGTTCTGTGTTTCCTCTTGTCTCTTCTGTAAAAGATTACAGGCATATCAAATGATTATTATTACTACGTCTCAAATACTGTTCTTACTGCTGCATTCTGATCCAAAAAATATCTTCACTGGTATAAATTATCATAGGTAATACAAAACTATTGATTTTATAAATGAGTTTTATCAAAGGTACAGCAAGTATAGCTCAAAAAATGGTTAGTTAACTAGGAAGTAAAAAAATCACTGTAATGCATCACTTAATGGCTTCAAGAATGATTTAAGCACTAGGTTTCTCACAGAGCAATGTATAACATTGCTTACTATCTTTTCACATAGCAATATATTTGTCTCCTAAATTAATAATAAAAATGATGTGTTGTAACTTAATCCTCTTATATAAACTGAACAATCTATGAGAATATATCCAAGCTAAGAGGCATATATAGTTCCCCTAAGTATCTACAGATATTATGTATGATGGGGACAATACTAAAGTCACTTTTGTATTTTGTGTATTATAACTTTAAAAAGTAATTTAAAATGTTTTCCAACAATCCTGAATGCACTTCCCTCCCTCCAATCTGCCTAGTATCCCATTTTCCTTTTTTCTTCCTTTCCTACCATACCTTGTTGCTGCTGTTCTGACTTCCCCCTGCCCCAGTCTAATAACAAAACTTATATTTCTCCATTTCGTGGAGATCCATGCATTTCCTGCCCAGACCTTACCTCTTTACGTAGCCTCCCTGTGTTAACCACTTGTAGATTTGTTTTCATTTACTTAATGGCTAATACCCACTTCTAAGTGAGTACTTACCATATTGATCTGGGTTCACTCACCCATGATGATTTTTTTTTTTGTCTACAGCCATTGGCCAAACAATTATAATTAATAATAAGCCCTACAGTAGTTATTTGGGAACTGGAAGGCAAGACAAAGATAACAAATGGATTAATGAATAAATAAATAAATGAATCCTTCCACTGACAGAACCCAGATAAAAGATTATGACTATGTGATTAAACAAAGAAACCTCCAAAAAATACCATTGAGATTGTGTGTGTGTGGGGGGGGGCTATATCTACTGCTGCGTATAAAGCCTGCCATTATGAGTTTTTTACATACCCAGGGAAAACTACATTTCTTTACCAGAACAATAGTACTTTGTTTTCTCCTAGTACCCAGCCTATGTCAAGTACTTGGCCATTATAACAGTGTGCTGATGGGAGATGGTATTCTGTATATATGTTTCTCATACTGGTTAATAAAGCTCTGTGGCCAATAGGAAACAAGATAGGCGGGGCTAGGAGACTAGGAGAAGGAAAGAGGAAATGGGAAGGAGGAGTCGAGGTGTAGCCCAGGGAAGAAGCAGGACGCCTGCCTCGGCTCCCCGATAAGACGACCACGTGGAAATACTTAGATAAGTAGAAATGGGTTAATAATTAAGACAGAGCCAGCCCATAAACAGTAATGGTAACTGGCCAACAGGATTGTATCAAATACAGAGTCTCTGAGTGTTATTTGGGGCTGGCACGGCTGTGGGCCCAGACTGGCGGGCTGGCGGAAACACACACTACAGTGTGCTATAGTGATTAGTTCCATCTCAAGGAGTGTGCCTTAAAAACAAGTCAGATATTGGTTGGGTGGTTGGTTAGTTCCACAAGCTTTGTGCTATTACTGAACTAGAATATCTTACATTCTGCTCAACAATGTAGGAAAAGGTTTAGAGGTGGGTTGGTGTTTACCTTTAGCCTTTGGTAGTGGGCTGAATACCTTTTATTACCATAAACTGTAGCCTGTAGTGGTGCAAGCTGGAAGTATGCACCAGCTTATTTTATCTGTGTTCAGTGAACTTTATAGATCATGTCTTCAGCAACTGAGTCTTAACATCAGTTTGTGGAGAGCAACCAATAGACTTGGAAATAGCTTGACGTGTTTATGGGTTGTCATAATGCCCATTTGGGGAAGAACTTGATAATATGTAACCTAATCCCAGAACTCGAGAATTCAGTTGATAATGAGATGTCTGTGTGGAGTTTCTGTAATCTCCTTTATTTGAGAATTGCATTTAGGTTACTTACATTGAAAGAGTTTGGGAAGAATTTCACTGTTTTAAGTTCCTCTACAGCCCACTAAATGGTTTTTATTTCTAGCTATCCCTTTATTTCTTCCCTAAATTTCTTCTTCTCTTCTCCTTCCTATTTATCCTCCAACGAAGTCTCCACCCATCCAACCATTAATATCTATTTTTAGCCTCCATGGATATATGGGCTGCAGTCTGGTTATTAGCAAATTAATACCTGTTTTCCACATATAAGCAAATACCTACCTATTCTGTCTTTTTGTGTCTTGGTTATCTCACGCAAAATATTTTTTTCCCTAGGTCTATCCATTTGCTTTGAAATTTCATTTTGTTGTAACACATTTTCTTTATCCATTCATCTGTTGAAAGGTATCTATGTTGTTTTAAATTTCTGTCCATTGTGAAATGAGCACCAAATGAACATGGTAGATTAAGCTTCTCTGTGTTTAGATGAAGCATACTTTGGGTGTATGCACAAATTTTATACATAGATCTTGAGGTAGACCTATTCCCAGTTTCCTGAGGAACCAGCATACTATCCTGAATTTCACAGTGACTATACAAATTTATTCTATCATCAGCAGTGGATGAGTGTTCCCCTTATTCCACATTGTCATCAGAATGAGCTGTCATTTGTTTTATTGATTTAAGCAATTCTGACTGGTGAAAGAAGAAATCTCAAAGTAGTTTTGATTTTCCATTTCTCTGATGACTAAGGATGGTGCACATTTCTTCAAGTGCTTTTTGGCCAATTATCTTTTCTCTTTGAGAGCTCAGCCTGGTTATATAGTTTCTTTTGATGAGCAGTTTTGAATTGAAGTTTTGGCATATATTGGAAAGATTTTCATTTCCTTTGCCTTGCAATTTGTTGAACATCTTTTGTCTATGAATCTTAAGGATCAGCTCTAACTAGGAGAATCAATTACTAATTCCAGCTTATTTGCAGGTTGCAATGGTTCTTGATAATACATTTGATGGTTTTGATCCTAAATACAAGTAGTTTTGATACATTGATGATCTCATTAGCTATCTCGCTAGCAAAGAATACTGCATGCAGAAAACAGGTGGATTCCTCACTGGTTACATCCCCTGTTTTGCCATTAGTCTGTTCCACAAATGCCAGCTGCTGCAGGATGTCTCTGTCCCCAGCAGTATCTTCTCTACTCAATGCTTGCTACAGAATAATGCAAGAGGATTTTCTCAGAAGGGAAGATTTGAGTGAGTACAGAGTTCAATTTGTTTCTTATGCTCTTACATCAGTGATTAGTCTAGTTTTCTTTTCTTTTCTGTGATAAACACTACGAAAAAAAGCAACTGAAAAATGAAAAGTCTTATTTAGCATTTATAACAGTATAATGCATAATATATTCTTTTAATACACTTTATTTAACATTTGTAATTTCTACCACTGGAGGATATTAGACAGGAACCCAAGCAGGAACTTGAATAGGAAAAAAAAAACAATTATCTGTCTTGATCACAGATTTATGTTGATCTTCCTATACACCCCAAAATGGCCTAATGAATGAATAATGGCTTTCACAGTGGGCAGGGCAGTTATTAACTAAGGCAGTCCCTCTGCCCACAATTAGGTCTGATCTGGACACTTCCTCAGTTACGACTCTCTTTACAGATGATTATTGACTATGCCAAGTGCACAGTTAAATGTAAGTAGGACAGTATCAAATACTGTGTCATGTTTGAATGATTTAGAAACAGCCATATATCTGTGTTCTATCTAATCATCTAATCGTACTTTAAAAAATATATAATTCTAAGTGTATTCCAAAGGATGAAATACCAAGTATATTATTTATAAATAAGAACAAGTGTTTCTTAAAGAATAATACATTGACTTTATATTATTACATTGAAGATTTTTGGCATTTTTGAAAATTTATCTTAATTTATGTCATTATAAATCTTTATTTTATGTCTCCTCACAAGCAAGAATGTTAGTGGTCACATGATTTTACTCCTTACTTCATGGTTTCAGATGTCATCATGCAAAGCTGAAAGCATTATTAGTGATATCTCTATATCTATGTAAATTTAAATATTACATTTTAAGAATATGAGTTGTGATTAACTATGAAAATGACAGCATTTGATGATCTATTTCTTTTGACATAAAGTAATATTTGAACTTCTAGAATACTGAAAACAAATATTATCTAAAGGCATTAAATTTTATTTCATATTCATACTTCAAACTCTTTTGGGGAGATAAATCTTTCTTGCCTGTACAACTAAAGCCTATTCGAAGAACCTAGGATAGAGTTTTCCACTAGCTAACTGTAGAGGTCTGGAGGTCCATACATGCAGAAGGTTATTGAGATTTGTGGGTGGAAACATGAAGTTAGACGGCTGGCTAGGCACAGACAAGAAGTGAGACGGCAGGGCAGAGAGAGTATATAAGCAGCAAGAAACTTAAACTTGCTCTCTCTTTTGCTGAGATGCAAAGAAGATAAAGATGGCTTTGGATTTCTTCTTGTTCTCTCTGATCTTTCTGCATTTTTCTTTGTGCCTGTCTCTGTGTTTTTGTTATGTAGACCAATTAAGAACTCTTTTTTTATATTCATTTTTGAATGACCTGACAGTAAAAGTATTTAGAAATTTTCTTTAATGAATAATTAAATGCACAAGCAATGAAGTTTTTCCTTAACTGTTGTCATAAAGATAGATGTTATATTTTCATCTGTATAATATTGTGTCATATCATTACTAATGCATGATGAAGTTTGCTACTGGACAATGCTTAGATGAAAATGTTCATAAGTAAATAATACTGTAATATAAAAAATGGAGTACAGATCTAAATAGAGAATTCTCGACAGAGATTATCTTTTGAGTTTGAAGAAGGAATGTGAAATAAAATTTGAAGAGTAAAC
Source organism: Cricetiscus sungorus (assembly GCA_030556225.1). NCBI lineage: Eukaryota > Metazoa > Chordata > Mammalia > Rodentia > Cricetidae > Cricetiscus > Cricetiscus sungorus. The sequence continues at coordinate 50,034,839 of JANBXA010000741.1, forward strand.
TTTTTACTTATTAATAGATTGTCAAGAAGTAATTAGTTAAAGTAATTTTTAAATTTAGGAGTTTGCATATGATTTTTCTTTAAATTGTAAATGTCCAGTGTGAATATTCAGGCAAATGACAAATGTTTATTCCTCTTATCATGGAATGAAAGGCTTAGTATTTTGAATAAATGTGGTTTATTCGGAGTAACACTTATTGGTTTCTGCAACAAATATCTGTGCAATGGTAAATGAATCCTTAAACTCACAGAATAATATACAAAACATATGAAATCTTGCTTTGTTGTGATTGTATTCCCATAGCAGAAAATTTGGCCTGTCACAGTCATGCACACATTGCAGGCTGTTTTTTAACAGATAGTATTGATATCAAAGTTAAAGATTGTTTTACAAATCTGTATAATGTGCATTGAAGAACATACTGGAAACTGTTAGGTTTTTGAGGATTACTGTTGATATTTACAAAAGTTATTTCGTTTGTATTATACACAGTAAAACCATTGCCATTTTTGCAATTTGATTTATTACCATTTTGCATGAACACTCAAGAGTATATATTTTAACCCCTGAATATTTAAACCACAATAAAACTTTAAAATTTTCATCATAAGGAAAACTTGGATAGTTGAGAGTGCATTCAGTGTCATTGTCTTTAAATTTCAGTGACGATTAAAGAGATTACTGATACTTAAGTTTGAAATGATCACTCAATCACTGTGATGTAGAAGAATCCATTCACCTCTTGTTACCTTATTCCTTTGGAGGTGCTGAGATTATTATAGTAATAGCCTTTTTGTCAAACTATGATGCATAAGTACAGGGACAGTGAGACTTTTCATAGTGTGAGAATAATAAAATCTTAGATTACTCTGTAGGTTTCTTGAGGATTGGCAGCATCAGTGTACCCTGTACTGTTTCAATGTCTTATTTTGATCCAATTTTAAGAATAGTAAGACTCTATTACTATTTTAAAGGTATTACCAAAAAAGTCATTTGTAACTGATAAAATTTTAGTTCTAAGACAGCACATCTTCAAAGGCAGCCCAAATATTTTTACCTCTGCTCTTTTGGAGGACATCAATTTTGTCAAGTGAAACAAATTTAAATAAAATGCAGAATACAGACTGTGTAGGTACTGGCATATGTTCAATAGTGATAAAGATTTATTCAACAGATCTATTGTTTCCTTTTCTATTGTCTTGCTAAGTTCTAAATATTTATAAGGCCTAAATATTTATAGGTAATGTTTTACAATTCTTAGCTATTGCTTTTCAGGAAGAGATGCCACATTTTTATTAAAAATGATTTACACAATGAAAAAAAACTATTAATAATACAGTAAAGAAATATGTACCCAACATTGTGCTGAGGAAATAAAGTTATCAGAAAAAGACTTGAAGTTTTCTTTGAATGCTATACTCCAACTGCTACATCATTCTTTGTTTCCTGCTCCTACTTTCAAGGTAAAGTTTTGTTTTAAAATGTTCACTTTTAATGTTTGACTTATGTTATCATTTAGAAATGAATTTCTTTAGAAGATAAATCATGGTCTTGAAACATATTTGCAGACCATTATCTCTTCAAAGTAGCCATGAACACTTATATTTTCTTCAAATTGCTGAATAGTATCATAATTTGTTATATGCATTATCCCCAAACAATATTTTCAAGTTAACATATTTTACACAAAATAACATAAAACATCAGTATCTTGATTCAAAGCTGCACATGTTTGATATCAAATCCATTTAATCGATTTGATTGCTTAATACATCTTGTGAAGATTAGCTCTCCGTCTAAATGACTTTCATTTATTGGTGATTACTATCTATCTTTTAAAAATTGATTTTCCTTTCATACAATATGTCTTGGCTAGAGTTCTAATGTTCTTAAATTTTCCTTGAGAATAGGACAAGTCTTTCCCCTCCTCAACATCAATCAACTAAGTCTTAACAAGTCACAATAAGACTAGCTATACACAGTCATGTCAATTTTAAATGAGGCAACATAATAGGAAGAAAAGTGTCCCAAGAGCCGGCAAGAGAGTCAGAGATAGCCCATCCCTCACTTTTAGGAATCTCATAAGAACCCCAACTGACAAAACCATATCATATATGCAGAGGAACCAGTGCAGATCCATGCCTGATGGCTCCCAGATTGTAAGTTCAGTTTCTGTGAGCCCTGTGAGCCCAGGTTAGTTGAACCTGTGTGTTTTCTTGTGGTGGCCTTGACCACACTGGGTCCCACAATCCTACTAGCCCTCTTCTGAAGGGTTGCCTGAGGTCCATCTAATATTTGTCTGTGGGTTTCTGAATGTGTTCCCATTAGTTACTGGATGAAGCCACTTTGGTGACTATTAGGCTAGGTACTGATATATGAGTATAGCAGAATATGATTAGCGATCATTTCTTTGACTTTTCAATATTGTTTGGTTCTATCCTAGGTCTTCAGACTATTCAGCTGCTGGTTCCTGGCCATACAAGCAGTACCAGGAATATTGCTTATACCTATTTTTTTGTTTGAAATAAAAAATTCTAAAGCAAATTTCAAACGTCATTTCCCACATTCAGTGATAAGAAAACACAAATACACTGATTTAATTCTTTGTTATATTTAAAGTTACAGTCATAACAAAAAGTGTCTTAGTTTTAAGTTAAGTTTTAGGAAGAATTTTGGGAAATTAGTTTGGTAGCAAATGGTAGTTTAATAGGACAATTGTGTTTTCTACTATTCAATATTTGGTGCCAAAAGAAAACAAAACAAAACAAAACAAAAAACAAGCATGATCATCTTTTGACTAAGGTAGCACCATAAAAATAACAGGAATTGGGACTCTTAGGAATTAAATGGACACTTTCTTTTGAGCATCACCTCACTACCTAAGATAACTTCTCAGCTCCATGAAACATGCAAGATTTTAAATATGGCACATGTTTATTGCTACTGTGAAGCATAAGATACAACCTATTTAAAACAGAAAAACATGGTAAAATCCAATTTTACTAAATGCAATGCTACAGTTCATTAAAAGGTACTACATATTCTAAGGTGATTCCTCTGTGGAACAACATTAATTATTAATTATGGATCATTTATCCCTAGAAGTCCACTAAGGGAGGCCATTTTCATGATGGGGATATAATAACTTTTATAAAAACATAGTTTTGTTAAAAAAATAAATATGTGACTAAAAATACAGCAAGACATCACTTACTAGATGATAAAATCAATAAAATTAAAATGAAATATAGCTATAAATGTTCATAATAGGGAATATAATTCGAAAATATAATGTTATGCTGGCTGCTATATAAAATGCTGTAATTGCAATAAGAAGCAATTTATTAATTCTAGAAAAAAAATTAAATTTAAATGCACCAGAATAATAACTACTTTATAAAAGGATGAGATGTTACTGATACATGATATAATATAAATGACATTTTTAATTATTATGATCACCTAAGGCAGTCATCCATAAAATGCCATGTATTGCATCAGTCCATTATATGAAATATACAGTATTTGTAAGTGTAGTAAATGAAGGACAGGTAACATTCCAAGTTTGGTCAGAAGAAAATGTGGAAAGTATCTCCTGCAGTCAATGGGGCCTCTAGTAATGGATCAGTATTTATCCCTAGTATACGAATGAACTTTGGGATCCCATCCCACATAGAGGGATTCTTTCTCAGCCTAGACACATTCAGGAGGGCCTAGGCCTTGCCCCTAATGATATGACAGACTTTGAAGACTCCCATGGAAGGCCTCATCCTCACTGGGAAACAGAAATTGGATGGGCTGGGTTTTTTGGGTGGTAATAGGGGAAGATGGGACTGTGAGGGAACTGGGATTGATATGTAAAGCAACCTTGTTTCAAATTTAAATGAAAAAAAAAGAAAAAAGAAAGTAACTCTTTCCTGATACATAAAAATTTGTTCTGACAAGATGAAGATATTTTATAATAAGGGAGATATGTATAAAATTATAGGAAAGTGAGTTATGTCCCAGTTATATACCAACAAATTATTATTTTTCTTTTGGTGCCGCATTTCAGCTCAAAAGGAAGAAAATGAAAGTATGTTTCTTTTTTTTTTTTTTAACCATAAGATTAAATAAGTTGAAGAGAATCAAGACCACTTATCAGGCACTCAATATGTTTCAAAGAATCTTAGAAAATATTACAACAAAACCTCTAGTATTGAATATTCAAATTTTGTTGTGTCTCATAGCATTACAGTATGTTAAGCCGAACACCAGCGAAAAGCCAACAGTAGAGCAGCTGTCAATACCAAGAATAAATATATCTCTCCTACTGGTAACTGGCACCTGCCTTTTATTACAGCTCTTTTTACCTCTTTCAGCAATTACATATCACCAGTTAGTTAAACATGCAGCTCTAATTTTTTTATTCTCTATGACTTTGTGTGTTTACACATCATGATTTTGATACCAATTGGTCATAAAATCTGCTGTGTTTTTGTTGTCTGTCATGTTCGGTTCTGCCCCGAGCCTCTAAGCTACACAGATTCTGGGTCCTTGCCTGGCCATCTAAGTAGTTTTGGGCATGGACTTCTTATAGGGAGAGTGTGGTAGGCAAAACAAGTCATTGGTTGGCCACTCCCACAAGCTCTGAGCCACCTTTGCCCCAGTGTGTCATTCATGCAGAGCTGGTTGTGGATAGATGTGTCTGGGTTGGTGTCCAAGTTCCAAACTGGGATCCTAGCCTGGTTATAGGACATGGTTGGTTCAGGCTCCATTAACAGGAGTCCTTACTGGAGTCACCCTCACATGTCCCGGGAAGTTTTCACTACATTAACCTTCCATATTGCCTCCTAAATACTCATCTATTTCAGGAATCTCTCCCTATACTCTACCTCTGCTCTATCTTCTCCTAAGTGCTGAGCCCTCCTGTTCCCATCCCCAATTTGCTCCCAGTCTACACACAAACTTCATTCTATTTATGCTTCTGAGGGAGATACACAAGTTTCATTAGCTATCTCTTAAAAGTAATGGTGACATTTTATCTAAAAATATTATTTGAACCAATCATTCGTTACATTAGATATCTAGAAATACTGAATTAATTTTAAAAAAAGAATAGAAAATATTTAAGGAAATTACTTATTAATTATATACATAGTTTGTTGAGAAAAGGCACGTCTCCACAGCCTAGAATCTCTGAAAAGAGCCAGTAAGATCCAGGTTGCTTGTGAATTCATGAGACTCCTGCATTACACTTCAGAATGCTGAGCTTTACAAGTTCCCTTTCATATGTTGGAAATAAAGCTATCCTCAATATATGTTTAACAGACATAAAACAGTACTTAACATTCATTTTTTAGGTAAGATGGCATTATCATTTAGTTTCCCAATGAAACACAATCAAAAAGTGATAAAATATATGATTGGAAGAAATGTATGGAAAAAGAGAAAAAACTTCTACAATGATAAAATAAATCCCAAATCAGTATTCTATTTGTCTTACAAGTACCATGCTATTATGTTTATATAATAAAGCTAATTTCTGTATCCCTCTATGTGGGATGGGCTCCCAAGAGTCCCTTTGTATACTAGTTTTTGTCCCCCGCAAGGACTGCCTAATAAATTTACATAGATTATAAACCATTTATCAAATTATATTTGCACATTCATGTGTAGATAATGACTTACATATACTAATTTATTTAATTGTGGTAGATTTCACTTTCCATTCTAAAACACTGTACTGAAGCTAATAATTATTTTTATGTGAATTAGAATATTATTTTTCAGAAATGCAAATGTAGACTTGCAATTAATGCACTGACAGCATGAGGGCATCCTAAGATCACAGATCCTTTGTTATTAAATCACCTTTACTGGATGTTGAATATACATCCCAGGCATGTCTTACTGGCAATTGAGAATGTCATTCTTGTAGTCGAGTGGGACGTTATTATTATTAACTTGAGACAGATATTTTTGAGATAGAATGTACTTCTATTCATAATACTTTGCTGCTATGTTTATTTTCTCAAAATTACCTACATGTCATCAATGAAATGTAGTAAACATTTTTTTTTATTAATTTCTAGTTCAGCATTACACTCAAATGCTAGTTCCAAATGTAGGATACTTGCCAGGTGTCTATATTTTTTCTTTCTCATCTTCTCTTGCCATTAAAATCGATTCATATATGTCTTTCTCACTTTTCTAATTTCCCATTTTCCTAAAATTCCTGGGGGGGTTAAAAACAAACATACGGAATTTGTACAGACACATTTTATGCTGATGTGTACATACTTAGCCATTATAAACTTTTGCCTAGTCATTTAATGCTATTTCATTAACATAAAAATCATCAGTGACATTATATTGAGTGAGAATATCAAATTTGCCTATCAACATCAAGTTAATGCATTTCTGTGTATCATTTGATGTTTTTATTATGCACAGCTTACAATCTTACTCCAATCTATCTCTATAAGGAAGGCTTTATATATTCTTTTTTTGACTGACATAATTGAAACTTGAAAATGTTGAATTCCCTTGTATTGCATTAGACAGACACTGACACTTAAAGTCTAATCAAAGAAAGATGTCTTCCTTCTGAGTGGAAATTATCAAAAATGTTTACTGACATTTAAATGCTTTAGTATTGCTACACTCAGATACTAGCCTCTTAAAAATAATTCATATGAGTGAATAACTCTAGGCCCATTTACATTAAAAGGGAGTAGGGTATGCAGAATCACAACACAGTGTGTGATGTTTACTAGTGACATTGTCTGGTTGATAATTCATATTCCTTGACACCTGCCTGAGATCATATATGCTTCTAAAAAACAAAAATTGTTCTATACATCTGTAGATAAATCTAATAATCTTATTTGTTCACCAAGATGGATTTTGATATATTGTCTCTGGTACTTTATCTTTAATGAGTGAATATCTGTTTCTGTCTCTCCAATAATAGTGAACACAACATTTGAAAATGAGAAAAATCATTGGAATGGAAAGGGATGTTTGACAAATCATGGAGGATACCACACAATAAATGCTGTCTACATTTACAGAATTTAAATTTAATCCAAAGAAATTGAGGAAGTAGATAGAAGCAATTATTAGGAATATTATTCAGAGACCTGCAAAGAAGAGACACACTGGTTTCTTTTTATTCTTTGTTTAATAAATTCCTATTACTCTGTAGATTAACATCTTGACGTATATCTCTATATGTCTACTCTTATTTACATTCTCCTCTTATTTCTTATTTCATAGCAGTTGCAGACAAGTGAACCTACACGAAATATGAAAAGTATAATGAATTTCCAGTCTAGGTTAAAACACAAAGGACAACAAAATATTCACCATGAGATAACATCCTCAGCAAAATTCACTGCTGGAGCAGAAAACCATGATAAACAATAAACACTAGCAGCACAATTCCAGAGAGAAGGCGCTACTTTGGTTTGTCAGGGATGCCCCAAAATGAAGATTCACACTTGGTAGGATTGATGGTCTAGAATGTCACATAAATTTTTTAGGAAACAGAAGCCATCTATGGAAGAGAGAACTATCCATTTGTCATGCAGACAATAAGAAGAAAATTAGTGGCTCAGCTCTTTATGAACACACTATGTGCAAGCTTGAGTCAAAGGGCCACTAATTCTTTAACATTTTCTAAATAGTTGTTTCTGCTATAAACATGCTTTGCCTAAATTGAAATATAATATTACTACCTATGCCCATGCTGTAGCTTTTCAATACTAGAGCCAGCTTACTCTCCTTACTGGGAAGAACAGAGTCATTTCCCCATTTCCCTAGCACGTAAGGTCATACTCTTCACGTAAATCTTGCTACAGTTTTCCTGACTTTTGAACAGACTATATAGTTTCAGTTTTTCTTTTTTTGTATAATTTGGTAAATTATGTGCATCTAGAAGGATGTAGGCATTCCTATAGACAAACATATTAAAATAGAATATGTGGCTTCTAATTTTATTATCTCTGTCACTAATTTACATTTCTAAAATAAAAGCAAAATATTTATGTGAATTCATTGACCCACAAATATTCTAATGGCTAATACTTTTACTTAGTAGATGTTACAGAAAAATATCATCAGTATAGATTAGAATTAATAAAAGAGAAACAAAAAATTTTATTATTTCAGAATATTACTTCATAAAGAACTTTACAAAATCACCTGAATTTTATATCTAATTGGTATGATAATATCGTCTACATTTTTATCAGCTGTTAGTCTACCTGTTGTGACAGTTTTAGAGTACCCCATGCTGACTGCAAGAATGACTTAAATTCCAATGGATTAATAAATTATTTTCCTGCTTTTCACATCCTTAGAAAGCAACTTGACTTGTGGTCCCAAATGTATCAGCATCTCTAGGACATTTCAGGCTTCCTCAGAGCATATGGCTGGAACCATGTGGTTGTTATTTTGATGCTCTTTCAATCTACTCAGTCATGTCACCCAAAAGAGTAGCCACATTGCCACTACAGCTACTCAGAATTGCCTTGAGCTGATGGTGAAGAATTCACAATGAAAATTACAAGGGATAATTAAGAAGGCATTGGTTGTGTTTGTTAACACAGAGAGCTGGTAGTGTTTTGTTTGTTTGTTCGTTTTTTGTTTATTTTTTGTTTTTTGTCTTACTTTCTGTATTGTTTATTTATATTTTATTTGTTAAATTAACCTCTCATGCTTTTAAATACAAGACCCATATATGCATGCAATATGACTTAAAATTTTAGCTCATCTCTACATCAATGTATCTAAGAAGGAAAATGATATGGTTTGATTTAGCTGTCTTCATAAACCAGAATCTTTAGAATCATTCTATGTAATAATTGTAACAAAAGATGTGGTAAAGTATATAAGTAAGTTTTGAAATATTGGGTTTCTGTTGTTTGCTAATCCAGTCATATTTGTGTCTCATTCCCTTAAATGCAGAGTTAATATTTATAGGCTAATCATATTTTCTTTGATGCATCCCCATTGTATGGCATACAAGACACTTCACTATTGATTCAGGTTTCAATATTGTATTAACAGAGTTTAATTCATAAAGATGGTGTTTTGATTTTTATAAAAACCTATCAAACCTTATAATAACCATTTTTATCTAAGTATTAAGACTACAGTCATTTGAACTACTAAAACACAAACTTCCAGGAAAATGATAATATTTAAGATACCAGTTACTGTGATTCCTGCTGGGGAGGACTATTTCTCTAATTCTCATCATTCTCTTGTTGCCTATGGGAATTTGTGGAGATCAAAAGTCTCTTCTGCTTTTAGCACATTAGAGCAGCATGTTTTTTGTTTTGTTTCTTGTCACCTTTCTTGTTCAGCACACATTAGGCATTCATATTGGTAAGAATTTATATGTGTAGCTTCTGTATTCCTAGGAGGCACCATCTCATAACAAACTCCATCTTCCTCTGTTCTTACAATCATTATGCAAAGTCTGTCACAATGAGCAAACCAAATTGGTTAATCAGTACTCTATTGTCATCCCTGAAAACACATATGCTAGTAGCATTAGAGAGGCTGAAACACACACACACACACACACACACACACACACACACACATAAACAAACACATATGCTCATGTATATATGTATCTATCTATCTATCTATATATATGTATATATATATTATATATATATATATACACACATATATATGTAGTGAAATTTGTACATGTGCACACATATTCACCATAGAACATATATGGCCTTAAATTATAAAACAAGCAATGTGAGGTATATGGAAGTTTGAAAGGATGAATGGATCAATGACATAATTATAAGATGATCACAGAAAATAAAGAAATGATGCTATAGGATGAAGCAATCAAAATGAAATTAGTCAACTTAATAGCTATAGTGAACATAATATCAATGTAAATTAGGTTTTCACAACCTGGTACCCCATGAAAGGTGTGAAAATAAACATCAATGATCTTTTTATCTTACTCAGTCTCAGGCCACATTTGTTAGCATGCATTATTCTTTCTATTGCCTATGTTAAAATACTGATCACATTTTTTCTACATTTATTTATTTATTTATCTTATTTTACAAATCAATTCCAGTTCCCTCTACCATTTTTTTTATAAAAAGATTGTTTCCAGACAGTTTTATGAAAAATTAAGTTATTAATTCTCTTGTATGACTTTTGTCCAACACTTATGTTATGCCTTTTTATGTGATCCCATGGGACAAATACACAAGAGCCTGTTAAGAATATGTAGAAAAGATTCAAAATTAATCTAAATAGGCAATAACAATTATGAAAACTAAACACAAAATATCAAGATCTTCCCAATTCCCCAGAGCTATACCTAAGATTGTGTCAACCTATGAATTTATTCAAGTTTCACATCTATTGCCGTGACAAATATACTTACTGGAATCAACTACAAGAATGAGTTCAGTTAGCTTATGGCTCTAGTTTGTATTTCAACATTGAGCATATGTGAAAGCTGGGACTAAAACACCTAGGCCCATCATAGTCAATAGCAGATACAGGAATTTCTTTTGCTTCCACTGAGCTTCTTCAGCTGTCATCTTGCTTTCTCCTGACCCATATTTGAGGATTTCCAGTCCAATGAATGGTGATTCTCAAAGTGGTCTGGGTCTTTTAACAATCAAGATGACACCATACAGACAAGCCACCAGCCAACCTGATCTAAATCGTTCCTCAATTGAAACACTCTTCCAAGGTAATTTCAGTGACATTTAAAATTCATCTTCAGCATCCTCTACTATGAGTTCTTAGTGTCGCAGTTATTGTTAACAACTCTGCCCTTCTTATGGGTAAGGCAATAAATAACTTTTTTCTTTTTTACACACACAGAAACTTGTAACTTGAGAGTGCACTTAGAACCTGTGTTTAAATCAGGGTCTGAATATGCCTAGGATGGCATGTTTAAAACGTCATCCTTATGACTACAAGAAATTTCCTGGAGTAGAAAGTATGACATCTTGTAGGTGCACGCTGAAGAACATAGTTTATATCATTAGAATCATTCCAATCAGAACTACAATAAGAAATCTTTTCTTAAGGGATATAAGTGATAAAGGTCTCATCATGAAGGTATGCGATTTTCTCTTCATTGGTGATAGGATTAATAGGACTACTCTTATTCCTCTTTCAGCTAGTGGAAAGCCTATCAATTCCTAAGACATGCATCTATAAATATACTCAAGACTTGTATCTTCTGGCACTCTCTTTGGATTATTTAGAAGGATAACATTTGATGTGTAAAGTGGTCAGGCTAGTACAACTCATTCAGCCAGGTTTGCTGATTATAGGGATGTAATTATGGCAGGGGAAAAAAATAACACCCGAGAGTAGATGACATCACCTTCTACTTCAGGATAAAATAAATAATAGTTAATAATACTATCTATGCTAAATATAGTATTTAGATAATATTAATATTGGATGAAATCTGCCTAAAATTGAAATTCACCTGATATTCATTATTATTTGTTAAGTCTAGTAACTTTTTCTAAAGATGATATAGAAGTCAATATTGCAGTAGAACCTTATTTTTCTTGAAGTCTTGATTATGTCAACAGATGTCATTAGAGCTAAATGCCCTGGTGCCCTCAACCCACCTATGTTGAACAGTTAAATTATGACAAATCCTACAGTGAACTTCTTGTATAAGAAGAATAATCTCAAATTTGATCCAAACAGTACAGCTATATTATCATCATGATCTATCATTGTAAAATGAAGCTATAAAATCCATCTTAAATGCCTAACTTTAAGAGGAAGATTAATTTAGATATTTGGGGAATAAAACTATCATTTCAGTGTATTCTATGTCTTCGTATGTGGGGAAGTTTAACACCCAGATAATAGAAAATCTAAATTATTGTGAGATTCTTTCTGGAGACCTACATAAGTGATGCTCTCCCTGCAGGTTTATTTTCAAAACTTTCAGCTCATAATAGTGAGTTTCTTCAACACCACATGGATACTGACTGGTGGGGAGCATTGTTTCATAACCTCTTTGAGGCAGTTGGCATGAGACTTGCAGTCTAAAAGAGGTCTTTGTAAGTAAAAGGTTGAATAGTTTGAAAGGCAGTCTATACAGCCTTTAAGTATTCCTGGAGGTTGTTCCTGCTCTTTAAACCTGTCTTTGACAAACGAAAATTGTTTCAAAAGAAAGTGATTACCAACATTGTACATTTCACTCTGAATGAACACTACACTATATATTGAGATAAAGGTCAACTGTGGCTACTGGTGAAATCTCCAGGAGCCAGGAACTCAAGAAAACTGTTGCCATAGAAGAGAAATATGTCTCACAAAATCTTTCACAGTCCTTGTATAGAAGAGAGTTCAAACTATTAAACCAAAGAGAAATCACTAATAATACTCTGGCAGTTGTCCCTAGAATGAATGAACAAACGTTAGGCTAGCACTGTCCTTTGTAGTCGGAGGGCCATCTTTTGTGCCTATCCTGGAAAGGTTTGCAGGGACAAAATGAGTTTTGTGAGTAACTCAGACATAATGCTTGGGGGGATAATTTCAAACCAGTTTGTTCTTGGCAAGTCTGAGTAAGGAGATCCTAGTCTTCAAGACTGCTTATATTCATTCTCAACTAATTCTGACATCTCCAGATAGTGTTTACAATGTTTGTTAATTATTTTTTACAATCGGTGTCTATAATTCATTATGTGAATAATTACATAAAATTCATTTTATAGTGTTCATGTGTCAGCTGTTTATGTGTATTTGTGTGTATGTCTGGTGTGTGTGTGTGTGTGGTATACATTAATTTCTGGGTATGCATATGTTTGTGTGCAGAAACTAATGACCTAAATACTGTTATAGATTTTTTTTTAAAAGATAGGCCTGTTATTAAAATATTTAGAGAAATAAAATTTGATAAATGACATTATCTCATAAAATTAATGTAAATAATTCAGACTGGTAAGTGCCTGAGGCACAAGGATAAAGACCTGACTTAAGATTCCAGGGCCTGTATAAAATTTTGCACAAACAATGCACTGTTGTAAAAACTGTTCTTGGAAGATTAAAATTGGTAGATCTCTGGAATACAGTTGTCAGACTCTCTATCCATAGTAAGACCTTCTCTCAGTCAATAAAGTATGAGGTGCTAAGGTAGAAACTGTTACTGACATATGACCTGGTATGAATATACATGCATCTGCCTGCACATTCACAGGCCACACACAGACAAACAGACACACATAATAATTCAGAAATAGGGGTTTGACAAAGAAAACTAAACAATCCTGGCTATAACTACAATCCTCTCCAGTCCATTCCAATCGATGAACACCACCTGTGGCACTCCTAATTCATAGCAGCAGGCGATAATTTCCCTTAGCTACCGATTACCAGTAATTATTCCCAAGACAGACTATTAGATATGGCTTGTGAACAGCCCAGCTGTAAATCTGAAAAATTAATTCTAATATTTCCTGTGAGATTCATTTGTAGTTTGCTCATTATATAAATCAATAGAATTCATTTTCAAAACATGGCATAACTTACTTTTAAAAAGTGATGTAATTATACACTTTTAGAGAAATTTACAGAATTCTTATATAACTATTTTTTAAAAAAACAAAGAATTATGTAACTCGTGTTGAAAGATAACAGTGACCATTAGACAGTCAGCTGTGGTTTTACTGCCCATGCTGTAGACATGTTGAAGCATGTAATCAAACAATTATACCAAGGATTCAAACTTCTTACTTAATATATTTATCCCAAAGCACCACTGTTGAAGTCAGAGGGTAAAAAAGTGAAATGAATTTATTGGCAAGCTCCAAGTAACAAAAAAATTCTCCCAAAGAGCAGGGAAATGGTCCTCAGTCTAAAGAGGTTTGTGTTTTAAGACTGTTTAGGATCTTCCATCTGATGATTCTCCCCAAATCACTGCCCATGCTCCCCCAATTTGTACTGGTCGGAAGATGTATACGTTCCCACTACATCAGGAGTAGGACCATGCCTTTATGCATGAAGATAAATACAGCTGAAATATGATCCCTTTTCTTTATGGCACTCAGTTGTTGCTTGGTTGGTGTGAGAGTCAACCTCAGAACTAGGAATGAAGAATTCACTGCAGATAAGGGAAAGTGACCTTTTTTCAGAGCCACTGAAGCTTGATTGGGTCATTAGTGTGTAGAGAGATAAGACAATGACACGTCTCTAGTACATAATAGTAAATAGTAAATAATTAAATAGTAAATAATTCAATGGTGTAAGGATGGTCCAGCCAAACCATTCTAAGTCCAGGTTTGACAGTTATAAAAATAATTTGGCTTACCATATTGTTACTTATATGTGGCTTGATTAAGTGCCTTTAAATCATACCATTAAGGATACAGTTAGGTGCAATTATTGAAAATACTACTGATTGTAGATTAAATCATTATCATATTAAATATCATTAATAACATCATAGTAATTAATGCCATAAAACTTGGGGGGGTTGATTTCTGAATAGAATAAATACAAATGGAATTAAGTTATTAGCTGTTACACTTTCATTTTTCTCAAAAACTAAATAACTTTAGTAGTCTTTTGTTCTTTTTCCCTTTTCTATCGTTTTTAATTTTAAAACAACCTTTTCTTATTTTACATACCAATTACAGTTCCCATTCCCTTCCCTTATTCTTCTCTCCACATGTTCTCCTCACCCCACCCAACCCCCATTTCTCCTTAGAGAGGGCAAGGCTTCCCATGGGAGTCAATAATGCATGGCACAACACTTTGAGGCAGGACCAAGGCCCTCCTCCTTTTATTTAGGCTTAGCAACTATCCCTCAAAAAGAATGGGCTCCAGAAAGCCAGATCCAGAATGAGGGCTAGAGCTAAAGACTCTATAGACTGTCCAAGCCACACAAATGTCATCCTTGTTCAGAGGACCTAGTTTGGTCCTAGGCAAGTTTCCTCACTGTCAGTATAGAGACAGTGAGCTCCTACCAGCTCAAGTCAGTTGTTTCTGTGGATATCCACAAAATGGTCTTGACCACTTTGCTCGTATTTTTGCTCCTCCCTCTCTTCCACTGGACCCTGGGAACTCAGGCTAGTGCTTAGCTTAAGATTTCTGCATCTGCTTCCGTCAGTGGCCAAATGAAATTCTATAATGGTAATTTAGGTAGTCATCAATCATATCACAGAGGAAGGCTAGTTCAGCTACCCTCTCTACTAATGCTTAATGTCATAGCTGGGGTCATGCTTGTGGATTCCTGGAATTTTTCCTAGTGCCTGGATTCTCACTAGCCCCATGATGACTGCCTCTATCAAGATACCTCTTTCCTTTTCTTCCTCTCTGTCCTTACCCTATCAAACCATCCCGATCCTTCATGTTTTCCTCCCCACTTACCTCCTTTCTCTACCCATCAAGCTCCTAATTTTGTCAGGAGATCTTGGCTATTTCTCCTTCCCAGGGGAATTCATGTATGTCTCTTAGGGTTCTCCTTGTTACCTAGCCTCTCAGGGTCATGGACTACAGCCTGGTTAGCCATTACTTTTGTCTATGATACACTTATGAGTGAGTAATATCATGTTTTTGTTTTGTTTCTAATTCTATCAGTTTGTGTTATCAGTTTTGTTTCTCTGTCTTTTGGCTAAGACCAAGTGATATGTTTCTTAAAGTCAAAGTTAGAAGCCAACAATAAAGCTGTTCATGTAATAATGGTAAGAAAAAAAGTCTGTTAAACTGTAAATAAAGATGTCTGAGATATTCAGTCCCACTTGATTACATCCATTTGGTGGTCAGAAGTGATCCTGCACCTGCCCCACTTTCCCACCACTTTCCTACCCTAGCCAAAGATGGAGGGGCAATTTTTCTTATACAAAGGTGTAAAATACCATCTTATACTTGTGCAAGATTACTTGAGGCAGAAGACACTTTAACCTCCACAGCCATCTGTGCTCAAATTTTATCTATTATAAATTTCAGAATGAATACAACTCAAAAAATGATTTTGGCTTTTAATACTTGCATTGTTTGGTAGTTTAAATAAGATACTCATTTTCTCAGAAGTATATTATTCCCAACTATTTTGAATTTTCTTGTGTACTTATTTATGTAATGATTATTACATAGTAGTATGTTTTTACTGTGAGATTATAACATGTTATTGTACCTTGATAAAATCTTGCATTTCTTAAGACATTGGTACTGGTCAATTAGACATAAATTTTATTTTGAAGAGAAGCCCTCCTGATGGTTTAGCTCATTTTCTTCCCAGAAATTTGAATATGTCAACTCATTACTTTCTTACTTACAAGACCTCTGAGGAGGAATCCAGGGAGCAACATGCAATGTCCTTCCAAGGGACAGATTATAGCAGCTTATATGCTTTTCTTTGCTGCTGGCCTTTTAGCTATTATCAGTGTTTTGAAACTTATTGTCTATTTCTAAATTTATAGACATGTCTAGTTTCTTATTTGATTTTATTTCCTTGGTATAATTTGAGGCATAACTGTAATGTAATTATAATAGTTGCTTTTAAAATTTTATATTTTTCTCAGTCAATATTCCATTTATTCACTATATTCAATAAGCATAATCTCTCTCCCTTGTAAATATACTTAAAATAATCACAATAAAATATTTTACCCAATAGCCTTTGCAATTAACTACTTTCATTGATGAAAATAACCAAATTCTCTTGTAATTATATTATTTTGCAATACAACCTCATCAGTTTCACTGTTTTTTTTTTTATAGTGAATTTCTCTGAATCAGTCACAAGTGTGTAAGCTTTTGCTGTCTAAATGCAGGGATTACTTCACTTGAAATTTTCCTATAATAATTATTAACTGACCACAAGCCAGGGTGATTCCTGATCAAAAAAACTGTCTTCAAAACCTCTCACAAGAAATAAACCAGTTGATATCAGGACAATTGCTTTCCCTGCTGTGCACTGAATAAGAGGCTACCCTAATGAAATGATTAGGGCTTTCTTGGGAGAAAATTGCATCTCTTTTTGGAATACTACTGATGTCTTAACTATGACTTTCTGGTACAGGGTGATATATTTTCATTTCATTAGAATGATATCTCATAAAAATTTGTAGACTTCCCATTCATAACTGAAATTAATAATGAATATTAATCTTTTTTATGCTGTGAACACTCCATAAGTGAGGACCTCTTAATGAATATTTTAATTTCCATAACATATTGCTTGAAAAGTTTCTGGAGGAACATGTATTTAAATAGTTTATAATCGACATTTATTATATAACTAATGGATTGTTTGAAATATCCTAATTATAAATTATATTAGGTTATACAGATTTAACTAGTATGTTTGAGAAGGTAAAGATGATTTTGAATCTCATGTTCAAGCATGCAAGCTAATTTGTGAAACCTTAAGATGGTTTTAAAATATCCCTAAGCAACAAAGGGTCTGTTTTTTAAAATACAGTCTGTGGCATCAATAAGATCATGTGTCATAGAAGAATAAAATATGAAAAATATTCTCTACTCTGGCCTCATATTTAGCAGGTAACATCATGTTTACCTGTCTTCCAGAAGCAAGTAGTGGTAAAAATAAAACTATATGGCAGAGAAATGCCCATTTCCTCAGATTCCTCAATGTAAAATATGTTCTCATGAAGCTGAATAATTTCCCTCATGTTATTTTAAATAGAAAATTATTTCTGTTTTCCAAAATCAAGAGATTAAATATTTATAATTCATGCTGAAATTCTTTCTTGTCCTCCTTTAACATGTACATACCCTCCCAGTATCTTGCCAGATTTAAAACTTGGGAAGGTATTATATACTAAACACACACACACACACACACACACACACACACACACACACACACACACTCCAAATGTTCAAGTGAGATATTTTCCTGCCAGCCATTTTATGTTGAAGAGAAGGAACCTAAATTTGATGAACATAATTTAGCAGTCATAGATTCCTTAGCTGTATTGTCATTCTTTCCTTCCACTAGCATTCTCCAACAGCATTCCTTTTCTGTAAACTTAAAATTCTTCCTGACTCCTGCTTTGCTAGAGTGAATTTTGCTGTTTCAAATATAGAAAAAGTCTTGACCAATGCAATTTTTCCTGTTCATCTCTATCTGATCCAATGCCTCATTTGCACATCTGACCCTCCTGTGGATGATTCCAGAATAATTGTAAGGGCTTCCTCATAAACAGGCCAAAATACCCAAACTACTAATAGTCATGTTCCTTACTTTGTGAACTATTTTGTTCTTGTCTAAGCAACAGAAAGACATGATTCATTGCTAAGGATGTTTAAGATGTATAATGGGTAATTTTACTATGAATAAGCTATGTTATTTTTTCAACCAATTCTCTGAAACATAAAAATGGCCAAGAATTCTTACAGGGAAACTAATCAATAATAAACTCCATCAACTTTAGCATAAGACTTCTTTTTAGTAAAAATATATGATTATTTAGCCCTTCCTGATCAATGCCAATTACCCACTTAGCAAATCATTGACAGGTGAATAAACTCAACGTACCTGCCTTTTTAAAAAGTATCCTAGACTGACCAAACCTGTTATAATAATTACTGCTTAGGTCTTTTTAAATTAGACACACCTAATATGATTTTATAAAATCTTTACACTTGTGTATGTGATAATATTCTTCTTTATTATTTCTGTTACAACATTTATATCATCATTGATTTAAAATGTTAATGAAATCAATTATTTAAAATAGTTTTTACTGTGCATTACTAATATTTTTTTCTGTAATTAAAATAGTTATTTTACCATTGATCTAGTGTGAAATTTGAGACAAATGTCCTTCATAGACTCCCACTTAGATGTTTGCATTCACTTGCTAGCTATTATTGCAACTTTGAAAAACAAACATTAACAATTTTAATTTTTGTAAAATGGACATAATAAATTTTGAGTTTCTAATAAAGCAATTTGGAGAAATATCTCTACTGTTGAGTACTTCAAAAAAGTTGAAAGTCGAGTTCTGAAAAATAGAGTACTCTGGGGTCTGTGTGAGCAATTTGAAGAGGGTTGCCACTGAGAAGATGTGTTTCAGCAAAGGAATAAAATACCCATTCTGTGAAGGGTAAAAACTTGGAACTATGTAGCAGGGCCATGCTTTACAGGTAGGGCAATGTTTGCAGTGAACACTTAAGTAGTGCAATGGAACAGTTTTTGTAGGTCACCTGTCTTCCATGAAGAAATGACAGCCAAACCAGAGATTTTATTCATTGACAATATGACATAGATTGAAAAGTACTAACTCTCATTTTAGGTTGATAACTTTTACATATGTAATAATTTTGTTTTTGTCTTTGTTAAGTATTGGTTTATGAATGTGTCATAGATGAATGGATTATTTAGCAAGTGTATCGGAAGTTCATATTAGATCTTGTTGATAATATTGATCTTTTCACATTGCATGAAAGAAATATAGAACTATAATTTCTACACAGTGAATAATTTATGTAAAATCTCAGAAACAGAAGTAAGGATTTCTGATGTCTTTGACTACTTTGATATCTGTAGTAGTATACTATCTATGATTTATTAAAGCTCATCTGAAGATTCAGATTGCAAAGTCAGCCATAAGCCATAAAATCCAGGCATGTACCTTTAATCTAAGCAGAGAGAAACTAGGAGGAAGTAATACACACCTTTAATCCTGTGACTCAGGATTAAAGATAGACAGATCTCTATGAGTACACAGCCATCCAGATCTACACAAGAGTGAAAAAGTCTATCGGGGAATTGTAGCTCCCACCTTTTACCACAACACTAAGGAAGTATATAAGACAGAAGCAAAGTCTCAGAGAGGCATTCATTCTCCAGCCACACTGAGGAGAGGCAGCAGTTTGAGGCTTGGTGAAGAGCTCATGTGTGGATCAGCCCTTTCAGCCTGAGGTAGATGTGAAAGCTAGTGACAGGCTGCTTTGCTTTTCTGATATTTATATTTATCTTGAAGTTAGAACCCCAATATCAGCCTCTGGATCATTTACTTATTTGTGTTACATACATTAGTGACTAGCAATTAGTTTCTGATATTAATCAATATTAATAAATTATTAATTTTCCCTAAAAATAATGTATTATTTCAAAACTTTCTGTTGTATTGATGGTACACTTTGCCTTACAGAGTCTTTAAGTTTCATGGGAATACACTAATTGTTGATCTAAGTAATTGTGCTATTGATGTTCTATTCAGCAAGTTATCCCCTGTGCCTATGCTTTCAAGGATTTTACCTAATGTCTCTTTTGTCAGGTTAAGTGTATCTGGGTTTATATTGAGTTCTTTGGCAGATTTTGGCATGGATTTAGTTCAGGATGATAGATATTGATCTACTTACATTCTTCTGAAGACAGATATACACGTTAGACCAGCATCATTTCTTTAAAATGTATTCTTATTCCTGCTGTATGTCTGTGTTCCTTGTAAAAAACAAGTGTCCATAGTGTATGTATTTATGTATGGGGTTTGATATGATTCTAATTATCGGTGTCTTTTTTTTTAGGACAATATCATGTGATTTTTTTATTACAGCAGCTGTGTAGTACAGGTTGAAATCATGACTGGTGATACCTCTGTAAGTATTTTATTATGTAGAGTCTTAGGCATACTATTATTTTTTGTTTGTTTTTCCATACAGGTTGACTGATGGGAGCTATCATACTGTAAATATGTTTCTCTTATTGGTTAATAAATAAAGCTTTGTTGGCCAACATGAAATCAAGATAGGCATGACTAGGAGACAAGAAGGACTTCATGAGAGATGTAGTAGGAGAGTCAAAATGTAGGACCAAGAAGAGTAAGAGGTACGGACCCTTTTTCTGGTAAGCCAAGACCATGGGTAAATACTTAGATTGATTGAAATGGGTTAATATATAAGACAGAGCTAGCCAATAAGAAACACTAGTAACAGTCCTACAAATTTATATCTAATACTGTGTATCTGTGTGTTATTTGTGGTGATGTGCGCTGTGAGATCAGACTGGTGGGAAAACTGCTCATAACAACTGACAAAATCAATTGACCAGAACAGAAGGGAGCTCACTGAGATCAGGGAGCCAGTAGGGGCCTGACCTATGTCCTGTGCATATATGTTATTCCATGATGGTTTGATGTTCTTGCGAGATTCCTGTCCAGGCCCATAGAGATGGCTCCACTCTATCTTGGCACAATGACAGAGAGTTCAAAACTGTCCTCAGCAAGTCATAAGACCTAAATGTCAAAAGTGTGGCTACAATAGGATGTTCGGCTGTTTTATTCTAAATAACAACAGACCTGAAACTGAGGTATGGTTACTCCTGACCTCAAGGCTAAGGAACAAGAAGTTTAAGCCGAGGTGTGGGTATTGAACCTTAGAATAAGTGAGGAGGAAAATTCTGTTTGTTCAGTATACATGATACTATGTTCCCCATTTTTGATGAGGTATGTAAGGGTGGTGAAAAATAAAATGCATGGCATTTCAATATTAACTAATCTGCCCTCCTGCCATTTATTCTTCCATTTCTTTATTATCTATGGCTAGCCTTTCCCTCATCTGCACACCTCACTCAGGTATGAACTTGGGGCACTCGGCTTATTCCAATTGCAGCCCCACAAAGATAGCTTCTGATAGATTCCTGGTAGGAAGAGTGGAATGGTGATGGTCAATGACTCTTTTTCTTACTTGTTGGAATTTTTTCCCATACTGGGTTGCTTTGTGCTGCCTTGATATGGTGGTATGTAGCTGGTCATAATATAGCATATTATGGCATGTTTGATTGATGTCCCTGGAAGTCCTGTTCTCTTCTGAAGAGAGATGAATGTGATGTGGATCTGGGTAAGAGAATAGGTAATGGGGGAGGGAGACTGTGAAAAAGGGAGGAAAGGGAAATTATGGTCTGGATGTAATGTATAGGAGAAGAATAAAACTAATTACACATGTATTATTCATTACTGTTTTTATTCTATTCTTTTCTTAGGTCCTCATTTTTTTCTGTTTCTTGTAGAGTTTCATACTCACATTCTATATTCATGTACCCCTGGGCATGTATATTCTCATATATAAACTAAGCTCACTTTTCTTGAAGATACTCTGTATAGTCAACATATGCCAAAATGTCAGTTCTTTCTTGTATTTATGAACATGTAATTTCTTGCTGTCACCAATAATTTAGCTTCCATTAGAACCAAAGTACTTTAGGCCAAAGATCAACTATTAGACCAACACATGTGCTTTATCAACTCAGTGATGCCTGGCAAATCAATAGTAAAGGTACAAAGTGAGTGATCTTGCTAAAGGTAAGTGGGGCCTCCTGCACTTATTCTCTCTAAACCTTAAAAGAACACAAAGAAACTAAAAATACTTATTTCCTAACTGAGAAGAAATACACAGGATTAAAATAGTATGAGATATTCAGATATGTCCACACTGATATGTCAAAACCAAGGCTTTCCCCAATGTATCTGCTTCTTAGTTCATGTTGTTAGCATAGAACATAAGATAGAAAATGACACTGATCAAAAGAAACAGGTGCTAAAAATGGAGGTGATTTCCAGTTGTAATTTAAAAGATTTCTTTAAGGCACTGATACATCTGGTTTTTAATGCCAACTTTTTTTTTGTTGAGAACATGACAAGACCTTTTAAATGTTGGCACATAACTCTGAAATCAGGTACATTCAAAAGAATAAATGTTTTCCTATAGTTTGTATAAAATTAAGTAGTTAAAATCCATATTACATTACAAATGTGGATATGCAGCCTGTCATTTTTCTCCTTTAAACTATCTTCTTTTATAATATAATCACAACATTTCTCCATTCCCTTTTAATCTTCCATACCCTGAATGTACCCATCCTTGATTTCTTTCAAATTTGTGCATTTTCCTACGTTGCTATTGCATGCATATACATATATATATATATATATATATATATATATATATATATATATATATTTCTCAATATAATCTCTCACATCTTTATAATATCTTCTGGGCTGATCATTTGGTACTAGGTAACCACTTGGTGTACTCATATTTTTTGTTTTTACTCTCAATACTACTTCCTCCCCATAGTTGTGTGTAGGGTACAAGCTCCTAGGCCTTTTCCTGTCCACTAAAGATGTGTTGTCTTTACCAGCTTACATGTAGGCAGTCATATTGGTAATATCTATGCGTGTAGCTTCTGACAGCACTAGGCAGCAAACTTCACAAATCTCACCCCTGCAATTATTTAGACCCCTCCTCCACAGTATTCCTTTAGTCTTAGATGCTTGTGTGTTTGGGAGATATTTCCATTAGGAATGGGTTCCATAACTCTGCAGTTTGTTGGTTGTGGTTTTCTGGGGTTGTCTCTATTTGTTGCAAAAGAAGTTTCTATGGTGAAAGGTGAAGAGAGAACTTATCGGAGTCTTAGATTGTTCAAAAGACTTTGCTGGTTTAGTGAAACAGGGTCTGTGTGTTCTCCTTTAATATCCATTGCTTCATAACACTGAATATTTAGCTAGTTTTTCAGTGCCAGGTGTGATTAACGCTTATTGAGCAAATCATAAGTCCATTTGGAGAATACTTGGATTGCAGAGGTATACACAACACTCTCTCCATAGGGTTACCATGCCATACTTGTTGATATGTTTCATGGCATCATAGCTAGGTATGACTGTTGGTGGCCTGCCTCCCTTATTTGGAAGCTTTCATGGTGCCCTCAGTAACATGACAGCAAGTCCTAAGATAGAAGGCATTCATATCAATTCCAGTTCAGGAGTCTCTGGGTCCTGTTTATGAATTCCATAGTCTCCTTAGCAATAGGGACTTACTTTGGTATGGATATTTTAAAAAGCTGATTAGACAGTGAGGATTACAATTCTAGCAATAAAATGCCAAAGTAAAGCAGTTGTACTTCATAAATAACTAATAAAAATATTGAGTTTAGGCTGTATATTGTTGTACCTATTCAAATCATTACTCTTCCTTCTCCTGTTCTTTTTCATTGTAATCCACTTTTGTTTATGTTTATACAAGTCTTTATAAATTTTCCTTCCCTCCCTCTTTATTCTTCTACCCTGAAATGCACCAGCAAGAAAAAATCTTCAGTTTTTTTTTATACCCTCACTCCCAGACATTCCATTTGTCAGATTTCTATTCCAAGTGGAGGTTTATTCCCAATAAATTATATTGTGATATTCTGCCACTGTTCATCATCACAAAGTTAACACAGTGGGTTTATGTTTTTATTCATTAGAGTATATAAATTTCCATACTGTATTTCCCATTTAGTTTTCAATATACATAAAATTGTTCCCATCGTGCGTTACCCTTTCTATTGTTTCCAATTTTCACGATGCATCGAGGTTGCTTCCAGTTTCTGGCTATTACGAATAATGTTACTATGAATAAAGTTGAACAGATATTCTTATTGTATGCATGTGCATCGTTTGGGTATATGCCTATGAGTGGAATTGCTAGATCTTGAAGTAGAATGACTCCCATTTTCCTGAGGAACTGCCATACTGATTTCCAAAGAGGCTGTTTGAATTTGCACCCAACAAGCAGTAGAGGAGTGTTCCCTTTTCTTCACATCCTCTCTAGAATAAACTGATATTTGTGTTTTTGATTTTAGCCATCTTGAAAGGTGTAAGATGGTGTCTCAGAGCTGTTTTGATTTTGAATTTCCCTGATGGATAAGGATGTTGGGCAATTTCTTAAGGGTTTTCAGTCATTTTGGATTTCTCTATTGAGACTTCTCTACTTAGTTCAACAACCCACTTTTTTAATTGGATATTTTGATGTTTTGGTGCCTAGCTTCTTGATTTCTTTGTATATTTTTGAAATAAGCTGTCTGTCAGATGTGGGGTTGGCAAAGATCTTTTCCTATTTTGTGGGCTGCTGGTTTGTCTTTTTTGTGTCCTTTGCTTTACAGAAGCTTCTCACTTTTTTGAGGTCCCATTTATTCATTGTTTATTTCAGTGTTTGTGCTACTGGTATTATGTTCAGGAAGTGGTCACCTGTACCAGTTCATTCAATGGCACCTCCCACTTTTTATACAAAGAGGTTCAGTGTGGCTGGATTTATGTTGAGGTCTTTGATACATTTAGACTTAAGTTTTGTACGTGGATCTATCTGCAGGCTTCTACAAGCCAGCTTTTAGTTATGCCAACATCATTTGATGAAGATGCTTTCTTTCTTCCATTGTATGATTATGGCTTAAGTAAAAAAAAATAGCATAGGATGAAAGCAGAACCCCTGCATGTGGGTGACAGTTAGAAGGCCTGGGCAGTCTATGGGGCCCCTGGTAAAGCAACAGCATTATATCTAGTATGTGAATGGACATTGAGAGCCCACTATCCATAGAGAGATCCTCTCTGCCTAGATATATGGGGGAGGGCTAAGCCCTGCCCCAAATGATGTGACAGACGTTATGATCCCCCATAGAAGTCTTCACCCTTTCTATGGAGCTGAAGACAGATGGGATGCGGATTGGTTGGAAGCATGGTAAAATAGTAAGGAAGGAGAAATGGGAATGATAAGTAAAATAAGACTGTTTCTAATTTAAACAAAAAATATAATTCATTTTAGTCATGTTCACCCTTTCCCATTTTTTCTCCTTATTTCTTCCCTCTTTTTTTGGAGCACTACAAGAATTAACACTACAGTTTGTCCTCATTGATTATCTTTCCAATTTTTTATCCAAATATATATATATATATATATATATATATATATATATATATATATAATCTGAGTACCATAAGTATCTCAAAAGAAGTCATTGGAGCCCGTGAAATTAGTGTTAATGATGATTTTATACTCCCTTATGGATGACAGGATTTTAATCTAGTTTTTATGCAAGTATAAGTGTTCCTAATCACTGAGGCACCCTTCAGTACTTAACATTTCCAATTCTTATTTTAAATCCTTTGTCCTTCCAATTTTGTAACTTGTAGAGATGTATGTTAATCAATAATTTAACTTTAATGTAAATAATAATCACCTAGTAGATTTTGGCACACATGTAACTAATCATTTAGCAATAATGTTTACCTCAGTGGGCTTTCTATAGTTCTTGCCATTTAGTATACTACTCAAACATTTGTTTTTCTAATACTCCAACTCAATTGCATCTTACTTTGATATGCTGACAAAAACTTTGAAAATAGGAAAGGCAAGCCAATATACAATAAAACAAAGCAGATAGGATAAATAATTTCAGTTAATTAAATATTTCAGGATGTATAACGTTATTGATGGGATCAAACATAAGTCCTTGTATCACATACAAGCTCAGATTTATACAATTTCTGAAACATTTTACATACTCACATAATCAAAACCTTAAAATATGTACTGACAAATATATTTACCATTTTATAATTAATCTACTAGTGGAAAATTGAACTAAATATAACTAAATAAATCCAAAAATTTCAAAAGCAGTGGCATCTAAATAAAAACATGAACCTATCTTATGACAGTTCCCATAAATGTAACCATTTTTAGGAATAAGTAATCAGGTTTGGTAGGGAGAGTATTAAATGAAAACCCTAAATTTGCTAAGATTTTATTAGGAAAGAGTTTAGGGTAGTAAAATTTTTTAATTGGGCAAGTTAATGTTCTAATGAAGGAGAGCCAAGTCTGAAAAGATATAAAAACCACATTATAACTGTGATAAATCCAGGCATCATGTTTACAGGAACATTATGGAAGACATAATTCGGACGTTAATTTTGGGAATTTCAGACTCTCTTTCTGGTCAGGTATAACTGTTAAAAGGAATGGTGTCATCTCAATATATTATGAAACGAATACGGAGTACAACAACTATCACTGTTGTTCTCAGTTCCACCAAATACAAATAAATATAGTGCTTAAGAATACCATAAAATTAACCTTCATAGTCTCCTATATATTCTGAAGACAGTGAAAGAAAATTCTTAGGTAATTACATATGCGTCTTATCCAAAACTTGAATACATGTTATAACATGTAGGGTGTACTCTTTAAGACAGACAGAATTCAGCTTAAACTGAGGAGAGACTTTGAACTGAATGATATCAGCAAATATTTTCTTCAGGTTTCAGCATGTTGGTTATTTCTTGATGTCTGAAATAAGTGTCCTTTATCTTTTCTATTCAATGAGATGTTAAATCATTCAGAAATTTTATTTCATTTTTTGTCACATTTTACTGTTTCTGCTAGAGAAGCCGATTCTTTTTCCTTTGCCAAAACTTGTCATACAGAAAATGATTTGTTGAAGTTGATGCAAAAGTAACTTTTGTGTTTGTCTAATGATTTTTCTATCTGTTAGGAGTTGCTGATATGATTAAATATGAATTACTTTTCTGATGAGATAAAATGACAAAAGTTAGAAAAAATAATTTTTTAGAAAAGTTATACATATATATATATAAGAATTGTTTCAAAATATCATTTAAAAAATCAAACTGATTGATTTCTCTAAATGATATCAAATACTCAGTAAGAAAATTGATAGTTTTATTAAAATGTATTAAAATACACTTGAATATAGAAGAAATTGGCTTTTCCCAGTGCTTTGAAAGGGAACTGACAGCATCAATTGCTATTTTTAGGTAACATAACACCCTGTTCAGAATTTCTCATGCTGCCCTGATATTAACAGATGTTATCATCCTACTTCCCCATTGTATTAGAAAGACCCTGATTATTTAGGCTGATCTGAGGATATAAATCAAAATCAAAACCTCTTTACTTATTGCTTGACATCTTATATCTCATAGCATAACCATTGTGAGTTAACATGAAAAACAATGAATTTTAGTTTTAAACCAAAATATTTTTCATCATAATGCAAAACATAGGGCTTATAATAAGATGACAATAATTTTGACTTAGTACATCTCCTATGCTTTAAATTTTTTCTAGGATAAAGAATTATTTTTATTTATCTATCATTGATATTATAGAAATGTATACTGAATTTCCTCAAATAGGCTTTAAGCATGAATCTGCCAGTCAACACATGGATGTTTACTTCCAAGACAAACAGTAGCTCAAGAAGGGAACCCCACATTTTCTCTATAATTTTTAGTATGTTGTGTAAATCTTAGTAAATAATGCTACTTTGCAACATAAATATATGTATTAAATCAAAAGAAGAATGGTAAATCAATCAAGTTTGAATGGGTAACAAAGACAAAGACATTTCATTCAAACAACTGTTGTGCTGGCATTCCCTATTTAAAGACAAAACACATGCTAAGGTAAATGTATCTGATCACTGATAGATTATAATTTGTAAAATAATACAGCTCTGCAGTCTGATTAAAAATTTAGTTTAAAATTGTCAAACATGTCTTCTACTGCTGCTGGTGACATGGTCTTTTGTTAGCACAGGTCACTTTTCCAAACAGACTATTTAAAAAGTGGATATCTCAATTTTATCAACTTCTATAGTAAAATAATACAATTTAACATATCATAACCATAGAAATGTATAAAAGAAAGGCTGATTAGATACTCTCTGTGTAAAGTAGTAGGGTTCTTCCACTAAGATCTGAATACCCAAGATTACTCTTCAGAAAGCCACAGGATTAATCAGAGAAATGACTCTTGAAATTTGTGGTATAGTTTTATGACTTTATGAAATACCTTTAACACAGCCATTAAATATTAAAGCATGAAGCCATACTGTCAAGGAAATGAGGGTAATTTTTCAAATATATTAGCATCCATAGAATAATTTAAAATGAACTGTTACACTCTATTATTAATCACTATGATTTGCCTGTATATTTCTTTTTTTGTTGTTGTTGTGGATATTTCTAATATTTTTTTGAATCAGGGTTATTTTTTGTGTGGCCTTGGCTGTCCTGAAATGGCTCTATAGACCAGTCTGGGCTCATCTTCAGAAATCCACCTAACTCTCCCTCCTGAGTGCTAGGATCAAAGGTATTCACCATGATAGCCCTGCTACCTGAATATTTCTAATAAAATCTTTTAACAATAGTTTTTATTATTTTTGATATTTATGTAGTTTTTTATATAACATATTTTGAGTTTAACATTTCCCCTCCTCAACTTCTTGCAGATTATGCTCATCTCACTACTCACCCAAATTCATGTTCTCTCTAAAGAAAAACAGAAACAAGGGAACTGAAAATCAAAATGCAATACAAAAAAATGCTAGGACCAAAAAGCCTCAAACATCATCAAAAGCACATGCATTCTTGCAAACACCACACACACACACACACACACACACACACACACACACACACAATGAAGTACATTTTGTTTTGAATAACACCTCCTCAAAGTGTGACCAACAACAAGCAGTATTGTTTTTTTCTCAGAAGTCATAAATAACACAGAACTTTTTGATTAGTGATTGAATTTTGAAGATGTAATTTCTTCCCAGTCAGTTCCTGAAGCCCATTAGTCCCAAATAAAGGTCAGAGGTCATGTTTCAGGAATCTGCTCACTCCATTATGATGGGAGACGTTATTCTGTAAATATGTTTCTCATACTGGTTAATGAATAAAGCACTGTGGCCAATGGGAAAGCAAGATAGGCGGGTCTAGGAGACAAGGAATAAAGAGGAAGTAGTTAGGGGGAGTCAGCATGTAGAGCATGGAGGAAGCAAGGTGCCTGCCCACCTAGCCAAGTAAGATGAGCCACGTGGAATTACTTAGATAAGTAGAAATGGGTTAATCATGAAGACAGAGCTAGCTGATAAACAATAATAGTACCTGGCCAACAACATTGTTATCAAATATGGAGTTTCTGCATGTTATTCGGGGCTTGAGTGGCAATGGGACCAGAAGGCTGGCTGGGAAAGAACATACTGGTAACATAGGTGTCAGAAGTGGAACTGAGATCTTCCACTTAAAAGTTAACAAAAGTTTAAAAAATAGTTTTGAGAAACAAAAGAACAGAGACTAGCAAGACTTCTTGGTAGCAGCATTTTCTCAGTTGGATTTGTTTTCCTGTAGACTGTAGACAGAGATTTGAGCAGCTCCTTTAAGGGAGGTTTCCAAAATTAGCATAAGCGGCAAAAAACCACCTTGCTTTTAAAGAGCTCTGCTAACAATTCATTGATGTGTACCAGAGCTGCAATGAAGATTTACATGGTGTTTTTAAAAACTACATTGGCTTGGGAGAGAAAAAGAAACAGGATACAATGGTTTAAAAAAGAAAAAAGGAAATAGAGTGGCTGGGTGTGGTGGCACAGGCCTTTAATCCCAGCACTCAGGAGGCACAGGCAAACAGATCTCTGTGATGTCAAAGTAAGTAACCTGGTCTGCAATGAATTCCAGGACAAATAAAAGTTACACAGAGAAACCCTGTCTCAAAATATATAAAAATAGAAGTACAAGAAATAGAGTAATAAAAAAGCCACGTAAAGATGGAAAGCAAAGAAAATCTTTGGATATTGTATGCTGTTCTGTTATCTTTAAATTGTTTGAATGCTGAGAAAATAAGAACTAATAAAAGAAATGCTGCTGGATTCATTCAATTCATATATTTTAAAAATTCTTTGACTTCAAAATTTAAGTTCAAGGACAAGTTACTGGGGAAAAAGATTTCTAATTTTGTTTCCACAGAAAATGAAAAGCTGTGGATTCCTTCCAGACTAACATGATTTGATCAAGCAAGACCCACTGAAGCAATTCCAATGGGACATTGCAGCCTTGCAGACCACTACAGCCAGTATTTCTGTGTCTTCTTAGGATCCCCCATGACAGTGCCCCCTACCAGCAGGAAGTAGTTTGGAAACAATGATGCCCAAATTCCTAAATATTGTTTATAATTTTTTGTATTCATTTAAGTGGGCTTGCTTATAACTGGTAATAACACAGGCAATCTTTTTAAAGGTAAAAAGGGAATTTTGCTATAGGTATGAATGCTTTGTTTTGGAATGGAATTTCATTAATTCATACAATTTAAGGTCAATTTTGTGATATGTATATTTCTCCTCCTGTTTAGGTATTGTGTTTATATAGCTCATTGGAAAATGTAATGTATAATTTACTACAGATTATAGAGAGTTACCTATGATAGTTAAAACTTGTAGTTAAGTTATTTAGGATTTTTAGATATGTAGAGATGTATTTGAGATGAATAGGCATTCTTCAAACCTTTCAAAGACCTACAGAATATGGCATTTAAAATGGTTTAGGTTTTTTTTTTTTTGAAGGTGAAGCACAACTGCTCCTGGAAACACCACCTTCCTCAGAAAGGAAGATTGATATTGAAGAAACGTGTTACGAAGTTTGCTTTCAATATGTCAAGACTAGCCATATGGGCAAGGTACTGCTCTTCTGGACTATTTGATTTATGCTGTATTAACTGGACATGCAGGACCCACAGGAAAGTGCTGATAAAGGATGGACATTGATACAGGGTTCCTGCTTCATGGAAGAGTCTGCTATACAGTCTACAGGACACAGAGAATAATGACTGACAAACTGCCAATACAGATGGACAGTTTTTTTGCTTTGCTGAGGAGTCTGCCAGACACACTTTGGCCTATAGGCTGAAGATGGAACATTATAGAAGAACTTTGGGTGACTGACCAGGCAGTGAGTTGTCTCTGTCATTTCTAGAGTTTATATATTACTCTTCTGTGGTCTTTGAAGGAGTTGAAGACAGATAGTTATGGTTATAGTTTTCCTTAGTTAGGATTAAAGATAAGTTACATATAGGACTTTGGACTCAAAAATTTAGGATAGATAATGGAGTATTTTCTTTAAGTTTTACAAAATGTTAATGGACTAAATATTGTTAACTGTGATTCTTAATTGATAACTGTTGTGTGATATATTTTGCAATGTTAAGGTTAAAACTCTTTATTTTAGACAGAAAAGAGGAGATGATGGAAGATGTTATTCTGTAAATATGTTTCTCATACTGGTTGATTAATAAAGCACTGTGGCCAATGAGAAAGCAAGATAGGGGGGTGCTAGGAGACAAGGAGGAAAGAGGAAGTAGTGAGGAAGAGTCAGCATGTAGAGCATGAAGGAAGCAAGATGCCAGCCCATGGCACTCTGATTAATTGAAATACTTAGATAAGTAGAAATGGGTTAATAATTAAGACAGCTCTAGCCCATAAACAATAATAGTAACTGGCCAACAGTATTATATCAAATACAGAGTTTCAGAGTGTTATTGGGGGCTGGCGTGGTAGCGGGTCGGCAGGACCTAAATGGGACCAGGAGGGCTGGTGGAAAACATACAAGTAACACCATTATGATATGATAACAGTAGATAATACTCAGTATGTCAGGTCCCCATTTATTTTGTATAAAATAATGTTTTAATTAATTGTTTGAGAATATCATAGACTATGTTTTGCTCATATATATGAACATACATATCCCCATATTCATGTGGCTATATAAACATATATGTGTATATTAAGCATATGTTTTCTGTGCACACACATATACACACACAGCTACACATAGATAAACACACACATGAAAACATGCATATACACAGACACACACATGCGTATGTATGTGCCTTGGTATAAGATGTGTAGAATCCTATATTTTTTGTTTGTGTGCATATGGTCTTAGCACAACCAGGAAAGATTTTCATCCTTAGAAGAAAGTATTTGTTTAGAAAATAGAGAAAAACTGAAATCAATTCCATGGAAATCCCATTTCTTTCTAATGTAGTGTTCAAAGATAGCCAAAAGAATAAACCAAGAGAAAGACATTAGTAGGGTGTAAAAAGGACAAGAAACAAAATTTCCCATCTTGAAAGAAATCCCCAAAATATCAGAAAATGTTAGAGATCAACAATTTACACAAAGTATGTCTATGCACAATCAAGTTACAAAAGCAGTAGCCTTATTATACACCAACAGCAAACACACTAACAAAGAGATAATGTACACATCTCTCTTCAAATACCATCAATGACAATAACATATTTTGAAAAGAACCTAACCAGGGAGGTAAAACACTTCTAGAACAAGAAAGGCAGCAACAACAGCAAAAAGCCCTAAAAGTAACTGAAGAGAATAGGAAAAACAAGAGAAAACTCAAATATATCTTATGTTTATGAATTAGTATAATTAATATTATTACAATGGCAGATCTATCACAAGTAATTTATATATTAAATGAAATTTAAAAATACTACAATATTCAAGAAATAAAAAAAATACATTCTAAAATTAATACTGTACCAGAAAATCCCCGAATAGCCCAAATAGTCAGCAGTGTCTGAAATCAAATCATAAATCATGAAGTTCAATGCAAAGGGCATGCACTGAAGAATGTTTGACTTACTAGAAGTAACACCCTTAAAGAGAATTGATTCTGCCTCGCTCAAAAGGAACCAATTATCAATAACTCCTGAGTTAGGTGCACAGCTTAGTGTCAGCCTCCTAGATCCATACCACAATTTTCTTTTTTTAGGCTGGAGGTTATGCAGGCCTTCTGCATGCTGTCATAATCAATGTCAGTTCATGTGTATAATTGTCAAACTTTGTCCCCAAAACACTGAAATTCGTAGTCATCCAACCTCCTACCACACAAATATGTACATAAAAAATAGTTGTAAGGAATTATTGAAATATAACAGATGATATATGGCTTAAGTAATATGAACACAACCAAATACTTGAACCATTCATTGTTTTTTTTCTTTTTGTTTAATCCCAGTCTACTGAAAACTATTATTTTAAATCTGGAGAAATTCACTGCATTCCTGATTATTAGAGTCCAAATAATGTTTAATTATTAGGTAGTCACTGGCAATCTGTGATGATTCTAAGGTTATTCTTTGTTGCTATGAGAACAGAATGCTGTGTGTAGAGGCTCCCTCCCTCCAATACAGGCCTAATTTATTAAAGCAAGGAGAGAAAATAAGTATTTCTTTTCTGTTTTCTATAATGATCACTATCTAGCAGAGTGATACAGATGTCTCATTTAGAGGTGAGCACCCCACAGTTTGCTATTTCCACACGATCATTTATTTTAAAGAAATTAAGGAAAATCTTTTATATATTCTCATCAAGTAGAAAATTATTTTGTAGAGATTGATTTCACATCACTATTAAGAAAAAAATCTTGCCCTTAACCTTAATTTTGTTTCTATATACAAATTTATTATCACCACTATGTATCTCTTCATATTTGAATGATAATATCTCCACTTTTAACATTTATATATTAGTATAAATATAAAATTGAAGCTACTAATACTTTTATTCATAAATATTAAAAATAATTTTGAAGTAGTAATAAAGAAATATAACTGGAGTTTACTTTTATCTTATAATCCAATGGTAGAGATGCATATCTACTCAAGATTATATTTTTTAAAATTCAAACCATATTTTTATAAACAATATTATTAAATAGATTATCTTATTAACATATAAGGCTTCTAATACATTGAATCTTGATCCCATTTATTAAAATGTTTTTTGTCTATATGTTTGTTCCTAATTAAAAATTCTATAGTGTTTTGTCGAAAACAGAGTATATTCATATTGAGTATATGATGGGAGATGTTATTCTGTAAATATGTTTCTCTTACTGGTTAATTAATAAAGCACTATTGGGCCAAAAGGAAAGCAAGATAGGCATGGCTAGGAGACTAGAAGAAGAAAAGAGGAAGTAGTAAGGAGGAGATAGCATGTAGAGCCGAGAGGAAGTAAGACGCTGGCTGCAGCGCTTGGATAAGATGACCACGTGGAAATACTTAGATAAGTAGAAATGGGTTAATAATTAAGACAGAACTAGCCCATAAACAGTAATAGTAACTGGCCAACAGGATTGTATCAAATGCAGAGTCTCTGAGTGTTATTGGAAGCTGGTGTGATAGTGGGGTGGCAGGACCAGACTGGCAGAAAAAATGTACTCCTAACAAGTATAGACTGTAGAGTGAAAGATTAACATTAGCACTTAAAAATACAAATATATTTGGGATATTATTAAAACTGTAGTTGGATAACCAAATGAATTTTTCTGTGATGATCTTCTCTCATAATAAATGTTATTACTTTTTCATTGTACACTAACAGATATTTTGGTTTTATAACTCCACTGTATTCATTTAAATCTCATGTATTTGTAGTCTCTTATTTATATATCAATAAAGGCCACTATTTTTT
Organism: Cricetiscus sungorus; assembly: GCA_030556225.1. NCBI lineage: Eukaryota > Metazoa > Chordata > Mammalia > Rodentia > Cricetidae > Cricetiscus > Cricetiscus sungorus. Next base: position 50,069,943 of record JANBXA010000741.1, read on the forward strand.
TCTATTAGTCTTCTATGGGTTATGCAGTGTGTATACTGGTTTATGAAACAGCAAATATGGTTGCTTTTCCAACCAAAAGGGAAAATTATTACTTTTATTCCTTAGATATGCAGTGGATTGCTAATTGATAAGGAAATACCTGAATAATATCTAATGATGACGTTCTCACAGTTCCTCACAGTGATGTGGTCAGTTCTTTCCTGTTGTTCTTAAACTGTCATGTATGTCGATGCTATCTCCTTCTAATGCAGACCTATCTTACACAGGAAGAAAAAGACACTAAAGACATTCTTATAAACTCCTCATTGATTCTCTTTCGGCAAAGACATTTGTCACTTGCCATTTTAGTTTGTATATGGGTTGTATAATATCATACACATAAGTCTAATTATGGAAAATGTAGATGTATGAGACATGGAAATGCAACAAAATTTTCTGACATAACCAAATAGAGGAAGCACTGAAAGGTCATGAAGTTATTATTAATTTTCTTTGTTCTTAGGAGTGAAAAATGTTACAAGAATTCTTGAAGTCAAACCTTCTGCTATACTAAGGGCATACTTTAGCATTTATTTATTTACAATAAAACAAGCACAAGTATTGTTAGTTCAAACATAAAATACTGACTTAATATATTGTATTGTGAAGGGTCAGAGAAGAAGGCTGTTGCGGTTAATTTTGTGACATTTTTACTTATTTATGAAAATCTTGAAATAAATAACACACTATCATATTCTGCATATTTTATGGGGTTTTCTGCAAGTGTCTATAGGAGAGTGAGTTGTCAAGTTACCAACTAATTTGCTAGGAACCCAGAAATTGCCAAGGAAGCAAACATATTTATTTGCTGTTTTCAATCCTGGATCAGGAACACTTTCTGTTTTTCATTCCCTTGTAGGTCAAACCCAAAGCCCTTCAACATTTGCTGTTTCTACAGTGAGGTGAGCAGGTCTCTCTCTGCCTATAAATTGAGATATTTTTCCTTGGACACAGATTTGCACTATTAGTTTTCCTGGGAGATTTTGTGTTTGTGTGTGTGTGTGTGTGTGTGTGTGTGTGTGTGTGTGTGTGTGTATGTTGAATGACTCATACTGACACCATCATATGTCATCAGTCTTCACAGCACTTCTTAGTTTAATAATTGAGTTGGTGATTTCTTCTCTTATGCCAAATCTCATGTCAACAGTCTATCTGTTTATCTATCTATCTATCTATCATCTATCTACTTATCATCTATCTATCTATCATCTATCAATCTATCAATCTACCATTATCACCTACTATATATCTGTTGACCATCTTCAATATGAAATCTCCATCCATCCATTCATCCAACCTATTTCTGTTTTCTCAGGAAAATTATGGCCAACAAAATGTGAAGACTAAAGAGGGAAACAAAAGACACATTACGGTGACTACATTTCTGAATGTGATATAAAGTAATACATATTTCATTGAGAGCAAGAAAACAAGGTTGATATGCTCAAGCATAAAAATCCTTTGCAGGAGCTATAGAGATGCCACAGTAGGTAATAATAGTTGCTGCTCTTGCAGAAGATATGAATTTTGTCCCCTGAACTTTTGTCTGTTGGACTCATAGTCATTGATAACACCATTTTAGTAGGATCAGATATTTTGGTCTTGTGAAGACTAAATGGATCTAGTGCACATACAAGCACATACAAAAATAAATATCTCTTAAAATAGAAGCCTTTCAATGCTTATTTGAAAGCTGACCTTTACTTGTAGTGCTATCATCAATGTACTCAACTCAAGTAAGTTTTGAAAGAGAGACATATCATTGATATTGTATATAGATAGCATTGAGTTAAATTGGAGGTGAAGAGGATAAGAGAAAGAGAATGACCCAAGACTCCACATCATATTCAAGTTAATAAAAATCTCTACTGCTCCCCTAAAAAAGAACTGAATCAGATATTCTTTCAAAAGAGAAATTTGAGAGGTTTGTGGATCTTTACACAGTTAACAAAAAGCTGACAACCATTCAATCTGTGTAAACGATGAAAGCAATGTTAGGCAAAATGTTTTCATTTCATATTTAATTATATAAGCTTTCATAGAATTATTTCATAAACTCTCTTGTATAAAAGCTAACATTGGAAACATACCTCTGTTTTTATGTCCTTCTAATTTATGAATGTGCCCTTATTATTTTTGAGCCAGTTTTATAATCACATCAATTGAAATAAATTTTCCTATGATCTTCTTTTACACATACTAGTTTGAGTTTTCCCATTTGTGAATATCTCTTATAAGAACAGACCATTTGGGCCAGGCTTTGGCCCAATGGCACACAGCTATAATCCCAGCACTCGGGAAGAGGAAGCAGTTGCATTCTTTGTGATTAAGAGGCCAGCCTGGCCTACTGAGTTAGTTCAAGGAGATTCCCAAGCTACACACACAGAAACCCTGTCTTGAAAAAATATTGACCATATGCTACTTTAAAAAGTCATCTAGTGGTACAGGTTTTACATCATTTCTACTCCATATTCACCTCACACTAACTCTTCCCACATTCCCTTATCAATTTCAAATTCATGACCTTTTAGTCTATAATTATCATTGTTATACATACATTTATAGACTGTTATATTCTGCTTGAGATTCCTACAGTATATTACTTGGTATTTGGGATTTGATATGACTCATTCACTGAACATCATAGAAGAGGGAACGGAAAGGTTGGAAACTCTAGAAGAATAAGATGTCTTTTGGAAGACAGTGCCTTCTGTAAATGACAAGGAAGTAGCATCAATAATTCTTAATAATTTGTTTCCCTAAATAATATTTCACTGACAAATCCAGTCTACAGGGAAATGTGGAATAAGGGAAATCCAATATGAACTTAACCCTTGATGAAGAACAACAGGCAATTAAGGGTAAATGAGAGGGAAGTCAGTCTTTTCCAGTAGCAAATATATGTATTTCTAGGAAACCATAACCAAAGATCTACATTTTATATAAATAATTGACTTTTTCATGTTAAATATTTGACATTTATATTATTCAATAAAAATTGTGTTTACTTCAGTAAAACATAAATTGTATTAAAATGTATGATTATATTACTCAAATGTGATATTATGTTAAATGTTCAGATAAGATACAACTAGCCAGGCAGTAGTGGCCCATACCTTTACCCTGCACTCAAAAAGCAGAGGAATAAAGTGCTTTGTGATGTTGATAGAAATATGGTCTACAGGACAACTAGGGCTGCAAAAAGAAAAAAAAAAGAAAAGAAACAGTTCAGCTAACATCATATAATGAAGATGCTATTGTCAGAATTGAAATTAAGATGCAAATGATCAATCTTTGTATTATGTCTAAATTCTAATTCTCCTATTAAGATAAATATGGTTTTCAATCTCAATATTACAGGAGTTTCAGTAAAACTTTAAATAAGTCAGCCAAAAATTAAAAATGAAATACAAAATAATAAAATGTTGTTTAATTTTCCACTTATTTTATTAAACCATAATGTAGTTATTACTATAAATATATCATTAATAATGATGTTTTTACATGTTGATATGGTTTCTCAGAAGATCAATGCAAAACTTCAGAATCTCTTACAACAAAAGCATAATAACTGCCAAAAAGTGGCCTTCAAAATGCAAAGCCTGCTTTATCAGAAAACATAATCTTTCTTTTAAATATGTATGAAGCTGTAAGCAGACAATTTTCTATAATTTATCTCCCAACTGCATGCTATCATTATATCTTCCTGGATGAAGAGATCAGAATGAATTATGCAAATGCTTGATTGTGTTATCAAGCATGCTTTTACCTTGGCAATCACTGCATGATTCTTTGCAAGTTGAAAGTAATGGTTTCCAGAATGATCATGACATGTTTGTAATCTGTAATCTACTCAAGAATATCAATACAAAGATTGTGTAACCCTAATAAGGAGTATCCTTCAATTGCATAGGTGGAAACACTATCTTGAACTGTAGAATTAATTATTGTGTTTTTATATAAATGGCTCTTCATAAAATGAATAATTTTCATTATTTTTCTTTCTTTGTTTTTGACATGGACTAGCTATATAACCTTGGCTTCCCTAGATTTAAATTAGTATAACCAGATTAATCACAAACTCAAAATCCTCCTGTGTCAGTCCTAATGGGGTCTAGGATTGCAAACATACATCATTAAGACTTTTCATAGAAGAAACATTGGTAAAAACAAATCTTAGTAAAAGTTGCCTTAAAATAGCATTTTAAGCATAATAATATATAAAATGATGTTGATGAGATTGCTTATATTCTATAGTAGATTTTTATATTATTAAGTCACAAAATCTGTTTAATTCCATATAACAAATAGTAATGTAAATACAGCATCCTCCAACTGAATAAGTAAACCAACTTCTAAAATTTCAAATTACCTGAATGCATATTAATTATTATCTGTACTCATACTAAAAAAAGTTGATGTGTATTACTTTTTGTATGCATGTTACATGTTAGCTGAATGATAGATTCTTTTAATATATTGAGGGAATATTTGTAGGTTTTTAGGAAGTATATTTGTAATTAGAAGTAAAACTTCCATTAAGTTTTAGTTCTTTATTGAACATCTATAAACTGTATTAATAAATTTCAATTTGAAATTCATCAAGAGACTCTACACCTAAATATTAACACTTTCTCTTTGAAAGAAATGCTATTCAAGACTTATGCCATACCCATTATTAATTTCAGATGACCTAGGTAAGGTTTTAATATAAAAATTGATTCAAATGGAATCTCAACTTGTTATACAATATATTGATATTTAAATTAGTACTAATTCAAAATAGTGAAGGTTTAGTTCTTCAGAGATTAATAGTTTTAGAATACAGAAAAATAAAAGGAAAAACTAACATAAATTTTCAAAGTTGAAATTTGTTAGACCATGCATTCAGAAAATCAAGAGTTATATTGCTTTGGTATTCATATTTATTAGATAAACTTTTAATTTAAATATTACATTTCTTGAATAGTGTGAATATGCTGTGAAAATGAATACAATATAGAAAGAAATTAGAGAGATGGAAAGAGACTGAGAAAGTCACTGTTTTCTTAAACCTAGAGGTGTAACATGGACTTTTATGGAAAATAAATTAAGAACAAGAATTGTGGAAACATGAATTCACCCTTTAATAAGAAAAGCAACATTAGGGAATATATGACAAGGAACAAATAATAAAAAAATCACCTATGATACATTTTTCTCAAAATTTCTGGTGGTGTCTTTCTTAATTTAGTATATTATTATTCTATTATTCTTTAGAAAGACCATTTTTAACTTCTATGTCTCTAAATACTCATACTGATATATATATATATATTTTATAATATATATATATATATATATATATATATATATATAAAATTTGAGAATATCATGCAATGAATTTTGATCAGAATTAGTTCTTAAATCATCCTTGAAGATATAACCATTTCACTTCTCAACCAACTGAGTGTCGTGTCATCTTTTTTTCACCATGAAGTCATATTTAGACTGCACATATGCTATTGGGAATGGGGTTTCCCAATGAGTGTGTTAGATCTATAAGGGACTTAACCCTTGAAGAGTTATCAATTATCTGTAGCTAACAATTTTCAATAGTTCATTTTCTAAAATAGAAAAATTAAAGGGACTTAGTGTGACTCAAGTGTCCTAATCTTAGGCATGCTGTTATAGGCACTGTGAGTTCCTATGTTTTACTGTTGTGTGCAGAAAATTCTCTTTATATTCTTCCACTGCCCCTGGCTCTCGATGATCTACAATGGCACATGAGAAGAGAGTGTGATATAAACGTCTCATTAGGACCGGCCATTCTGTAGTGCCTCTCTCTCTACAAGCAGGCTAATTGTTGTTCTTTCATCATCTACTGAAAAAAGAAGATTCTATGTCAAGTATGAGAGATGCATTAATCCATGTGTATAAAGTTGCTAAGAAAATTCTTTTGCTCAAAACCTGATTTAGCATAAAATCAAATGCTTCCTGTGTAATGTGCTCAGTTTGGAATTTCTAACATTATATTTGCTGATTACTGTTTAGACATTAAACAGCATTTCTATGGCAAATGCTATTCATGTTTGATACATTGTTGTAATAGATATGTAACTTTTACAGCTTTTAAGTTCTTACATGAAATTATGGATAATGGAAAGTCTGTACTGTTTAGGGGTTTTGAGTCTCCCTGACATACAACTCATGCAAGTTTTCCACACTGTACGCAGTGATTTTCTGTCTAAAGACATCATACACTAGTTTGCAAAATAAAAAAGAATGCATGTGGAGGCCTGTAAAATTCCTTCCTCTTGAGCTAGCTTTTATAGTACTGGTAGGTGCCCCATTTCAACACAGAACTGCTACATCTCAAGCTGCTTTTCTTATTGTGATAAACTGTGTTCTTTGCAGATTTGCTTAACTAAAATATTCCCCCAAAAGTACTGTAATAATCTTTTTCTCAGTTAAATAGCAATTGATTTACAAGTGCTGAAGAAATGGATCATTGGGCAAAGCATTAATGTAACCATGAATTTGGATGTGTGAATGGTGTGAATGTCAGATTTGACAGCATGCTCTAGGAAGAAGGAATCAGGAAGGTTCTGGGACTTCCTAACCACCAATTTTAACTGATGAAGTGAACTCCAGCATTAGTGGGATAACCTGTAACCAAACTTAGGTGGATTTTGTCTTAGTATATTTTGTGAGTAGTATATTGTAATAAATTATTTTCTCACAGATCTGTGAACAGAATAGAATATTATGCTGTTTTGTAACTAGCCATGATCTTTTTTTTTTTTTTTTTATCATGGGATGCAAGAGAGAAGCAATTGGAAATATTTCTTTAGGGTATACGTTCATTCATAAGGTCATTACTCTCTCTTAGAAATTTCCTACAGTATGATTTATCATTTAGTATCATATTACTGGCAAATTAATTTTTAATGTGAGTTCTAGAGTGGACAGATATACATTATACACAGTTACTTTCCCTTTCTTGCTTGAACCTCTCTGATATATACACATTATATAATACTATTTGTCCTTCCTACAGCATCTGCTGCCAAATGCTGTGCTGTTACTCATTTTAGTGTTACTTTGTATCATGTTTGTCTGTTATAAAGAACATTTTCTATGGCTTTCCAATTAACCTTCCTCACAGACATAGCTAGCTTTACTGTTTCATTCAAAACTTCACAATCCAATCAAAATGACAATTAAGAATTACCTTCCTAACTCCATTGCAAAGGGTAGAATTAAAAGAACTTTGAGCTTAAGTGTCTTTCATTATATACTTTAGAACAGTGGCAACAACTAAAATATGTATAAACTGGTGTAAGAAGGATTCTGTTTGCTCATTGAAACATGTTTTCCAAAGAATAATATGGAAACATATTTCTATGCTCCCTAAGGAACAAATTTTGTAATTTGTAGATAGGTTTATAATAGTTGTTTCACTTACTTGACATTGATTTTTATCAGGGCACTTGGATTTAAAAGTTGTCAATGAAATGTGTTTAGGATTACCAATTCAGTCATTTTGCTTTCATTTCTTTATTTTATTCATTGTTTTATTAATTATGTTTATTTGGGACAATTGTAGAGATGCACATACTGTATTACATGACTGTTATCCCCTCACTTTTGCTTCATTTTTATCCCATCAAATCACCCTATCTTCTACAAGACAGTTTCCTGTGATCATGTCTTTATGTGTTCCTTGTGATCTATTGATTTCAACAGGACTATCTGCATGGCCATGTGTCTTGGTCTGCATTATAGTGCTGTGAAAAGACATTGTAACCAAGGCAATGCTTAGAAAATAAAGCATTTAATTGGTACTCACTCAACAGCGTCTGAGGTTTGGTCCATTAGCAACATGGCACGGGGCATAGCAGTACATTAGGTAGTGCATAGTTCTGGAGAAGTAGATGGGAGTTGTATATTCAGATCCATAGGCAACACAAGAGAGAGTAGAGAATTACACTGGGCCTGGCTTGGGCTTTGCAAACTCAAAGCCTAATTCAAGCAATATACTTCCTCCCACAAGGTCAGATCAATTGGAAGAAGGACACACCTCCTAATCCCTTTCAAGTAGTACCATTCTCTTATGACTAAGACTTCAAATGCATGAGCCATTGTGGGACATTCATATTTAAATACCACATATAAGGTTACAAATTTCACTGGAGTCTGCTGGATTCAATAGTGCCAAAGACCTTTAGATACTGACCTCTTTCTTTCCAAGCCTCAATAAATAATCAATAGGTCACTAGGTAGGGATAGGATCCCTTGACCACTTGTGCCATCTGTCAGTGATTATTGATAAATCTAGTCTTGTGCAGGTCTAATGTAGGCCAAGTAAAGCGAAGGCCTGATGGAACACAGGTACTTGAGTAGTTCTGCAATCACATGCTTCTTATGCTTATTAGTACCATAGCACATATTTAAAAGAATGTGGACTTTTCAAATTAATTTTCAATCATGTCTTTTATGTATCAGATTAGGTGTTTTTTTTAACATGAATTATGCTGAATATGTAATTCTAAGAAGAAATTAAGTGAACAGCAAGGAACACAATTAACTAAATTTAAGTATCATGTTTAAGAAAATAGTTGGAGAGTGATAGAGAAAGATAGACAACATGGATCTCTCTGCCACCTACATGTACAAACAGGCCAGTTGACCAGCACACTCATGTTCACGCATTTCAGTGGGGGAGGATGATGGAGGAGGGACCAGTGGCAGTTGAAATCCTCAGTCACTCTCACAGTTTCGGGTTGTTTTCTAATTTTCCACATAAAATTTACTCTATTTCGGTGAGTGAAAATGTGAGGGCATTGACACAGTAATCATTGTCAATGTATGCTGAAGGATTAAGTGATTTATTCTACTTTATCCTGTAATTCACTGTTTGTTCAGTGATCCTCTAGGGCCTTGCAAATGCTCCATGGTCTACTTACTGAAGGATCTGCTTTATTCATCAAATTAAAGGAAGAGGAATGCTTTCCATAGGCTTCCCACCTACAAGCCCTCTATCGTTAGGTTCTTGCTAAGGTAGGGCTGGAGCTCAGTGGTAGACTGCTTTCCAGGTATGCACAAAATCCTTGCTTCTGTCCTCATTTCAACAAAGACAAATTTTCTTTTTCTATGGGCACAATTATCCAGTATTTCAAGAGTCCAACACCCTTATTCTTACCACTTGTTTTTATACCTTTGTGCTTATTTTAGTTATAACTAGTTATGGGGATAAAAATAGTGCATTTTGACATATTTAGCAAAATGTGTTTAAATCTTAAGGGATTACAAATCAGTATTTGATACCTAATAGAATAGGTAAAGTGACATATTCTAATCATGGTCATTGGAAGGAAACTGAAATTTTCTCTACAGTTTCTTTCAAGGAAATGTGTATTTCTATTATTACCTATGTTGGGCTGGGGACTGAAAGAGGTTTAAACACAAAACATACAAAAATAATGTTATTAATTATGAAATGAAATTATTTGTAGGTGAAATATTTATTATTTTCTTTCTTGAATTCCTTAATGCTCCCTCTTATCAGTACAAGAGCATGAATTCCTGATGGAAAATCTCCATGGTATTGGGAGCAGTGAATGTAGAAATAGGACTTGGTATGGATCCACTATTGAAGTTTAATAAGGATCAGGATAAACAAATAGGCTGAATAGATGTTTATTCAGGGAGAAATTACTCACAACATAGACAGATGAATATCAGCAGTTTGGACCGAATGCTCTTATCTCTATGTACCGCCAGCAAGTACATAGACTTGGTACATACTCCTTCTCAGACCTAGTTCCATGGTTCACTTCTGCCTCTCCTGGTTTCATCCCCCAATGGGTGTGGTCTGTGCCACAGAAGCGGACAAAGTGAATATCCCACTACATTCCACCACGTAATATTTTGCCAGATGATACATCTCTCGTCTCTGCCTTGCCCAAGTATAATTCCATGTTGAATTTATTACTTTTCTGCTGCTGGGAATAAACTCTACGAACAAAGGAAACTTAAAGAAGAAAGGATAAATTTTGAATTACAGTTCCAGAGAGAAATGCAATGTGGTGGGAACAGGTTATGGCAAAAGGCATATCAACAGCAGCCAGAAGCTGAGAGAGAAATCTCGACCACGAACATAGGACAAAGGAAAAAAGAAACACCATCAGTGACATAGTCTTATTCTTTCAAATATGTCACACTTCTTAATACTTTTCAATTAATGTCACCCAATTGGGAAACAACCTTTCATGTCCTGAAACTATCAGGGATGTGCCTCATTGTAACCACCATATTCCACTTCCTGGCCTGTCTAATGGCAACACCATAATGCAAAAAGAATTTAGTCTAATTCCAAACAACACATAGTATTTCACAGTCTCACCACTCAAAATCTCTTCTGACTTTCAAGGCAACCATTTTAAGTAAACAATTTTCATGTGATTTTAGTCAGTTGAATAGCTTATTTTTTATTTTTTTTCTTTATACTGAAAATAGATTATTTTATTTATGAGTGTTCTGCAGGTATACCTGTGTGTCAGAAGGGGGAACCAGATCCTATTGTAGAAGGTTGTGAATCACCACGTGGTGCCTAGAAATTGAACCCAGGACCTTAGAATGTACAGTCAATGCTTTTAACTACTGAGCAATACATTTTTTTCATTAATATATTCTGATTATACTTTCCTTCTACTCCTGGTTCATTCTTCCCTTTCTTCCCCTCCCATCCCATCCCTGTCTGTCTCATGGAAAAACAAACAGGCTTATAAAAGATGATAGCTGATTTGACTTAAGGACCACTTTATGAGACAAAATATGTACCCTACACTGCTTGGGTGTTCAAGAACTTGAGACTAGATAGCTAGGGACCTAAGATAAAACTAAATGCTACTGTTCTTACTTATAAAATAAAATAACTGATATACACTCAAAATATAATGGAGGGGAATATGCATTAACACTCCAAAAGGGAAGACTGGAGCAGAGAGAAAAAATATGGGCAAAAGACACACCAGAATCTATCAGGGTGAATACCAAACATTAGAGCTACATACCTAGAACCAATGGGATGTAGATGGCTCTGACCATCAAACATTGTTACCTTTGACATGACTCTCTCTCTCTTCTCTCCCTCCATCTCATCGTCTATATCCCTCCCCCTCTATTCTGACATCTCCCATCACTACTCTGTTCCTTTCTTTCCTTCTTTCTTTCTTTCTTTTTTTCTTTTTTTTTTTTGCCCAGTTCTCATCTATATTCATGGCACTAGTAATTCCAATACATTGGGTTCTCCACCTCGAATCAAGATTCACTTCACAAAGCCTTCTCAATGTCTTTATGCAGTCACATTCTGCAGTTTCTACATTCCTTCTTAAAACAGCAAATCCCCTGTGGCTCTCTACTGTGATGGAAAAATTCAGGGCCCATTTACTCTTCCATCATCAAGCCTTAAGATTCCAAACCATGAAAATGTCATGGTCATGTCTGACTGCCAGCTTCTGGTAGACCTTCAACCTCTTGAGTATCGTTAGCAACAGTGCTTTTAGTCAATTGTTCTCTTAGAGCAGTGATTATCTTTTGAATTTGGAACATTAGTTGAGTGGGGGTATTTCTGTAAGGTCTCCTTCCCTAGGCATGGTTCATTACAGTGCTCTCTATGGTCACATGAATCTTGACAGCTTAACTGCTATAGCCTCCCTTGCAGCATATTCATTGGCTATGTCATTAAATTTCCCATTAATTTCTGCTTACAATGGACTATAACTTCCACCAATAATTTCCAAAATCATCTACTTCCTACAACATTGGCATACACATAAACACACACACACACACACACACACACACACACACACACACACACCACTCACACAGGTGCATTTTCAGAGAGATAAATAGGTAGATTCTAGAAACATAGATAAACAGACAGACAGACGAGAGTCAGGTTCTCAGGTTCATCACTTCAACTTCAACATTTTACTATTGGTGCCAACTGTATTAGTTTTCTGTTATAGTGTTTTTTTTAATGCTATGATAAAAGGCAACTTACAAACATATTTTGGTTTGTCTTAAAATTTCAAAGGTATAAAAATCCATTATTGTGAAAGAATATGGTAGATAGCAACAGGCATGGTTGGAAGAATGTAGAGCTGAGTCATTACATCTCAAAGACAAGTACAATGTACATATATAAGTGGACAAATGGTATGCATTTTCAAAGTGCACCCTAAGTAACATATTTCTTCCAGCAAGGCAGCACCTTGTACCTTCCTGACTAGACTATTAGCTGTGGTTAAGATATCAGATACCTGTGAGCATAGGGGACTTTTCTCAGCATGCTACCATATGTAAGAACTTTTTCAGATGTTATAGAAGGGAATTTCCTATGTGCAAATTAGAGGATAGAAGAACTAAATTTGTCTAATTAAAACCAACTATATATAGAGAACAAATACCTATCAAGAAAGTATTATTCATATTATCTATTATAAGGTGAACATTAAACACCAGTACCTAAATATTATGTACTATTCAAACACTATGCATTTTCTATTTACTTACCTGTCTTACTGATGTCTATCTATCTATCTATCTATCTATCTATCTATCTATCTAATCTATCTATCCCAGATCATCATCATCACAAAATTACTTCCACACACATACCTATCTAGAATATTTCCTCACTCAAATTATTCAAATAATGGTTGTCCACAATGGGTAGTTGAAGTTGGAAACAGGCACCCAACAGATGGATGATGGTAGGGGCAGTAGTACCCTTGCATCTCTTTGAACGATGTATGAAAATATATTTTCCCAGTAAGTGCTGCTGCCAGTTACCCTGCTGAACAACGATGTGTTTATCTAGATCTTAGTGGGTAAGCACATATGGTGGAATGAAACCATACTGAGTGTTGCCAGTGGAGGCCAATTTAAAGAAGACATAGCTGTTAGCACAGATGTGCTCCAGTCAAGCTTGAACTTCATTTTCTATTTATATATCATATGCTTGCTTGTTTCAGCAAATGATCTGTCCATTACTACACTCTGTGTTCTTTCTCTTATTTAGTTCCCATTTAAAATATCTTAAGAATTTATGCCTCTATATACCCCAGCACACATTTTATACATACTTTATATGTATCCTCAATATTTGTATATTTCAAAAGTACCTATATTATTTGTCCATTTGTAACTTTACTTGTTTTCCAAATGCATTTATTATTATTTGTCATAAATTTAGTTACCACATTTTTGTCAACAGCAGTCACTAATTTTTAATTAGTATAAATGTTGTGTTTCATGACTTGATTAAATTGATAACCAGTGGTCTTTGAAATACCATACTGAATACATAGCAACTAATTGTAGCCATAGCACTAAAATGCTCTAAAACTAATGAGATATGATTTCCCATATTTCTTCTCTTCCAATGTCTTGACATTTTTAATACTGAATGTTCAAATTGGAAGCATATGAATTCAAAAGAAGGAAATTATCAACCTGCTATCTGCTGCTATGTATTATTAAAGGTCAACTTCCAGAAGATGAGAAAATTATTAAATTAATGGGCCAAGAGAGGATTTGCATAAATTTGTTTACTGTTCCTTTTGTAAATCAATAGAAAGAAAATTTTATGTCAATCAATGGAAGCATTTCCATGTTTCTAAGTGATTCAGAAAATGCTTTTATTCTAAACGCTTGTCAGAGTCTATTAAATATCATTTCTTTCCACTTTACTTTTCAATTAGATGAGAACAAATATCTTTTGAATATTTAGCAGCTTCTGTTTTCAAAATGCCCTCATTATTCCATATTTAGCTGAAGCTGTTCACATAATGAATGTCTCTAATTCAAAGATAGAAAACCAATAAATACTATTAGATATTATCCTCTATTTTACAGAAGTATATCAATTTTAAAAATTTGAAAGTATTTTCATTTACTCTTTAGCACTTACTTAGTAGCAATTATTTACACAGGTGAATTTTTTTACTATCCTGTCTGTATTCCAATGCACCTTCATATGTTCAAATGCAAATAAGTTGTTATATAATAATCTTCTTACTAGAAAAAGAAAAAATTCAGTTTCATTATTATTAAAATCAGTTATATAACATGATAAATTATTTATCACTATAATTGTAGCTTACAGAATTAGACTAATTTTACTTGGTATATTTTAAATAAAGTATGAAATTTGGTCCTTAAAATTTTATTCTTTCTTTTCAAAATTTTTGATATAAGTCATTGGATATAGCAATATTTTTTCTGCTGTTCTCTAGTTGTATATGGAAAATAAAATATATGCTTCATTAAAGTAAAATGATAACTCTACAGAGAAAAAAATATGAAAGGCAAGGAAAATGAAATTAGCCTGTGTGAAAGTGCACTCTGGTTAGAAAATAAGACATAATAATATAAGATATATTGGAAAAAGATCTTAAAAGCCACAATCATATATGAAAGAATAATTATTGATTAAATAATAATGGGTTACAAAGACAGAACATGATTTATGTCAAATAAAGACACAAGTGATTTTCATATAACAGAGATCATAATTAGAATATAGAAAATGAAACAACACAGACTAGGTTTTTTTTTATATATCATGGACTATTCAAGTACTTTTAGATTTTACTACAGACGATACAGGAAAAGCCAGGAGGTATAGAGATTTCAAGTTGCCTTTTGGTTGAGTTGTGACACACAAACTATCAAGGATGAATGCCTACAGCTAAGATACTAAATGGGTATAAAATTAATCAACACTTTTTAACCCTTGAGGACACCATCACCAACATATTCCTTGAAAATAGCCTGATTCCAAATTTCCAGATTCTGTAACTTTAAGGACCATTTTATTCATAAATTCCTGAAAAACAGAATGCTCAAATTTACATCATGAGGTGATTAATGGTAAAATAATTCTCAGATTAGAAATGTATCTGTGTCCTGGAGAGACGACTAGGTGGGTAAGAGTGCATACAGCTCTCCTAGAGGACCAGGGTTTAATCCCCAGATCTCATTATCAGGTGACTCATAGCTTCACGTTCAAAGCCACCTGATTGCTCTGTGCTCTGTGACCTGAACCAAGCACTATCCAGGACATTCTTCGGCAACAAGATCCTTAGGTGGATACACCCAGGAGATAAAAATATGAAAAAGATAGATATGCTTGGGTTGGGAGTTCTTGCTTATTAAGCAGAAGGCTACGCCAAGCAAGTTTACTAAGAATTACAGCATTTATTGTGTTTTTAGGGGAGAAAGGGAAAGGAGAATGGAGCAAAGACATGAAAATACTCTGGGAGGAAATAGTCAGGAAGGTAATCAAACGTCACGTAAAGGAAACACTGAATATCTGAACGGCATCAGAAACCTGGTGCACAGAAGGCTTGGGGTGGATAACCCTATCTCTTTAGCATGCTCAATAGAAGAGGCCTTGGCCTCAGGCAATTATTGGCATTGGCAAGCTGGTTCTTGGTTTAGAAAAGGATTTATATTCCTTTTCCATACATCATGACTTCATGGAATGCCTCAAGTTAGCCATCAACAACCTTAGAAATCTGGATTCATGAATAACACATATACACACACATTTATAAATAATTTAGATTAAAAATTAAAAAAAAGTGGTTGTTTACTATAAATTAGGGCTTCTACTATAAAATTGAACTCATGTTAATTCCTTGACGTTTTGGTAGTAGATAACTATAGTGAAATTCATGTCATTACTTGATTAGTTAGAAATTCTAACTTTTGAGATATAGAAACTATAAATATTAAATGTAGTTTATACACAGGGCAGAAACATAGAAGTCAGAAACAATAATTGCGTTTAGAGAGCAACAGATAATTCTAAAATTATCCAGAATGAAAAATATAATTCTTAGAGCACAATATGACCCTGTTAATTTTAATCATAGATACATAGACTACAAATGTTCAAATTTTCTTAAACAAAGGAAAATTATTCTTAATTATATATTATTTTATGTGTTTAATGTATCAACTATCCAGTGAAGACGATGATAATTTGATTTTATATATAAAAAATCTATTTGTTCAATACCCACAAGATTGTACCAGGGGTGTCTAATTTTTTGATATTGCAATATGACCTTGTCATCTATGAACATGTTGGCCTTATCCCTATGGATAATTCTGAGCTTTATTTAGACATGCCTGACATTAAACTGTCTTTAGTATCAGTGAAGTTTCATAATGCTCAGTTTCTTCAGAGCTTTAGTGTTTTATTGTTTTACAAGATTAACATCATCCTCTGAAGTAAATGCAGATTGTTGTATAAAAAATATTATTTTGCATATTGATGTTTTAAAAGACCTCATTGGATAATTTTATATAGTTCATTTTTTAAATTATACTATTTGACTACTTATTAAAATTTGAAGGAACAAATAAAAATAGCAAAAAGATAATTTAGGAAAATGAAAAATGTTTTCTATTATTGTCACATTTAAATGTTTTAAAAAACAATATTAAACTAAGCATTTTTTCCAGTACCTGCAATATCTCAACCTGTTTACAACCTGTATACAGAACTTGATCATTTTAAATGAGTTTAATTTTTTTCTCCTAGACAACTCAGTTCAGATTTTCACATCTTCAGATTTTTCTTGTTCACCAATAGATTTATATTGGAATATGGAGTAAAATAAATTAACACAGTACATTTGTGGTCTGGATGTCAGTATTATATGTCAAAATATCATTGGAAAAACTAAATAATGCATCTGTCTTGTAGTCTTAAAATAGTTTTGAATTAATTTCACTTATCTCTCAATTCAAGTAATACACATGCCTCTTTGTAACACCGCATGTACACTTGGCCCTTTGTAAACTATCATTTCCAGGATGCACTTGGTATGAATTGAGCTTTCTTTAAGTCAAGCTACGTACTGTACTTTTAATTTGTATTAAACAAGTGAAATTCTTAGGCAAGTAAAATATAGTAACTAAATTTCAAACAGTTTCAATAGCAGATAATAAAGAAAATGAGGAAAATATTAAAAATATCTTAACGTAGAGAAAAAGAAACCAAAGAATAATACAGAGTATGTCTTTTCCAAAAAAAGAGAGAGAGAAACTAACATTCCAATTCTAGTTATGTCAGATGTATCATTTCATGTATGAAGGTTAGTGTACTTTATTTGTAGCTCTTGTCTTTAGGTTCATACAAGAGTCCCTAGCTTCCAAAAGTAATTCCTTATGCAGGGGGTGGGGAGTGGAAGGCCCAGTTCAGCTTGGTAGTGTTCCACACTGGACTCTCTCAGTTATCCCTACTTTTGACTCTGCTCTCCCTTTTTTTTGTAATCAATTTTCTCTTCTGCCATTAAAAAAAAAAAGTCTTATATAGTCCATCATGACTTAAGTAAACTGTGAATGCATCTGATGGTTTGTGAAGCCAATGCACACAAGGTATAGATTCTGCAGTCTGACTACTTAAACTCTCTTCGGTTGAAAGATTAGCTCACACACTCACTGTTTTTCTACAGATACCCAACTAAAAACACCCAGGAAGCAGACTTACTGTTTCATTCCTGTTACTGGAGAGTTTGGGAAGTGAGAAAAAAGTGTAAGGAGCTGTGGTCCTTAAGGGTAGCTTAGGCTATAGGAGACTAAATCTCAATTTAAAATAAACTGAGACAAAAAAAAACTGTTATATTTTTATACATATTTGACCACTCTCTAATGTACATTTGAAATTTAAGTATTTGATCAATTTCCAGTTGACATGGTTTATATTATAATTTACTCGGGATAAAACAATAGTTTTTAAAATACCATCTGTTTAAGTTGTTAAATACTCAATAATTTCTACAAATGTTTCTGAATTTATATGCACATAATAAATATTACGGACTTTTAACTTAAATATATTTTAGCATTTCAGACACTTAGTTATTAATTAATGGAAGTATTGAATACAATGATTCACTGAGGTATCTTGGTGTTCAGTATAGCTTTATGCAGGATTATCTGGGATTCTCATATAGTTGTCTCTTCAGAGAAACATGCTATGAATTACAGTGCAGCACACTACTCTGTCAGCTGCTGCATCTGGCTCCACAGAGGCCGCAGCAGCTACACATCCTTCTGGCTTTAGTCAGAAAAAAAATATCAGCTTATACAGGAAGCCTATCAAGAGATTAAATTTAAACCCATGTCTCTGAGGGATTTGAGCACATTGTACATTCCCATACTGGGAGGTACTTGGTTTCTGACTTTTTTTATCAAACAAAGGGATAGGAAAATTTACAAGTACTATAGAGAATTATTTAAATGTAGAAAATTTTCTCTTTTCTTTATTTCTAGTTTCTGTCTTATTATTTCTAGCTCATCTTTGGAAATTATCCAGCATAAACAACAACGCGCCTCTCTTGCCTGTTCTTTTGATATGAGGAAAAGAAGTCTCAGTGAAACACCTGTGGTTTACTGTATAGTTTTCAGGCTCCCCTGGACTTTGTTTTCCATTTGGAACCAGGACCTGTAAAGCTGCGATGTGTTAAGAAGCATAATGAAAGTTCTGATAAGTAGTGTTGTTGTTTCTAACTCATTGGTTCATGGCGCATTCCTTACCACAGCTTCCAGAACTGTTTAAGGGGGTATACCCGGTTGCATATGCATGTACTTAACTTTCCATTGTGAATTATGAAGCACCATAATGTCCTAGGAAAGTGCTGCCTGCAAGATGGCATAAACCCTGATCAAAGCTTGTGTATAGTATTTTTGACTTCAATTTTATCAGGACACGTCTCTAGACCACTTATACCGGAAAATCTTAATATAAGAATATTCTGGAACGAAAATTCCTTGCCTACATTCTGCCATTTATGCATCTACAGCCTTCAGAATGCAATACTATGTAAGTGGCCAGTCAGGTATGTTATGAAGAGAGACTGTATCATGTTGGGGACACAGGATTAAACGTTTTAAATTATGATAAAAACATTCTTATGTTTTACCTCCACATTGTGAGAATTGGGTATGTTGTATGTTCTATTCGTGTCCCCCTTTGGATCTGTCAGAGGATGATGACATTTCAACTATTATTTTTTAAATCACAATACATATTATTTTCTCCAGTCCTCTGGCTACAGTCAGACTTATCTTGGAACATGTATGTCTTCTTATAATTGAAGAGGTTTGGAGACTTGTGCAGTTTCCAACTTAGTATATAGGGGAATCTAAAAGGAAACATGAGACCTATTAGAAAATGATTCATCAAATCACAAGGACTCTTGTTTCCATAATCTTTGAAACTTTTCATGAGTTTTGTTATGTTTGTTTGTTGAATTCTCCTGTGATAATGCAGTAGTGAACTGAAAAATCTGGGAGAAATTGGAATATTCCTCCTTAGGCATCTGTAATTGTCTTTTTAAATCTCCGAGGATCAGAATCTGACCTTGTCTCTTGTTTCTTATTTGGGTAATTGTGTCCACTTGTATCTTCTGGAATTGGAACATGGCCATCCTCACTGATTATTTGGAGACAGTCCAATAGGGATGCTTTTACTATTAAATATAATGTAGAACTGTTCTGATAGAAATACCCTCACTACTATTTCATTCCAAGCATTTTTTTCCAGGATTGTTTATTGAAAAGGCAGTTTTGAGAAGTGACATTATGTTTCTCTTCTGAGGATCTCCTTGTTTTCTGATTCTCAAGACCAGGGATGCTATATTGAATACTCATTACTTTGTATAAAATGATGAAATAAATATCATTATGCCTTTTATTTGTTTCTTAACCTCTTCCTTTAAAGCCACAAAGGAGATTTAATAAGAATTCCTACAAATACATACTCTTATCTTGTTGAATGATATATCCCCTGGTTTTTGTAATACAATGTAAAAGTATTATTTTTCTTGTTATATCATGCATAACTATCAGGATGTCTATATTTGAAAAAGTTTGCTGATTTTCTACTTTAACAATATTTCTGGTTATGTATAGTGTTAGATATCATCTTTTCACTGCACCAAAGAACATTCTTTATACATAATTTGAAACCTTTTTCCAAGTTGTTTTGCTGTATTTTAAATAATGTGCATGTTCCTAAATTTAGGAAAGTACAATTAACTGAAATTATGAGTAATTTTTCTCTTATATTTCCATATTTTATATAGATAATCACATACAGTTTTTGCTATTTCATTGTTTTTCTTGTTTAGTTGTAGCACAAAAATAAAGGATCCAGAGACAGATATTGGGCAATATATCATCCAGCTTCAAGCTGATGATCAGGAAAGCAAAGCAGCCAAATGAGTAGCTCTTACCTCTACCCAGCTGAAATGGCAATTTTGTCACCACAGACTCTCACCAAGCCTCAGACTGCTTCCTCTATTCAGTGTGGCTGAAGAATGAATGCCTTCCTATTTTCAATGTGGTTGCAGAATGAATTCCACCTCTTAAATACCTCTCATGAATCCTGGAGTTAAAGACATAATCTCTTTTGAGTCTGTTAGACAGATTCAATCAACTGTACATAGCCCTAGGTGGCCTTCAGATCAGAGAGATCCATCTGCCTTTGTCTCCTGAGTCCTGGGATTAAAGGCATGTGGTACCACTGCCTGTTTTTTATGCCCAACTAATATGGCTGTTCTGATATTTTTATCTCCAGTGGCTTTGATAAATCATAAGCAATATATCACCACATTTAGTGATCATTTTAACTGTTAAAATTTATTCACTTTCTTTTTCATTAAAAATGTTTTTATATGCTCTAAAAGGCAATGGTTTTCAACCTTCTAATATTGTGACTTTTTAATATATACCTCCTTAAACATAAAATTATTTCCATTGCTGCTCCATAACTGCAATATTTCTGTTGTCATACATTATATTGTAACTATCTGTGTTTTTGTATAGTCTTAAGGGAGCCCCGTGAATGGGTCATTTGTATCCCAATGGTTCATGACCCGCAGGTTGAGAATCACTATCATAACGTTTTCTATTCCTCAACTTCTGCCAAATCCCTCCCAGCTCTCTTTACTTTCTCTCCTCATTGAAAACAAACAGGTATCTAAAAAAAATACGATGAAAAATAAAACAACAATAAACAAACAAATGAACAAAGCAGAATAGGGAAAACCAAACAAAAGCCAAAGGAAAAGCACAAAAATCTCATTAGGTGTGGAGACACGCTAGTGCCTAGATACAGAAGTCCTATAAATACAGAAAGCCAGAAACCCTGATATGTAGGTAAAATCATGGAAAAGGGCAAAAAAACAGTCATCTCCAAAGTAATACAAGACAAGAAAACAAGAGAACAAACAAAAATGCTACTGAGTTTGTTTAGTATTGACCATCTACTGCTGGGCTGGAGGTCTGCCTTTGGATATCATTAGTTGATAATTTCTAAGTTAGGGATGGTTGGTGTGTTCATATTCCCTCACAACACTACAACTTTATAATGCTTTGACTTGGGGAAATGCTGTGCATGCCGTCACTGTCATTGAGTTCATATTTGCTCTTGTGATTAGTAGGTTTTATTTCCTGATGTCTTTCATTTCATCTGGCTATTATACTCTCTTGAACTCCACAGCAGCAGCATTCCTTGAGCTATGGCTGGTGATATTTTTGGGAAATATCCCACTCAGTGCTAAGTGTTTCAAGATCTCCTTCCTTGCACATTTTATGTCTGTGGGTACCTGTGTCTGTTCCCATTTAGTGCAGGAGAAAGCTTCTTTAATAATGGCTGAGGAAACATTAATTTATAAATATAACATTGTTACAAGGTGATGGGAGATGTTATTCTGTATATATGTTTCTCATACTGGTTAATAAAGCCCTGTGGCCAATAGAAAACTAGATAGGCGGGGCTAGGAGACCAGGAGGAGGAAAGAGGAAGTAGAAGGCTGGGTCGAGATGTAGCCCGGGAAGGAGCAGGACGCCAGCAGTGGCTCCCTGATAAGATGACCATGTGGAAATACTTAGATAAGTAGAAATGGGTTAATAATTAAGACAGAGCTAGCCCATAAACAGTAATGGTAATTGGCCAACAGGATTGTATCAAATACAGAGTCTCTGAGTGTTATTTGGGGCACAAATGGTTGCGAGACCATGGCGGCAGGTCCAGGAGTCCGGCCGGGAGACCTGCTGTAACATAATGGTGTCAAAAGCGGGATTGAGAACTTTCGCTTAAAACTTAACAAAAGCTTAAAAAACAGTTTTAGAAACAAGGGAACAGAGACTAGCAAGACTTATTGGTAGCAACATTTTCTCGGTTGGATTTGTTTGCTGTAGACAGAGATTTGTGCGGCTCCTTTAAGGGAGGTTTCCAAAATTAGCATAAGTGGCAAAAAGCCACCTGGCTTTTAAAGAGCTCTGCTAACAATTCATTGGTGTGTACAAGAGCTGCAATGAAGGTTTACACTGTGTTTTAAAAAATACGCTGGCTTGGGAGAGAAAAAGAAACAGGATACAATGGTTTAAAAAAAAAAAAAAAGGAAGTAAAATTAATCCTAGTACTCAGCAGACAGAGGCAAGCAGATCTCTGTGATTTCAAAATAAACCTGGTATGGAATGAATTCCAGGACAGATAAAAGTTACACAGAGAAACCCTGTCTCAAATATGTAAAAATAGAAGTAGAATAAATAGAGTAATAAAAAAGCCACATAAAGATGGAAAACACAGAGAGATTTTGGATACTATACACACTTCTGTTGTCTCTAAATTATTTGATTGCTGAGAAAATAACTACTGATAAAAGAAATGCTGCTGGATTAATTCAATTTATATATTTTAAAAATGCTTTGACTCCAAAATTTAAGCATAAGGACAAGTTACTGGGGAAAAGGATTTCTAATTTTGTTTCCACAGAAAATGAAAAGCTATGGATTTCTTCCAGACTTATATGGTTTGATCAAGCCAGACCCCCTGAAACAGGTCCCCAGGTGATCCAACATTCAAAGCAGTTGAGACAAAGCCTTGCAGACTACTGCCAAGATTTCTGCGTCTTCTTAGGATCCCCATGACAGCGCCCTCTACCAGCAGGAAGTAGTTTGTAAAGAACCACGCCCAAATTCCCAAATATTGTTTATAAATGTTTGTTTTCATTTAAATGGGCTTGGTTATAAATGGGCTATAACCACAAGCAATCTTTTTAAAGGTAAAAAGGGAATTATGGTATAGATATGATATGAATGCTTTGGAATGGATTTTCTTTTATTGATACAATTTAAGGTCAATTTTATGATATGTATATTTCTCCTCTTGTTTAGGTATTGTGTTTATATAGCTCATTGGAAAATGTAATGTATAATTTAATACAGATTATAGAGAGTTTCCTATGATAGTTAAAACTTGGAGTTAAGTTAGTTAGGATTTCTAGATATGCAGAGATGTATTTGAGATGAATAGGCATTCTTCAAACCTTTCAAAGACCTACAGAATATGGCATTTAAAATGGTTTAGGGTTTTTCTTGACAATGAGGCACAATTGCTCCTGGTAACACCACCTGCATCAAAAAGGAAGATGGACATTGAAGAAACTCGTTATGAAGTTTGCTTCTAATATGGCAAGACTAGCCATTTGAGCAAGGTACTTCTCTTGTCTAGACTGTTTGACTTTATGCTGTAGAAACTGGAAATGCAGGACCCACAAAAAGGTGACTGCTGATGCAAGATGGACATTGCTACAGGATTCCTGCTTCATGGAAGAGGCTGCCAGACAGCCAGACAGTCTAAGGACACAGAGAAAAGTTTCCTGCCTTGTTGAGGAGTCTGGACACACACTATGGCCTATGGGCTGAAGATGGAACATTACAGAAGAACTTCGGGTGACTGACCAGGCAGTCAGAAATGAATTGTCTCTGTCATTTCTAGAGTTTATATATTACCCTTCTGTGGTCTTTGATGGAGTTGAAGACAGGTAGTTATAGTTATAGTTTTCCTTAGTTAGGATTAAAGATAAGTTACATATAGGACTTTAGACTCACAAAGATAGGATAGATGATATTTTCTTAAAGTCTTACAAAATGTTAATGGACTAAATATTGTTTACTATGATTCTTATTTGATAACTGTTGTATGTTATATTTTGCTATGTTAAGGTTTAACCCCTTCTTTTACTTTAGACAGAAAAGAGGAGATGATGGGAGATGTTATTCTGTATATATGTTTCTCATACTGGTTAATAAAGCACTGTGGCCAATGAGATAGCAAGATAGGCGGGGCTAGGAGACCAGGAGGAGGAGAGAGGAAGTAGTAGGGTTCGAGATGTAGCCCAAGAAGAAGCAGACGCCTGCCGCGCGGCTCCCCGATAAGATGACCACGTGGAAATACTTAGATAAGTAGAAATGGGTTAATAATTAAGACAGAGCTAGCCCATAAACAATAATGGTAATTGGCCAACAGGATTGTATCAAATATAGAGTCTCCTGCGTGTTATTGGGGGCCAGGACGCCAGACCAGCGGCAGGCAGGCTGGCGGAAACTTACATGCTACAACAAGGTGTCATTTTATTGTTATATTCCTTTATCAGAACAGTAGCATTTCATTTTCCTCTAGGCCCCTGGCCTGTTCTCAGTTTCTTGGATATTAAAGCAGTTTCTGTGGTGGCTCATATCTCATGGAGTAACATGGAAACAATAATGTTTAATTACTAATTAATTGTCTTGAAGGCAAGTCAGCATTATGACATCACTTGTAGTTGGGTTGCTGCTTATCTTTTGCCTTTAGTAACATTAAGAGTACATTCTATCTCAGTGTCTGTGTTAGTGGCATTGTGTTTAAGAAGGGTCTCCTGTACAAATTCATTCTAGGGCAACTCCCACATTCTCTTCTAAAAGGTTCAGTGTGGCTGGATTTATGTTGAGGTTTTCTATCCATTTGGACTTAATGTGTGTGCATGACGATAGACAAGGGTCTATCTGTATTCTTCTACAAATCAACACCCAGGTGTGCAAGCACAATTTGTTGAAGATGCTTTCTTTTTTCCATTGTACAATTTTGGTTTTTTTAAAATCTTGTTTTGTGTTGTTTGCTTTTGTTGTTGTTGTTTTGTCAAAAGTCAGGAGTTTGTGTGGATTAATGCCAGGGTTTTCAATTAGCCTTCATTTCTGTTTTTCTCTAGTACCAAGCTATTTTCATTACTAGAGCTGTATAATAGAGCTTGAAGTCAAGGATTGTGATTCCTCCAGAAATTTCTTTATTGTACAGTGTTGTTTTGGCAATCCTGGATCTTTTGATTTTCTATATAAAGTTGAGTATTTTCCTTCAAGGTCTACGAAAAATGGTGGTGCCATTTTGATGGGGATTGCATTGAATTTCTAGAATGTTTTTTGGCCAGATTGCCATTTTTTATTATGGTGATCATACCTATCCAAGAGCAAGGGAGTTCTTTCCATTTTCTGATATCTTTTTATTTCTTTTTTAAAAGACTCAAAGTTCTTGTTATACAAGTATTTCATTTGTTTGCCTAGAGTTTCCATAAGATATTTTATATTGTATGTGGCCATTTATATAATAGGGTTGTGTTTCTCTGATTTCTTTCTCTGCCCATTTAACATTTATATAAAGTAGAGCTACAGATTTTTTCACACAATAGAGTACTACTCAACAGAAAAAAACATCAACAAAATCTTGAAATTCACAGGTAAATGGATAGAACTAGACAAAACCATTCTGAGTGAGGCAACCCTGTCACAGAGAGAGACAAACATGGTATGTACTCACTCATAGATGGATTTTAGACAGGGCAAACATTACCAGCTCACAATCCACACCACCAGAGAAGCTAAGAAAAAAGGACAACCCGAAGAGAGACACATAGGGTTCTCTGGAGAAGAGGAAACTGACAATATCTTCTGAGCAAATTGGGAGCATGGGTAGAGGGGAGAAGGAGTTAGGATTGGGAGTTAGGACAAAACGAAGAAGAGAAGAGGAGGAGAGAAGAAGACATGAGGGAACAGAAAGATTAGGTTGGGAGCAAAATAGAGAACAAGTATAGAGATACCACAATAAAGGAACCCACTATAGGTTTAAAGAGATCTGGCTATAGAGAAATATCCACAGATCCACATGGATGACCCCAAATAACAATCTAAGAAATAGTGGAGAGATTGCCTTAAATGCCCTTTCCCTATAATGAAAATGATGACTACTTTTAATGCCATCCTTGAGCCTTCATCCATTAGAAGATGGAAGCAGAAATCCACATTTAGCATTGAGCAGAAATCCTGGAATCCAGTTACAGAGAGGCAGTGATGAACAGAGGGGTTAACACCAGGCTTAGTTAACACACAGAAACAGCTGACCTGAACAAGTGGAAGCTCCGGGACCCTAGTGTGATACCTGGGGAACCAACATATGACTGAACCAGGCCCCATGAATGTGAGTGTCAGCTAGGAAGACTGGGAAGAATACAGAGCTCCTAGAAGTGGAACCATTTGAGGCTAAGTGAGTATCCCTATGGATACCAGATAAATGGGGAGGGCCCCAAATGACTTGACAGACTTTGATGGTCCCTCAAGGAAGACCTCACACTTCCTGGGGAATGGATGGGTGGTGGGATGGATATGTTGGTGGGGGGCATGTTAGGAAGAAAGGGAGAAGGAACTGGGATTGATATGTAAAATAAAATTGTTTCTAATTTAAATAAAATTTAGTTTTAAAAGTATTTCATTTACATTTTAGCACTGAACATGGTGGATAACTATAAGGGATAATAAGGAATTGTAGTATATTAATTAGCCAATTATTAAAAAAGTGATTATAGTCACATTAGGTTTATTACAAAATCAAACTGATGTTTTAGGAAGACAGATCATCTTCCAGCATTTTAGAGATTCACAGAATATGACACTTAGGATGTTTTAATAACAGGTTTCATTTTTATGACAAGGAGACCTGCCTGCTCAAGCAACACAAATACACACTGTAGAAGATGATGCGAATCAAAAAACTCCAGATGGAGCTCACTTTCTTTGAGGCAAAGATAAGCCATTGGACAAGAAAGTGCCCTTGCCTTGACTCCCAACAGTATGTTGTCCAAATTGAACACACAGGAAGGCAAAAAGAGTGACTGCAAATCTTGACAATACAAGATATCTTGTTTCATAGAAAGGTCTGTTGTATATGCTAGGCGTATAAGTTGAAGATGGATGCCCAAATGTTGCAAAGAAACTTGGGTGACAGGCAGCCTTTTGTTTCTGTCATTTTTCACATTTTCTTGGAAGTCGCTTGCTTGTACTTCCTGTTTACTCAGTTAATATTATTTCCTTCTCTGGTCTCTGAAGGGGTTGAAGACTTGATAGTATAGTTACAAGTTTCCTTATTTACAAGACTCAGTAAATAAACTCTCCAAAGATGTCTTAAGTGTAACAGGTTTGAAAGACATTACAAGATAATTTGATAATGCAAATTATAATAGAAAGTAAATTTGGTACAAGACTTTGGACTCATCAAGAAAGTATAGATATGGAGTATTTCCTTTGAACTTGTACTATACATTGGTAATAAAATTATTGCCTGTATATATTATAAATAGTTATTATACTTATGTAGTGTTTCCTATATTAGTTACAACCATTTTAAAATTTTAGACAGAAATACAAATAAAGCCTTCTGAAGGTCAGAGAATAGAGCTAGTCACTAAAAACTAACCATAGAGGTTTGGATGTCTGTACGGAAAGACAGGAAGTGAGATGGCTGGGTGGAAAGAGGATGTAGGCAGGGCAAAACTGTAACTGGCTCTCTTGTCTGCTGAAATGCTAAGAAGGTAAGGCATGGAGGTGGCTTCTTCCTTCTTTCTGAACTCTCAGCATTTTCCTTTACATATGACCTCAGAGTATTACTATCTAGACCAATTAGGAACTCCAATTACAGGTACTTTTTCTGTGATAAAGATACTTATGTGGTGTGTAAACATTAAGTTCTGGTTTACAGAACATAAGTGTAAGACATAAGTTTGTGGGCTTAATATGTGCTAGAATGTTATAAGCAGATTGATCTGTATTTTATGTGAGTATAATTCTTCATGCTGAACCCATCCTGTGGGAGTTTGAAAGACCTCTACACTGAGAAAAGTGCAGAGGGTAAGTCCCATTGAAGTTTCAGAAGGGGAAGAGAAGAAAATGGCAGAGTCCATTGAAGGTTTACTCTGACCAACAGATTTTCCTTTGTTCCATATTCTGATAACTGGGACATTGTTGAGAAGAAATGCACTAATTTGTTTGTAAATTCATCACAGATAGCCTAAGATTCTCTTCCATCTCTTGTATTATGTTTGTGAGTCTTGCCTCTCTGCTTATTGTTTGTGTTCTTAATTTTTTCATTTCCAAATTTCCCTAAATTTGGATGTTTTATGAATCTGTTTTCACTTTAAGTCGTTGAACATTTTATTCATTTCCTTTCACTCTTTGTTGTGTTTTAAAAGATTTTGAAGGATTTTTCACTTCCTCTTTAGTGAACTCTATCAACTTACTAAAGGTCACATTAAGGGCTTTGTCTCATGTTTCAACTGCACAGGGATATCCAGTTTCTTCTTTGGTGGGGTTTCTATGATCCAGTGGAGATATATTGTACTGTTTGCTATTGACTGGGTTTTTGGTGATGGTGTCTAAGCATCTGGGTTTGGAGTGATTATAATTCCAGATGATTATATGTGATCATTTTTTGTTGGCTGGGCATCTTTTCCTTGGTTTCCATTGGTAAAGTGTCTATATGTGGCTTTGTAGGGAAATGGGATCTTGCCAAGTGTGGTTCCAGGAAAAAGAAATATGGTTCTAAGTATTGGAAACTGACACTTAGAATTGGGATCTGGCTGGGAAGTTTCACAATAAAAGGGCAAAAATGTGGTGTTGCATAAGGATTTGCTTAGTCCCCTAGGAATGGGGAGAGAGAATAAGGAGTGGCCATAAGAGGTAGCATGTTATGGAGCTGAGGATGAAGCAAGGGATTGGATTTGGAGCAGAGGAGGAAAAGTGAAGTTCTAAATCACTTCTACCTTTATGGTTGGATTGCCAGGAAAGCCTACTGTAGTTAGTTAACTGGGAAAACAGGATGAGTAGGAAGGAAGGCCCAATATCTTAAAGATCCTTTGTAGATGGGTCAAAGAGGAAGTGGAAATCATAGCAGGTGGCTTGCTACAGAGGTAGAGATTAGACAAAGCAGTATCGCTGGTGAAAAAAATTGCTCCTAATATTAGCAGCACATCAAGCAGGAGATGGCCAGGAGAATAGGAACTCCGTATCATGATTCCTTTTTCACTTTTTTATTCTTATTTATTTTATTTCCAGTTAATCTTTCTCTTTATGTTAATGATCCTTTGCACATATACTATGGCTTTTATCTTTTTTGTTTTTTGTATGATTTCTGAGTGTGTAACCATTAAGTCTGCATCTATATTGTTTCTTGTAACTTTCTGAGGTTTATTTTCCTTCTGCATGATTGCATTGTCCCAATTAGATGTGTTTTATTTCTTTGTTTATTTTTAATTTTATTTTATTTTTATTACTTAGAATACTATCTGTTTTACAATGAGAGACAGGAAGGGTGTAGATATGGATAATAATGGAGGTAGGAACAACCTAGTAGGAAGAGAGGGAGAGGATATAGTATGTGAGAAACTTATTAAACAACAAAAAGACAGGATAGCATTCCAGATATATTATGTTTACTGTCTGTTCTTTTCCAGGTCATAAGTGAGACAGAACAACAAATAAAACTAAAACCATGAATATATGAGTAGATAATAAAATAAAAACCATGCTCTAAGTGGTTTGGAGAATGAGATGGAGAGAACCACTCTGATTGTTAAAAGTATCTATCTGAACCACTAAAGAGAAAATCCATTCCCCACAATTTGAATATTGAACATATACAATACGTACAAAATCTTGCCCTTTTAAGGTATCAGTACGATTGCAACTACATTTGAAGAAAGAATACAATAAATTGAGGATTTCCTCCTTGGATTCCTTTCCTAATATGCCATCTAGAAAAAAAACTTTATTATGAATAGAACTGAAGTAATCATAACAATTTCTCAATATGATGTCAAACTGTGAACTGATAATAACATTTCAAAATCTTTTAATTCATAACTATCTGTAATACAAAAGAGATACTGTATGATTTATGTATTCCCTAAGATGGTAGGTAGTAATCTAGAAGTACCTATGCAGAAGATTCATTCAATTCTTATATTCAAAAAAATATATGCTGATAAATATATACTTTCTTCCACAGACTCTATGATATTTTGTTCATATACATCACATTGGTTTTTAGAATGTATAAAACTGGGAAATTAAAAATTCAAATTTAGTATATGACTATAAAATGAGTTTTTAAATAATAGCCACAATTCTAGAAATAAATTAATGATAGTTTAAAAGAAAACCCTTTTCACCACTCAAGACTATATCTGGAAAAAATTTAAACACAAGAACCTAAAAGTATAGGACTTTTTATTTCTCTAAAGTAGGAAAAACTATTTTAAATAAAAAAGTCAACCCTTTTGTTGACATGTAACTATTGAGATCAGTATAGAAAGTTTAAATCTACCTCTACTACCTCTATTACATGTTTTTGGTATTCAGAATTCTATGCAGAATCTTGAAAAATGCCTTTTCTTAATGAATTGTAAAATATGACCTCTCTTAAAGTCAGCCATGCGATTGAGATTTCTTTTTCCTGAAATATATCCAGAGTGTTTTACGGTCATTATACAAGCAGGCTGTTTTATCTACTATTGCAGTTTCATTTAGCCCTGGGGAACACAGCTGCCAGAAAAATGTGTTATCATTACATGCATGTCAAAAAAGATAGTACACACTTCAGTAAAATGCACTCATTCAGCACGTTCATTTGGCAACTTCCAGCTGCTACATATTTAACACAACCTTGAAATGATCTGCTAAGCTGGGAATTGAAATCGAGATTTACTTCAGTGCAAATGTAAAGCTAATTGGATAATATAATTTGCAGTTTATTCCCTTACATTCCGATAAAGCACAAATCACTCTTAGGTAGATTTTTTTTTAACGAATTTACTATGCTCATCAGAATAGTAGTTCAAGAAGAGTAATTCAAAAGTTTCTGTAAATAGATTAAGAAAAATAAATCTCTCAGTATTACTTTAGGCATGTGTTTGACAAACTACTTTATACAAAAATAGCTAATTAACTTTTAATATTTTCAGTCATCTAGACTATGTTCCTATTTATGAATCCACTTAGAAATCTGATCTTTTCTCAAAGTGTATTCAAATAAATTTATAGATAGATCCAGGACCATGAGAGTTTTAACTTTAAAATAGAAATAATAACTGTTTTTAATCAATTAAATACCCTAAGAAGGTTTTTACTTAAAAAAACTGCCCTGAAAGATAAAACATGGGATTAACTACACAGTTTTGTTAAAACATGTCTTATTTGTGAGAACAAACACACACATAATTTTGCAAGCCACCAAGAGCATACAGTTGTGAAAATAACCTCTTCCTAATGGTATTGGTGATAACTGCATAGCCATATACAGAAGGATGACAAATCCCTTTCCTTAAATATTCACAAACATTAAGTGTAGATTTGCCGTCAGCTTCAATCAAAACCTGAATCCCAGAAATTTATATGCAATGAAATTAATCTAAAAGTACAAAACACAAACAAATAAATTAAATAGGACAGAAAAAGAACCTAATACTACTAATAATTATCCTTGGGTAGGGAGAAAATAGAGTGTTGCTCCAGACTCCTCCAGCTTTGCTAACATGCTTACATGCTCAAAGGTCTTGAGATTGAGTTTAGAGCATACACACACTCACACACATTCACACATACACATTCATATACACACAGCATATACTCACACACACACATACATACACACACACATTCACACTTGCACACTCACAGGCACATAACACACACACTCATATACTCACACTCACACACACATTCACACTCTCAGACTCACACGTACACACACAAATACTCACACACAACACATACATACACCACATACATACACCACACACACCCTTAGAGAAATACAAAACTAAACACTTCTCAAAGAATTTCATTAATCCTACACTGAAAAAAATTTGAAAATCCAAAGAGATGTCCACCCATGTATTGAAATATCAATCATGAAGATGCCATATGAAAAATAAGGGTTAATGATTGGGAGCAAAGACATTTCAATTGTAGGCTTGGTAGATTCCCGGAACCATCATGGAAAACACTTTGCAGAACTGTCACACAAATAAGTGATATCCACAAAATTCAAAAACTATACTACTGAGAATATACTTCAATGATGTAAAATCCTTAAAACAAAAAAGTTTACACATTGATGTTTTCTGAAACAGTGGTCACAATTTGCAAAATCCATATCCAATTGAGAGGACATTCAGCGAATGAATTGATAGATAATAGAGTATTTAAACAGTAGAATACTTCTAAACTAAAAATAACATTAAGCCTTCAAGTTCAGAAAAAAAATGTATATAATGTTAAGTGAAAAGAAAAGATAAACAGAAGCATAATTACTACATATTCACTCACGTCAAACAGATTGAAGGAAAACAGAAGAGCAAGCTCCAGGCCTGAGAAGTTTGCTAAGAAAGGCATAGAGTTGGGGTTATGTTGCTGAAAGTCAAGCAAAAGTGGAGAGATATGATTAATATATGGCATATACATATATGTAAGTTTGCTTCTCTACAATCATTGCTACTTCATAATGCTAATACATTAATTATTATAACAGAAAATATAAAGATATTCTAAAAAATTAATGCAATGTCAAAAGTTAATGTGCCATTAACCTTTTATTTTAGAAGCTGTTATGCCATGTACTTTTGAATTTAGGTAACATATTTCCCTCTGAGTGACAACTTTCATGTCAGGATTATCCCATGTACTTAGATTAATAAATGAGGAATTAAAACTTAGAAATCTGTAGTTATTGATTGTAGGAAATGGTCCTCAAAGTTATTTGTAACTCTACCAGCCATAGTTGATGAATGAAATCAGAAAAATAGAGAAATGCATATACACAGAGAGAGAGGGAGAGAGAGATAGTAAGAAAGGGGGTGGAAGAGAGAGAGAGAGAATATAAATGATGTTTGGAGGTTAAACATATAAACTAAATGTTTCCTACAGATAGACACAAATATGAATGATATGTGTAACAAATGATTATAATATTTAAGCCTGTAGCCTACTAAGTTACTTGTAAAATCAGAACATACATTTACAACAAATAGTAGCATAAATGGTAAAATCTGTGTATATGATATGACAGACTTTGAAGACTTCCCATGGAAGGCCTCAGCTTCCCTAACTCAGCTTCCCTGGGAGCAGAAAGTGTAAGCAATGTGGTTTGGTGTGGGAACAGGGATTGACATGTAAAACTAGCTTTATTCAAATTTAAATTAAGAAATTATCAAAACCTGTGTATATAAGTAGAATTAAAATAAATGCACAACAGTATTATATTTCATCCTCAGTACTTAAGGAAAATTGATTTCATTCTACTTTATGAACCATGTTCAAAGTATCAGACTATGTAGTAGCCTTAGGGTTTAGCATTACTTCCAATATTTCTCCAAGCAAGAGAGAAAATCTTTCACACTGTCTAAAAAAATGAATTTTTAGTCCCTCAAAATTTGAAATACATATTTCTCAATCTAACAATTAAAACCATTTCTAATATTTACCTGAAAAAAACTGAAAGAACTTGAAGATTCTTTTTATCTCTCTCTCTTTTTTTTTTTTCTTTTCTGAAGTCATTCTTTGGTGAATGCATTTCTGCTATGCACAAGCATGTTATTGTTGCTTGAAAAGTCATAGTTGACATCAAAGAATCACAAAGCCTCATTATGTATATGCATATGAGAGCAAAGTAAAACTTCATTTGTTAAAAAAAAAAAACAGATCTGGGGGAGATGCACATTTAAGTTAAAATAAAAACTGTGAGTTGCTAGCTATAAGAATTAAGTGTGCTAATAACTCCAATTGTGTGTTTCCTTAGTTAATTAGGAAATACTGGCTGTGTTGATATATTCTCTATGATTTGTTGAAGCTTACCTAAGTATTCAGAAAAGCAATTCAGCTTCAAACTACAGAGATCAGGAAGTGGTGATACACATCTTTAATCCTAGGATTAAAGGATAAAAAATAGATGGATCTCTGTGAGGCCAAGGCCACCCAGATCTTCACAAGGTTGATCCAATCCTAATGAGAAACAGTTCACACAAAGATGATCTCAGCACCTTTAATCCCAGCGCTAGATCAGTATAAATGATAGGATCGGTGTCCTGAGTAGTCAGTATCAGTAATTCATTCTCTAGCTACATTAAGGTTAGATGAACATTGAAGTCTCATCATATTCCAGCCACTCTGAAGAGAGGCTTCAGTCTGAGGTTTGGGAGAGCTCATGGATGAGTCATTTCAGACTAAGGTAGAGTGAAAGCTAGTGCCAAGCTGTGTTTTTCTTTTCTGATCTTCAGCTTGAAGCTTTAATCCCAATATATGTCTCTGGATCTTGTATTTTTCCTGCTACAACTGACCAAGTGACACATACTCTGATACACATGAAGTGGTTGACTTCTACTCATCTCTTAATGTACCCATCTGCGTTATGAGTCCCTCTTCAATTTGCTTTGAACGTGGAAAACATAAAGCCTGGATATAAAATGATTTTATTTCTCAGAATAGGAAACTCTAATATTGTTTCTTCCAATAATAGTTCAAGAGCATTTAGCGACTTTAAAAAAAACTTTCTTTTCTAAAGAAAGATCACTCAAACCTTGAATTTCACTTTTGCTCATTTGTAGAAAATTCTTCACAAACCAGACAGAGCACAGCTTTACAAATCATCACATAATTAACTGTACCTCAGACTATAACTCTCTTCTTCATCTGTCAGCTGTTAGCTCGTCTGTATCAACTGCTCATATTTTCCTTTCTACTTCCAATATCTTCTGCTGAAAATCATTATTCCTTGCACAACACAGAGCTCATTTTCCTTCAATCATTCAAGTTTTTATAAAATATCTATAATTTAGAGGGGAGAAATTCACTAGCCCTGTTATTTCTCCCACATTAGTTGGATTAGATTTCCGTTATTAAAAAAAAAACCAGCATATTAAATCAACTTGAATGGGAAAGGGTTATTTCCCCTCATATTGTACCTAATATTATCTTAACCCTATCCCTAACCCTTAATCCATTACCAAGGGAAGCCAATACAGGAACCTGGAATCAGGAACTGAAATAGGTAGCATTCCACCTGGAACCTGTTTTCTAGTCTGCTCCCTGTGACTTTGTCAGCTTCTTTCCTAATACAACCAACATAGACCTGCGTAGGTATGCACTTCTATGAGGACTATGGGCCCATTCTGTATCAATTAACCATTAAGAAAGTGCCATAGATATGCCAAAGTCCAATCCAATGAAGAACGTTTTTCAGTTATTGTCTTTTCCTCCAGATCAATGAACTTACCCACACAACTCCACAATCTAAGAGTAGGACTAATTTTCAGTTTTCATTGCTTATATAGGTTGGACATATAACTGATTTCCTCCCATGCAGAAACCATGGTTGCTATGAGGAAACTATGGTTGCTATGAATGTATGTGTGACTATCCAAGTCTGTCAAGAAGTCAATATTTCACTGTATTGTACTTGCTAAGCCTATGATGGAGAAAGGTTTTTTTATCTTGTTTTTGTTTTTAGTTTTGTTTTGTTTTTTTTTTTGATATTCCATATTTGGTAGATCTTTCACAATACTATGAACAGATTTGAGTCCAGACATCAACCTGCTTCATCTTCTATTAGTAGCTCTTGAAAGCAAAACTGAAAGAAGCACAAATCTGTTGATATAAACACAGGTATTTAAAGGGAAGTTTAATAACATGACTCCCTGTAAAATAACACTAATATGTACTCCTCTGTTTTATGATTTCCACAGAACAGGGAGATATCAGACAAATTCTCTCCTTTGAAAGATGGTTCAAATCCAATTAAGATTTGGTTATTCTCATAAAACCTCTTGCAACTATTGTATAAATAGCCACACCTATACTGTTAATATAGTCATATGTGTTTGGTGTCTCTTAATTGGTAAAAACATTGATGTCTTTTTTCCCCAGCAACCTATCTATGACCTTCCATAGAATAACATTCAACCAGTATAAAGAGTGTTTCCTGGTCAGTTCAAGTTGTGTATTGCAGCCAATGGGTGCTATCTTCACGAATGGGATATAATATCTACTTGCATTTTGCAACACAGAACCACAAGAGAGTCTGTGATATTTGGAGTACCTCTGGGTCCTCCTTGACTAATAATTTGTAGAAGGGAAACTTGTGCTTAGCACTGGGGTTTCTATTTAAAACGCATGTCTTCTGAGAACAGAAATATTCACCCATATGTATGTATGTATGTATGTATGTATGTATGTATGTATGTGTATATATAAATTTTAAGTCATTTACAAATAATAAATTGTGGTATATCCACA
The DNA here is from genome assembly GCA_030556225.1 of Cricetiscus sungorus. NCBI lineage: Eukaryota > Metazoa > Chordata > Mammalia > Rodentia > Cricetidae > Cricetiscus > Cricetiscus sungorus. The sequence goes on from JANBXA010000741.1 coordinate 50,106,486, forward strand.
CAACAGATTAACTCTCAAGATAAAAAAGCTATGAAAGCTATGTAAATATGGTGCTAGAAAATCATTCTGTGTAGTAGTCCCCAAAAAAGTAATTGCCAAAAAATAAAATAATGAAAAAATAACAATAATGATAATACATGGAAAAACATACATGCCACAATAATAGATAAGCTTTTAAACTGATCATTTTATTTCCTGTTTATAATCTCACATATAAAGAAATATCATATAACACTGATAGCAACTGATTGTTGAAGTAAATTTTAGGGAGTACATGAAGGAAATTATGGTTGACAATAATTTTATTCAACTGCTTTCAGAAATAGTGAGACTTCGCCCTTACATTTCAGACATATTTGAAAATATTTGGATAGAAGCATAAACAAGTCCTTCAAGAAATCCAGAGTAAAGAGAAATGAATATTCATTACTGAACTTAAAGAAGCTATATATGATGAGTTTTCATGAGAAAATCATATAACACAGTTAACAATAAGGGAAATCTTATTAAAATAGCAGATTTTTTTTCCATATGAACAAAGTAATTATACTACACCAAAACAAAATAAGTAAATATTTTTGAGGAGTTAAAATCAAACTGAGGAAATATTGTTTAGAAATAAATTTGACATATCATCTGATTACAAAGATATCCTTGGGTTGGAAATAAAGAAACTTGAATGTATCAGCAGTCTTATTAGTTGTAGAATATGAACACTCCAGCGCTAACCTTCGAGGTAAGATAGAGGTATAATCACTTGGTCAATAGTGGTCTGACATGTTTGAATATAGCCAACATAATTTCTATTAGTTTTGAATGGACTTAAGCAGACTGTGAACTCATAGGTTTTAAGGAATAATTTACTGTTGATGTTATACCACATGGATGTGTAGCCAAACTTGTTTTTAAACTGCTATGATTCTGTACTTATTTCGGTCTTGTTCAGAGAGTACTTGTCTGTAGTAGACAACAGTTAAAACAGAGACTCAGGGTACAGTTACATTGTGTTTGGTAACCAGAGTTCAGTTCTTTTTAAAATCCATACAAAAGTCAAAAAATAGGATGCATTCCTCAATTTTGTCCTATGATTTTCATTTTTACTAAGTCTCTATACTGAAGTACATATCACACACACACACACACACACACACACACACACACACACACAAAAGTATTCAAAATTATTAACAAATCTTTCAAAGCCTGGAACTTAATAACCATACATCCAAACAGATGTCTTTAGATGTCTTTATTCAATTTGTTGGATGACATTTTTTATCAAATGATAGATTAAAACTGGGGAGGAATCTATATGGAATTATAGATTTTCCTTGCTGGTCTACCCTCGACCAGCAAGGAAAACGTGACTCTGGGAAGATCTTCACGCAGTTTTAATCAGGATCCTTGAACATGCTCTTTCTGACCCAGGGGGCCCTGGGGGACCCTTGCACTGCACAGGCTTAAATCCCCTTGCGCTAACCAACCCCAGTGAACCAGGTGGACCATGCAGATAGGCTACTCTAAAGCAGAAGCAGACAGGCTGAACAGACTTAACCAATCAAGGGCTTGTTTACGCCAGAGAGCACTTACCCTTGGGGAGGTGGAAGGCAGAAGCCAGTGCTATCTTTAAGGCACAGCGGCACTTAGCAGCTCTCTACAGAATGAGTGTTTCAAAAGAAAACTGACCCTTATCTAATGAGAAGCTGAGAGATATTTCAAGTTGAGGTCAAAACCTCATGGTTTAGAAAATAAGAATGGTTGCATAAGTGCTTTAATTAAATAAAGATTATATACTAAAATACTTAAGATAGTCTTCATGTTTAGTTTTCAACTACTGATTTTGTACAAATAAGTCCATGACTTTTTATATATTTATTATTTTTTCTTATTTTATATATTGATCCCAGTTCTCTCTCCCTCCCCACATACCTCGATTCTCCCATCCCATTCCATTCCCCCCGCCCCGCCGCCCACACACATACTCCACAGGAAGGGTAATGAAGTTCATGATTTTGTTCTCAAGTGAGTAAACATGCAATGGAATACAAAATGAACAATTATGGTTTCTTATATTAAAGATTTTAACTATTGCTTGGAGTCTTAGTTGGGGCCTCCTTGTGGATTCTTGGGAATTATGCTAGCACCAGGTTTCTCCCTAAACCCAAAGTAGCTCTCTCTATTGACATATTGTTTTCATTACTCTGCCACTGCCTCCTTCCCCTCTTAGGTCATCTTGATCCCTCCTGTTCTCTTCTCCCTCTTTATCTCCTTTCAGCCACTACCAAGAACCCAGGGTGACCCATGTGTCCCTTTTAGGGTCCTCTTTCTCATCTAGCTTCTCTGGAGTTACGGATTTTAGTTGTGTAATCCTTTGATTTACATCTAATATCCACTTATGAGTAAATTCATATTGTGTTTGTCTTTCTGAGTCTGGCTTACCTCACTCAGGGTGATTTTTTTTTTCTACTCATCCATTTGCCTGAGGATTTAATGAGGTCATTGCTTTTACCACTGAGTAGTACTCTTTTGTGTAATTCTCTTTATTTGTTCTTCAGCTGAGCAGCATTAGGTTGTTTTCAGGTTCTGATCATTACAAGTAATGCTGCTGAGACTATTGTTGAGCCTACATCTATAATCAGATAGATGGATACTCCAACTATCATTATAGAGCCCTCACCCAGTAATTGATGGAACCAGATGCAGAGATCTACACCACAAACTTGAAGCAGTAGAATATAATTAAAAGAATATAACATGGAGGAATACTCTCTCATCTCAGACACACAGAGGAGGGCCTAGGCCCTCCCTAAATGATGTGACAATCCCCCATGGAAGGCCTCACCCTCTCTGGGGAGTGGATGGGTGTGGGATGGGGGATTGGTGTGGGGCATGGGAGGACAGGAGGGAGAGAAAACTGGGATTGATATGTAAAATAAGATTGTTTCAAATTAAAATAAAAAAGGAATATAACAAACAGCAATGATATTAGGGCTGACTGTTGAGTAATATAGAACCAATTAAGGGGTACAACCATGGAGATACTGACATAACTCTCAGTCCTGTTAGGTAATTTTTTCCTGTGACAAAATATTTGACAAAATCGACTTAATTTTGCAATGGCTTAATTAAAAATCACAGTTTCTGTCCATGGCCATATTGGTTGAATATTTCATAGTGAAATCATCATCATGGCAGAGAATAAAGTGATTAATTTCTTAGCATCACATATGCATATCTCTTTTCCCTTTTAATGGAAAATAGCCTCTTTAGACGTAAATTCCCTGATTACTGTTTTGTTTGCCCTCCCTCTAATCCTACTGTTTCCTCCCCATCTCTCCTCCAGTTTGTATCAACTCCCTCTATGTATCTTCTAAGATGTGATCAGGCATCTAAGATAAATTATGTATAATAAATTATAACAAAACAGAACTAGCACATCAAACTTAGACAGGACAAACCAACACAAGAGAAAGAACTCAAGAGAAAGTGCAAGAATTAGGGACCTGCTCATTCACATAATCAATAATTATATTAAAAATTTAAATTGGAATCTATATTAGATATGCAGAGGACCTTTTGCCAACCTTTGAAGGCCCTGTCTGTTCATGCTGCTTATGTGAGTTCATATGATTGTTGTTCACAGTTATCTACAGGGCCTTATTCTCCTGGTGCCTGTTTCAGTCTCCTATGTGGTTCCCTGAATTCCTATGGAGGCGTTGGATGGAGACATTCCATTTAGATCTTTCCTGGTCTGCCTTATGTGTGGCTGTGATTCTCTGTACTTGTTCCCATCTGCTGCAGGATAGCTGAACAAGGCACTCATCCCTGAATTTGTCAGAATACCATTAGGTGTCCATTCTTTTGTTGGATTGTCCTTTGTTTTATCCTCTTTTTAGGACAGTAATACCTGATTTTACCCTAGATATCTCTACTAACTATAGGTATTAAGTAAAATGAGTGATTGTTTCTTTGGACATCCACTTCCTGTCTTTTAGTTAATTTGGATGTTTTTGGCTTTTTCCAATGTCATATATTTTCTCATATAAACAATTCTTCGTTGCACCGAATCTTTGTATTGTTATTTTTGATATTGATTTCAGTCTTGTGTTTGACAACTACTTGCCGTCTGCAAATATTGGGTGTGCTTACTCCCATATGTTCTAGAGTCTTCCAGATGATGCTAAATTGTTCTGAGATATCTCCAGTTTTTTTTTTTGAGGCAATTATTGCTAAGGACTTGCCTTTTAGCACAGGTGTCATTTTATCCAATATGTTTGAGTAATCTATTTGTTCGTATTTATTCAATTATATAAAGTCTTATTATTTTTATGTTCAGGCATGGCCATTTTTATGCAACAGAGTTGTTCAGTTTCTATGAGATGTTAAACTTCTTTCTGTTATTGTTCATATATAGCATAAACCCATGGTGGTCTGATAGGGAGTTATTTAAATTTTCTTCTTCTTGTTGAGACTAACTGTGTTGCTGAAGAAGTGGAAAACTTTGGCAAAAATCCCATGAGGAGCCCAGAAAAACATATATTCATTTTGTTTGGGTGAAATGTATTTTTCAAGTCAATGTGTTTTATATATTCAGTTAGCTCTAACATTTCTGTTAATATTTGTCTGGATGTCTTATGTATTGCCACATTATGGTACTGAAGTCTCCCCAATTTCAATTTGTAAGGATCTATGCTTGAAGTTAAGTTGTATCTCTGGGATACAGCATAATGGGGGAATCTGAATTTAAATCCATACTGTTGTTCTTTGTCTTATTGATATTGAGAGATATCATTGGGCAATGATTGTTGACTCATGTAATTTTGTTTTTGCTATTGCTAGTTTAATGATATAGGTGTGTGTGTGTGTGAATGTGTCCTGTTTCTTTTCCATTTGCTATTCAAAGTTTATTTACTCCCTGTGTTTTCTTAGTTGTAGTTAACCTTTTTAGGTTTGATTTGCCTTCTGGCACCTTCTGTATGGCTGGCTTTTGAAGAATTTTGCTTCAATTTGGTTTTATCATGGAATGTCTCATGTCTCTTGATCTATGGTGATTGAAAATATTTTCTGGTATAGGGGTATAGTTTGGTATCCCTGATCCCTTAGAATCTGCAGCATATATAAGCAATTTCTTCTGGCTTTTAGAGTGTCCTTTGAGAAGTCATGTATAAATTTAACAATTCTATACTCATATTTTACATGTTCCTTTTTCCTTGCAACTTTTAATATTATTTCTTCATTCTTTACATTTAGTATTTTATTATTGTGTGCCAAGAACAAATTCTTTTCTAGTTCAGTCTAGCTAATATTCTGTAAGCTTCTTATTTTAAAAATAGTTATCTCCTTCTTTAGGTTAGGAAAATTTTCATCGAAAATTTTGTCAAAATATTTTCTGTGCCTTTAACCTTTGTTTTCTCCCCTTCATGTATTCCTTATTCTAGTTTGATCTAGACTTTTCACAGTGTTCAGATTTCCTGAATTTTTTTTAGAAATTTTAGATTTCACATTTATTTAACTGGTGTACCTATGTCTTCTATTGTATCTGCAGTGTCTGATATTATCTCTTCTGTCTCTTTTGTTTTCTTGTTGAAACATACCTCTGTAGTCCATGATCAAGTTCCTAAATGTTTCATTTCCATATTTTATTCATTTACTCTATTTCCACTTTTAAGTCTCAGAAGGTTTTATTCATTTCTTTCTACAGTTTGTGTTTTCATAGCTTTCTATATGTGATTTTTTATTTTCTCATTAAGAGCCTATTTCATATTGGTAAAAGATATTTTAAGGTGTTATTCTTGTGCTTCATTTATTTTACAGTATTCAGAGCCTGCTCTCTGTGGCTATATCTAGTGAGAGATATTATCATGCCTGTTACTTTTCTTTTTCTTCTTTGGAAGATTATAATTCTAAGTGTAGATATCTGGTCTAGATTTTTGGGGTGTTGATATTTTGTTCCATTGTTTATATCCTTTTCAGTTCTTAAGAATGCATAGAGCTGACTTTTTCCTGGCAGAAAAATTTCTAAGCCCACTGTGTGGTCCATGTAAAATATGTTTCTGATTATTGTAATCAGACACTGAGTAATAGTGATGTCTAGAGGTGGTGGATGGGCTTTGCAAAAGGGAAGAAATAAGTGTGTTCCACATGATATTCTTGTTTAATTACCTAGGAAATAGAGCAGAGTGTGAGGAAGGGCCTCAGTTAAAGACATGCCTCTGATCTGGGGTAGTGATAGTGGGTTGTACTTGGAAGATTGGAAGGAAAGATGAAGATCTTCAATTATTCCACTTTCTTTCTTGGTCAGAATGGTCTGTGGATTTCAAGGGAGTGCCTCTGGGTGTTTGTGGAATGCACAATGCAATGGTTTGGTGCAAGAGGGTTTACAGAGGCAGAGCTGTGTTATCCATTCACTGGTACTAGGTACTGGAGAGGAAGAGAGGCTGCAACCATTTTGTTGATACAGACCTTTGGATGAGTCAGGGAGATAAGATCTTCAGGAGTAGAGTGTGATTTGAATACTTGTAATTAGCGTAGCTGCTTCCTTGACTATGAATCTTCAGGGAGAAACTTCTGGAGATACCAACAACAGGTATAAAGGCACAATGAGGTGGGGGATGGAGGTTAGGATGTAAAACAATCTGTGCAATCCATTAGAAATGCAGGGTAAGGGAGGCTGGCACAGGTGTTCTGTAGCACTGTGGGAGATGAAGCTGGGGCATTAATCAAGAGGAGCATCTGTAGTCAACCTGTCTGCTTCCCTTTGCAGGAGTGGCCAGGGAGCATTCGATAAAGTTTGGAGCTAGGATATAATAAGAGGTGGAAGAGGGATGTTAGGAAGCAGATATCTACAGAGTCCAATAGAGACGAGGGGATTTGCAGTACGAGTTCTGCTATAGATCTCAGAAACTAAACATTGAGGGATGGAAAGAATAGTGAAGAACTATAGATAGATGACCTGCTTCCATAGCCAGTGTCATAGTACACTTCAACACATGAGGACATTTTTGATGGAGAATAAATCACATATTCAGAAAATTTTTGGAGCTCTAAAGAAGTTGGTTTGAAATAAAAAGTGTTATGATATATAGCTTTATGAAACATGTAGTGTCTTTGGATGCTACTAGACAGAAGTTAATGAAAATCATATACCCATTTTACCACTGGATATCATAGTGGTCCTGTGATATTTACATTTATTCTAGACAAAGTATGCAACAAGTAAGGCTGATACACCTAAATTTAAAGGTACTCTAGACATTATGTTATGACTTGTCAATTTCCTATATATAAAAAAGTTTATCATTAAGAAAATTGGAAATATTCCCTAAGGTTATATAGACTGAGGTAAAGCAGTAAGTTAAAAGCAAGTATTAGAGGAATGGCAAGTTTTCTATAAAGAAAATGATAATTAACTTATATTGTTCACATATTTATACTTTGAGGCATCTACTGAGCTTTGTTTGCTACTTACTGTCAAGATTTCAATGATTTATTATTTGATTGTGGAAGTAGGTATCTTTACCACTGGGAAGATTATTGTAAAACTGTTTTGATTTGCAATTCTGTGAATAACAGAAACAATGCAGCTATTGTAATATTCTTTCACAAATCCCATTTCTCTACTTAATAACTAAGTAAATACTAGTTTAGCCCCAATAGTCTTCATTTTCTTTAACTGGGGACACTTGTGATCACTAAGCTTGTCAACTTGACTGGATTTGTCGTTAATTGGGTTCACCAGTGAGGGATTCCCTTGGTCAAGTTGTTTCAGGTAGGAAGCAGCTCCTGAATGTAGGTAGTATCCACCAGTAGCAGCAAAATAAAAGGAGGTTCATGGCAAAATTTCTTTGTGTCTTGCTGACAAGTCGAATTACTCTATCTTCTTTTTGTTTGAAATTGTGTTATATTTTGTTATGTTGCTACACTCATTCAGTGACATCAGAACAAAGTTCTTCTGACTTCAGGCCAACAGTGCACATTAGGATTTCTATGGCAGACAGTTTTGTGGACTGATAAGTAAGATAACATGTTTTCAGATGCTCCATCTTTGAACTACACAAACAATCTTCTGTAAGGCAGTCTTTTAATATATACTTATTATATTATTTATGTTTTTCTAGAGAATAGACTCTCAACCTGTGTGTCACAACCAGTCAGGAGATCAAATCCCTCTTTTTCATGGGTCACATATCAGATATGCTGTATATTATACATTTACATTACGATTCACAATGGTAGCAAAATTATAGTTCTGATGTAGCAACGGAAATAATTTTGTGGATGGAGGTCATTACAATGATGAATAACTGTATTGCAGGGTCACAGCATTAGGAATGTTGAGAAACATACAATTATACAATAACCCAAGTGAGAAAAGATTCAAACCCTGTAAAACTTGATGAACCATTGAGGTATTAATTTTATTTATAGGAACATGGGTGACACCAAACAACCACATAATCAAAAACTTTCATATCATCATGTATGATGACCACAAGAAAACAGAAAAATATAATCTGAATTAGTTAATATTCTACTCCATGTTTTCCAAGCTCTCTGATTCAGGACCACATCTATAAGAAAGGGGAGAAATTAGTGTGTAGAAACTTTTCAGTATGTCCCACTCCTACTATGCATCATTAATAGCTTCAGTGTTATTGAACACATTAAAATTTTTCTATTTTGCTTACATTTCTTTTGGATTATACATAGTCTATTTACCAGATATACAATGCCAGGAATCATTTTCTCCTGTGGAGTAGATCCTAAATACAAACAGTCATCAGTCAGTTATTTACATAAGCAGAATTCCCTTATTGTACCAATAGGCACATCTGCTTCACAGATTAATGTTTCCATATGCCAGTCCATCAATAAAAAAAAATCATGATGTTTTGTTTTGTTTTTCAATGGCATGAATAGCAGTTTCCATTACCATTGAAGCTAAGTATCAGGGAGAAAGTTTCCCATTCAGTTTGATATTGGTTGATCTGAATACTGAGTTTTGTTCTCAGCAACAGCGTTTTCCATCTAGTTGTGTTGAGAAATCAAAAGCCTGTATTGTCTTGGGTGCAGGTGAGACTTCAAGATCAGTAATCTTTTTATACCAAAATTTACATTCACTACACACCTAATATTGTCTTTTCTTTTTATTATTCTGTAGCATTCAGTTCGTGCTGTTTGTATGCTCTCCTGTATGGGCTTATTCGATGGAGTTTGGTCAACTTATCAGAGACCACACCCATAAAGAAAAGTAGTCTCAGTAGCTGTAATTTGTTGACAGCTTCACAGGTAAGGGTTAGTCTTCTTTTCCACTTCATCTTCCATGCTGGCATTTTTTATGTGGCTAGAGCTCGTATAGTTATTGTGTATGCTGTCACAATCACTGTGAGTTCATATATACACCGACATGCTCTAACTGGAAAACTAAGTCTCCTGATACTTATCTCCCTCCTTTGGCTCCTCTAATCTTTCCTTTTCCTCTTTTGTGATAACCATTCAGCCTTGGAAAGCAATGGAATAATATTGATATTAATATTCCATTTATAACTGAGGGATTGGTAGTCTTTTATTTCTTAAACTTTGGCCAGATAAAAACTGTGCATGTAGCCTTTTTAGTGCACAGAATGTTTTCTGATGAAACTTGAGAGATATGGGGATACTAATGAGTTTTGGCAATATATTTCTATGTTCTGTCCATTTACAAAAATAATGTAGAAGGTCTCCACTGTGATCTATGAACTGTCTAGATACAAGATCTTGACCTGGATATTGGTGCCAGGTATACATTTAATGTTTTGTAAACAAATCTTAAATCAAATCAGAAAGTGGTTAGTTTTTCTACTGGTTAACATTTTTGAAATTTGGTAAAACTCTGTTTCACACTGTCAAGTGAAAATAGAAGTGTCAATAAATAAAACTAATCAAAACTATTTAGAAACTATATGTTAATAAATATATTCGTTTGACAAAACCAGTGATAATATTAAAATTTCTATAAATATATTAATCCTATAGTATTAGATGATTGAGAAATAAATGTCACAAAATATCAGTGAAAATAAATAAAAACAAAAGCGAAAATGCCAATGTCAGAGAAGAGGGATAACTGAAAATCCCATAGTTTTAATTAATTATTTCTTAATTAATTTTGCATGCATTTTCACCATATTTCCCCTCCCCAACTCCTTCCAGTTCCTTTCTATCCACCTAATAACCCAAGTTGACTTTCTATTCCCTAAACCAAACCATATCAAACAAAAAATCAAAAAAAAATAAAAATGCAAATGACATAAAAATCATAGAAGTCAAACAAACAAACAAAAGAAAACCCCCAAAGCAGCAAGAAACAAAAAAGCATGAAGTCTTTCTTATTTTGGATGCGTCCTTGTCATGAGGCTGGCCCCAGAGTGTAGTTCTTATACTAGTGATACACCCTTGTAGATACTGATTTTCCCATTCCCAGTAGGTATCATTTCCAAATGCCTAAGGATGACTGGTTGGGTTTGTGTTTACTCCCTCTTCTCAGTTGCTGGGATGTTGTATATTTTAAATGTATACTGGTCTTGCATCTGCCCGTTGTCACAGTTTTTTCAGTTTATCTGTGTATGAATCATGTTGTGTCTGGAAGGCAGTGTTTTCCTGGAGTCATAATGATTTTGATTTGCCCAAAAGCCCGGGACTAGTTAGATTCAGTGTGGAATTCTACCAGACCATCAAAGAATTAATGTCAATAACCCTTAAATTATTCTTTCCCAACTCAGTTTGGTGGATCATCCCAAATTAAAAAAAAAAAAAAAAACAGCTCAAAGTTCCCCCACAAGTTAACTATCAGCAAATTTGTGGGCTTTTGGTGGATTTTGATATATATTTTATGTTATAAAATTAGGATAATTTTATCATAATGCATATTAAGTTTCTTGAAAAAAATACCATAAAGTCATTATTAGTTTACTAAGAAAACCTCACAGAAGCCTCATAAAAATATTAGTTTTAGGCTCCTATAGATTCATATCTTTTTATGTACATAAAATTCTATAAATTTTAACTAGTACTCACATGCCCTATGTGTTTTTATAATGTTAACTTTAAAAAATCAGGAAAAACACGTTTCCATGTACCTGAATATTTGAAAAATTAAGGGTTATCAAGTTTTATAACTTCCATAATTTCTATATTTTTAAATTCCTGTAAATATAAATATTTGAAGTGTTAATATGTTAAGAAAAAATACCTGCTTGTTCATTTCATGTACATATAGAAAAATTTTACCTAGCATATGAATGAGAATTTTTTTCTCTGTCAATATAAGATTCAAACTCTGACTTGCCATTGTTAGTTACTGCTTGGGACTATATATATGTAACTGACAAATCACAAATCTGTAACAAAATTGACTGTATTTTTTCCCCAACAGTAATGAAGTAAAAAAGAACACCACAGAAATTCCTGGATACAGTTTACACTTGGGCTGAACATTTAATAATTTAATTTAAAATTTGCATCTTTTTCTTCTCAAAGTCGTTACTGTTAGAATGTAAGAAAAGCAGCTTGCTAAAAAAAGAGGGCATGTGATTGGATTCAAGCAGAGGGTCCTTTTATCAGGGAAAAAAAATCATAAAAAGGGCAAAGGGAAGTGGGGAGGCTGGCCTTGGGAGATAGGAGCAATAGGAGAAAGGAGAGAAGAAAGAGTGAGAGAGAGAGGAAAACAATGGGGGGAGTAGGGCAAAAATAAAGGGGGGAACAGGTAAAGAGGGAAAGAGGAATACACAAAGAGGGAGAGAAAGAGAGATGGATGGGAGGTGCATAGCATCCTTTTTAAAGGAAATATTGTGAATGTGCACAGGTGGTGCTCTCAGTGTTTGGAGCTGAGGGCATATCCTGTCAGATCCCCAAGGAAAGGCAATACAGATGCCTGAATACTAACAGTTACTCTACAAATTCTCATAAAAGTAATTGTGAATGAGCACACTAACCTGTAGCATATATAATAGAATAAAACATTCAAATATCAGGCTAGGTCATTTTGATTTTATTGTTATTTAATTGTAAATAAATTTATGTGTAGTTATTATGCAATTTTATAAATGCTGTTCACTGTTATAAGTAATGAATTTGTGTCCACACAGTCTAACAAAACTTTGAGGTCACTTTGTGAAGAGTAAAGCAGCATTAAAATATGCTGCAACTGTAATTTATTGTATAATTTGTTTTCCTTGTATTATTAAGCAGTTAATATTTAAGTCACTTAAGAGCTTCAAATAAAATGAAGAAAAATAAAATAAGTTTAATAAATGAATTTTCATATGAAATCATAGTTTCATCATAGATAACACCATTTGATAAACATATAGATATATGTGTGTGCCTCTCTAAAAATTCATTTAGGATGCTCAAATTACATTTTCCATACTCCAAAACTATGAAATGTGCATTATGATTAAAAAGTAATAATCAATTCTTAATTGTCTTTGTGGTATTCATTGATATTATATTCAAAAAGGAATTGTAAAAGAAATTAGAAAGCAAAGCCTCAAGTTATGTATAGCATTTGATTTTAAACACTACACATTTATTTCTTGGAGGACAGCATTAAATGTGGCAGCAGCATGCTTGAACCTACTTTTCATTCCACTTGAACATTGATCTGTGAAAAAGCTACAGCCACAATGTTAACAAATGCATAAAGCCTGCACTACCATTCCATAATTCACGAAGAGAGAGACAAGAAATAGTGGACCCAGCATTAATATGTGGCTGCTCTCATCTGGATTGCAGTCAGTTTAATTTAAGCAGCAGCGAGCAGATCATTTATCAGGATTGAATGTATTACTGTAATTCATTGCTGTGATTGTGGGGAAACAGCAGTTGTGTAGTTGTGTGGCGGTAACTCATGATGACACAACCTGCCTGCTTGCTTTCTGTGGAGCTATTTTCGGCTTGAATGGGCTTTCTCTGAGAAATTTTAGTGCAATATGGACTTATTTGAAAATAAGCTCTGATAAACAAAGCATCACCTTCTAGGACATAGCAAGAAAGATTAAATACCTGGCATGCATTTCAAAGTTGAAGATCCTCTTGCAAGATAAATACTTTATGCTGATCTCTGCTCCTAGTTCTTTGTGAAGGCACAATAGTCTCCTACTCAAGACAGAAAGAAAAATTCTGTCTTCATATACTCTTTTATATTTATACATCTTGAAGAATTTAAATACAGATATGCCAAGGCTATTAGGTGTTAGAGTCTAAAAGCTTGTAGTTAATGTACTTTCTACAAATTGTACTGAGCTTGTCCTGTCAGATAGTGTAGATGTAGTTCAGATCGGTAATATAAATTTCCTTCTAACCCTGTAAGATTTGTTCAGAACAAAATTAAAACCATTTTATGATGTAAATCATGTGCAAATTATTATCACTGCTTCTGTGCTTCAATATTATTATTGATAAAACAAATTTAATCTTAGAGATTTAGCTTCATATATCCTCTATGAGTTCATGCTCTTACCATGTGACCAAACTCTCACTTATTGAGACATTGTTCACCTGTGAACTATTTTTTTTTAACAATTCTACGTCATATGTATCTATGCTGTTTTTTTTTACGTTGCTTCTCTAATTTTCAATTTTCCAAATAGTTTTCTTCAACTCAAACTACATCATACTACAAAATTAGGCCTCTAATGTGTTTGAAAATATTATTATAGAGATACAAAAAAATTTATTGAGTCATTTTATTGCTACATTCCTTTAGCACAACTGTTTATTTGGTTTTCCTCATATGTCCATTGCTAATCTAGTTTTAGGCTCTTGATCATTTGTTCAGTGTCATGCTTGGGCTTTATCTCATGGAATGATCCTTGTGTTCAACTGGATAGTTGTTGGTTACTTCCATAATAATTTTACCCTTGTTGCAGCAGTATATCATATGGGCTAGAAATCCGTGTAGATCAAAGTGTTTATAGTTGGGTTGGTGTTTAGATCTTAGTTCTGACTGTGGGTTGAATAAATTCCAGTACTTAGGAAGTAGGAATGAAGTCTTTTGTTAGGTAACAGCTGCAGTTCTCAGTATTCATTAACATGTGTAAGCTTTGTCTATAGCAATAGGATCTTATTTATGATCTGTCTATGGAGAGTTATTAGTAGCCTAAGAAACACAACAAGTTGGTTTGGAATTTCTACTGGAAACTTTGACCAACTATTCAATTACATTTCACCCGTTCATGGCACCTGAGGTGACACTTGATGGTACAAAGTACCAGGTTGGGTCTTTGTTACACCTTTTCTTGGTGATTGCATCCAGATGGAATCTTCTATTGTATTAGATTTTGATTTGGTTCCTAAATAACACTTAGTTTTAGCTGTTCCTGCCAATATTCTACCAACTACCCTCACTTCCCCATTGTTCCTGTTGTAATTCACCAACCATTTATCCATAAATATCTCTCATACTTTCCAATCTATAGAGTTCTTCTCCTCTCCATGGTTACTTACTCTACCTTAATCTCGGTAGTTATCCTGATAGTATCTGGCATGTGGGAGGCTTCAAAGAAAACATCTATGTATAAGAAAAAAATGCAAATAGCTGTTCTGATGCTATGGAACCTTGTGCTTGCTTCCTGTCAATTTTTGACATTTAATCACTTTTAAGTGTATATTTCAACTTTATTCATTATGTTCTCACTTTATGTCATGAAGAGGATATTTGAATTAATAATTTCTTGTCCATTCATCTAATTCTCACCTTTAAATAATCCCACTTATGTATTTGAGTGTTTGTTTACATATGTTTGTTCAACATGTGTGTGCCTAGCATCCACAGAGGAAAGATCAAGGTATCAGGTTGCCTGGAATTGTTGTGATGGTTAGCTGTGAATGCTATGTTGGTTGTAGAAACAGTTTTCTTAACTACTTAACCTTATTGTCAACTCCTTTCTTTCTTCCCCATCTCTATTCCTAATTTTCATAATGAAAGTAGATATAGGCCTGCTATGGATGTGTTGTATTTGTTTATGCGATGGAACATTTGTTTAATGGTACAAAAATGTGTTGCAGTTTTTCATGTTATATCTGTGTTACTTTGCCTGGGTAAAACACCTGATTAATCTGATAAAGAGCTGGATGGGCAGTAGGTAGGCAGGGGAAAGGGTAGGCAAAGCTAGCAGTCAGATATAACTAAAAGGAGGATGTATGAGCATGCCCCCCCCCGCCAGCGGTCTTGTCCTGCTGCCATGCCAGCCCCCAATAACACGCAGAGACTCTGTATTTGACAAAACCCTGTTGGCTAGTTACTATCATTGCTTATGTGCTAGCTCTGTCTCAATGATTAACCCATTTCTACTATTCTAAGTATTTCCACGTGGCTCATCTTATCTGTCAGAGTGGCTGGCTGGCATTCTACCTCTCCAGGCTCTCCATCTTGACTCCTCTTTACTACTTCCTCTTTCCTTCCTTGTCTCCTAGCTCCATCTATCTTGCTTTCCCATTGGCCAATAGGGTTTTATTCATTAACCAGTATGAGAAACATATTTACAGAATAACATCTCACATCAGGAAGAGAATTTGGGAACAGAGATGAAGGATCAAGAAAAAAGAGGGAGATGGCATTTCATCCAGCCAACCAGCCACATAGCAAGTCGTGCAACAGGAAGTAAAGAGAGGTGTGCATAAATATAGAAAAATAAATACTCAGAGGCAAAAGATTGAGGGGATAATGTAAGTTAATAAAAGTTGCCTAGAAACAAGCCAAGCTAAGGCTGGGCATTTATAAGAAAAAATAAGGCTCTGTGTGATATATTTCGGAGCCCAGTGGTGAGGCTTCCCAATGGGGGGGAAAAAGAGAGAGAGAAAAAAAGAAAAAAGAAAATAAGTAAAAAAGAAATCACTACATAGACCTATAGACCTCTATTTTATTAGATTTTGTGTCTAATGCTCACTACATTTGAAACAATTATCTTACCTTTGTCATTGATGAAAATGACATTGCTTTATAGACAGCCTACACACAGAATAGAAGGATTTCCAACATGCTTCCCATGTCCTCACATGCTGATCACATGTACTGCCACAAGTCCATTCCCTACATCCACAGAAAGTTTATGTTTAATCCAAATAAAGCATGGAACAATCTTGTTCTAAAAGGCATAGTTTATTAAATTAAATATTCAGTTCCAGACAAGTTGCCTCCCTGTAAGTTATTATCCAGCTATGTCCCCCGTTACACAAAAACAATAGAGGAGAACACAATTATTCTTGGTTACCTACCATAAGTAGAATGAAAGACCCCCTTGCTGAAGACATACCATGCTTTTGTTGTAGAGCATATGTACCTCATTACAGAACTGCCAGGAGACTCCCAAATGAGTTTAGAAAATTACAAATGTGAAAACCAGAGTTCCTTTGCTGTATGTTATTACCCTGACATATTAAATAGAAACAAATGCATTGCACTTGCATATATAATGAGGTTTTATAGAAAAAAAAAAGGATCATTTATATTAGACTTCTCAGTAAAATCATGCTAGGAATAAGAATGAAAGTGTTCTAAATATGTCACTTTTTGATTTATCACTCTCAAATCTGATCATATACAAATTAATACTTCAATTGCTTCAATATGTGCTTGAATTTAAAATATGCTTTAAACGATTTATTAATCTCCTTAGAGTAAATATGTCCCTGTATTGCCTTTACTTCTTAGGAAAATTTGTCTTGCTGTTGTGAAATTAACAAATAGCCTATAGCAAGCAAAGACTTTTATGTTGATAAAGTTGTAGTACGAATTTTCAGTGATGAATCATCATATTACTCCTATAGTTATTTTTTCTTCTAATGCATTAAAGCTAAATGCAATTGGAGCAGAATTTAAGGCCGTTGGTTGTGGGAAAGGTCTTCAATTTGCTCTTTCTCAGCATGGTGTAGACTTTGATCTTAATTTTGCAACATATCACATCTAGCATCAATAGGGAATCTGAATTGTCATTAGTTTGCCTTGTAGAAGATTCCCCAAATAACAATCTTATAAAGGAAAAATATGCCCTAATACATCTATTTAAGAAATGCCTTTTAAGGGTAATTTGGAAGGTAAGGGTCTAGTTATATATAGACTAAGTGATCTGAGAAATCTCAAAGGACATTTCCAACATTCACACTGAAGACTTCATAATCAAGAAATGAGAATTATGAGTCAAGAGACATCTAAATTCAACTATGAAGATTCCATACAAGGTAGATGTTAAAAAGTATTTCAATTTTCATCTCAATCATCACTCTCAATGCTTCAAAAATGGAATGTAATTACAGTACTAGTCTTTTGCTCTCCTGTAGTAAATTAAATTTCTATCCCACTGTAAAGATAAAACTTACATATCTTATTCCGTCTAATTGACTTTCTTTCAAAAAATAATTACATGTAAACAAAACAAAACAAACAAACAAACAAAAACCATACCAAGTAACAGTTTCTCCTTTAATGAACACTATAGTTAATACGTCAATGTGCTTACCACCATGACACCTGCTGCACTAAGGAACAGTAATTATAATGACTATCATCCAGTGCTCCACAAATAGTATATGTCCATCATTATCCCACAGAAGACCTAAAGACTGAAAAAAAAAAGCTAATTAACTCTCTTGGAATAAGGTGTTGATGCTATGTTTCCAAAGAAAAGACAGATATTTAAAACACCCACTCTCATACTTTCACCTACTAACTCATGAAACTTTTCTGGAAACAAATGAGAAACCTGTCAGTTCAGAAATCTCAGCATTGATGCATTTTGGAGAAATAGCAGTTTGGTTTACAGGCTGCTTCCTCATTTGATGAATGCCATGGATTTTAAAAAAAATACAAGTCTCAAACACTGCATGGAATTTTGCCTTTACACTTGGTTACTCACCATAAATAGATGTGAATTCCCTGTTACTGAAGACCCTACATACTTTATTTGGTGATATCTTGTTTGTACAACTATATCTTGTTACGAGTAGGTTTTTATTCCTGCCAGCTTGGTCCCTCAGCCGAGCCAGACCTAATTAATACACAGAGACTCTGTATTAGATATAAATCTGTTGGCCAGTTACTAGTTTCTTATTGGCTAGTTCTATCTTAAATATTAACCCATTTCTATTAATCTAAGTGTTTTCATGTGTTCTCATCTTACCAGAGAGTGGGGCCAGGGTTCTGCTCTCTCCAGTCTCTCCATGCTGACCACCCCACTACTTCCTCGCATTCTCCTTGTTTCCTAGTAGCACCTATCTTGCTCCTATTGACCAACAGTGCTTTATTCATTAACCAATAAGAGAAATATATTTACAAAATGGCATCTCCCATCAATATCTTGTCTGAAGATCAGAGAGTAGAACTTACCACCAGCTACCATAGAGGTCTGGAGGTCTGTATAGACAGATAGGAAATGAAATCGATGGATTGAATCTGGAAGTGAAATGGCTAGTTGGGGACAGGATGTGAGATTGCTGGGCAGAGAGAATATGTCGGAAGAAGGACACAGGAACTCATTCTCTTTTCCATTGGGAATCTATTAAGGTAAATGTGGCATTGGCTTCCTCTTTCTTCACTCTCTCATCTCTCAATATTTTCCTTGATGTGACTGCAGGTTGTTATTATTTAGACCTATTAAAACTCCACTTA
Organism: Cricetiscus sungorus; assembly: GCA_030556225.1. Classification (NCBI taxonomy): domain Eukaryota; kingdom Metazoa; phylum Chordata; class Mammalia; order Rodentia; family Cricetidae; genus Cricetiscus; species Cricetiscus sungorus. Next base: position 50,125,132 of record JANBXA010000741.1, read on the forward strand.
CAACTTTCGGTATACAACCTGAGAAATGAATCACAAATTGACCAGAATACTATCCCTGTTGTCTAGCTTTCATAGTGATGGAAGGTGATAGGCACTTTGCTGGAGAATGGATTATATCAATATCTTCCCTGGTTCAAAAATCTGCCTGCTACAATAGGGATATACTGGTCAAGTTCCTAATAACGTAATAATGGCTAAAGTAGTTCACTAAATGGACTGATTAAGATTTTGTTAACCTGACACAGATGCTCTGGAAAAGGAGCCTCACACGAGAGATGTTCTCCTTCACACTGCCTGCGGGCAGTCATTTCTTGAGTGATGATTGTTGTTGAGGTCCCATAAATATGGGGTGGACCCATTCCTAGGCAGGTGCTCCTAGGTAATATAATAATCAGACTTAGCAGCCATAGAGAGCAAGCCAGCAAGCAGCTGTGCCCCTTGTCCTGTTTCACTTGCTTACTCAAGATTCTTGCCTTCAGTTCTTTCAAACTTTCCTCTCCATGATGTTTTTGTGCAACATTTTACCACAGTAAAAGAAAGTAAACCATGAAGTAGACGGTCAATTCCATTCATGTCAATAATCTTGAAGCATTGCTATTGCAGATCACATTTATGTATATCAGTAAGCATTTGTGTGATATCAGGTTACATGCTGTCACTTGTGCCAATCCCTAGCAAACTGTAATAGCTCCATATCAATATAAGAAATGACGATTGAGGACTTACACCTCAATGTAAGAGATTATGTACATAAGTTCATTTTACATGGATCATAGCTTTAAAAATGCTAATGTAACTCAGGAAATAGAAGCAGGCTGATCTCTGTTAGTTTGAGGTCAGTCTGGTCTACAGGGCAAGTTCCAGAACAGGACCCCAAGCTACACAGAGAAACCCTGTGTAGAACAAACAAACAAACAAACAAAAGCTAATGTTGATGAGCCTACTATGTTGTGCTTACTTGACCAGGGTTTTGTATATAAATGGGTGCTGATTTCATACACAACACAATATTCGTATACAACACAAATATTTAGAAACCTTCCATTATATCAGTTATGTTGTACATGGATTAGACATGCAAAGCTATACATACTCTCACATGTTGTGTTCTCCCTTTTGACACAATCATTATCCATAAATAACAATGATAACCAGAAGCACATATTGTACCTATGAGATCTGAATTATGATAAAATCTGTTACAGAGTTCCTCTTGCATAGGATGCCCTATATAGTCAGATACCGGTTGAACACACTATTTGCAAGATAGACAATTAATTAACTTAATGAAAATAAATCATAGTCCCTTTCCTCCTCTGAGAAAAGTTAGATAGTCATTGAAAGAACTACAATATATATCAGGAGTAATTCAAGAATAAGGGAAAGAAAGTAAACATCTTTTGTGATAGCAAAAGTTAATAAATACATATTTTTTAAATTGTAATTAATTATAATAATTTATATTTTCTTATAAATGTATGAATTTTCTCAGGACAGCAGTAAAGGAACTAGAAAATGGCAATTTTAATGAAGCATTATTTTCAAATATAGTTAAATGTTTTACAAAAGGAAGCATTATTTCAGAATAAATTGAAATATTATTATATATCTTTTAATCCTTCATATTGTTTGCTAATTTTTATGTTTAATTATTGATTGATATTCCTCCTTTCCTACCTCAGAATTGTCTTTATCCATAGATATTGAATTTTCTCAATATTTTAATATTACTAATGGTTCTTGGTTTTACATTTTTACCATTTTATTTGTTATTATATCACAAATAAATTATATATTATATAAATTATATATAATAATTAAAAGCAAATTATAACTACAAATTTGTAATTATAATTACAAATTTAAACATTTTTTTCTTTGTTATGAAAGTTACACTGTTACAAATATTCTTTTTATTATGAACAAATTTGCAGTAACTTTTTCCCCAAAGTTTGATCCACCTCTATTTAATTTTTTAAATATATTCTTATTTATTACTTGTAAACTTCATGTTTATATTATGCATTTTTTTCAATTCAACCAACTCTTTTTGCTTTGAATCCTCCATTGGGCACTGGAGCATGCTTGACCAGTTTCAGCTTGCTACTGGTCTGGTCCCGCCTCCACGCCAGCCCCAAATAACATGCTGAGACTCTGTATTTGATATAAGGCTGTTGGCCATTTACTATCATTGCTGATGGGCTAGCTCTGTTTTAATAATTAACCCATTTCTAGTTATCTAAGTATTTTCACGTGGTCATCTTATTGGAGAGCAGCAGGCTGCTATCAAGAAGCCTTGCTTGTCTTTGTTCCTTTATTTCCAAAACATTTCTTAAGCTTTTATTAGTTTTAAGTTAAAGTTCTTACAGCAATGTTGGGCGCCAACTGTAGCGTGTATCTTAACAAGATGGGCAGTGCTGCAGGGTTCCTGCTTCATGAAAGATTCTGCCAGACACACTATGGCCTATGGGCTGAAGATGGAACATTACAGAAGAACTTCAGGTTACTGTCCAGGCAGTGAGTTGTCTCTGTCATTTCTAGAGTTCATATATTATCCTGCTTTGGTCTTTGAAGGAGTTGAAGACAGATAGTTATGGTTATGGTTTTCCTTAGGATTAAAGATAAGTTACATATAGTACTTTAGACTCACAAAGATAGGATAGTTGATATTTTCTTTAAGTCTTACAAAATGCTAATGAACTAAATATTGTTAACTGTGATTCTTATTTGATAACTGTTGTATGGTATATTTTGCAATATTAAAGTTAAAACCCTTCTCTTTATTTTAGACAGAAAAGAGGAGATGATGGGAGATGTTATTTTGTAAATATGTTTTTCATACTGGTTAATGAATAAAGCACTGTTGGGCCAATGGGAAAGCAAGATAGGCGGGACTAGGAGACAAGAAAGAAAGAGGAAGTAGGAAGGAGGAATCAGCATGGAGAGCTTGGAGAGAGCAGATGCAGGCCCGCTGCTCTCAGGTAAGATGAGCCACGTGAAAATACTTACAATAGTAGAAATGGCTTAATTATTAAGTAAGAGCTAGCCGGTAAGGAATTAGGAAGTGGCTAACAGATTTATATCAAATAAAGAGTCTCTACATGTTATTGGGGGCTGGCTTGGCAATGGGAACAGACTGGTGGCAGGCAGGCTGGCAGAAAACATACACACTACAGATGGCATTCTATTACAAGCTATCTTTGTTAGGTAGCAGGGCAGAGTGTATGACACATGTTTGTTTTGTTATTTTCTCAAACTTGGAACATTTTCTCATGTATGGAGGTGACGTCCTAGCATTTAAAAATGAACCTTATAAGGTTACAACAGTAAACAAGTCTGAAAACCTTCTGGTATTTCATGGAACTTACAGGATTGCATGGCCTCTCTTCTAAATGATTTAAACTGTAATGACTGCTGTGGAGTGGCCAAGCTGATTGCAAATTATTGTTAACCCAAGAAGCAAACTGAATTACTGCTTATTATAAAGGAAGAGTTTTGGTTTCATTAACATTTACATTTTTTTATGTAGCATTTTTATCTTGTTATGCTTCATGAAGATTTGTTATTTTTAATTGCCTTCAGTTTGATTTTATCTTTCTCATTTGGTTTCCTTAAGAAATTACCTCCCCCCTTGGGCTGGAGAGATGTCTCAGCTGTTAAGGCTAGGCTCACAACAAAAAAACATAAGAAATGGGCCCCCCCAGACTGAAAGCTGGGAAACCAGCATTGGTTTGACTCAGAACCCCTGAATATGGGTCTCAGCTAGAAAGCCTGGGCAGTCTAAGGAACCTCTGACTGTGGAACCAGGATGTATCCCTGGTGCAGGAAAGGACATCAGGAGCATATTTCCCATGGAGGCATACTCCCTTTACCTAGAGGCCAGAGGGAGGGCCTTGTCCCTTCTTCAAATCACTTGATAGATTTTGTTGTCCCATCCTGGAAGGCATCACCCTCCCTGTGGAATGGAGGGCAGATGTTATGGGAGAATGGTAGGAGGCATGGAACGGAGGGAGAGGGAATTGGAATAAAGCAAAAAAATTAAAAGAGAAAAAAAAAACAAAAAAAAAATAAAAGAAAAAATTGTTTCCCATAGATATATGGTCTATTGTATTGAAACCTTTTCTGTTCTTTTGGTCTTCACGTTCTCTCTCTCTCTCTCTCTCTCTCTCTCTCTCTCTCTCTCTCTCTCTCTCTCTCTCTCTCTCTTTCTCTCTTAATAAAATCACTTAACAAATACTAAATTTGGTCAGAACACCATGTTTTTCCTATCTTAAGTTTTATATGACTGTTGTTTGTGCTCATTATTAATTGCAGTTTATAGGTTCAATTATGCTATCAGTCTAATTTTAAGTCATTCATAGAATTCCTCACAACTGTTCTTCTTAGCAAGCTTTTAATAATTTGTTTTCACTTCTCAGACAGCCTCCTATGTTATTTGATTTGTGCCATATATAGTGAGACCTAATTAATCAGTAATGTGAATTATGTATTCATATCACTTAAGTGGTTATTATTTAAAATTGAATTATAAAATCATTTTTTGTTTCCGTGATCTAGAAAATAGTACCTAAACTAAAGAAAAATTATTACTGAGAATAATATAATTTTATTTACAATAATTCATAATTAACATTTTGTTTTCCTTGATAGTATTAATTTATGAAACAAAAACATTTTAGAACTTCAAATATTAATGATATAATGAGTAGTGTATTAGGGAATTCCATAACATACTACTATAGCCAAGGCATCTGCATACCAAGAGATCACCTGTCACCTCTCAGTCATTTTTGAAACGGTGATGAAGGATTCTCTGTCTGGGCCTGAGATGGAGGCGACTTTCCTTCCACTGCTTCACATGGGAGTCAGGCAAGCAGTGCTGGTTCAGAGCAAATGCTCTCTAGGCTACAGAATCATCACTTACTTCTATTAACTCTTCCTGTACCTCACTCTGAGTACAGCCACCAAGCACCTTGAACTAAAACAAACCAATGAAAAAGGTGTCTACTGAAAATTCTAGGATTTAGACAAGTAACATTACATTTATCCTCAATTAGTTTATAAAAATGATTCAAATAATTTAGAATATGTCTATACGATATGATTACATGATGTGTGATTCTTTTAAAAACGTCATTCAGTTGCATTTTCTGAACATAGTGAAATGTAAAACTGAGCTGTACTGCTAGAGAAGCAGCAGAGTAGCAGAAAAGAGGATGTGGATGCTTCAGGATTCAATCATCAGGAAGCACACAAAATGGTCACCCTTATTCTATCTAAAGAAAATTAATTCTTTTTAATGTTTATTTGTACATTTTGTATAATTTTACTAACTATAGCTAATGAGACACATACTTGACAATATCATTGATAATTATAAAGCAAGTGATTAAAAGAATATATATATTAAACTTTTTATTTTACTTTGATATTTTTCAGATTATAATAAAGCTGCAACATTGGCAAGGGCAAAATACCATGAGTGAATTATCTAAGTTAATACCTTAAATACACTAAATAATATTTATAAAAACAATATTAGGAATCTGACTTTTAACAAGTTAATGTAAGCTCACATAGTAAGAAATATATGAGATATGATATAGAGAACAGGATGATTATACTGTCACCTAGTAAATTTCAGTTAGTTGAATAGCATCAATTACATTAAAATTATGAGTATTATGCACATTACTTCTGCAATATTTAGTTGTGGTTGTATATTTATACTTAATATATGATGTATATTATAAAAGTAATAGTGTATAATATGTAATAAATAATTTTATTATAATATATGGCATGAATATGAATAAATATATATGTAATATTTAAGAGAAAAACTATTGCAATCTAACTGCATAATTATTTAATGAATATATCAGATTATAGAAAATCCTGTAGACATTCTACTTGTATATTATAATTCACATCAAGAAATCATTCTCCTTTTACCAACGCATAAACAAAGGACGGTTGGAATAATGGTGAGCCAGCCTTTGCAGAAAGAAAAATAAATACAATTATGTGAAACTTTTACAGAATGGAATCATAGCAGAGTCAAGTACACTGAATTTTCTAGAAAATTGGATGTCACTCTAGAGATTTGAAATGAAGGTATTAGATGAACTGGGACAAATATGAACGGAAAAGATGTAAGGCAGCAAGCAAGCCGGCAACAAGATCGAAGCCGGCAACAAGATCGGAAATAAAAATCTAACATGTAACTGTAGATGGAATGTGTGCTACTGCAGGACCTGTGGGGATATTTGAACTGAGTGACGCAAAGCTCCCACTGGACTCCACAACTTGTATTTTTGCTGAAAAAGAATCTCCTAAAGCTAGAAAGGAAGTTAGTGGATATGAGACATGGTTACTGACAAAAGAGAAGGATAAATTTTGTGGAGCTTCCTGATGTATCTAAGAGATTTATGCACATTGTTCAACACTAAAATAATTTTATATAGCAAGTGTATGTTTGTCATATAATGATGGAAACTACTAAGCCTACAGTCCCTTCCTCCAGTAATTTTGGCTGTAATGCAAATATATAATTAAAAGCTGATGTGGAAATATTTTATTTGGCCAAACATGTATTTATTAAAAATAATAAAGAGAAACATTTCTGACTTAGAATTAAAGAAGATTTTTATGAATACAGTAGAAAAGGCAAACAGAAGGAAAACACATGTATACAAACACATACAAAAGCATATGCACGCAAAAGCATAATACATATGTGCTTACAGAGACCCACAAATATACACATACAAGCACAGAAATACAGGCAGACATACACACGCAGACACATACAAACAGAAACACACAGAGGCACATATACACACACATTCACGAGACAAACTGACACATGCACGCAGAAATACACACATGCAAACACTCAAGGATAGACACACAAACACAAAGACATGCATTTGAGCATACTGAGAAACACTAAAGAAAATACTCACATTCAGGCACACAAACACAGACACAGATACAGACACAGACACACATATATATGCACACAGAGGCACATATGCGAACATGCACACAAATACACACATTCTCCCATAGACAAACAGAATCATACTCTCAAATCACATACACTTTCATTCACAAACACAGAGAAAACATTTTTCCAAAGATTTTATGAGACAGATGATGTAAAGTGAAATTTCTTAATTTTAGCCCCAAATTACACAAGGGAGGAAGATGTACCTGCAAAATAGTCATCAACCTCAAACTTCATCATAGACCCAGATACTATGGATTTAATAATGTATATGCTCAAATTATATATTTAGTGTTTATTTCCTTATATAATTGACATTACATATGTCAATTATAAAATGTGTATGGATGGAAAATTATCCTCAATTCCAGGCACTATTTTTTAATATTCCATTGTAACCTGTGTAAGAATGCTCAGGATAACACTGCATAATGTAGAACTAAATCTTTATTCTTGTCACATATAGATTTGTCATAGGGACATCTGCTAGCGCCAAAGTAGAATACTGTAAAAGTTTTAATCTCTATAGATTTTTGTCAGTTTTCTCATCATCTCCAAGGTCATAATTATTCAGAAAATTGAGAACTATATTACCTAAGGAATTCGCAGAGATCACATAGTGTAGTCACTTTAATACTGTAAGGTTTAACTTCTTATAAAATTAGAAATTCTCACAAAGACTAAACCCAACAGAAAGATGTATTCTAGCTAAGTTAATAAAATTGCCCTACAGCTATGATCTGTAAGATGATCTGATGGGAATTAAATATGTCACTTTGTTCTTTTCTGAAGAACTAGTATCTTCTAAATTTTTAAAGTTAAAACGAAATCTTGCTTAAAACTTTACATTTGAATGTCAGTATAAGACATTTTAAATCTTTAATACAGGTTGTATAAATCCATGTTTCTGTATACAATTGGACCCTTTAAATACAATATTTAAATCAAATTAGTATTAAAATAGTAATCAGATCTTACTTTGGAATGAAGACACTGCAATAGGTTTTACATTACAAAATATCACCAATCTATCAACAATGCCATTTTGGTTATTAATTTCCTTGGTAAAATGGTATAATTTTTAATTAATTTTTATTTGTTTTACTTCCAACTGCAGCTTCTTGTCCATTCTCCCCTGGAAATCACTGCTCTCTATTCTCTCTCTGCCTCCCCCTACACATTTACTCCTCTTGCATTTCTAACCAGAAAACTCCAGGGCACCCATGTTTATTTTCAAATCATAGTATAACAAGTTGTAGTAAGACTGAGCACCTCGCTTTGTATTAAAGCCATTTAGTAAAAGAGATGGAGTTCCCTAAGCAAGGCAATCTAGTGGAAGTGTTAGGTTCCCAAAGGCTGGTAAATAGAGACCATCCCTGCTCTCACTGTTAGGATTACCACAAGAAGATCAAGCTACACCGCTGCTGGATATATACAGGGGGCATAGGTTAGTCCTATGAAGTCTTCCCCATTGTCACTCCAGTCTCTATGAGCTCCTACAAGCCCAAGTAAGTTAATTCTGTGGGTTTTCTTGTTATGTCACAGGAGATCACCAGTTCAGGTTACAAATACCCTTTTGCTACAGGGTCTTAGGGTATGGTCATCCTTGGGGATTCTGGGAGGTTCACTTGCACCATGTTTCTGCTTGACCTTTTCTTTAGATCTTTCCTTTGGCCAAAACAAAGTATAAATTCTATCATACTAGATATTGCATCAGAAAATGATAGTGTGGCCAGGCGTTGGTGGCGCATGCCTTTAAACCCAGATTTAGGAGGCAGAGGCAGGCCAATTTCAGTGAGTTTGAACCCAGCTTGGTCTATAGAGTGAGTTCCAGGACAGGCTCCAAAACAATACAGAGAGATCCTGTTTCAAAAATCAGACAAACATACAAACAAAACAAAAACAAACAAAAAAAGATAGTATGTGTTCTCTTATTAAGAAAAAAAAGAAATGTATTATCTAATTAAACCATTTATCAATGAACATTTCCTTGAAAGTGTCTAAGACATAATTAACTTGATCGAACTAACATGAATGACAACATCGTGTTGTCCCCTACAATACTGAGATTCACTTATGTATAGTCAATTCAGATGCATGGTGATGACAAGACACTAATAGTTATAATGACACATTACTGGAAAAGTTGGTGTTGACCTATTTCCAAACTCACAATTTCTTTACTTCTGCCAATATGTCACTATTTTCTTCTTTCCAGTTTCAGACCACCCAATGCACAGAGGCTCCCAGCTATGGAAATTCACACCTCCATACAGGCATTAATGCACTTCTGAGGTGGCAGAGAGCTGGGAAAAAGACTGAGCTAAAAAGAGATTTTAATCCAGCTGAGAGAAGCTGTGAGCAGGTGTTCCTTTTTCAGTGTGGGAGAAATCGGAAACCTTTAACTCCTGTTTAACAATCATGCCTGTGTTCTGATATTTCATCCTTGCCCCCATTTGCTCAACTCAGTATTGAAAGTGAATTAGAGTTAGGAATAGTATTGTAATCTTAATTTTATTTTGTTATTTTAAGCTACATGGGGAGAAAAATGTGTGCACTGAATTTTTTGATATTTGCAAGACTATATCCTACTGTAATTTTTTAAAAGTTTCCTTATGAAAATCCATCTGATTTTTAAAGTGTTCAGTAGTTATTTCTAAGGAATGTGGTTTAGCCATTTTACATATCTTTATGCATTATTATTATTTATTATTTTAGACACTTGTAAAATAGTTGTCAGTCTCCTCTAGAAAGTATTAGTATTTAGATGTTGTTTGTAGTAATGATTGAGTTTAATTGAGGTGAAGATTTTAATAGAAATAACAAACTTCACTGATTTACAAACTCTTGAAAAATTGGTGTACAACATCATATCCAGTTAAATTAATTACTATATTCAGTGAAGGGATAATCACAGGAAGAAAGCAGTGGGGGAGTCTCTGACTCTTGTCTGTTATTGAGGCTCTTTTCCTCCTACTCAGTTGCTTCCTGCAGCCTTGGTATGATGGTTTATGCCTAGTCTTCTTACATCTATTTATGCCATTTTTCCATTGATATCCCTGGGAAGTCTGTACTTTCCTGAAAAAAAAAAAAACTGAAAAGGGGAGGTTCTGAGGGATTAGTCAGAGGGTCACAGGAAGGAGTGGGATTTTTAGGAATTACAGTTTGAGAGAAGAATAAATAAAATGAAAACTTTAAAAAAGGAAAGTTATAAAAGATATTTTACTCATAAAGCTAAATTCCAGAATAAATAGTAAACATCAGAATTCTGAAGGAAAAAACATAATCTTTGATTCTCATGTTTATAACCTGTAATGGGTGAATTGACAAAGCATATACTTCCCACGCTGGATATGTCCTTCAGTGCCCTCTCAGCCTGCTCGAATTTCATGCAATCTCCTTGTCTTATCTATGTCCCTGGCCTCCTGACAGCCTCTGCCCCAAACCTAAGTCATTTAAAATCAAAGGTCGCACACTGTCCCTTTAGGAATAGTTTTAGATGCTTTTATCTTTGAAGGAATAAAAGTCTATACAAGGAAGGACAGGTATGTGTTGGTATTTTGGGTCACACTTTGAGGATTCAGTCCTTCACTGTGAGGGAGGCAGAGGAGGAGGGATGTGAAACACCCAGTAACTCTGGCTACAGCCACCAGGCTGAGAAGCAGTGAAAGACCCAGCTAAGCTCACTTATTCTTTTCACTGAGTGGTTGTTTCTGGGCTATGAAGTAAATTCCAGTCATCCTAACTCAATTGAACTAATCTAGAACAATCCATCTTCCATATGCCCCATAGTGATCCTAAATATCAAGTTTGAAATGAGAAAGTTTGAGAATTACACTTAAGTTTCTTGCAGGAGGCTTTATGCTTGTGTGCTTGTTTTACTTTGTTTTGTCAGTCAGGTTCTTGTGAAGAAATATAGGATGCAGCAGGGCATTGAGGTCCCACACCTTTAATCACAGCACTCAAGAAGCAGAGGCAGGCAGATCTCTGTGAGTTTGAGGCCAAGAGTTCCAGGAAAGGCTCCAAAGATACAGATAAACCTCCCTTCCCCCAAAAAAAGAAAGAAAGGAAGAAAGGAAGGAAGGAAAGAAGGAAGGAAGGAAGGAAGGAATGGAGGAAGGAAGGAAGGGAGGAAGGGAGGAAGGGAGGAAGGAAGGAAGGAAGGAAGGAAGAAAGAAAGGAAGGAAGGAAGGAAGGAAGGAAGGGAGGGAGGGAGGAAGGAAGGAAGGAAGGAAGAAAGGAAGGAAGGAAGAAAAAAGAAAGAAACCCAGGATGTCTGCATCCTTTTGTTCAAGATATGAGAGGAGAAAACTTGGTACAAATTGTTGGTACAACTGGTGTTTACAAGGAAGACATCAAATCTTCACTACAGTTTCTGTGAGAGACTAAGAAGACAACTTAATAAAACATAATGCTTGATTTCATTCTCTTTTAAATTCTTGGCCCCCTTTCTCTTAATTGTTATTGCATTTAAATACGTATTTATATTGCATGCATCCTTAAAAGTAAACTGTTGTGTCTATATAATGTTACTAGAATATATGTTTTTAAGGGTGACCATTTACCCTGGATAGTCACTTGGCATGCTCTTCCTTAGGGATCTCTCTCACTCCAAGCCTTACTCATTTCATATACTTAATTATGTAGCATTGAGTCCTCATGGGCATTCCCCCTGTAGTTTGACATCATCAATGATGTTTAGCACACATGTAGGTGATCATGTTGGTGCTAGTGATAACATAGTTATTGGATGAAAATCTACCACCACTGGCTTACCAAACCAGTGTAATAATCCTTAACAGCAATCTATAGACCTCTGTCCTTATGCCTCCAGATAAGCGTATCTTTCACTCCTCATCAAAGAAAGTTCCCTTCACAGCAGATGGAGTTTACTATAGAACAAAACCAATCAATAATATGCTGACTTGTAGAATCCACTTCCAACAGTACATCTGTAAAAACACTCACATCCTACAGCTTAATGAACATTGCTGAAGCAGAAGAAAGAAGATTGTAAGAGCCAGAGAGTCAAGGAATTTTCAGTGAGAGCATGTCTCCTGGTAACATCTGAAGTTATACCTGTAAAATCTCATCAGCAGGTTGAATCATAACTTTAAAAACATGAACATTATGCAAGATTTAACTATTTTTTTCACTTCCTAATTTTTCTTATATTTTTGTTTAATTTTTATTTTTTTTTATTTTCTATGATTTGCATAAATAGTATTATGTTCAGCCATAATATTTTCAAGCAAAATTTATTACTTTAATTCTCTAACAATTTTCATTGCTCAGCTATGAACCTCTCTTGTACCTTTATATATATATGCCCTCCCATGAATATCTTTCTAGTTTCATGGTTCCTGTGATTTTGTTTTTTAATTAAACTCCACACTGGATGTTCTCTCATCAACTTCAATGGTCTTCTACTTTTGTAGTTTTTCCTTCAATTATATTATTATTCTTATTAGCAAAATATAAGGATAGTAACACTGCATGTTGATGATATTACATAAAAGTGAAAAACATAAATAAGTAAGTAGTTGTAATTATTGACTTAACCATCCATTTTTCTTGTATAAACATGATAATATATTACTTTTACTACACTTGACAAGTATTACTGTGCTTGGGTTCTCTGTGAAATCAATATGAGAAATCACTTACAAAGACACAAACTTCTAAATTTTAAAATCCCTTTTCTTTTTGTTAAACTGGACCTTAGTTACTAAAACAATGGCTTCATAAAGATGATTTTTGCCTATTTCTAAGGATAATTTTACATTGGATTTGAAAACTGTGATCATACTCAAATAAATAAAAATTCAAAGAGATTAAAAAATGAGCTTGTAAGAATAATTTTAAAGTAGGTATATAAACATGCTCTAGTGTTTTGCTTTTCTCTGGCTTTTCACTCTTTTCAACAAGACGTTCCCTGAGACCTGCCCAGAGGAGACATGTCATAGACGAAACCATTGGGGCTGAGCTTTCAATACTTCTTCGGTCTTTTCATCTTTCTTAGCTGTGATTTCCTTTAATTGTCCTCATTCGTTGTAAAGAGAATTTTCTTTGTTTAGAAGTGATGGCTATACTTATCTATGGATTTAAAGATAATATTTAAAATGGAGTTAGGAATTATACTGTTCCAGCAAAGTGGTGTTAATAGAATTTTTACTATGATTTATGTCTTCACTAGCTCCTGGTATTTTCATACATTTCTAATACCAGGAATGAGTCTCATCATGTTCAGTGGGACTCATGTTCTGTTAGATAGTGTTTGGTTATCACCAGTATGTGAGATCTATAGATAAATAGGTGTCACCACTGGGAAGAATTTTTAATGGATTCTCTCTTCTTAGTTTGTGGACCGACCTGAAGAACTCTGATGGAGATTATATTTCATAGAACTGGCTACACCAACAAAACCAGAACAATGGCAATATCAATGGGTATATTTACATTGAAGCAGGATGATCTCATAGGGTGGATGCTCTCATAGGGTCTCATCAATTGATGAAGAATTCTGGACAACTCATTACTGCTGGGAGAGGGAGGATCGCAGAGACGGGACACCTGGTTCATTCTCTAATGCCAAATATCCATGTAACCATAAACAACAGAAAGAAACTCATAAGGTAATATTTGCATAAACAAAAGCAAAATGCAAATGGAGGAAAGATTGTAAGAACTATAGGATCAGGGAAACTGCTGTAACATTGAATCTCCTAGAAATGACAGGAAAGCTTAATCCATAATACTTCAAATTATATGGTCTAAATAAGACTGAGCATTTACAACACTAAAACATGCTCAGGAGGAAAGGAACAACTCAAGGGATCCTAACCCCTAGATAAATAACTACAGATAGCTTAGGACTATCAGCCATAAAAATGTTTTCTATAGATGAAACCCTCAACTGTTTAACTAATATCAAGTGGCTAGATTTGATATTATACACATACAGGAACACCAATCCACCTCTGCACACTGTATTTATATATTTATGCATAACATGTAAATATGGGTGTAACAAATAATACTGAAAGCAAACAATGTCACAGATGTGAATAGGAGTAGGGAGGCATGAGAGAAACCAAAGCATGCAGCAGGAGTTGGAGGGAAGAAGGGAAAGGAGAAATGATGTAGTTATCTTTTAATTTAAACACAAAATATTAAAAACTGTGTCTAGGTGCTTGAATAAATTGAAACCCCTGCTCTTCTTGAATTGATGGTCTGGTTGTGGACTCCAGATGACCTCATGCTTGATTTATCTGTCAAAACAGTTCAATTTTCAATCTTCTGGGAAGCGCTATAAAAGCATATCAAACTGAATTGACTTGTTACAATTATCTACACCATAGAAATCAATAGTATAATAAATAGCATTTTAATAGAATTCTTGTTTCTACTAGAAACTTAGAGCTATGAAACACTCAGAACAAGACAAGATTAAATAATGATCGCTCTCATAAATAAGTGTTATATCTTTACAGAGTGAAAAAATAAGTTTAATTCCCATTAGAGATCTGAGATGGTGTTATAGGTGAGTGTGTAGAAGCATATTCCATTAAGAGTGATTCCCATTTGACTAAATATTATAATTAAATGTTATGGACTGCTAACTTGGAAGCATTTTTTCCCAAAATGGTATTCTGATGATTTTAATTTAAAAATATTCTTTACATTTCAAGTTACTACATGAATACATTTATTTCACGTACAATGCATATGGGTGTGTGTTGCACTAATCAAATTTTCATTTATTCTTAATTTTGACACAAAATTTTATAAAAGTATTCTATATGATTTTCACTATGCAAACAAATAATGAAAAAAAAAACCAGCCATTGCAAAAACCTTCTGCTTGAAGATGATGGGAAATAGTGGTGTGTGTACTCACATTACTCTTAGGTGAATCTAATTATTGTCCTGCTTTATTTTAAGAAAAAACAACATTCAGTAATATGATATATAAAAATGGGTGGTGGCTTGAATAAAAATGGCTTGACGGGGTATGTGTTTGAATGCTTAGTCACCAGGAAACTTTCTGGGAAGAAGCTGTATTCCATTGGTTTGATGTTGTTACTGATGAAGTATATTTTTGCCTTCTCTCTCTCTCTCTCTCTCTCTCTCTCTCTCTCTCTCTCTCTCTCTCTCTGTCCCCTCCTTCTTGACACTGAGGATCAGGATATCAGGATGTATAGACTTCAGCTATTGCTAATTTGATATACTTGTCTGCCAGTCTGCATGGTGATTGTGTACCAACCCTAATGAAGTGTGCAATCCCCTGGTCAAATGTTTGATTTAATAAGAATCTGCTTGGTTATGGTGTCTTCTCACCGCAACTGAGCAGTAACTAAGACACAATAAATGAATCAAAAGTAACTTCCAGAAATCATTACAAACCATTTGTAAATTTCAGAGTAAAACAGATGTGGTAATCTCTCAAGTTTTTCTGGAGTGATAATATTTGAGGTCACAGCTTTGGTTTATTTAAAATATATCTCATTTTTCATTTATTGTGGTCAATTTCAGATGCTTATCATCCTTGTCTAATGATTTTTTAAATAAAAAGCTCATTATTCTTGTCAAATTATTTAAACAATCTTAGGAGATTCCATGACTGACTACTTCAGTATGATAAAATTTGCAAAAGTTAATCTTGTTAATATTTAATCCCCTATGACAAACGTCTGAGACATGATGTTGAATGCACTCACACCACTTCTTACATATACATGAAATACAATTCTCTCAATATTGACCCTGAGAATATTTAAATTTAACTTTGATAATATTTCATATTTGTCTCATCCTAACTTCTAAATTAAGGATTTTCCTTTAAGACTGCATTTAAAAATTATTTCAAACCTCATGTGTCTAGAATATCACCCAAATTTATACACTATTTGATCACCATCAGAAATTATTTACATCAAAGAGATATTTCAGTTGAATTATATACATTATTGTGCTTTTCTTGGTAAACATCCTAAATGTAAATTTTTCAGCATTTGGATATACTCATAAATTATATGTACCTCACTTTGTGTTTACAAAGTGACGCACATTCAACCTCCATTAGATGACATGTTATCTAAAATGTACTATTTATATTTTAGGAAATAAATTTCAAGTTATATTTTTATAAATTTCCTGTGAATTTGGTAATTAATTTACAGTATTTTCTCAGCATTTCCTTTTTGCTTATACATATGTATATATGGATTTTGGATATTTATTGTGACACCCAAGATAATCTCTGGATTCTGTTACTAACAATAATTGTATGTCTGATATCAGCTGAGTTTTAGTTGTCTTTAATATCAAAGAATAATGCTATTCCAATGATCTTAGCCATTAAAATGCTAATTCCATTATGCAAAGAGACCATTTCCTAATTGTTTATCATGCTAACTGAATGTTAACCTTTCTATGGTAAAGTAGAGGAAAAGCTTGCCAGATTACTTCCAGTATTATCTTTATTACCTTTTGCTTTTAAGATCTTTGAATTATTTCCAAAATTTTCACATTGCATATAATTTCAATGTTATAATTTTGAAAAGTCATTGAAACTAATGTTACCTGAAGATGAGTTGAGAGATTACTGACATAAACAAAAGCTGTGATTGTTTTGCTGTATTTCTGCCTGATTGACTGTTTCTGATAATGTGTGTATGAGTGTGTGTGATATTTCATAAATATAATTATAATTATTTATCTTAAATAAGTAAAATTGTATCTTTATTAAAAATTTCCTTTAGAGATATTTATCTTCTTTTTCTTATTTTACATATCGATCCCAGTTCCCTCTCCCTTATTCCCTCCCTCTCTCTCTCTCTCCCATGCTCTATCAACACCCTCCCATCCCACTCCCCCAACTCCACAGGGAGGGTGATGCCTTCCAGGAGGGATCAGCAAATCTGTCAAGTCATTTGGAGTAGGGACTAGGTCTTCCCCACTGCCTCTAGGTTAAAGGACCATCCCTCCATGGGGAATGAGCTCCCAAAGTACTTTTGTGCACCAGGGATATGTTCTGGTTCCACTGATTTCCTCTCCTCCCCTTCTTTGGAGTCACAATGTATTTTCAAAAAACTGATAGGAAAATGTATTAACTTATGTTAAGCTAAATCATTTAATTTCATAAATGATTGTATTCATATAAAATCACATATGTGTGCACAAGAAAGACACACACACACACAGAGAGAGAGAGAGAGAGAGAGAGAGAGAGAGAGAGAGAGAGAGAGAGAGAAATCAACCAAAGGAGAAGATTTAAAGTGTAAATACACAATCAAGTTTTGGAACATTTCCCAAAAATACTGCATGTTTAAGTTGAATTCTGACATGGTGCTAAATTAATTTTCTGTATACTAAAAACAAATCTCTTGGCTTTATTTTCCATTCATGTATTATAGCAAGAAAAAAATGTGATCCTTAATGATCTGGTTTGTTCATTTATAATACTTTAATGCCTAGGATTCAATGTAGTAAGAACATAAAATAATTATTACAACGTGTTCTGAGAGGTATGTTAACAAACAAGCTGTCAAGAAACATGTGGAGTATACATGGTATTTCAAGAACTCTTGGTATTGAAAACTTGGCATGGAAGTACATGCCTGTACACAAGCACTACAGAGGCAGAAAAATGTTGGTTTTAAACTTCAGGCCCATTACGTCCAGATCAGCTAGAACACACTAAGACCCTGTCTCTAATTCAAGTCATCAAAACAAGGTTTATTGACAATGTGAAAATATCAGTGAAAATATTATATGGCAACAATTATTACCGTTTCTCTCTTCATTTATTCATAAGTGAACATTGGCCCCCTTTGTTAATAGATAGAAAATAATCAAAATTATGCCTAATATATTTATGATATCACAGAAAATTTGGGATTCATTACTAGTGTTGATGAAGAAATTTATCCCTATTTTGAATTGTTTGTGTCTATGTTAAGTATAATAATTTTATGTTTCAATCTAACTAAAAAAATATTGCTCAAATATCTCAAAATATGTGGTGGCTCAGTCTTCTATTTTTGATATTCATTCTTCTCGTTGCTTTTGTAGGTTTGACAATGATTTCTATTACATTATTTGATTTGTTTACAAAGTTTATATTTTATTAAAATGCCTTTGTTACATTGGTAAATTTTCCTTCTGTATGTTTTCTTACTCTTCAGTTTTTATATATGCATAAATGCATTGAGTGATTTTTCATATGTTTTAGGACGTGTTGCTGAGTTTGTGTGTTCAGTCTTTCAAAGTAGAGACTCTTATATTGACTGTATCAACATTCTGCTCAGGTCTTAAGTTAATGTAGCATTTTTTATTCCAATGGCATTAGTTACATTCCTTCTGTCTTTGAATCCTTTTATAGATAGTACTCATATGTTTTCTAGCCATCCAGCTCTTTTTTGAAGGTAGAAGACATAATTCATGAATTTGAAAAGAAGAATCATCTGTATAACATGGTGATGTAAATATATAATAGGAAGTCCTATAAGCGATGCTGGGCAGGTGATCAAAGATTGAGCCAGTGTCATTAATGAAATGGATGACATTAAAGAAGACTCTTAGAAAATGTAAATTATTTTAATTTTAATGCATGTATGAGGGGACAGATGACAGATGTGTACTGGTTCATGTGAAGGTCAGAAAATGACATCATTTTTCCTTCATCCAGAATTTGAAATAGTGGGGAAAATCCCAGCATGCATGATGGGAACCAAACTCAAGTCTAATAAGTTAACTCTCCATTACCACAAAAACTAAATGCAAAAACAAAAACAAACAAAACAAAACAAAAACCCACCAGACGTTTAATGCAGACAGTCTTATACTGGAATAATTTGTAATATTCTAGGACCTTCAGAGGTAGATAAGGATGGTAAATTCCTGCCTTCAACTCTTAAAATATGAGGTTACTTTTACTTAGTGGGTAATGCATCTGGTGACACCTAATTTAAAATAATTGACATCTATAATTCTGAGATATAAAGGCCCTAAACAATTATGCTAAATTGAATCTTCTCAGCAAATGATCTCTAAATAGAATAATGAGGCCTATTTGAGAGGACATCTGTTTACACCATGGTTTACTAAATATTGTAAATCTTCTGTTGTAAGATATATTTAGAATGTCTTTAACAATTGCTAAAAAATAGAGACAATTTTAAAAATGAATCTTAAATTGTTATCCTGTGAAAGTAAATCTGTACTAATTAGGATTACCAAAAGAAATAAAAGAAACACAGTTAATTTTTCTAAAAATTTATGTTGAAAATTGTTTCTATGTCAACAGGAATCTATCCTAGATGTACTAGAGAGGAAACTAACCAAGCAAACAAAAATCTACCCAACAAGAGCAAAATCAGAAATTAGTAGCAAACCTGTAATCATCCCAAAGTCACATGCCAAATGCAAACAAAGAAAAAAAACAAAAAATGACCAATTAAAAACATGCAGGGAAATATGATTTCACTAAAGCACAGAAATTTTCCAAATCAGAACTTAAATTTTCCAACATAGCTGATACACATGAAAAAATATTAAAACCAACTATATATTAATATGATAGAATCCCTTAAAGAGGAAATGAATAAACCAGCAGGGAAAATCATATAGAAAGAAATTAAACTGTTGAAGACCTGAAAAAAGAAATAGAGTCAATAAAGAAAATAGAAATTGAGGGAATTTTGGAAAGAAATAATTAGGAATTTGAACAGGAAAAACAGACTGAAGCTTCACAAACAGAACTCAAGAGACTGGACATAGAATCTCAGGCACTTAAGCATATATAGATACATCTGTCAAAGAAAATGCTAAATCTAAAATACTTCTGACATAAAACATCAAGGGAATTTAGAACACTGTGAAAAGACCAAATATAAGGGTAATAGGAATAAAAGAAGGAGAAGAATGCCAACACATAGGACCAGAAAATACTTTTAAAAATACCATGGAGATAATTTTTCTTTTCTAAAGAAGCAAATGCCTATAAAGCTACAAAAAGTACAGAGAGCACCAAATGCACTGGATCAGAAAAGAAATCCACCTTGCACAAAATAACCAAAATATTAAAGGTTCTGGAAAACAAAAGAACATTAAACACTGTATAGCAAAAGACGAAGTCACATGTAAAGGCAGACTTTTAGAATTACTGCTGAATCTTAGTGAAGATTAGAGAAGCCAGAAGAACATGAATAGATGTGACATGGAATCTAAGAGACTGCAGGTAAATATACTATACCCAGTAAAACTTTCAACTATTGTAGATGAGGAATATATGATATTCATTCCAAGAATCAGCTAAATTTAAACATCTACCAAAATGTCTGTCCTATATAATTTTCTAAAAGGAAAATTCCAATCCAATGAAAACTCAGGGAATATAATCTCAGACCAGCAAAATCAAGAAAAGAGATCACACACTCACATTCCCTCACAAAGATATGTACACACAAACACACACACACACACACACACACACACAACACACACCACTGCTACTACCACCAGCACAACAACAACAAACAGAAATAAACAGTCATTTTTCTATATCAGTGGTCTCATTGGCCAAATGAAAAAGACATTGACTAACATAATAGATATAGCGTAATAGAATAGATAGTAGATACAGGCAAAGATTAAAAAAAAAAAGTTATTCCAAACAAATTGACCTCAGAAGCAAGAGCTGCTGCAGCCATTATGATATCTAACAAGATTGACTTTAAATCAAAACTGATTAAAAGAGATGAGTGGAATACTACTTACCCATTGAAATAAAAACCCAAGGTGGCATCTTACTTCTTAACATTTATGTCCCAAACACAAGATCACCCACGAAGTTTGTAAAAGAATCAGTACTACAGCTTGAATGACATACTAACCAAATACACTGATACTTGAATATCAGCAATTGAATATCAGCAATGAACAGGTTTAAACAAAACTAAACCGTTATGTTTAGACAGAAATAAAACAAAACAAACAAACAAACAAACAAAAAACAAAGAACTACTGGAGCTAACAGACATTATTAACCAAATAAATCTAACAGGTATTTACAGAACACTTAACCCAACACAAAGAACAACATTTTTCAGACCTGACCACTGTTTGGACAAATTGCAAGTCTCAACAGATGGAAGCAAATTGAAATAACTCCCTATGTCCTATCAGACACCACAGTTTAAAGCTGGATATGAACAAGAGCAGAACAACAGAATGCTTCCAAACTCATGGAAACTAAATAAAGTTCTACTGAATAAAAAAAAAGTTTCTAGAAAAAATTATGAAGGAAATAATGGTGTTTCTAGAATTCAATGAAAAACAATAGAAACCATACTCAACATACAATACTTAATAAAAGTACTTCTAAGAGGCAAATTCATAGGATTGTCTATATTAAAAACAAATATTTCTTTGTAAGATAAGCATTATGAAAATTCAGAATGTAATCATACCTCCATCAGTATTTCTATCTTAAGGTCTGATGCCACTCTTCATCTTCTATGAAATTTTGTATCCAAAGAAAATATTATGCATTTATCTGTAGATTGGAAAGGCATGGAGTATTCTTGGTTATAAAAATACTCATAGTATGGGAAATTTAGCTTGTGAACATTCACCTCATGGGGAGAAGCTTGGTGCATACCTAAATGTATGCTCCTGTGTAAGTTCTAGAAGGACACATAAAGTTGAGTTGTCTCTGACTAGGTAATATTATTTTTGCATTCTTTGGTTTATTTACTGTAATGCACATAAAAATATATTTAAAAAATCTTCTTTTAAAGCTAAAGAAAAAAAAAAGAAAGACAAAGATTTCTCATATAATAGGCAGAATCTCTTAATTAATAAAACTAGAAATGAAGAGAAACCAAAGAAATCAAGAGACATTTAAGGACATAATTTAATTCCTCCAACAAATTGGAAAATTAAAAAATCTGGATAATTTTTATGATAATTATCATTTGTAAAAATTAAATAAACATCAGATAAGCAATTTAAATTGACCTATAAGCCTTGTAAAATAGAAGTCATTAATAAAATCTTTCACACACACACACACACACACATACACACAACATACAAAACAAAGTATACCCCCCAATAAAACATGTCTAGATAGTAGTAGAATTCTACAGAACTTTTAAAAGTGAAATAACTGCAGTGTTCCTTAAATTATTCAACAAAATAGAAACAGAAGGAGCCAGTTACATTTTATCAGGTCATAATTACCCTATTAACCAAACCACATAAAGACACAACAATAAATGAAAACAAGTTCTCTGAGGGTGTGAATCAGTGGTCTCATATTCATGGCATGCTTTTAGGTATCTTTTTCCCTTGTTGGGTTATCTCATTCAAGTTCAACATGATACTTTTTGATTTCTCTTATTATATTTTGTTGCATTATGTTTTCTATTAGATCTCTGTTCTTTTCTTAGTGATACACAGAAAAGATATGGATCTGTTGAGAGGGTAGATGTGGGAAGGGAGCTTAGATAAGTAGTGGGAGGATAAACTGAAATTCTGTCACTATATTGTATTAAAGAATATTTTTTATAATTGTAAAATTAGAATTAAATACACACACACAAACACACACACACAAACACACATACACAGAGAGAGAGAGAGAGAGAGAGAGAGAGAGAGAGAGAAATACTATCCCCTCCAAAAAAGATGTAATTTGACTAAATCATGAATCAGTTGAAACCTAATTGAAAAAAAAATGTTGAGAGAATTAATAGTTCTACAATTTCAATGAAAAAAAATATAATTTCATTTATGGTTATAAATGAAAGAATATAGTTATAGAATCTAAATACAGTTGAAATAATAATTTCTAAAATACAGAGATATAATATTCAGTTCAGTTTAAAAATACATTATTATTCAATCATCAGATATTTTTAGTGTTCTTACAAGTATATATGCACATGTAGAGACTAACACTTGAATAAGCATAAATATGCTCAAAAGCATGTGTATTTAATGAGGGATGCATGGTGTCTCGAGCTACGATCAGATTTTTATCTCATATCCCGAGATAGGATGCTGAAAAGACACATTGTGCAAAGGGGGATGTCAAGAAAATGACAGATGATCATCACCTACCAAACAAGTGGACATTTAATAGTTGATTTTTGTCTCTCCTGTCAAAAAATTCTTCTGAGGTTTTATGCTTTAAAAAATTGACACAAAAATATGTGGAGGGCTAAAACTTCCAGAAACATGGACAAAATTGAGTCCTATTTTAATTTTTTCTCCAGTTCATTTCCAAATGAAATACATCATTATTAAATGTGTCATGATATATTTGTAACCATAATGATTGCTTGTGTTTATTTTTACATTGCTCTTTTTTTGAGTCTGTGATGATATTGTAAACCTTGAATATGACAAAATATTATACCTTTAAGATATTGTTCTTATTAATTTGTATGTATGAGATTATGTGGTAATTCATTTTATTTCATAAAATGAATAAGGTGGGGAAATTGCACAATTATCTCATGGAGCTTCAATAGCATTGTATTTTTGGCGAAGTTAGGGTTATTCTGAAGAAAATATAATTTTCTTTTCTCCCCAAAATCATAATTACTTTAAATATTTTGTTTCCCTATAAGTGTTTTGAAGTTTCATATTTCATCATTAATTTATAGGAACAAAATATATAACCCCTTAGTTGTACTGGTTACTGTGATAGGTACTCAAATCATCGCCCTTTAAGGTGATCAGATTATTGAAAACTAATATGTATTCTACCAGAGTGTTTTATTCAGAGTTTGTCTTGCTGTGAAGAGACATTTTGACCATGGCAACTCTTTTTTTTTTCTCCTGTTCTTGTGGGGGTTTTTTATTATTTATTTATTTTCTTATTGTACATATCGATCCCAGTTCCTTCTCCCTCCCATGCCCTCAACCCCACTTCCCATCCAGAGACCTACAAAGATGACCCCAACTAACAATATGAGCAATAGTGGAAAGGGTACCTTAAATGCCCTTTCCTGATAATGAGATTGATAACTAACTTATATGCCGTCATAGAACTTCATCTAGTAGCTGATGGAAACAGAAGCAGACACCCACAGCTAAACACTGAGCCAAACTCCTGTAATCCAGTTGCAGAGAGGGAGGAGTGATAAGACAAGGGGCCAAGACCAAGCTACAGAGACACACAGATATAGCTGACCTGAACGTGGAGGAGCTAATGGGCCATCAGGCTGATAGCTGGGAAACCAGTATTGAACTGACTCAGGCCCTCCTGAACATGGGTCTCAGTTAGAAGGCCTGGGCAGTCTAAGGGACCTCTGACAGTGGAACCTGGATGTGTATGTTCACAAAAGTACTTTGGGAGCATGTTCCCCATGGAGGAATACTCCCTTAGCCTAGAGGAAGGAGGGAGGCCCTAGTCTCTACTCTATTGAACTGACAGATTTTGATGATCCCTCCTGGAAGGCATCACCCATGTTTTATCTTTCATATTGAGTCACAAGCCCTTGACATTTGGAATTAATACATAAACTATGTGAAAGGCAGCTAGATATAGTAACAAATATTATAGATTAAATTCATATTTTAAACATTGCAAAATAAGTGTTATGAGAATGAAATATCAACATAAGATTGAAAGCTATACATGATGCATGAAGAGAAAACTAAAGAATTCTCAGAGTAAATGGGATATCCACATAACAACCCCTACCAGTACAGCTCAAGGATAATGCAGAAGAGGAAACAAAACATTGGCAGTCTGAAGAGATAGATGACTACACAGAAACAATATTTTCTTGACACAGCAGATCATACATAAAACCTTTGCAAATCCAAGCTGAAAATTTCCCAACATAGGAGAGAGGACAGAAACAAGAACTCTATGCTGGTAGACGAGTTATTTACAACCATTTGCTGTTGTAGAAGGAAAGTTAGTTTTCTTTAATTGTGTTTACTAGGTATATCAAAATGCAATTTTACATTGAAGTAATTAAATGCCACATTTTAACTTGATACCTCAATTCTTTCATGATTTTTTTCATTAACCTATGCTGGGGATTAATTCTGATTTTGAGGCATTTACACCTAGCCCTAGTCCTTTCTATTTAATACATGGAAGGTATATGAAGGGATTTTTGTTCACAATTATGTTAGCATGTACTTCAAAGCTTACACTGTATTTAATTCCTATAATGTGTATAATTTCTTGCAAGCTTTAATTGCTTAAGGCCATCTAAATGGACAGTTATTACAACTTTATTTTTCAATTAACCTTCGGACCCTCAGATTTGAAATTTTCTTTTAGCGTGTATGATGACAGGAGGACACTGTAAGTTATTTCAAAGTAATTTTTCAGACAATTATTATATTGACAGTAATTTCAAAACAATACAGACATACTTTATTGTTCCTTCCACATTTTATTTCATAATTGAACATTTTAATTATCAAGTTAATGAAATCTTTACTCATTTAAGGATGCAAAAAGAAAATAAATGTGTATAAATTAAAATATATTTCACTTATACAATCTAGGTCCTATATAAACAACATTGAAACTCAAAGGTGCTACATTATTTCTTAATGGTAATTAATTTTTTCATGTTTGAATTGCAAATACGTTTGTATTTGAAGCTGCCTTTTCTTAATATGTGGCTATTCAAGAAATGATGTATGTCAAATCATTATTATCTCTTCCCTTAGAAATCAAAGATAGGCCATTTAGTTTTCTTCCTGTTTCTGTTTAAAAAAGAAGGATCTGCCTTTTTTTCAAGTTTCCTAACCTTTACTCTTTTTTCTCTATCCATAATTGCATAGTGTTAATCAAATATATAATAAATATACACTTACTTTAATGCATGCTAATAAGGAGAGTTTATGTTTTTAAATATGTTAAAATCAGAGGTTGATAAAAGTTTATTTTTAAAAATATTCAACTTGAATGATTTTATATCTGAAAACTTCTGGTTTACTCTTGTAATCTCATATACCACAAATTATGCTCCTATTTTTAAAAACGCCATTGTCAACTCTTTGCAAAAGAAAATATTTAAGGATGAAGCAAGCATAGATTCATAAACATTTAACTCACAAACAAGTTGTTCGATAAATCTTTAATAAAGTTCATTACATTTTAATTATATCTATTGTATGCACATTGCAAATAATTGAAGAATGAATCCTGAACTTGGCAAGACACTGATTTTTCTCCTTTAAATATAATCTAATAACAAATATTAGAATACTAAGTATAGTTTAGATGTTTACTAGTTTTAACATGGTAATGTTGGCATATATAGTAACAGTAAATGATTATGTAAATTATATAATAGAAAACTTTTAATATCCCCTTAATAATATCTGAATACTAACATTAAAATACATATTATTGAAAAATCTCTTGTGAAAAAAATATAACCAGAATCAACAGAATCAGGCCAATTAAAGAAAGAAAATAAATCATAATATACAAATAGATACATATATTACATGAACTATATATTATATATTTAATGTATAATATATGATATATATAAATACTTACATAAAATGAAGCAACAATATTTATAAATTCAACATGCTGGGAACTTATTTCAAGACTATGAAAAGAATTAGCTTAACATAAAATAAATCAAGTTACAAAGTTACCACAGGAGCTCTTCTGAGCAAACTATTCCTTGACGATAAGTTATCTTTACCTTGAACAGAGATAAGAATGAGTATCATAGCAAAGAGAGGAAAAAAATCAAAAGAAGAATATGATAGTATTTAATTACCTCCTGTCCCAATTTTAGTAATGAGAAGATAGCTGCTTTCTGTTTACCACCTATGAGAAAAATGACAAAACAATGATTGAAAGATCATAAAAGCACACCAGTGATTGGAATTTTTTAATGACAAGCATTTATTCCAAGGCCAAAAGGTACAACAAAACAAAACGTAGAAGCAGAATAATCGGAAAATGAAGAATCCAAAACCAAAATGTCATATTTTCAAAATGATATATCTTTAGACTATATGGGTTGTATTGTATTATATCATTATGGGTTCTCAAGAATAACTGTGAAGTGAGCATGTTTACAGTCATGCAGATTTTTACTTATGTCTCTAATGCCTTTTCATATACCCCCCACCCCAGTAGAAATACATATTTGAAAGCTATTACTCAGTTTATTTATCTGGGCCCACACGTCAGTTTCATAAGATTATAAATGTTTGCTATTGTTGTTAATTGGTTTTGTTTTTGACAAATGTCAGTGTTGACGTGGTTACTCCTTCAGCTTGTGTAAGCAACTAACTTCACAAGAATTCCCATCTTCAAGTGCAACAGGAAAATCTCATTTCCTTTCCATGAGGGAGCTCTGCAAAATATAATTAATCATGATTCTGAATATCCCATAGCATTCTTGCTAATCACATTACCTGTGCAAGGGACAGAGTGCCATGTTTATTGGTCTGCTTTGTTTGCAGTGTGTTGAAGTTTTGTAATCCCAAGAACAAAACTGTGAGTCAATCTTCAAATAAAACTGCATCATAAACTTTGTTTCATCTGTAATTTTGTTTCACCTTTCAGCACCATTGTGTGTGAAATTCTGTGCCCATGTGTTGAGTTGAATAAAATGGCCTGGATAAGAACAAATTGTGATGTGAGGCCTTGTATGAGAAGGTGTAGCCTTGTTGGAGGAAGTGCAACACTGGAGGGTGACCTTTGAAGTTTCAGATGCTCAAACCAGGCACAGCGACCATGGCATGCTTCCTTGCTTCCCACCATGATGATTAATGAACTAAACCTCTGAAGGATAAGTCAGCCCCAATTAAATGTCTTCCTTTATAAGAGTTGCCATGGTTATGGTGTCTCTTCATAATAATGGAAACCCTAACTTAGACACACTCACTCCTCTCAAGGTTCAGATATCACTGCAAAAGTTGGAAAGGACTGATTGTAAGGGTCAGAGTCAGTGGATGACTGTTATAGAATGTTATTTTGGGATACAGCGGGACTTGTGTGAATATGATTGATAGAGGTTGCAATAGTATACTCAGGACTACATAGACTCAAGCCAGAAGAATTTCCACCTTTGAGTGATGGCAGAGCACTAGGCCAAACATCTAGCTAAGGAGTGATTAGCACTTTATACATATTGGGAGAGCATGATTAAGTATTTATTAAGGGACTGGTACCTGGTAAACCGATAACCCTCCAATGAAGAATGACAAGAGTGTATGGGTTTCATAAAACGTACATAATAGCTTTTTTTGCACACACTTATAGTGGCACTTTGAAGGCATAGGCAAGAAGATGTCTGAGTTTGGGGACAACCAAATAGAGTTTCTGGAAACCATGGATACACAAAGAAACCCTGTTTCAAAAATATAAAAAAGAAGACAAAAATGAGATTGCTACTTGGAATAACAACGGAAGAAGGGATAGTGGAAAGATCTAGAATAATTTGGCAAGCAGGGACTATAATCAAAATATATTGTGCAAATTTCTAAAAGAAAGAATAAACAGAAAAATAAAAATAATATGTTTATAGGAACAGCAGCAAAAAAAAATTGCCAGATCTAATTCTTTTTATTCTGTTCAAGTGACATAACACATAACAGAATATGTTTTTCTCAATGCATCTTTCTAAAATTAAGTAATAAACCATACTTCTTTTTATTTTAAAATTCATCTGCTCATAAATACTTAAAACACATTATTTTATTTCATATAAATGATTGCTTATATACCATGATGCTAGAATGTACTCTGATTCAAATCATTCCTACTACTACCAATAAAATAGTAACAGAAGAGTGAATTGTTAACTCATGCTTCATGAAAATTCCTGAATAAAAGAAACTTTATATAGTTTCGAAAGAAAGTTATCTTCCTCCTGCAATCAATGATTTGTGGTATTATCCTTTTCATTACCAAATATTAATATAGTAGAGTACTCACAGTACATTGGATTATAATGGTTCAAACCACTTAGTTACATTTTTAAGTATATAGGCATAAGATAAAATAGAAAATTTATATGTTCCCAAAATATTTATAATGTTTGCTGCATTTAATTTTTGTTGCTGTTCTTAATATATCAAGCTGGTTTTATTGTTTTCTTTGTGACATTGTGGTTTTATTAAAATTCTTTTCAATTTTTAAGTTGAAAACCATGGACATTATTTTTGAAATAATTGTCTCTTGGCTCAGAAATCAATTACAGATATGCTTTTGTTTTATTTGCATTTCTCATTGACATGTTAAATATATTCTTTTATTGTTTTATATTTATTCTGAGTATTGTTTCATTATCTGTTCTTATGTTCTCTTCTTGAGAAAGATTATTTCCATATTTTTGTCTATGATTCAGTGTACTTATTGGGTTTTTTAATAATCTATTAAAATGTACCTGTTCTATTTTGTGTGAGTGTGTGTGTGTGTGTGTGTGTGTGTGTGTGTGTGTGTGTGTGTGTGTTTCACTTCTGGGAACAATGGTCTCACTATTTCATGGAGTTGTGTAATTATCAGACAGACACTTTAATTTCAACTTACCATCTGCCATTACAATCCTCCAGGAACACCACTTACATTTAAAAATTTAAGTACATCGGGGACCTCAGTCTACTTAATATTCTCCCAGATATGCATTGATATAAAACTTCACAAGTCCATTTAGTGTTGCTTATATGTCTCGACTTACCATCTTAGACAGCTAATGTGAAGGTGTTGTTAATGTAAGTTTTTGAGGAAATTGTAACAGAGCCATTGCATGAGGCAAAATCTCCTGGGCTACATGTTCATTGATGTCTGTTTCTTCCAAATTTTTTTTTTTTTGAAAACACAGAAATGTTTAAAGGTAACATACGCATCTGCATTAATACAAGTATGGAATGTTGGGTTTGCACAAATCAGCTTATGATGATACTCTGTCCTATGTATGAGCAAATAAAGGGCACCTGTCAACTTTATAAGTTCATTTGCACTGCACAAAAAACTGTAATATAAGTGGCATGTAACAATAAGTCATAAGGATTATGTAGCTGACAGGAATTATCATGTCCCATCCATATCTTGTCAAGAGCCCTTCCCTTGTCAAGGAATCAGCTTATATGTCAATTTCTTTTAGTTATTCTTTGTTCCTTCCTTCATGTCTGCAGCCAAGATTTTCTGGAGGTCTCCCTGTAGTAGTCAAATATTATCTTTCTTAATTTTAGCTCTTTGGATTGCTAGTATGGCTGCTGGGATCAAACCTGTATATCTCTGTTGCCAAAACTCTATGGGTTGTGGCTAGCTTTGCTTTCTGAACCCTCACACAAGCTTTAATAAATCATAAATAATATATCACCACATGTGGTGATATATTATAAATAATGCCATATCTGCAGCATTTCTCTGACAGGTAAGCCAACACCTTAAAATGCTAAGCTACTGCTTAGCCTATGGTCCTGGTGGCTGGCCCTGTCACCTTGTGGTTCATAAGAGCCTAGCTTCATGCCCCTGGGTCTCAGCCTGCAGCAAAGTCTATCTGCCCCTGGTCTGGGCAGTTTGTGGGCCTGTGCTTTGGCAAGCATTTCTAAATAGTCTCCCACCATTCAAGCTATCTACCAGGTCCTGTAAAAGGAGCCATGTCTCTCTATGTGGAGAGCGGTGGGCTCCAAGTCCAGGACTTTTCTCAGACCCTATATTTTGATATATAGTCCAGGCCTCCCTGTTGAATGACAAATGTAGTAGTATTTTTCATCATACTTTGTTTTGGACTACTATCTCCCAAATAATGAACAAAGACTTATAAAATATAAAAGCTTGTCCTGTAGCTTAGGCTTGTTTCCAACGAGCTTTTATAACTCAAGTAAACCTGTTTTTATTGTTGAATGTTCTCCCAAATGACTTTTTACCTCCTGTGGTGTTTTGAGAGAAAATGACCCTCTAAGGAAATGGTATTATTAGAGTGTGTTCTACTGTTTGAGGAAGGTGTCATTTTAGGGGTGAGCTTTATGGTGTCTTTTGCATAAGCTTCCCTCAGTCTGTCAGGTGACTTCCTGTTGTTCAAAAGATGTAGAACACTCAGCTGTTTCTCCATCACCACATTTGCTTTCAGCCCACCCTGTTTCCTGCCATAATGATACGGGATTGATCTCTGAAATGTAAAACACCCACTCAGTTGAACATATTCCTGTCTAAGAGTTGCATGTATCTCCTCACAGGAATAAAAACCCAAGCAATAGGCTCATTAAATCACTGTAACAGTTACAGAAGGGGGAATTGTGTTTTATCATGGGTAGTTACTAGAATTTCTTTTCTTCTGTGATGGTTTTACATTGCTGAACTCATGTTAATAATTAATTTGCAGTCTGGGAATGCCTCCTTAGTGTTGGTTTTATAGTCATGTGCTGCTACATACATATTATGTCATGGATATGTGTGACCTTGCTTACAAATTTCTAATATTGAAAGCTCAGCCTCAAGCTAATAGAGCATTTCAAGGACAATGATGACAACTTTGTAAATTTATCTCTAGGAAGTTCTCTGTGTCTCTCTGTTCTAGCCTCATAGATGTTACTTTTTCTGTTACACTCTCCATTCTTCTTCTTGATAGATTGAAATCCCTGAAGGCATTCTTTCCCTTACCTATCTCAGGAGTCTGTCATGAATTCTTATTTATAATAAATGTATATGTTTGTTTATAGCAGGTGGCCTTTTCATCCTATCCATATCCTGATGTCTAACAATAAGCATATTGAATATACACACTACTGTTAAGAATTGTTTATTTCAGCACATTTTTATCTTAAAAGCAATAATGAAAAGTAAATACTATTCAAAAAATGCTTCTTTTGATCTTAGAAGGTTTAGTACATATTTGGATATAAACAGAATAATTTTACCATAAAAGAAACAAAACTGATAGCATTTATTGGATAATAAATATGATACAGAGCTTTATATAAAGTGTCATGTTGGAAACGGATAGAACTTTGATGCTGACTTGTCAATTTAATTGGAAAATACCATAGACTTACTGGAGATTTAGTAAATCATCATTTTGCATGTGTACATGTAATCAATGATGAATGATGATAACATTTGAAATTTTGAGGAAAGCAAGGTGCCCTACTATGAGTGAACCTCATTCAATCACAAAGGATAAAATTCTAAACAGAAAGGAATCCATTCCTTAATGTCTTGAGATACTCCAGTAAAGTGGATTAATATTTGCTTCCAGTCCTGAACTGCAACATTTCGTGGCTCTGGGCTCAAGTCTATATACCTCCAGATAGGTGCACACTCATACACTTTTTGTTTTTATAATACCTTTACTG
Organism: Cricetiscus sungorus; assembly: GCA_030556225.1. Classification (NCBI taxonomy): domain Eukaryota; kingdom Metazoa; phylum Chordata; class Mammalia; order Rodentia; family Cricetidae; genus Cricetiscus; species Cricetiscus sungorus. The sequence continues at coordinate 50,157,464 of JANBXA010000741.1, forward strand.
TCATTGAATTTCCTGTTAAGTCTTTGGTACCTAATGATATGTGACCATTCTTTGTATATCACACATACACAAATACACACACACACACACACACACACACACACACAAACACACCTACACACACACTTGTACTGGGTCAGTTACTCTTTGGAGCTCACCATATAATACCAAAATGCATTATCTTTTCTTGAAATACAAGTTATTATTCTAAAAAATGAATAAAAAGCCAATAAATAACAACCATCTGAAATTAAAATGCCCCAAAGAGTTGTAAAACAACATTATATCTGCTGAGGGGATCTGGGTTTGTTGCTGTTGTTGTTGTTTTGTTTTCTTTGTTTGTGTTTTGTCTAATTGAATATTCATGCTCATTCACATTTTTGTCATGGTTTTGATCTTCAATACTAACACTGATTTTTTTCCTCAAATAGTAAAAGTACACTGTGCTTATTCTTTAATAACTATAAGAAAAGACTTGCTAGGCCTTCAGTGTAAGGTATATGCAGAAGCAAGTATTCTGTTAGTACTCATAAGATGAAGGTGTCTCCCATATATGGCAGTTATTATTTATCAAGGCTATTTTGTGGAGATATATTACTTAGGATTTATTAGGGCTTGCCCAAAGATTCATAAAGCAAAGCCAGTCTCAAGCTAAAGAGATCAGGCATTGGTGACACAAACCTCTAATCCCAGGACTCAGGATTAAGAGCTAGATAGATCTATGTTATTTCAAGGCCACTCTAGCCTACACAAGAGTGAAGAGTATCAGAGTTCATGCCTTTGATCCCAGCACCTGGAATCACACACCTTTAATCCCATTATTAGAGAGGTGTGTAAGACAAGAGCACAGTCTCAGAGCTGACATTCATCTTCTAACCACACTAAGGACAGGAAGACATTGAAGTCTCAGGATGTTTTATCCATCCTGAGGAGAGGCAGCAGTCTGAGCTTTGGTGAAGCTATCACTGTCTTTTACTTTGTGCTAGAGGTAAGAGCTAGTAACCAGCAGCTTTACTTTCCTGATCTTCAGCTTGAAGCTTGAACCCTAATGTCTTTCTCAGAGTCTTTTATGAATAATGTTACATTATTTAAAGTGCATAATTTTGCCATATATGACAATTTTATTATGCTAAATGCTGTATAAATTTAATATAATGTCCTATTACTTAATGAATTAATTTAATCACATATTTATGATTATGCATTAGAAGAAAAAATAGACATATACATATATACATATATATTGTTTGTTTTGTTTTGTTTTGTTTGAGACAGGGTTATCTGTAGTTTTGGGGCTTGTCTAGGCACTCAGGGTGGCCCTGAGCTCACAGAGATCAGCTGATCTCTGTCTCCCCAGTGCTGGGATTAAAATCGTGCACATCACTACCCAGTTTAAACATGTAATCTTAAAAGGCATTTAATATAATACTATTTTAAACATAAATAGGAAATAAAAGAAAAGACATACTTGGAAAGGTGCTGCATTTTTGACTTTTCTATTTTCTTAGGCTACTTTGAAAACAAAATAATTTCAGTGTTTTTCTTTTATTATTTTCATAAGTTCTTTCATATCAAATTAGTTCACTGAACATAAATAATATAGACCCTCATTCAGCCTAAAACTTCAGTTAAAGTTGGGTCAGGTGGAACGGTATTCAGTGATGTACCAGGTCTTAACTAAATAAATTGGTTCTTTATACAACAGCACAATTTTCCTTGGTGATTTCAGCAACAAAGAGAGACAGCTCCTTTTGGGGGGAGATTTCTCTATTTAACCTTTAAGGTCAGATTTCCAGTCAACTAGCAAGAGATTCCAACAGATACTGTTTTGTCGCTCAAAATCATGAAATTTCTGAAACTTTTTGGCAACACATTGCCAGAGGGATGTCATAGCAAATAAAAGTAATTTCTTTTCAAATGAAAATATGCCACATCATTCAAAGACAAGTGTGTTTTCTATCCGGAAACAAGTGTTCTTTATAAAATGTTAATTTTATTTTCTTAATCCTTTAGGGCAATACATTTTTACCAAATGCAAATTATGGTTAACAACAAGAGAAGATTTCTCTTGAACTTTTGTTCAGATGGCAGATGAAAGATTCAGGTATATGGGTTGACACTTGCATACTTTTTTTTATTAAAAATATGTTCAGTATCTATATTATTTTCTTCAAATTATAATTTTATATTTTACAAATAATTCATAAGAGGATATTAAAACAATTTGTTAACTATAAATAGGATTGTCTAATAGTAAAATAATACACAAATAGTCTAGTTAAGTGACAGTAATTATGGAGTATATTAATTTATGATTGCAATAAGAAAAATTGATTCCTTAGGAAAACAGTAAACTCCTTATAAATATATGAAATTCAGTATGATTTAAATGATATTTTGTGACCAATGTCTCCTAATCTGTTTAATAGTAAATGATAGCATTCTAGTGATGCACGTTCAAATAAATGGAAAACATCTTTAAGGCAATTGTTCTCAGGGTATTTCATCTTTCAATATTTTGACCAAGTGTTTAGCTATAACTATGTAAGGACATGTTTTTTTACCTCACTCATGTCCTACTTTTTACATTAATCATGAAACATATGGTAAATTAATAATAAAAATTTGGTATAATGATTTAATTGTAATAATATTAGATGGCAATTAATGATCAATACGGATATCCTCAAATGCTCAAAGGCAGAGAGTAAGAGATCACCTTAATGCTAAGCTCTCGATGGGACATTCATATCACACCATCTCTTCCCATGGTTCAGGAATTATTTTGAAATAGGTTGAAAAGCTTGTAAGAGACAGAGGTGAAGAATGGCTACAAGGAAAAGCTGTTTTCTAAGCACAGCACGAAAGCTGCACAGATGAAACTGCAGTGGTTGCCACAACATGGAAGAGATCTGTGCAATCTAAAGGCAGACAATCCCAGCATAAAAAGGGTATTCAGCCATGAAGTCCCACCAAACTAAAGAGCCTCTGTCAATTGATAACTGATAAGGAGAAAGAGGCAGCTTTCTTTAGAGATGACCCATATAGGTGGTATGCCCTAGTCCATGTACACATTCAAACATGATGTTTCACTAAATCTCAAGTCAGTCTGTGGTATTGTCCAATTCAATTGACAATTTGGCATCAAAGTTCTATCTCTTTCCAACATGACATAATTTTTGCATTTTTCTCAATTTGTTTAAGGGATGTATTCGTATACACTTTAAGGACTACTCTCCCTCACATCAAGTAAATTTTATAGGTCTCTTTTTGTGTTCATTACTCAGTTCTGCTATTGTAGGCTGGATAGGTATTGGAGATGCTATATTGCCATTTCTGTTATTGACTATGCTCTTACACTGGCATTCAGGCATCTATCTGGATATGCTATAATTATAAGTCTAGGTGTTACTTTCTGCAGTTGTCTTGGTTAAAGTTCTGTTCTTTTGTTTCTCTTTCCTTCCTGGTCTGTGGCCTTGGCTTGTTTTCAAATACAACAAGGTATCGCCCTGCAGTTTTTTGTTGTTGAGGTTGTTTTGTTTTGTTTTGATTTTTGATTTTTTTTGTTTTGAAGGGACTAGGGTTTCATAGATCTTTCATGTGTGCCAGTAAAGCTGAAATCTTCTTCTGATATTGTAGACCTGTAGTACTTAGATCTTGCCTGGCCTCTGGAAAAGCAGAAGTTTTTTTTTTTTTTTTTTTAAATTAGTAGGGCAGGATATGGGACCCTGGAGTAGGTGTGCACTCTGTGGTTGTTGGGCAGACTTTAAGGCATGTTAGAGGCAGTGGGCAGTGTATGACCTAGGGTCCTTAGATCTGCCCTACCCTTTGAAAAAGCAGAAGTATTTTTCCTAAGTTGTAGGCCACCAAATGTTGTTAGATGTGGGGTGGGGAGGTATTTGCAGTATGAGTTTGTTAAAAGGCTTAACGTGGTTTTGTGAGCAGTGTCTTACCTAGGGTTTCTATGGCCAGTCTGGTCTCAAGTAAGGCTGCCAAGGCTGTTGGCCCTTGCATGGGGCACAGAGAGGGAGGTCATAACTTATAACAAGTATGTTTTCCCTCCTACGTGGGCCCACTGCCACACAGGCTCCAAATAACATGCAGAGACACTGTATTAGATATAAATTATTAACCCATTTCTATTAATTTAAGTATTTCCTCATGTCTCATCTTACTGGAGAGAGGGTCCGGACTTCTTTAGTCTTCAGTCTCTACATGTTCACTCCTCTCTACTACTTCCTCTTTCCTCCTAGTCTCCTCGTCCCACCTATCTTGTTTTCCTATTGACCAAAAGTGCTTTATTCATTAACCAGTAAGAGAAACATATTTACAGAATGACATCTCCCATCAATAACATCTAAAAGCAAATGTTTATTCTTCTCTTATACAAGACCTCTCTATGGAATCGTGGTCTCTTTTCAGACATCCAAGTCTGCTTCCACCTCCCCTCTCCCCAGGTACACACACCCAAGCTACTCTCTCTCAGGAAAGAGCAGGTCTCCCAGGGACATCAACCAAACATGCCAGAACAATATACAATAAGAGCAGACTCAAACCTTCACATACAGGCTAGGTGAAGCAACCCAGTAGAAGGAAAACAATCCCAAGAGAAGGCAAAAGAAACAGCCCCACTCCCATTGTCAGGAGTCCCACCAAAATACCAAGTCCCCAAACATATAGACAGATGACAGAACGGACTCATGCAGGCTCCATGGCTATCATTGCTGTCTGTGAGTCCTCAACAGCCTTGCTTAGTTGATTCTACAGTCTTTGCTATCCTGGTATTTTTGACTCCTCTGGCTCTCATAATTACTCCTCGCCTCTTCCACTGGGTTCTGTTCGCCCACAAGGGAGGGTCCCAATGTAGACCTCCAACCTAAACTCTACCTCCACATAATATTTAGCTTTGGATCTCCACCTCCAGCCTCATTATCGGCCTCTCTTATGGTGACAGGAGTAGACATCTTTAGGAAAAATTTCATTGCTTTTTGGTTTTTGGATTTTTGGTTGCTGTTGTCATTTTTCCTATGTGTGTGGACTTTCCCGACTCAGGTTTCTGTTCATCCGAGCAGTATGAGTCATGTCCTCCCTCCTATAGGATAAACCTCGATAGACCAGTCATTGAGTGATCACTCTTACAAGTACTGTGCCATAATTGCTCCAAACCATCTTGTAGGCAAGAGAGATTGTAGGTGGAAGTTTTTGTGTCTGGATTGGTATCTCAGTCCCACTACTGGAAGCATTGCCTTTACCGTAGATGGGCAGATGTGTTTCTGCTTTCCCCATACTAGGAATTCTAATTTGATCATCCTCTTAATTTTCACTGTTTACACTGTAATAGGTTTCCATATTTCCCCCAAATGCACCCAAACCTTAGTCATCTCTCTCTGTACTCAATCCATCCACCCCCTCAACACGTTCCCCCCACACCAGCCCACAGTTCACCTGAAAAATCTAATATTTCTCATTTCCAGGGAGATTCATGTATCCTCCCTTCAGCCCTTCTTGTTACGTGGCCTCTCTGGGTCTTGGATTATTCTTTGTTTATCATTTATTCAACAGCTAATATCCAGTTATAAGTTAGTTCATACCATGTTTATATTTGAGGGGCTGGGATATGCACTTAAATTTTCAACATCTTTAGCCATCAGGGAAATTAAAATCAAAACTCCTTAGAGGTCCTATGTTATACTGTCAGAATGGCTAGATAAATAACACACATGACAGCTCATGCTGGCTAGGAGGTAGTGCAAGTAAAACCTTTCATTGCTTAAGAGAGAACAAACCTTCACAGCCACATTGGAAATCAATATGACAGTTCCTCAGAAAGGTGAAAATTGACCGACCTACCTCAAGACCAAACTAAACCGTTCTTTGGCATATAACCAAAATAATCCCCATTATTTCACAAGGATACTAGCTCAAGTATGTTTATAGTGGATTTATTAATAATAGCCATAAAATGAAAATAACCTAGAAGTTCTCCAACCACAGAATGAATAACAGGTACATGGTATATTTACACAATGGAGTACTACTCACTCATCAGTTAAAACAATGACATCATGAAATTTGCAGGCAAATAAGTAGAACTGTACTTATTTTCCAATTGAAATTTCTTTAGTATTATGAACTTTGCTGAACTTGGATAGTTTCTCACTGTTTCCTACATTGAAATTTACTTGGTAAATAAGGGCTGTAATTTATTACTTTATATGGAAGTAAAAAATATTATACTATTTTGGACTATATATTTCCCTCCGTATTTCTTTATGGCATCTAAAATTTCTAAACCAATTCATGCCCCCTCCAAAAATAAAGGAGAATATGAAAAGAAAAAGAAAGAAATAAAGATAAAACAAACCTTTTATCATATGATTTCAAATGGGCTGTTTTAATTCATGAATACTATTTGCAAAGGAGTCAACAAAATTAAGGCTTATTGTGAATTAAAATGGTAGTTATAGAAGCAATGCAATTTTCCTTTAGGCTATACATGATCATTTTGTGTGTTTAATCAACTAAGAGTAAGTAGTGGATAAAAATGAAAATATCACATCATTTTTAGTTTTAATTTAAAAATATTTCATTAATATTTGTTTTCTCTCAAGTATTTCTCTAATCTCATATTTTAAAAATTACCAACTTATAAATTATATTACAATGACAACTTTTATATACATGTATATGTGTATGTTTATCTGTATGTGTGTATATGTGCATGTACATGGTAACATTTGCTTCCTTATGAGTGGGAATGTATCACTTCTGATGTATTTGGTTGGAATAGCAGAACTGACCAGTATAGGCCTGGTAAACAGTGTTAATTGTGGCAGCACACATACTATGTGAAGCAAATGCAGCTGTTTGACTATAGGGGAAAATGCACAGTGTCATTCTGGAAAGAGTTGGATCTATAATCAGACACAGACATAGAGCTCTGGGTTCTAGGTATGGAAGACTTGCTTTCCATTCCCAAGGTGAATCGATTAAGCTATAGGGAAATGAAGGGACATCTAATGACACTTGAAATGACCTGCTTAACTAATTAACATGGCGACTCAGAATATGCAAGTGGGAAATGTTAGAAATCATTGGATTTTCAAAAACTTATAGCACTTGTTATATTTATTTGTTAATACATAAAACTCATTTAATACACAAAATAAATTCATGTATTTATTAATAGAGCTTTGCATTTGTCAGCATTTTTCATTAGATTGTTAGAAACAATTCATGTTCTGAAAACTGTTCATTGGGTTCAACAATTTTTTTTGTAGCCTAATAAGTGCTTTTCCCCGAAGGCTTTCTTCAAAGTCCAATAACACAATTATCAAAGATGCTCTCAAATTGACATAATTAATTCTTTATATTTCTCTATCCTTTAGTAGCTATTTGAAAGCGCAAACTATACATTGACTTTTATGTACTTAATTCCATAATTCAAAAACATCCGGAGTGCTGAGATAAAAGATGAATTACTTCAATTAATACAGTATTGTAAATATGTTGCACTAATAAAACACTGATACATAGCATTATGATTCTAAGTCATTTTTAATCTATTATCAACCTATATTTCCATTTTAATGTGGTAAATGAAGAAACACTGCCATATGTGATCTTTATCTCTAAAACTGAAGGAAATAAAGTGATGTTTAATAATTTAGACATAGACATTGAAAGTTCAGTACTGGAATGGATGAGAGAAAGAGCATGAATTCTCAACTTCACACAAGATTTGCAGGCAGCAAAGGAATGCTGAGAGTTGGAGGAATAGTCTTCTGAGGGGGGATGGGCAGACATTGATTATCCAAATGGTCTATGCTGACAACATACTTAAAGTAATATTTTTCTGATTAAGCAGTGTATGTTGTAAATAATGTAGCACATTATTTACATACTCCTTTTAGATAGTATCTGAATAAGTGCTACACTGTTTACTCTGTGAGGACAGGGAGTTCAGGTACTAATGAAATACCTGGCTTTCAAATAAGATTCAGCTCTGTGAGATGCATGGTGTTTTCCGGGTTGTATCTGACTGGCTATTGAGCTGCATATATTACTTATCTATGAATAATGGGTGGGCAGTAGTGGAGTATGCTTTTAATTCCAGCAGTTGGGAGGCTGAGCCAGTTGGATCTCTGTATATTCTAGGACACTCCTGTCTACCAGAGAGAGCACCAGGACAGCCAAGGCTATATAGGGAGACCTTGTCTGGAACTCCTGCTCCCCCTAAAATAATCATGACCAAATATTTTACACATTTATTGATCTCAATAAAATGTAAGAATTAGTAATCTCCTGGGGAATATAAATAAAATAAAGTATGAATATGATGGTTGTTTCTCAGTGGGAAGAACAGGTTTGGGTTTCTGTTAGTTTATGCAGAGGAGAAGAAAAGCAGCTAAAGACATTGGTTCTATGTTTTAGTAAAGTCATCCAGCAGCCTCTATGCTTAATTTATGCATATTGCTTCTGGCCCAGTTCTGTCATTGACTTTAAAGCTTTTCATATAAATGACATTAACTCTCTTCCACTCCAAGGGATGGCAGCTCATAAAGGAACAAAATCGAGAAACTTTTTAAATCAACTTTTGATTTCTTTAGTATGAGAATTGCCAGAGAATTCACTGAGATTACCTAATAAAATTAAAGGATGTATTAAACTAGACAATGTTGCAAATAAAAATAATAAAAAATATCTTTTAAAAATATTTTACATACTCAACATTTTAAGATTAAAAATTCAGTTAATGTTTAATTTATGAACCAATATTTACATATAGTTTTTATATGAATAAGTCATAAACATATAATGTTACAGGTATTATTTACCTGAAAGTAGTAATATACATCATTAAATCTTAAGTGGAAAGATATCCAATATACCAACATGTATCATCTCCCAGAAGAAAATTGTTACATCTATTTTTTTCTTATTTTACCTCCTCCCTTCCTCCATTCTTCCCTCCATCCCTCCCCTGTCCCTTCATCCCTTCCTCCCTCTCTACCTTCTTCTCTCTATTTTTCTCTCCTGGCCACCCTCCCATCCCATTCCTCCACACAAAATCCACAAGGAGGGTGATGCCTTCTAGGTGGGATCAACAAAAATCTGTCAAATCATTTGAAGTAGGGACTAGGCCCTCCCTCCTGCCTCTAGGTTAAGGAAGTATCCCTTCATGGGGAATTAAAGATCAGGAATTACATATCATTTTTAAGATTTATTTAATTTTATGTGTGTGTGCATGTGTGTTTGTGTGTGTGTGTGTGTGTGTGTGTGTGTGTGTGTGTGTGTTGCACACCTGCATAATAGTGCTCATATAGAGCAGAAGACGGAATCGGAAACCCTAGGGATGGCCTTATGAGCAACTGTTGCCTGATGTAAGTGCTGGGAACCGAACCTGGGTCCTCTGCAAGAATGTTAAGTACTGTAAGGTTTCTTTATGTCTTTAAAAATAAAACATACTCAATAATAACCTTTCTGTTGTCAATAGGAGAAAAGATATTGTGGACAATATTTTGATTTTGACTTTTCTTTTACAAAGAGAATTTCATTTATATCAACTCTACTGCTTGTATGTTTGATGTATTAGGCTGGAAATCACTATTACATTACAACATGGAACTTTTTAAAACTATTTTCATGTGCTTTAAAGAGCAGACTAAGCTAATGTTAAGTATTTGACCCTTGCTTCTCACATACGTATTTTAATCACCATTTTAGTTCCTTCTTGGAATTGAAAGGTTAACTGTATACTAAAGATTATCTGACAGCCTTTGTAAAGAAGGGCAAACAATGTTTATTTTTGAAAATAAAGATATTTTGGATTAAGATGCTCTTTCTAAAGATACTGTGCCCAGCTAGTTTGTTTCAAAGTTTTTACAGACTACAAATACACAGGCCTTAACCATTTGATAGTTCCAGACATTGTTCCATCCCCTTTCACTATCCCTGGTGGTTTTCTCCTAATAGTTTTCTGGTTGACATATATCAGTATTGAAAGTAATCTAAATTGCAGAGAGAACATGTACGGGCCTTTGTTTTCCTGTGCAACTGTTTTTTTTTTTAAGTAATTTACTGTGTTATACTTCTATAAAATATACTCTTATCACATTGAGCACCCACTGCTATCATTAACACTCCACCTGTCTTGTTTTAATCAATGATATCCTGAGCACATTGGGAGTGAGGGGGGTAGTGAGTGGAGAGGGAGCTAAGGGAAAGAGAAGGGGAGGAGAGGAAAGCATGTGGGACTAGAAGATTAAGTCCGGGGACTAATAGATGAGAGGAGAGAGAGAGAGAGAGAGAGAGAGAGAGAGAGAGAGAGAGAGAGAGAGAGAGAGAGAGAGAGAGAGACCCACAGCTAAATTGGAACCTAAATGCAGAGAGAGAGGAGTGATAAGAAAATGGGGACAAGACTGGGCTATAGAAATCCTCACAGACAGTTGACCTGAACAAGGAGGAGTTAATGGACCCTCAGACTGATAGCTTGGAAACCAGCATTGGACCAACTCAGACCCCCTGATTATAGTTCTCCATTAGAAGGTCTGGGTTGTCTAAGAGACCACTGACACAAAAGGATTTTGGAAACATATTCCCCATGGAGGGATACTCATTAGGCTAGATGCAGGAGACAGGGCTTAGTCCCTACTCTAAATGACTTGACAGATTTTTGTTGATCCCTCTTGGAAGGCATCACCCTTCCTGTGGAGTGGGGGGCGGGAATGGGATGGGAGAGTGGTGGTGGGGGCATGGGAGGGAGGAAGCGATGAAGAAGGAACTGAAATCAATATGTAAAATAAGAGAGAAAAAAAACAAAAATTAAAAAATAAATAAAACACAGTGCCATCAATTTTGTGAGGGATTTTTAAGGTGGGTTAAAGGAAGCTCATAATTACTCATATAAATAATTAACAGGTATTTATTTGTGGAGTACTCACACAATGATGTTAAACAACTGCATTGGTCTTCCTGCTCCTGGAGATGTTGCCTCTGCCCTTCAGGATGCTCAGACCACAACCCAAGAGCTCGAGCTAGGCCATCCTTTTCCTTGTAAGGGGTTACTCTCCACACCAGAAACAGCACCCCGAGTCCACTGGAGAGACTAAATGCCACTGAAGAGTTTTACTAGTTTCAGTCAGGAATGTTAAAACCAATATTTATTAAATCTTTAATTGAGGTTGTGCCCTACATTACTTAAATCTGCTGCATTAAGATATGATATATAACCCTTCCTTATGTTTTATTTGGCGGTGTGTTGTTTATGTATTCTTTATACCTCCACAATTGTGAACATGAATATGTTTTCATCATTGTTCCTTTATAATGCCAAGGGACAATATGAATTGGAAGATTTTTCTGCTTCTGATATATCTCAAATTATAAATAAAAGCATAAAATGAAGTTCTTCAAAAGTTAACACATTTAACAACAACAAAAGAAAAACATAAATAGTTTCAAAATCATGACTTAAAATGAGCTAGAAATCATCACAGATGACCTTTATGGAATTAAGTAGAACACTGCAAGAGCTGACAAAAATGAGTTCATTTCCATTTCAAAAGAAACAACATTTAATGCAGCCAATGCTGTACAATGACAGTTTCATACTGAAAAGAGATACTTGCACAGTGCACACTTTTTATCATGAGAATCAAACAAGCACAGTTGGTATGTGGCTTTTTTATTCTTCCGTGTGTAGTCTCCCAATGTGAGTGTCATGAACAAAAGGAAATGTTCATGTAAAACTCAATCTCAAATAATAGACAAAACTGAGTAACTCTTCTAATATGCAAATTTATTAATGGAATCTACTGATTCAATAATTAATCTAGGACCAGAAGCTTACTTGGCACAGTTCTGTTTATTAGAAATAAATTTGCTAAGAGTTTTGATAATGAATTAATAACACCAGGGCCAATTCTGGGGATTTTTTCTATAAATGATTGATATACTACAGTAATTAACTTGATAGACACACCTACAAACAAGTTAGAATGAGAATATGAAATTGAGCTTAGAGTTTACTGTTAATATTTGAGTTGCTCTTACCTCATTACCCTGTGTGTAAAGATGCATTTTATTTACTTACCTGTGCACTTATATGCATCTATGACCATTGAGTGGAGAAGATGCAATCAGAGCCCTCATATATTTACTGGCATTTGTATGACACATTTATGCTTGGCCTAGTACTCTGATCTTTGTGAAGCAAGGTACTCTTTTCTGCTTTACTCACTCACATCAGCATTTCATGTTCAGTATGTACCTCTTATAAAACAAACACTAAACAGTGTCCCTTGATACTAAAAAATTTCAAAGCAAAAAAATTAATGCAGAGCACCAATGTCCCATTCATTCCTGTGTAAATAAAGTCATAAATTACAAAAGCAATGCTATTTTTACTATATTTGCATTAATACTTTAAGATTAATTATTACAGCAATTTTAATTGGTGCCGCAGACTGTTCAGTTGGTAGCGGGTCTGCGTGGAGACCAAGACTCAGATGACCAGGTCAGGAGTGGCTTCGACCTGACAGACAGACACAAAAACACTTGAGGAGGTTTGGGAACTGCTGCAAAGTTTACTTCAAAGCATCGGGTTTTTATGTAGGAAGAACGGATCTTTGGCCACAGTTTAAAGATAAACATTCTATAAAAATGTCAGCAATTCCTTTTGAAGTATGAGATAGTAAATATATCTAAGCAAGTGCATAACTGAGAGCCTCTATTTTGGCCTGCTTGTGGTCAGCATATCAGAGATTTGATTTACTGAGTAAAGAGAAGAATCATTGTCTTTGAACACTAAACTTTTAATAGCAATGATTCAAGGGCCCTAAGATACCAAGTTAGAGTTTTGTAGTAACTCCCATAGTAGCCTTGCTGCGGGTAGGCTGATTGTAGGCAAGGTCACATTGTGGGCTGCTTCCTTACAGCTTTAGCCCTAATTGTTTATTAGGCCTTGGGCTGACATCTGGCACTGTGAGTTTTATGATTGGGGGCACAGAGGTCGACATCCATCCGCTGAATATTGGTCTGTATCTCTTTTAGTTCCTGAAACTATAAGTGTTTTTTAGGCTTTTTTGAATTAACAGTGGAGTTACAGGTTAAAATACCCATAATTAAAAAGCATTATTGTTATAGCACAAAACACATCTAGCACCCATTCCAAACAGCCAGTCAAGCAAGCACCTGCAGGGACCTGGACTACTTTTCCCCAGGAGGTGTAACCACATGTGGTGCGAACCTCTGGACAGGCAGCCATTGAGATTTCTCTCAGCCATTGCTACACTGTCTCCACTGGGGCTGGTGTGGCAAATTGGAGTTTTTTATATTGTTTAAAAATTAAAATGTATTCAAAATATACTCAATTGTGGTCTCTTCAGCACTTTATCTGCTATTTTTCAATGGTCTACCAGATAAGTCAATGGTTTTCTGTTTTTCATGCCCATGCCACCCCCCCCATACACACACATTCACCACTCTGTTTGATGCTTATGATGTTTCCATACGTGATTTTCTACATTAAGAAGAAATATTGAAAAACAGAAAGCCACTTTTACGTTTACAACTTATTGAAAAAACAAAACAAAAAAAAAAAATTGGCCCCCAGGATTTGCTGTATGTGCTTGAAGTCATTAGATAACCTTTAGTTACATAGCACACATGTAAATAATAACCTATATATTGACTTTCTAAAATATGGTGTGTGGCTTCCCTACACTCTGTAAAATGCATCTAGACTGCCCAGAAAACTGACAATGTATCAAAGAGTTACTGAAACTATGACTATAACCCAGAAAAAAGTTCAAAACTAGTGCTAGAATAAAATTTTTGTAAATTGTAAATTTAGAAGGACAATTGTTTGTGAAGATACTTCAAACCAGAAAAGTTAATTTAGTATATAGGCATGAAAATTAACATGGGGTAGATTAGTATACAATTCATACTATTCCGAGGAATACAAAATATTTGTGCAAATTCTCCATTGTTAAATATATTAAGAAAGCATTCTATATAACTTGTGCCTTATAGAATGAGTTATATTGAAAGTGTAACCTGGCCAATCATACCTACCAGTGAATAGGTATAGTTGCATGACTAAACAGTGCTACAGCTTCAGAATTCAACAATGACCAAATATCCTGATCTTGGGGTCAAGTAGGTACTAAGGAAATAGCTAAATATCAGGTGATTAGTATTGTTCTAATCAAGTAAATATCTGCAAAAGTAATTTGTGGTGTATCAGAATTCAAAAGGAAATGAAAGACCAAATATGAACAGTGTTGTGAACAAGGGAACAATGTATTTCAGAGAGTGGAGACATTGTGTTAAGGTTGTGCGGATTTATGAGGTTCTAGTAAATAAGAAACCAAACATAGAATGTATAAGCAAGTTAGTTGTCTTTCTTGGTTGTATTCAAAGGCAAATAATGACATAAAAGAGTTGACATGTGGATTTTCCAATAACAGAATCAAGTGTTTCTCAGTAGGAAATATATAAAGAAAAAATACTAGGTGAATAAGGTAAAATGTCAAAAAAAAAATATCTACTCTGTTCTTTTTCTAAATTGTTATATTTTTTTAGGAAGAGAAAAATTATATCTGGTAAGTGATGGGTATGGTAATTTATTCCCATGTAGACAGCACATTACACTATGGGTACTCTATAATATGTTGTATACTTTAATGAAATGAAACAAACTACAAAATCATTTAAGTTATAGACTGTCCTCACCAGTAAACTCCTCCTAGATTTTTATCTTGTACCTAACTATTCAACTTCACGTTTTTGAAATTAAAGTAAACTTACAACCTATTTACACTATTCTATCAGTGAATATGAGGTTACTATAGGAATTCATATATAAATGCATATTATCTCAGCCAGTGTTACAAAGTGAGAGCATATCTCAAAAAGTATGTGATGGGGATGTCCTCCTGTACATATATTTTTCTTATTGATTGATAAATAGGACAGTGATTGACCTGTAGCTAGGCAGGAATTATAGGTGGGATTGATAGATGAGGGGAAATCTGAGGAGAGTCAATGGACAATGAGCTGCAAGGCATATACCATGTAACTACAAGGAAGATAGGATGTTGGACCTACTCTTGCAAGATAATTCCATCTGGAAATACATAGAATAATAGTTACATGTTGTATTGGGATATTCACTTTGTCTGCTTCTGTGGCACTGACCACACCCATTGAGGGGTGAAGCCAGGGGCGGAAGAGACCAGTGGAACTAGGTCTGAATGGAGGCAGGGGGTGCTCTCATTCTGGCGGGAAGTGGAGAGAGGAGGATCCGGTTCCAACTGCTGCGTTTATCTGTGTTGTGAGTTGTTTCTTCCTTAATAAACATCTATTCAGCCTATTTGTTTATCCTGACTCTTATTAAACCGCAATATTTGGTGTCAGAAGTGGGATCAGGATTTTCACGGCGCCTGGGTTTTACCCAGGCAGCTGCCTCAACCCTTCCCCTACCTTTCCCGAATGGGCAGAATCCCTTGCCTAACCAGGCAGTCACACCCTGCTCTATAACTCCTTTTATCTCCATCGTGGACCTGAGACCACTGCTCATCTTCTGCCCATTCCTTCATATTGCATTTGCACAGAGCACTGCAGCACCAGCCCCGCTTTTTTGTGTTGCTGCACAAGGCCAGGACTTGGCTTGCCCTGTTTGTGTGCTTGCAGGCTCCAGCAATGGCTGCAGTGGCAGGCAGGCTGGCAGAAAACATACTAGCTATAGCTGCAGGTGGCTCCTGTTATCCCTGTGGTATCAACAATTTGTACAAGGCTCCTTTCACTCCTTCATTTAACACAATTTTGCTTGCCTTAGTTTGTTAAAGGCTATTCTACAGGGACCAGGATTAGAAGGTTCGCCTGCTGCCAGAATCTATTTGGTGTTACACTTCCGGACACTATTTGGTGGTGCATTTCTGGTTAGAACAGGAATCGGAAGGATCCTCTGCTGCTGGATGCTATTTACTGGTACACTTACAAGTGTAACTACAACAAGTTGAGATCTACAATTAAAAGCATCAAAGCTCCAGAACAGTGGAATTACAACTAAGGTAATTGTAACATCTTTCGTAGTTTGAGCTGATATAATATCTGAGATCAATTGTTCCATAGCTATGGCAGATAACTTTACAATTCAGGACTTTAGGAATTTTTTTACTTCATATATAGAAGGAATCTTAGAAGAAGAAAATTATGACTGGATCTATATATACCCTTTTTTGTTATAGTAATGGGTTTTATTATTAATATGATATTCTTAAAGAAATGGTTTGAGATTAATGCAAACAATAAGGAACTTGTACAAACCATAGGAGACTTAGTAACAAAGATTCAAAACATTGAAAATGACAGAACGCAAAACATAGAGTGTTTAGGAAAAAAGGTTCAGGATAATGAAGATGGCAACAGAGAGCTGACAGGTAGAATACAAAACATGGAACATAAAAATGACCAAATAGAAAACAAAATTTGTTCCATGTCTGATGTTGCCTCAACAACCAAAACAGGAACAATGCAATGCATTAACACACTAGCAGAAACAGCTCATTCCTAGTTGGATGAAACTACTAATAAGATTAAAAAAATGGAACATCAGATGGAAAGAGTAGTAGAGAAAATCTCTTCCATGTCTGAGGATAATGGCAAGCTAGTGGATAGAACATTGATTCTGGAAGGCAGTTTACATGCCATTCAGATAATATCTAAGGATGAGAATATCAAAAACATGGAATCATTCGTAGTTGGAGAAACTAAGAAACTGACAGATGCAATGAAGGCTCTAGAAAGGGATATGCTTCAAGAAGTTCAGACACTCAAAGAAGCAATGATTAATAGACTTCAGGCTTTAGAATACCTTCAATCTGATACATCAGAAGAAGAGCTCCAGCTAACAGGGCATGAAAACACTTAAAAAAATTTCCACAACATTTAGGGTCAGGGGAGCTTTCCCTGAATTTATTAATGGAAAATCAGCAGCAAAAAACACCTAAAAGGATTTATCAGTGGGAACTATAATGTATGAAAGATTTAAAAAGTATAAAGGAAGCAATAGTCTCTTATGGCATGCACTCACCATATGTGAAGCAATTAATAGAATCATGGGCAAGGAATAACAAGGCAACGCCTAAGGATTGGAATCAATTAATATCAGCTGTCCTTGAAAGCTTCTCTCAATTAGATTGGAGGTTTTTATGGAGAGAAATAGCAAAGGTTCTTGAACTACAGAGCTGTATTTATGCTGATCCAGAAACCAAAGCTGCCTATTATGAACTTATCTTGTCTCTTTGCAGTACAGCAGCTCTGAATGCTTGGGATAAGGTTCATGAACTAGGGGAGAGGATAGAATCTTATATCAAAATAAGGAAAGGACCAGGAGAATGCTTCAGTGTGTTTCTAGAAAGAGAGTCTAGAGCAGTACAATTAGAGGTAGCTGACATAGATTCTAGGTGAATACTCATAGACTCGTTAGCCTATGAGAATGCAAATTCTCAATGCAAACAAGTGCTTTGGTCTTTAAAAATTCAATCAGCACCTTTGGATGAGTGGGTCCTATATACAGCCAACATTGAGTATAATGGCAATAACACTGAAGCATGGGTAGAAGAAGCTATATCCAAAGGTTTGAGAAGACTTCAAGATAACAGAAGTCTTAACTGTGCTGATATAGAAGCTTGGATAGGAGAAGCCATCTCCAACGGTTTAAAGAGCTATCAATATGTCAGATGTTATAACTGTGGTAAGATAGGACATCTAAAAAGAAATTGTAGGCAAAGCATCTCTAGAAATAATACTCCCAGGAATGAATCAAACAGAAGGCCTCAGCCTCCTGGGTTATGTAGAATGTGTGGCAAAGGCAGACACTGGACAAATGAGTGTAGATTGACTAGAGACAAGCAAGGAAACCAAATACCACCGGGAAACTCCTTGGGGAGGCTCTTGAAGACCCCCATGTCAAAGGTGGTCTGAACATTCCCAGTCACAATGGAGGACAATCTCCCAAAGGACAATTAGAAAATCCTTTGCCTATTGTAAAAACCCATACCACTCTGGATGAGAAACTAGTGACAGAAGTTGAATCAGACATGACAGAAGGAAATAAAAAATGTATATTTTGGCAAACCTCTATAAACAGTCAAAGGCCTAAATTGATAGTTAAAATGAATAACAGACTGAAGATTTACTGGACACAGGGGTGGATGTCACTATCATGACTTATAAATCCTGGCCTCAAAAATGGACCCTGATAAATTGTATGTCTGTATGGATTTTACAGAGCTCCTAAATATAGTTACTGACTCTCAATATGCGGAGAGAGTAGTCTTACATATTGAGACTGCAGAATTTATTCCTGATGATATAGAATTAACTTCATTGTTTATACAGTTAAAAGATACTATCAGAAAGAGGATTCATCCTATATATATATAACTCACATCAGATCCCATACGGGTCAGCCAGGTCCTCTAGCACAAGGCAATGATGAAATTGGTCGGTTATTGATAGGAAGTGTGCTAGAAGCCTCAGAGTTTCATAAGAAACACCATGCAAACAGCAAAGGTTTGAAAAATGATTTTTCTATCACTTGGCAACAAGCTAAGGAAATAGTTAGGAAATGTCCTACTTGCTCATTCTATAACCAAACTCCTTTACCACCAGGCAGTAACCCTAAAGGTATAAATAGAAATAAAATATGGCAAATGGATGTGTTTCATTTTGCAGAATTTGGGAAAATTAAAATATGTACTTCACACTATAGATACATTTTCAGGGTTTCAATAGGCTACTGCTCTAAGCTCTGAAAAGGCCGATTCTGTTATCAAACACCTTTTAGAGGTATTGGCCATCATGGGCATACCTACACAAATAAAAACTGACAATGCTCTGGCATATGTTTCCAGGAAATTGGAATAGTTTTTTGAGTATTATAACATAAAACACATAACTGATATACCACACAACCCTACAGGACAAGCAGTAGTTGAGAGATCCAATCGTACTTTAAAGGAAATGTTCCATAAATAGGCAGGAGGAACCAAGACACCCAGACACAGATTGCATAATGCTTTATTAATATTAAACTTTCTTAATTCTGATGAAAAAGGAAAAACAGCTGCAGAAAGACACTGGACAATAGAAAAAACTTCTGAACTAAATCAGCCGGTGTACTTCAAGGATGTATTGACCTCAGAATGGAAACCAGGATATGTGTTACGTTGGGGTAGTAGTTTTGCATTTGTATCTACAGGAGAAGAAAATCTATTAATACCATCTAAGTTAATCAAGGTCCGAGTTGAACAAAAGAACCATCTTAATGAAGAGAAATGACAAGTCATCCAATAAATTAGGTCCCATGAGATGTGGGGAGACTTCTCAAAGGTAGGGGAAGTGTTCTGTTCTTGTCCTTACAGGAAAATAGAGAACACCTATCTTCAAACAGCCAAGGGACAATGAACATATAGGCACCTATAGAAGAGAAGACAGCTCTCCAGAAAGAATCACTTAATGAAGAGGAATCTGATTTTTGGTAAAAATATTTAAGTCTAGTAAACTGTTTTTATACTGAAATCTATTTCTCTTTACTATCTAATATTTCTGTAGTCCCGATTCTTGTAAACCAATGCTGGCCTTGAAGTTGGAATTTTGCTTTCCTTCTCTAAATTCAAGCTTGTTGTTAAGATTAAATTCACAGTTTCTGCCTTATATCAAGAAGCCAATTGGTGTAAGGCAGAAGAAAACAAAATCTAAGGACGCATTTACTTATTCGCAATTTTCCCTCTGAAATCCTAATTTTCTCATATACATTTTAATGCTTATTGTTGCCTTTCCCTAATTCATACCATAAAAATTAAAAATTTTACTTTGATATTGATATTTAAGTTTTCCACAAGGAATAATAACAGTTCCCAACAGCAACACTCTGGAAAGAAGATGGGGCCCTAATTGGACATTTCCACTTGACACAACCTGATACATCTGGGCTACAAACTTCACCCTAAAACCTGATGGGAGATGTTATTCTGTAAATATGTTTCTCATACTGGTTAATTAATAAAGCACTGTGGCCAATGAGAAAGCAAGACAGGTGGTGCTAGGAGACAAGGACGAAAGAGGAAGTGGTTAGAAGGAGTGAGCATGGAGAGATAGACAAAGCAAGATGTGGCCCGCCGATCTGGCCGGTAAGATGAGCCATGTGAAAATACTTAGATAAGTAGAAATGGGTTAATAATTAAGACAGAGCTAGCCCATAAACAATGACAGTCACTGGCCCAAAGGGTTGTATCAAATACAGCGTCTCTGCATGTTATTTGGGCCTGGCAAGCCAGACTGGTGGAGGGCAGGCTGGCGGAAAACAAGCTACAAAAACCGGTTAGAGACTGCTTTGCTTGAGACAACTCATGACTAGCTAGCTGTATTTGTGCAACTTCTTATTACAACCTGGCCATAGTTTCAAGTAGAATTCCAGTTAAGAATTTTCTGCCATACAATGACTACCTACATATGTTACAGCCAGTTCTGTTGAGAAATTTGGTTGCTAAAAATTTTCTTCCTACAGAATCCCATAGAGAACTCATCATCCCATTTCAACAGGAAGTAATCTTAAGATAATGATGCCCCCTTCCCCCACTCTTGGAATTTAGGGATGATATTCGTCTTCATAGGGTTGGTCTTAGTTACTTGGGGTTGGGTATGGAAGATGATACTTAGACTTGGTTATCTCTTTTAGACAGAAATAGGGTATGGTTGGGAAAGGTATTGTTCAGAATGGATATGGGTAGATTAGCCTTTTTTCTTGTGAATTATTTAGTAAGAGTGAGACCATAGTATTACAGCTTACATTGTTATATATTCTTATCTGTAGTAACCTATGTAAAATTATGTTTATTCCCTTTCTGGAAAAATTGTATATTATATTTTGTTATATTGTGTGTAATCTTTTAATTTATGATGTTGTATGCATATTATTCTATGTATGTATACATTTACTTTTGATCAAGACATTTTGTATATTGATACAATTTGGGATATTTGTCTTGCTGCCCTTTAGAGCTCTACCTCTTGTTTAGACATTTCTACATTAGGAATTTACGTGTGTCTGTGTGTGTGTGTGTGTGTGTGTGTGTGTGTGTGTGTGTGTGTTTACATAGTTATATTGTTTAGGTATTTATCCTTGCTTTATTCAAGGAAGTTTTATTCAGGATTTAGCTAAGTTCCAGAGTATTATAGATTATCCTCACCCATGTTTCCTTTGCCTGTGTGATTAGTCAGACATAGATGTTTAATCTTTAATCACTTCATCGACCTGCAGAACATGGCATTTAAAAGTTTTTATATTAGTACTCTGTTGACATGAGACACTGTTGCTCCTGACAGCACCGTGCACTTTCCCGAAAGTATGTTGGACACTGTTGTTGCTCCTTCTGGAGTTCATCCTCGCTTCGACGAATGGCCTCTTGGGCAAGGAACTGCCTCAACCTTGACCACTGATTTGGACATGTGGTCCTATATGCTTGCAAGAGACAAACATAGAAGACTGCTGAACCTTGCCAAGTCAGGGTAAGACAGCCTTTCTACCTCCCTGCTTTTGTTGTGGTCTGTCAAATACTCCTGGCTTTAACCAAAACTGGCTGTACCAACATTGCTGTGAGACCTTGGGTGACTGTCCAGGTAGCTTGCTGTTTCTGTCCTCACTGTACCTTTTGGAAGTTGCCCATCCACACTTCCTGTCAACCCTAGTGTTGTTATTTTCCTTTTCAGGTCTTAATGAGGTTGTAGATTAAACTATCAAGTATTATTCTCTCTTCCTAGATAAATATATTAGGTACTAGACTGAAGCTTTCCAGCTTAGGACAACTCTATTGTAAACTCCCTTCTGCCTTCACCCTAGGACTAGATATGTTTGTGGTTTTGTTCTAGATTTTCCTCTTCTTAGAGCACACTTGTTATTCACTGTTTTGTATATAGTTTTGTATCAAGCTTAAATCTTTTCTTTAGACTAAAAGGGGAATTGTAGTGGGATATTCACTTTGTCTGCTTCTGTGACACTGACCAAACCTATTGAGGGGTGGAGCCAGAGGCAGAAGTGACCTGTGAAACTAGGTTTGAGTGGAGATGGTGAACGCTCTCTTTCTGGGGGGACTCGGAGAGAAGAGCATCCAGTTTCAACTGCTGCATTCTTCTGTCTGTGTTGTGAGTTGTTTCTCCCTTAATAAACATCTATTTGGCCTATTTGTTTATCCTAACCCTTATTAAACCGCAATAACAGGTAAATAATTTTTATCATTATTATTTAATATTTTTTTCTTGTTTTACGTATCCATCCCAGTTTCCTCTCACTCCCATCCTCACATGCCCACCACCAAGCCTCCATCCCATTCCTATCCACTCATCAGGGAAGGTGAGGCCTTCATGAGTAATCATCAAAATCTGTCAAGTCCTTTGGGGTAAGGCCTAGCCCATCCTCTACGTCTCTAGGCTAAGGGAGTATCTATCCCTCCATGGGGTATGGGCTCTCAAAGTCTGTTTGTGTGCAAGGGATACATCCTGGTTCCACTGCCAGGGGCCCCATAGACTGCCCAGTCCTCCTAGCTGACACACATGTTTAGGGAGTGTGGTTTGGTTCTATGTTGTTTCCCCAGCTATCAGACTGGGGCCATGAGTTCTCACTTGCTCAGGTCAGCAGTTTCTGTGGTTTTTCCTAGCATGGTTTTGACCCTTTTTTGTCATCATTCCTCCCTCTCTGATACTGTATTCAATGAATTTGACTCAGTGCTTAGTTGAGAATCGGTGCTTCCTCTTCCATAAACTACTGGATGAAGGCCCTAGGATGGCATTTAAGGTGGTCATCATTCTCATTAGAGCAGAAAGGCATTTAAGGTAGCCTCTACACTATTGCTTGGATTCTTAGTTGGGTCATCCTTGTGGATCTCTATACAGTTTTCTAGTTCCAGATTTCTCTCTAACCCAGAGGGAGCCATTAAAGGTTAATTGTTTAGAGAGAGCTAATCAGTAAAAAGACTAAGCTGTTAGCCAAACAGTTTATAATTAATATAAGTATCTGTGTATTTATTTGGGCTAAATGGCTGTGAGACTAGGTGGGACAGAAACTCTCTCGACAAGTATTTGATTCGTACTATTTGAAGCATATGCTCACTAAGTGGATACGCATAAGTAAGTAGAATTTTTAGCATTACTTTATTAAAATATCCATGTGCTACCTTTTTATTTTGCTTTAATACAGTAGTAATTAATTATTATTCCTGTGAACTCTAGCCCTACAGAAATATTTATATTCCACTCATTTTGAGAAAATATGTTTATAGAACATTAACATTTCTTAAGAGCCAACTGTTTATTGTATAAGAACAATCTCATTATTAATGGCATAATAAAACACTATGTATAGATACCAAACTCTGAATATACTTTCTTAGTTTTGTTTTACAAGCTTTACCACTTTATCACCAATACAATTCTCAATATACCACATTTGTTTTGAAATTCAATGAGTGATGAAAGTAATTATTCCTATCCTATAGAAAAATGACAACTTTCAACATCGAATAGCCTCTCTTCCATACTTCCAAAGAGTTCATTCATGTTTGTGATCCCATACAATTTACTTCCCAATCCAAACTCTAAGCACATGTGACTTTTGGAATACCATTTTTAATCCATAGTAATGCCATAAGAGAATTCATAGACGTGACTGAGCTAAGGATTTGAAGATGGGGAGTCCATGCTGTTGGTTATGGAAGTGTCTGAGGAACCAGAGTTAAGAGAGGAAATTGGAATCTGAAAGACTGAAAGGTGGTATGCTACTGTCTTTAAACATGGATGATGCAACCAAACAGCAGTTTTTCAGGAGCTGGAAGGAACACATGATAAATGCCCTCTATTAAATTTACTCATTAAATCACCACTCATATCTCAATTTAACACAATGGAAATCATTTTGGGCTCAGTAGAACTCTAAGGTTTGGATTTCTTTCATTAAGACATAGTGTCCATGGGAATTTCTTATGACAAATTAGGCTACTATTAAAACTGTTTTAAAGGATATGTATATATTTTTAGATTTTTATTTATACATATAAAATATATAGTGTAAGAAATGTTAAGAAGGTCTCAAGGCTAGTATGATAGCATGTTCCCTGCTAATTTATTTTGATATAGCAGAAGTACAAAAAAATTCTTTTGAATAATTAGTGAACCAAACTTTGTGAGTCTAGACCAGGCAAAGCCAGTGACAACATTTGTAGGAAGTTTGTTAAATATGTTACCATCTTCAAACCCAAGACAGGTATAACTTGTCCCTAGTTTGATGGAACAAGAGGATTGCCATGATTTTAAGGATATAGAAGTGTATATAGCCATATCTAGACCAGCTAGGGATAAATAATGAAAACGAAATTTCTAAAATATTCCATTTATTCAATCCATGTATTTGTATTTACTATTTCAAATCTAAAATTGAACTTTGTCACATAAAAATCACCAGTATAATTTAATTTTGAATACTCAGCAAAGCTGCCTCTGAGATACAGAGGTTCCTGTGTGATCATGGTCTTCACTCAGAGCCCCTCATTTACCACATAGAATAAACCATTGTGTGTCTCAGATACTAAATCCTTTATTCCATTTTAAAAAATGACAAAAGTCAAGTAAAATATCTGCAGAACATTTGAGTATATTAAAAGTCAAGGTTTAAGATAGTTTTCATGTGTGTGATATACTCAAGTTGAAAATAACCAAAACCTTTGCTGAATGCTAAGCTTCATTCCTTTTCCATAAACACCTATGTAAGTTTGTAAGCTAAATTTAATTATTATTAATGTTTTCTACTTTACTTCTGTCTCATGGTCATTAAATTTTCATCCCACATTTCAACAATGTTGAGATAATATTGACACTTAAATTCACATGTCCCATTTAATGATCAAAAGTAGTAAAGAATATCTTTTGTATAAAATCAAGCTACCAGCATATTTTCTGTATTTAAAGTCATATGTCTACACTGATTGCTGGATAATACAATAAAAAATTCTACTTTACATTAGGATGACAAATATTTGTCTTTGTCCAGTTGTATTAAAGTAGATTATATTTCTTCTCTATACCTATATGTATATATCATATTAGTTACATAGTAACTATTTTTTACTTTCTTTTTTCTTTTTTTTTACTTTAAATTTGAAACAAGGTTATTTTACCTGCCAACCCAATAACCTGCCACTCTCATGCTACCCAATCACCACGGTCAAAGCCCAGCCAATTCACTTTTTGCTCCCCAGGGAGGGTGAGGTCTTTCATGGTAATCTTCAAAGTCTGTCATTTCATTTGGGGCAGGGCCTAGGCCTACCCCCTGTGTCTAGGCTGACACAGTATACCTCTATGTGGAATGGGCTCCCAAATTCCATTCGTATACTAGAGACAAATAGCGATCCATTTCTAGAGGCCCAATAGACTGCCCAGTCCTCCTAACTAACCCCCATATTCAGGGGGTTTGTGTCAATCTTATACTGGCTTCCTAGCTATCAGAGTGGGGCACATGAGTTCCCCCAAGTTCAGTTCAGTTGATTCTGTGGGTTACTCCAGCCTGGTCTTGACCCCTTTGTTCATCACTCCTCTCTGCCTGCAAATGGATTCCAGAAGCTCTGCTGATGTTTATCTGTGGATGTTTTATTCTGCTTCCATCAGTTACTAGATGAAGGCTTTAGGATGGCATATAAGGTAGTCGTCAATCTCATTATCATGGAAGGGCATTAAAGGTAGCCTCCCCACTACTGCTTAGATTATTTGTTGGATTCTTCCTTGTAGATCAGAGCACACATGCTTACAGTGGGAGATTTTAACACCCCACTCTCAACGTAGACAGGTCCACCAGACAGAAGCTAAAAAAGGAGCTAACAGAAGTTATGACAAATTAGCTTTGACAAACATTGATTATTTTCTTTTTACTTTAAATGTGAGAGGAGGAATGGATGGGGGCTTAGTGAAGGTTGATGATAGAAACTTGGAAAAGGAGAAGAAAGGGAAGCTGATAGTAATTTTTTTAATTTATATTTCCATGGCAGTTTATATCAATATGCCAGTCTTTTTCAGGCATCCATGTGGTTGAAAGCTAAATTGACTAATTTAATTTAGAAATATGACATTTTTGAGAAATTTACTCCTAATCACTGTACCTGTATAACTCCATCCCTGTCCACAACTGAAGCTCCTACCAAGCCTGCCTTCATAATTCCTAAGCTATTCTTTTTAATGACTTTGATGCAAATATATATATATATATATGTATATATATATATATATATCTTTCCTGACACATACAAACATGCTCCTACTACCAACTGAGTTTAATCAGTGTTGCCCAGAATAGGCGGAGGGGTATTTGAGAGCTGATGACCATGATGCTAGCTTTTAGATAGTCTCCTGTGCAGTAATTGGTGCTGGTTCCAAAAGTTGTACAAAGTTCCAGTGTCAGATGAATTCAATTAACCTATGAGATGTACAACAATTCACTAATAAAAGCTCCTAAATTAACTTCATAGTAATGGAGTGCCAAAATGAACTATAGAGAAAGCCCCCCCCCAAAAAAAAAGCACTGAATAAGGGCATGGGGAAATTAGGTTGAATCTTCCTTTATTTTTCGGGCCAATGCTCATAGTGCCAGTAGTGCCAAAGGGTATTGTCACTCATCAAAGATTATCACAAATAGATGTAGCTCCTGCATCTAAAATAGTATACTAATTGTCAATATTTGCTGATTAAGGAAACAGTGGTATGAATGTTTTGAGTGTTACCAAATATTTCCTCTTTGTATTTGAAACCCACTCCAAAAGAAAGTTGTACCTGACATTATAGCATTAGTCAAATATCTATGACAAGGAAGATCTCAGTCTCTATGGAGGAATCTACTATTAATGATTTGCTGAATGAACACACAATCAAGCTGCCATTTCACCATTTATATTTATAACATACACTTCTTCAGCTTTTAGCCTTGATCAGATCAGCCTCTTTTAGCAGTTCACTATGGTTCAAATAGGAACTATTCATTACTAATTACAGAGCTGAGAATATGTGAAAACTGAGTACTTGGTCCCAAACACTGAGTATTTGGGCCCACCTTTGAGGCCCTGGGAAGATCACAGAAGAGGAGATGGATTATGGGAGTAATACGTGGTGAAAAATATTTTGGTTCAATTATCTGAGCATGGTTTGCCTCTTCTGGTTCTGAAGATAGACAGAGGTTGAAGAGAGAAGAGGGATGTGGACAAATAACAGAGAATAAGACGGACATAGATGAGTGTGGGAGGGAATTAAATGGGCAGTAGGATAAATGTAATCATAACCCATTGTACAAAAGGACAATAAAATTTTCTAAATATTATATATATTAAAATTTCTGCACTACATAGAAACAAGACTATATATATTGAATTTAAAAAAAATGTTGAAAAGTAGACAGATTCTAAAAATATAAAATTATATAAAACAATAATTGTGCTAGTCAGTTTAAACTATGAGAGAAGAAAATGCATTACTTAATGAGAACATTGATGTGTACTTGTTATCTTTGTCAAATACAATCGATTCAAAGTGGTAGCTGATAAATATATCAACAGAAGAACATCTGAATTTGCAGAGGATAGATGTTACTAAAATATGTTGAACAAAAGACTGTTGTATTTTAAGGAACAAACACTGAGAAATGAATAAATTTCTCATTTTCCACAAATAGCATATGCCATCTTGGACAAAAAAAAGCATTGTAGCAAGGGTACAGCAATTATCCAGGAATAAGATAATGAATAAGTTTTGAGGTGGAGGCTTAAGGTCAAGTATACTGAGGATGAATAAAAAAAAAAAAAAACAATCAACATTAGGTGGAGATTGATTGATATAATAAAGGAAATAATGATTATAAATCATTTTTATGTATATTGCTTGGAACACATGACATGATCTAAAGTTGATTACAACTTCTAGTGTAACAATAGTGAAATTGAGTGGTTTGTCATTAAGAAATTCAATGAATGTACTAAGAGGCCAACAAATACACCTACTATATTTAGTGTAATTTTATACTTTTAACTCTGAAAATGAATCAGAGGTAGTGGTTCAGAAAGCAGAAGTCAGTCATGTTATTTTAACTGGACAATGTGAGTACACTTTGTTGTTTTTAACTATTATGGGTTTTATTATGGGATAATGAAAGGCCATTCACTCCTGTTTTAGTCTAATTTATTTTAGACTTCTTTAACTGTTTGACTTGCTCTGTACCAAAACTCACTAACAAATAGCTGACACATAATTTGCTTCTTTTCAGTTCTGTGGGTATGGTAGTGTCATTTAGAAATACCACCCCCACCCCAAGGCTCATATATTTGATTGCTTGCTAGTGCCATGATGGAACTTCAAGTATGTAAGCCTTTCTGAAGGAAGTATGTTATTAGGGGCAGGCATTGAAATTACATAGCTTTTTCAATTTCTAGTTTGTTCTCTGTGTTTTCTGCACATTGTTCAGCGTAAGAGTTTACAAGTTTCTCTGCTGACCACATGCTGCTATGCAATTATTGACTTCCTCTCCTTTGGAAGAACTAGCCAAAATAAACTCTTTCACTAGTTTCCTTTACTTATGGTATTTTATCAAAAAATAAAATGAAATGAAAATTGTGGGTTTGTATACAGAGAATTATCTATGTTTTGTATGATGTGTGTCTGTATAATTTTCTTAGTACCTTTAAAACCTGATCCATCATTGGTATCATGATGATTCTTATGTGGGATATATTCTTTGCTAAATGCACTGAGAAACCAGCTCCCCATCAGTCCACACACAAAGTATGACAGAATTCAATGCAATTTAACTATCTTTGCTGGAAATTTGGATAAAATAGTGGTAAATAATTCCATAAATCTTTGGGAAGATAAATTGAAGTGTCTTTGACAGAAGTTATAAAATTACATTAACTAACCTTTAATTTTAATGATGTAAATTGTTTTATTTTTGTTACTTCTGTTGTTTTACATATGTGGCAAATAGAGCATCACAAATTATTAGAATTAGTTTTAGATACCAGGCTATATTTACCTTTCCCTCTCTAATGGCTTATGTATTTAGAATTAAATATTGAATTGCATTTTAGTGAATAGCACTGAGTGTTTTGTTCATAGTATAATGTTGTAAAAAACAGTTTATTTTAGGAAGTTGAAAAATCCATCATGAGATTATTGTTGAGATCAATTAGATCATGAATTCATTAAAGATGTACTGAGACACAAAATAATTTCTCCATCTACTGTGTTTTGAATTCTTAAGTTTTACTCAAAAAAGCAAAGAATAACTGTAGCATGAATTGAACTAATTTTCTGTTTGTTTTCATAAAAAGTGAAAAGTGGCAGCTTATTCACTTTTGTTTACCAAATACTTGCTTTGTATATTGCAGACTCATTTTTTGTTTGAGGTTCCCACAATAGAGAAACAATTTTCAAATTGGCTCTCTTGGATGTAGCACTGAAAATGCTGAAGCCTTTCATATGTGACATCCATGAACTCAGTTCTGTTCTATAGATCACCTGAGATGATTTAAAAAAAAAGAAAGAAAGAAAGAAAGAAAGAAAGAAAGAAAGAAAGAAAAAAGGATCAATTCAGGGTAAAAGTTGTAATGCAGTGTCTTTCCCTCCCTCTTTTAATTTTTCTTTGTTTCATTTTACATTCCATCAACAGTTCTCCCTCCTGCCCACCTTGTCTCTTTTCACTTTCCACCACACCACCCCCTTTAACCCATCCCTAGTTCACTCTTCCTTATGGGCAAGAGTTCCCATGAGGAGTGAACATAGTCTGGCACAATAGGTTGGGGCAGGGCCAGGCCCCTCTCTCACCCATTAAGACTGAGCATGACATTCCACCCTGGGGAATGGGATTCCACAAGCTAGCTCATGTATCAGGTTTGTATCATGGTCCTACTGGCAGGGGCCTCTTAGCTAATCTAAGCTTCACAACCGTCTCCTGCTTACAGGGAGCCTAGTTTCATCCCTGTGTGTCTAAACAGCTGTAGGTCTAAAGTTAAAGAGTTTCCATGAAATCGGTTCAGCTGACTGTAGATTTCTTTATCAAGGTCTTGACCTCCATTGCTCCTATATTCCATCCTGATGGGAGACGTTATTCTGTAAATATGTTTCTGATACTGGTTAATGAATAAAGTACTGTGGCCAATGAGAAAGCAAGATAGACGGGGCTAGGAGACAAGGAGGAAAGAGGAAATAGTTAGGAGTTTTCAGCATGTAGAGCACGGAGAATGCAAGATGCTGGCAGCTGTGCTCCAGTAAGATGACCACGTGGAAATACTTAGAATAGTAGAAATGGGTTAACCATTAAGACAGAGCTAGCCCATAAGCAATGATAGTAACTGGCCAATAGTCTTATATCAAATACAGTGTCTCAGCGTGTTATTTGGGGCTGGCGCAGTTGTGGGACCAGACCGGGTGCAGGCATGCTGGCGGAAAACAGACATGTTACACCATCCTCACTCTTTTCTACTGGATTCTTAAAGCTTAGCCTGGTGCTTGGTTGTGGATCTGGGTATCTGGAAATTTGGACTAAGCCTATTGCAAGATCCAGTGATACTACTTTTGGGCATTTCCTCAAAGGTTGCTCATTCATACCACAAAGACATTGGTTCAGCAATGTTTCTAGCAGCATAATTAGAATGGTTTTGGAAAGCCCAGTACAATTACCCAACAGATTACTAGTCAGTGATCAAAATATGACAACATCATGAAATTTTCAGGAAAATGGATGGAACTAGTAAACACCATTCTGAGTGATGCAGCACAGATTCAGAAAGACAAACACAGTATGTGTTCACTAAAAAGATGATATTAGATGTAAAGAAAAGGATAACCAGACTACAATACAGTACCAGAGAAGCTAGGTAACAAGGAGAAGCCTAAAAGGAACACACGGATCAGCCTTGGAAGGGAAATTAGATGAGATCTATGAGGCAAAGTGAATTGGTTTGTGGTAAGGTGAAGGGAAGGGAGGATAAGAACAGGATGGAAGGAGATGGCTGATGGGTGGAGGGATGAAAGGCAGGCGAAATCAAAGACGCATCTTAATGGAGGGAGCCGATATGGGCTTAGGGAAAAACTGGTGCTAGGGTTAATCCTAAGAATCTAGAAGCAGAACCTCACCTAAAACTCCTAGCAATAATGGAGAGGATGTTTGAACTTGCTTACTCTTGTAATCAGATTGATGAATACCCCAACTACCATAATAGAGCCCTCATCCAGCATTTTTTATATACCCTGCTAATTTCTGAAATTGAGCAGGATTGTAAAAAGTAAGGTAATTTATTAAGAAATGAAAGTGCCTTTTGGAGCATGTGTATTTTAATGTAAGTTGAATTTCTAAACTTTTCATGTTAATTTCTGAATTTTTTGTACTTCTCTATAATATATAGGATAAGCATTGCTTGAATACTGATACCATGAAATATGCCAGGATATTAAGAAGAGCACACTACTAACTTTGCTTTTCCAATGTACTGTCTTACATAGGGCAATCTAATAATTCATGAGTGATGTCTTTTTCAAAAAGAGCGTAAGAAAAAGAGACTAGAATTTACATTTTTAAGGAATAGAATTATATTCAAACAATTATAGAACAACAAGACACTGAGCTATAATGTGACATCATATTTGAGATGGCTGTGTCAGTCCCTAAAGAGATAATTTTATAATAATTCCTACCATCCCAAGTATTATTTTCCTTCTATTTCAGAGAATAATTGAACTGTCAGACAGTTTCATAGGATCCCATTTTCCTGCTAAACTATTGGCTGCTGATGAAAATGTTGAATGGAAAAATGTTACTTTCAGGCTTTTACCGAAACATGAGTGCACTGGTTTCAAACTTTTGCTCACACAGGCAAACCCAGTTAGAATCAGTGGGTCTCTCTCTCTCTCTCTCTCTCTCTCTCTCTCTCTCTCTGTCTCTGTCTCTGTCTCTGTCTCTCTCTCTCTCTCTCTCTCTCTCTCTCTCTCTCTCTCTCTCTCTCTCTCTCTCTCTCTCTCTCTCTCTCTCTCACACACACACACACAAAGAGAGAGAGACTTATAGGATGATAGTAATCAGAATGCATTGTACAAGCACATGACATTCCCAAACAGTAAACCTGACATATTATAGAGCCTAAGCTTCTGTGAATATGCATTAGCATCGATGAAAATGGCTATCATGATAATAAGTCAGCAACTCTGCATTTGTTTTATCGTTTTAAAATTTATTTTACATGCCAACCCCAGTTTTCGCCCTCTCTTCTCCTCCAGTGCCCTCTGACCTTCATTCTTAAGCCCCATCCACTCCTCCTCTTTCTCCATTCAAATGGAGTAAGGCCTCTAATGGGAATCAACAAGCATGGAATATCAAGTTGAGGCAGGCCAAAGCTCAAACATTTTCAAGAACATTCCCCTTCTTTATGTGTTATAAAATAATTTGTGGTAAAACTATACAGTATAAAATAAAATTACACCATAGGCTTTTATTGGTTATTGATGTCAATTAATATATTCACAATGTAGAGATATGCCAGAGTTAGAGCTCATATTTGTTCTTACAAATCAAAACCAAATTGTGACAACTTATGTACTCAAAAAATATATGTCTAGCTTTCTCGTGTGTAGGTGTTTGATAATTCTGTATTTTATAAGAAAGACAAAGAGAATTATTTTTCCAGAGGGGTGACTTTTGAACTGTAAGATCCCTTTGGAATTTAAATGTTTATATGTTATTATTGCTCCTTTACTTTCATTCGTACATACATTTATTGCTCCTTGATTTGTGAATAATGCATCACAAACCCTGTAGTTGTGGGGAACTTGGAATCTAGTTAAGTCTGGAAAGCAGTGAGGAAGATGTCTGTGGCCTTACATGTTTCTCTAGGAATTTGACAACCAACAACTCATCAGTGAAGAGGTAGGGTGACCCTCATTGGCTAAAGGCAGAAATTATCAGCAAATGCATGTTGATTCTCTCAGTTGGTACATTTCTAATTTAGCAACACCTAACTTTTTTTTTTAAATAGACTTTGTCCTATTAAGAAAGGGAAATTGATATACCTACTGTCACACCCAAGTAAATGCTCACAAACAATATAGATTACTAGATTACTCCTACCAAATACTTAGTGTTTTCACAACAAGAAATTATCTAAAAACAATTCAATTCCATTTTTACCATGTGTACTTAGACTCTGACACCATCAATTGATGGTCACCTGAGAAACTGATGCTATTTCTAAACCTTTATTTCTGACAAACAATTTATAAAAGTTCCCCCATTAACTCCTCCTCTGTTTGTTTTGTTTTTGGTGGGAGAGGTGGGGTTCTAAGAATACTTTAATACTCCCTTTTCTTCCTTTCTTTTTTATATTTTCTTTTTGTGGGAGGTTATCATTTAATTACAACACATTATTCCTTCCTTATTCCCTCTAAGACCTCCTTCATATTATTCTTTGCTCTTCTACAAAGGTGTGTTCTTCTCCTTCATTAATTGTTATTGATTCATAACCTTCCATGTTCTGATTTTTAAGTGTAGCTTTATGTATGATCTGGGCTGATCTTTTGCCCAGGACAACCAGTTAACATGTTCATTAGAGAAAACTATCCTTCTGGTTTCCAGATCCCTTCTATTGCCTACAAGTTTTGTGTAGGGTTGAATATTGCTAAGATTTTTCTAAGTCCAGTTTGGTGTTCATTGTTGTCATCTTTTTTTAGTTCATACTATGGCATTCATGTTGGAGAGATTCATGTGTATACCTTTTGATATTTCTAGGACAAGGAGACATAATCTCACCAAAACCCCAAACAAAAACAAACACAAACAAACAAACAAAAAACAAACCTGTTGCTCTGGCTCTTACAATCTTTTCACCTTCTCTTATGCAAGGTTGCTTGAGTATTTAGGGTGGCAGTGTTTCATAGATGTATCACAAGAGGGCTCCATTCAAATTTTCAAAGAATGAAGGTAACCCATAATCCTACCCAGCTAAGGCACCTGTGGGCCACACCAAAGAGCAGAAATTCCTTGTTAACATTAGATTTATATTATCATATTATCAAAAACTTCTAAGGATACATGGGGATAGTGAGTAGAAGTCAATTGCAGATTGAGGTCCAGAGGTGCATTTGCATGGTAAAGGAGTTCCTGTCCTCATTGAATATGCCTGTTTCACTATCACAGCTCTGGATATGTCCACAACCTGGAAGACCATTGTGTTATTGTTCAAGTATCTACAGGTTTTATAACTCTGTCCTTGGTAGACTGGGTAGGTGTCTGGGTATGAATCCAACCATCAGATCATGTGTCCTTTCTGGTAAACATCTGCACATGGATGCTCCCTATGGGCTAACTCCATTTCAGATAAATAGGTATGATATAAAGACTATATTGTTTTCATATGGAAATTTTAAAAGATTTATCAACTAGAGTCCAAGGGCTGAAACTACATATTCTTCTCATCTCATTGGTCTAATTAATGTCCTTTAAATTTTCTAGTAGTATCAATAGTGTAGTCCTAAACACCCTTAAAAATCCAACACTATAAACAAACCAAAATAATAGAGTCCATTAGTGATCTGTTGTCATTTTTTTCTGTATACATAATGCTAATTTTATATTAAACTATAGTTGAATTATTTTTTTGGTATTTTTGTGTCTGCTTATGTATTCTTAGATGAAGAACAGACAGATGCTTTTCAAAATATTTATGTCAACCACTGCACTGTGTGCTAAAATCTTAGTTTAGTTCCCGAAATAGATTCAATAACAAAGCATGCTACGATGAGAAAACTCAGTATGATTGAATCTCAGCATCTAGGTGTACAGAAAACATTCTTCTGATTTCTCACTGCTAAGAATTCTAAAATTACATCGAGAGAAATATTTCTACTTATATTTTTTTTTGTGATTCCAAACAATAGTCAATATTACTGTATACTATATTGTTTTTAATAAAAATAATAGTTACAGATACATTTGTGTATATTATACTAGTCCATTTCAGAAACTAGAAGTTATAGATTAAAATATTAAGCGAAGAAAGAATATGAATCCCATTACATAAAATCTTATTACAATTCTCCTCTTGTGATGCTATGATTGTGAAAATAAAGTAATTAATTAAAAGTTATTTATGATTTTCGCTTTCTCTATATTCTTTCCTTCTAGAAAATCTTAGATTGGTAAACTCTGAATATTTAAAAATATACATTTAGTTACTTATGTATACAACCACTATATGTAAAGTGAGACCTTTATTTATGATATGAATTTCCATTTGTTGATTTAAGTCTTTCAATCATAATCTTCAAATCACACTACAACAACGTATGACTGTGTGTGTGTTATATTTGTATCTTGGTACAGGTGTTCTATACAACTCCATGTTTTTTCAATAGTCCTAAATTGGTTGCCATGTGTATTGACTTCTGAATGTTCCAGGATGGTATGCATCATCTTAATCATAGAATCATAACAATGTTATGGGAGATAATAATTACTAACATGGAACAGTAAATTGATTTGAGTGTACATCCACTATTAGGTAATATTAATTCATAAAGTTTTCCAGAACCTTTCCAGAAACATTTCAGTTGATGAATATCTGCAGGACTAATGAAGCTTTCCTATTTCTCTAAAGGCATTTGTCTTGTATTCTTTTCTCTAAGAAATTAATTTGTTGTATTCACAAATTCTATAAGAAAGATTGCCTCCATTTAATGTGCATAAAATTATTAGAAATTATTTTGTAAACCAACTTTATACAAGAATATGTAGTATTACCTAAAATATAAATGAAGACTATTGATGAAAAGAAAAATAGATAGGGAAGATAGAAAATGAGAAGAAAATGAAGGAATTAAGGAAAGAAAAGAATGTAGAGAGAGAAATTTAAAGAATAGGAAAGAAGATAAATTTACTAATTATTTTCACACATATTTTTGATGTTGCATTTGCCCAGTAAGTTATTTATGTAGCTTATTTCTGGGTGTGAATGAAATAAAATACACAAATATACAAATATTTAAATGAAACATTAGATTCTTAAATTAGCATCCATGAGGAGAAAATTAGTGCAAAGGCAGTAAATGTTGTAGGATGTAAGATGTTCACAATTTTTATGAGTAAATATAGTTCAGGCTAAGGGATTACATTTTTTTTAAGAGTGATTATAAATTGTATGTGTTGAGAAACTAAAAACACATACAAAGGAGTTCTACAATAAAACAAAGGATGTTTGAAAGAATTAAATGAAAACAGATATGAGTACATAAAATGTCTGAGGGAAGATGATAGACTGTAGATAGTCAAGCTAACAAACCCTTGTGCTAAGTAAGAGGAAATGGAACACATGGCGAAGAGGCTAAGACACTAAACCAGTTTGTCACTTTCCTACTCTTAGTGTGAATAAAATATTAAGAAAAACAAAGTATTAATGTGGACATGGTATGATGTACTTTGGATTTTTTTCAAAGACTGAGTAGACTGAGTAAAATTACTACTTCATGTTTGCATTTCATCACTTTTATGCTTTAACAGTTGGCTTCTTCTTTATGACTTTAAAGTACCTAATTCCTCAGGTTGTTTCCTTAGATGTCAGTATCTCGGTGACTTACTAATCTACCTTTTAAATATTTTAATTTGAGTAAATGTATTGCAGTTTAATAAGGATCAGGACAAACAAATAGACTAAGCAGATGTTTATTCGGGGAGAAATAACTTACATCCTAGACAGATGAACACCAGCAAGTTCCACCGGATGTTTTCCTCTCCGCCTCCCACCAGCAAGAGAGCATTCCTGGCTCCTCCTCAGACCTAGTTCCATAGGTCACTTCCGCCCCTTGTTCCACACCCCAATGGGCGTGGTCAGTGCCACAGAAGCAGACAAAGTGAATATCCCACTAATAAATGTATCAAAAACATTTATGTATATGCTCTTAATTGATTTTACCTTGAATATGCTGGAAATTATTAGTATTTTATATTATTAAAATATTCTTTTTATAGACATGAATGCACAAACACACCTATACTGATATCAGCAACTACTATGGTCATAATATGTATCCTGAAAATATGTATTTTGTGATTTTCTGATAATTCAGTTTTAAAGAGATGACTGAGTTTTCTCCGTATATAAAAATAAAACTCTAAAGGAAATGAGGAACTAGTTTATATACAGGCAAACATGTGTTCTAACAAGGAAGAGGTTGTACGAGTTTTATTGTCAAAGAGAAATAAAAAGTTGTATTTCAGCTTTTATAATGAAGGTGAATTTAGGTGAACAAGATATAGCAGATCAGAAAAATCATTGTCACATTCTTAGATTTGTCGCATATGTCAGAGAAAGTGTTTTTTTCCATCCCAAAATTATTGAAGTCAAAATTATACATACTGTTTTTGCTTCTGTATATTTATGTAGGTAATATTCTATTATTGGGAAAATAAAGAAGTAACTACACTGAATAAGGAAAAATTCATAACTAAAAGTATAAAGTGAAAATTATCTCAATTAGAACTTTTTAAATTTTATTTTTATTATTTAAATTAGAAACAAGCTTGTTTTATAAGACAATCCCTGTTCCCTCTCCCTCCCCTCCTCCCCTGTCCTTCCCAATCCCAACCCACTTTCTTTCTGCTCCCTAGGGATGGTGAGTCCATCCATGGGGGATCTTCAAAGTCTGTCAAATCATTTGGAGCAGGACCTAGGCCCCCTCTCATGTGTCTAGGCTGAGAGATTATCCTCTACTGGAATAGGCTACCTGTTCCATGGCCTCATGCCCTTTTGTGGCCTCTACAGGCAACAGGGGAGGATCTTGTATGAATACTTACAAGCAAAAATAATTTAATAGAAATATAAATGAACCATTACAATCTAAAACCGAACAAAAATTTGCTGGAACCATTATCACATATTTTAGGCTTGGAAATTTTCATGACAACTTAATATGAAAAGAGAAAGCAAGAACAAATTCAGAATGAGAATGCCTCTCTACTTCAGATACAGTGTAGGAGCTTCAAATAACTTTTATTTATTCAGTAATGTAGAAATGTCCTAAAGGACATCTAAATAGAGAGTGTCTGCTCCTTCCATTAGCATACTATGTTATACATTACTATAGAGAAAGAAAAGATTATAATTAGGCATAGACAAGAAATAATAATATGATTATAATAATAATAATCATAATTGGGTAGTCAAAAATTTGCTAGTTTGATATGTTTAGTACCAAGACACAAAATTATGAATGATCCCAGGTTAGTATTGTTAAGACTGGGAAGCAGAAGATAGAGTTACACTGAGGGTGAAACAAAGCTTTGTTTTTCAAGTGTCTAACAAAATATATCACTAACTCGCTCAGATTATGTTGAAGCTACAGTCATCTACAGTTCTATAATCTTTAAAACCCAAAGGAGATCAAGAAACAAGCATGTCTTAATGCTAATAAGGTGAACAAGTAGAGAGTGGAAAATACATTGGCAAAAGTCACTGACTGCAAAAGAAATGCCAACTTTTTTGTATTGATTTTAAATAGTAGAAAGAAACCTGCTTTAAATCCCATAATTCAATTTACCTATAAATATTTAAGGTTTTATCAGATGTGATACTTCTCAATATAAAAATTTAACTGACAAGTAGATTTGTATTTTTTTTTTTTTTTGCCATTTGCTCTCTAATTTTTTAGGGCTATTACTATGCCATTCAAAACAATTGCATACACCAAGGAGAGAAAGCTCTAAATGAAATGGCATGACCCCACAGCACTGCGAAAACTCCTGCATCTTAGATTGACATCCACCATCCAACTAGGTCAGTTTCTAAAAGGAAAATAAGGTGGAAACAAAATTGTTCACTTTTGTATGTCACTTGAAATGCTGAGTTTGATTGGCAGTAGAAGTAGATTCAAAGTAGTTCAATAAATGGAATTGTCTCACATAACCCCAAGAGCTTACACTGTTACACTGAAATGAAAACTCCCATTGTCATGGGGTCTATCCAGAAGGCATTCTAATCATGAAAGTCTTTCACTAATTTCACATCATTTTCTATGTTTACCCAGTGGAGTATATGGAACACTGCCCCAAATTCTCGAGGTCTAACAAAACTATGAAATAATTACCAGCCTAAATTTTGATTGCAATTTATCAAGTTATA
Source organism: Cricetiscus sungorus (assembly GCA_030556225.1). Taxonomy (NCBI): domain Eukaryota; kingdom Metazoa; phylum Chordata; class Mammalia; order Rodentia; family Cricetidae; genus Cricetiscus; species Cricetiscus sungorus. The sequence goes on from JANBXA010000741.1 coordinate 50,196,715, forward strand.
TTTACTCTTTTTGCCATGGTGCCTTCATATTTATGCCACAGAGTAAACAAATTGGGTGTTGATCGAGGCATCTGCATTAGAATAAAATTTCACATTACAGCTTGACCTTTACATGGCTTGAATGAATAGGATAATGTTAGGATGAGGAGACTTGCTCTGGCGTTTTTTTCTTTTCTGAACTTTAATTTCTGAGTTTGTTGCCCACACTTCAATACAATGTCTTCACCCATAAGTGACAGTACAATGGCTATTTGTCCACTAATTTGACACAAGCTAGAGTTATTTGCAAAGAGGTACCTCCAAAGACAATGCCTCCATCCAGATTTCCTGTAAGCACGTCTAAAGGGTTTTTTAAATTACTTATTTCACCTTTTGAGATTATAACTGCATAAATTACCTCCTTCCCTTTCCTAATTACAGACCCTGTTATACTTTTTCTATTTCCAATTCATGGCCCAACTTTTCTATTGTTGTTTCTTCATACTTGTATGTATATACATATAAATTCCTAAAAACACAATTAAAACTGTCCATCTGTATAATACTACTTGTGTTTATATTATCAGAGATGACTGTTTTGTATGTTGATGTGCTTTTTCCTTGGGAAATCTATTCCACGTGGTTTTAACATTTCTTAGTTGTGTGTAGACTTTTATATTTAGAGTTGATGAATCATAGGCATTCCACTATCTATATTAGCATATCTATTGTTGTTAAGCTCATCTTTAGATGGTCATTTTCAAGATTAATAATTGATAATGCAACATCTAGTAATTTAAGCCCAGGGCATGTAGTCTTGGCTTTTATAAGAAAGCATGCTAACCAAGCCATGGGGAGCATGTGAATAAACAGAATCCCTCCATTTCTTCCTCAAGGTTCTTGTTGTGTGTTTCTTCTCTCATTTCTTTTGGTGATGGAGAATTATCTTAGAACTGCAAGATGAAATAAATTCCCTGACCAATTCATGTTATGTTTATAACTCTTGTCTTTACTTCTTTCTCATATTTCTATCCACGTCAGTGTCGATAACTTACTTTGATTCCCTACACTATGATAGATAAATATAACTCTGATATATCAATAAATGAGATTCTAACCTTGAGAGGTTATCACATTCAATTGGAGAAAAACAAATTTGGTTGCCTCTCACATTCTATGACTCCCAGTGAAATTCTACTACACTCATAGATCAGTTCCTTGCTCAGTCATTGTCAGAGAAGCCTCCTACTGTAGCAGATGGGAAGAAATACAGAGACCACAGCCAGACATTATGTGAAAAATAAGAAAACTTGGAATAATCAGTCATAAATAGGATGTATCTACCAAATTCCACCCTTTAGTATTCTGCAATGTATGATGAAGGTGAAAGAAAAAGCATTAAGAGCCATTGCAGATTGAATACACCAAGAAAATTATACCCTCTAAATCAATATGATCTATTCACATGCAGATGCACAGAGACTGGGACAGAATGCATAGTGCTGTATGGGTCTGTTCCAAATAGTATCCTAGAAATGAAAAGAGAAGTAGACACATTGTCCCTCCCTAACACAAAAGCAAATCTCCAATTGATAAACCCTTACTATAATAATTTAGCTTTCTCCAAGGGAGTCTCCTTGGGGAAACAAAATGCTTTTAAGGGAGGACTGCATGTCCAAAGAAGATGGCCAAAAGAAAATGAAGGTAATGGCTTCTCTGGATGTTCCTTTTATTACAATGTCACTTCAGGCAGGGCTTTTCCGTTATTTTAAATTTTATCTTAGTTTATTTTTATTTATTTTTTTTATTTCAAGTATTCTCTCACTTGATCCTACAGGTCCTTATGTGTATTTTATGGCTTCCAATTTGGCATTTTATTGGAATCTTAATTATCACAGCACTGAGGCTGTGATGCTTGTGCCTTCTCTTGTGCACCACTCATTCTAGAAATCTGTTTACTTTTATCTAATGCTGATGTGTTAGCTTATGTCTTATCTACTTGAGTTTATTGTACTCTGTTTTATTTTGTCATCATCCCTTAGAAGTCTGTTTCTTTTCTAATGAGAAGAACTGCAATGGGAAGGGAGGTGTGGAGGAACTGCGAGGAAAAGTGGGAAGGGAAACCATCAGTGGGTATATAAATTGAGAAAAAATATTTTTATTAAAAATAAATTACAGAATTAAAGGAAAATTTGTTAATGAATGTTACTAAATAATGTATAATTCTTACCAATACTTAAATTGTACATCAGGTGTAAAGGATAGATAACATACACACATGTATACTTTAATAAAATTATAAAGGACATAGGATCAAATTAATTTGCTGAATGTTGAGGTATTTAGTGCATATTTAAAATAAATATAACTTTTAAACTAAAATTTTTCAAATAAAATACATTTAAAGTATTTAGTAATTCGTCACTCTATATTCCACAAATGTCTGAAAACCTTTCAAAATTACATAAGGGATAAGAATTTGTGGAAAATGTGATTAACTGTTGGTCAATAATCTACAACTGTGGAACTTATTGTATGTACAACTGCATTACTTGGTTGTAGAAATTAATAACTAAGGAGTACAGAGAAATATATTAAAGCATTAAAAATTAAACAGAAACTTTATTGAAGCTATTTACATGAGATCTGTACTACAAGCAGTTCATGGCAAAGACATCAAAGGAAACAAAGTTTACATAAGCTCAGCTTAATCACTGCTGATTATAATCCAGAATATGTGTCAATCAAGGGATTTATTTTTATATAATTGGAATGATTCCCACACACGGCTATGAAGCTACGGCTAGATACCATCTAAGGCAATTTACAAGATTTTTAGTGTCATTGGTAAATTTGAAACTAAAGATAAATACTTTATGAACTTTACATGAATGAATTAAACTTTATAGTACTATGATGCTTTCTTTAAAATTTCCTAAGTACCTTAACCATGCATAAGTGCCCTAGGAACTGTCAATATTTTTATGGAAAGAGAATAGGGAAATAACTCAGATATTATTTATAAATTGATATTTTAATAGATGATCTGAAAAGTAAAAACTTGGGAAATGTTCAACCATTTATTGTTATCTGCTATTTCTGATATTGGCAATACAACAACAGTGGGTAATTTAATTGTTTAGATAGGTTGAATTTTTTTCAAGTCAAATATATGATTGGTAAGTTTTAAAGTATAGAGTCTTCAGACTTGTTACACATTGTAAGTTCTTGCAATGTATAGTTGCAATATTTATATTTTAAGTGTGTCAAGAGAAATAAAATTAGAAATTGATGGTCTATAATATTTATATAGACATTTTATAAGTTACATGATTCAATATGTCAAGAGAAGTGCTTGTTAATTATTTTTATTTGTTAAAGTATTTTTAGCTGATTCTCAAAGCTTGATGATTCCCTACATTTGCTGTATAAAATTTAATGTTCATGGAGGGAATAATACATTCTATGCATAAGCTAGTAGCAAAGTCTGAAATTCTATATGTACTCAGAGGTCAAATCTCAATATTGCTATCTACCCACTAATAAAACAGAATGAATACTGTTTTTGCAATTTTGCAAAGATATCATCAATATTTTCAGACATTCAAATATATTAAGTTGTATCAGTTCAATATGCCAGGTTTTGAGACTCTCCATTATAGAGAGCCGCAAAGTGCCACTCCTTAAAGATGGCGCTGGCTTCTGCTTTCCACCTCCCCATGGTGAGTGCTCTCTGGAGTAAACAAGCCCTTATTTGGTTAATTCTGTTCAGCCTGTCTGCTTCCACGTTACAGTAGCCTATCTGCAGGGTCCAAGTGGCTCACTGGGGTTGGTTAGCTCAAGCCTGTGCAGGGGTCCCCCAGTCTCCTGAGGGTCAGAAAAACATGTTTCAAGGATCCTGATTAAAACTGCATGAAGAAGATCTTCCCAGAGTCACGTCTTCCTTGCTGGCAGGGGTAGGCACGTAGAAATGGTGGCCCGTACAGGAAATTTTTTCAGATCAGAACTTCTTGCAGTCAGGGCAGCACTTGCTAGTTCCCAAGGTATGTTGGGACCAAATTTGAGGCCCTCGGTAAAGAGGCGTAAGGTCTCTGGTAAGGAGCAATAAAGTTCGGGTTTGAATTAAGCCTAAAGCCCTCGGTAAAGAGGCAATCAGGTCACTGGTAAGGAGCACTAAAGTCCCAGGTAAATTGGGACAAAGTTAAAGACCTCAAAGTAAAAAGCAGCAAGAAAGTCTCAGGCATTGAGCTAGAGGTTGCAATGAACCGAAAGTAAAATTTTCAAAATGGGAACTTCTCAGTCTCATCTAATTTTTCTGCCTCTTCAGGAGCTCCTTTTGTCAAAGAAACTTAAAATAAAGAAAACCCACTAGAAAAATTCCTGAGCGAATGCGATGTCATTGCACCTTGGTTCACAGTTTTGGGAGACGTCAAGGTAGCATGCTGGGACAAGTTAGGCAGGGATCTTGACTTTGCTTGCGAATGAGGGACACTAAAGTAGAGAGTCTGACTGGTTTGGAAGTTAGAGCATAGCTGTATCGAAGACAAGAGGTACTGTAAAGAGGCAATGGAAAAAGAGAAAGCTGTGCTAGAAATGGTAGAAGAAGAAAGATCAGAAGAGGCTGAGCACACAGGAGAGTCAGGTACAGACAAAACACATTCTGAGGAAAGAATTGCAAGCCCTTATAGAAAAGGTTCAGAAACAATCCCTTAAGGGGCAGAGGAGGAAGGAAGAGGAGAAATGGCTATGTGAGTTTGGGAAGGACCCTCCTGGAACAATGCTTTCAGCGCCTTCTCCTGATCAGAGTGAGGAAGGGCGGGGTCGAGGTACAGGGCATTCCTTTTGCCCTGAGGTCTGGAAAGCCGTACAAAATGACTTAAGTCTTGAACAAGTAAATCAGATTGTCATAAAAGCATAGAAGTCATTACCCAATAAGGGAGAGGTGAGTGGTAACCTCACTAAGATACTGCAAGGCCCAATAGAACAATTTTCAGATTTTATGGCCTGTTTGGTAGAGGCCACAGAGAGAGATTTTGGCATTACAGTAGCCATAGTTGCAGCTATCTCTTTTGCAGTTGTGGGTTCAGTCATTACTGCCATGGCTATGAGCACATCAGTGCAGACAGCCTCTAAGCTAAATGAGTTGCCCAAGAATGTGGATACTGACTTGGATGCTCAATCCACAATTGGTGCTCAACTAAAAGGAGGCTTAATGATTGTAAAGCAAAGAATTAATCTGGTGCAGGAGCAAATAGATACCTTGTGGCAGCTGGCCCAATTATGATGTGAAATGAAATATCCAGGTTTGTGTGTTACCAGCATTCAATATGAGAACTTTACACATGCTGCTAATTTGTCACAACAGTTGTCTAGCTATCTTTTAGGAAATTGATCTGCTGACTTTGATGATCTGATGACACAGCTGTGAGTGGCCATCGTTGCAGTGAATTCGCCACATGTGGATGCAGGATTGGCTGCTGGATTGTCATCCTGCTTCCTGTTGCCATGGATCATCTGAAAGAGTGGGCGGGAATGGGAACCATGGCTGTCCTCTTGTTGCTTATCTCCTTCGTGGGCCTGTGGTGCCTTTGCAAGATGAGGTTTGCTCAGAAGCGGTATGCAGCTATGGTTGTCCAGGCACTTACAGCTATTGGGGCAGGACGGTCTCCCCAAACATGGCTCACAGTCATGAACAAGTATTGATCCTTCATGCTCAGGTTGTATGGCTTAGCACTGCCCTCTGAGTTAGCTCTGGAAGTGAGCAACTCTGAGAAGGGCAAGTCTGGTTGCATGTGGGTTGGTGTCTGAGGCCCCACCTCCAGGAAAAAGATGCTAGATGGGTGTTGCACTGACTTGGCTGACTACCAGGATTCAGGGTCATTACAATGTCCACTGCTTTAATAAAGACCAGACCACTACCCTTAACTGTTGCGTTATTAAAACAAAAAGGGGGAACTGTAGAGAGCTGCAAAGTGCCACGCCTTAAAGATGATGCTGGCTTCCACCTTCCACCTCCTCACTCTCTGGCATAAATAAGCCCTTAATTGGTCAAGTCTGTTTAGCCTGTCTGCTTCTGCATTAGAGTAGCCTATTGGCAGGGTCCACGTGGCTCACTGGGGTTGGTTAGTGCAAGGGTATTTAAGCCTGTGCAGGGGTCCCCAGGTCTCCCGCAGGTCAGAAGAACATGTTTCAAGGATCCTGATTAAAACTGCATGAAGAAGATCTTCCCAGAGTTGCGTCTTCCTTGCTGGTGAGGTTAGGCACTCGGTACACTCCATAATCACATTTTTGAGCACCCATTGTGAGACCCATCAGAATATTGGACCTGCTTGCACCCACCAGAAGAGAATCTTGGAATGGTATGTACCAGGAGAGGAAGAGACCTCATCTGTACCCACTGGAAGAAGAGATGGAAACATGACAATTTAATAACACATTCAACAACAGAAAAACCAAATGATGCTACCAGAGTCTAGGGACTGTATACCAGCAAGACCTGAACACCCCAAAAAAGATGAAGCAGAAGAGAACAGCCTTAAAAACAACTTATAAATTTGATAGAAACCCTACAAGAGGAAATGAGAAAACTTTTTAAATAGTGGAAGAAAATACAAACCAACCTAGCAAGACACAATTCAAATAGTGCAAGGTGTGAAAGCTGAAATACATACATACATACATACATACATACATACATATGCACACACACACACACACACACACACACACACACACACACACAAAGAGTCTGAGGGAATGCTGGAAAAAAGAAACCTGGTTGAATTATTAGGAACTGCAGATGCAATCATAACCAATATAATACAAGAGACAAGAATCCCATGTGTTCAAGATACACTAGGAAAATATATTCATCAAGCAAATTAAATATTAAGTCCAACCAATCCCTAACAGAAAATATACAGGAAATATGGGACACCATGAAAAGGCCAAACCTAAGAATAGCACAATAATATGTATAGAAGAAGGTGAAGAAACCCAACTCAAAGTTGCAGAAAAATATATTAAACAAAATCATAGAATAAAACTTCCCCAACCTATAGAAAGACATGTTAATGAAAGCACAAGCAGCTTACAGAATACCAAATAAAGTGGACCAGAAGAAAAATGTTTCCTTGCCACATAATAATCACTATATCAAACACATAAAATAAAGAAAGAATATTAACAGCAGCAAAGCAAATAGCCAAGTAACATATAAAGGTAAGCCTATCAGAATTACATATGATTTCCCCATGGAAACTCTGAATACCAGAAGGTCCTGGATAGATATTCTATTACACTAAGAGATCATGAATGCCAGCCCAGACTACTATATCTAGTAAATCTTTTAATCACTATAGATGGGGTAACCAAAATATTCCATGCCAGATTTTAAAAAGTACTTATCAAGTAAGCTATGCCTGCAGAAAATTCTGGAAGGAAAACTCCAGCCCAAGGAAGTCAGCTAAACCCACAAAAACACAGGCAATAGATAATTTCCCTATACCACCAGCAAAAAGAAAAATGGGGGAAAAATCACACATAATGTCACCACCAACAACAAATCCAAAACAAACAAGAATTAACAATCAATGGTCATTAATATCCCTCAATATTAATGGTCTTAACTCACTTATAAAAAGACCCAGGCTAACAGAATGAATACAAAGGCAGAATCCATCTTTCTGCTACATACAAGTAGCACACTTCAGCTTCCAAGACAGACATTACCTCAGAATTAAGGGTTGGGAAAAGATTTTTGAATCAAATGGTATAGCAAACTTGATATCTAAAAAAATATACTTTAAATTAAAATCATTCAAAAGATATGAAGAAGGCCATTTCTTATTCATCACAGGAGAAATCCCTCAGGATAAAGTCTCAATTTTGAACATCTAAGTCCCAAATATGAAGGCACCCATTTTATAAAAGAAACATTACTAAACTCAAATTGCAAAGAAAACCTCACACACTTACAGTGGTAGATTTAACACCCCATTCTAAACACTATCCAGATCGAACAGACAGAACTTTAACAAAGAAGCAAAGGAAGTATGATGCAACTGAGCTTAACAGACATTTATAGAAATTTCCATCCAAATACAAAAGAATATACCTTCTTCTCAGTGCCACATTGGAACCTCTAAAATCAATCACACAATTGGCAATAGAGCAAACCCCAATAGGTACAAAAATTTGGAATAACCCCCCATATCTTATCAAACCACCATGCTTTAAAGTTAGAATTAAAAAACACACAAAGGGCAAAAACCCTACAAATTCATGGACATTTAACAATGTACAATTGCACCATTTCAGGGGAATGGAAAAATAAAAGAAATTAAATACTTTGAATTCAATGAGAATGAAGCAAAACATACCAAAACTTATGGGACACTTTGAAAGCAGTGCTAAGAGGATAATTCATAGCACTAAGTGCCCACATGAAGAAACTGGAGAAGTCACATCAAAGAATTAATAGCACAACTGAAAGTTCTAGAACAAAATGAAGTAAAATCTCCCCAGAGGAGTAGATGCCAGGATTTGAGGACTCAAATCAATAATGTAGAAACTAGGAAAACAATACAAAGAATCAAGATAACAAAGAGTTTGTTTGTTTGAGAAAATCAACAAAACAGATAAACTTATATCCAATCTAACCAAGAGGCAGAGAGAGAATATGCAAATTAACCAGATAGGTATTGAAAATGGAGACATAACAATGGACACTAAGGAAATCCAGAGACTCTTCAGGTCAATCTTTGAAACCCTGTACTCCACAAAATTTGAAAATTCAATGGAAATGGATAAATTTCTGGATAGATATCACTTACCAAAATTAAAATAAGAACAGATAAGCAATTTAAATAGACCTATAACACCTATTGGAATAGAAGCAGTCATTAAAGTCTCCCAAAAAAGGCCAGGGCCAGATGGTTTCAGTGCAGAATTCTACTAGAAATTATTATCAATACACCTCAAAGCTAATACCAATATGCCTTAAAGTGTTCCACATAATAGAAGTAAAAGGGTCATTGCCAGATTCTTTTCATAAGGCCACAATTACTTTGGTACACAAATCACACAAAGATATAATAAAGAAAGAAATATAGACCAATATCCCTCATGAAATTTGATGCCAAAATACTCAATAACATACTCACAAATCAAATCCCAAAATATATCAGAGAAATCTTCCACCATGACCAAGTAGGCTTCAGCTCAGGGATGCAGGGATGGTTCAAAATACAAAATCCATCAACATTTTCTGCCTTATAAACAAACTGCAAAAGAAAAACTACATAATCATTTCACTAGATGCTGATGAAAGCACAAGAAATTTGACAAAATTCAACACCCCTTCATGATAAAGGTCTTGGAGAGATCAGGGATAACAGGAACATACCTAAACAACATAAAAGTAATATACAGCAAACCGACAGCCAACTATATGGAGAGGAGATCAACATGATTCTTCTAAAATCAGGAACAAGACAAGGCTACCCACTATCTCCATATCTCTTTAATATGGTATTTGAAGTTTAGCTAGTGCAACAAGAAAAGAGTTGTAGATTAAGGGGGTAAATTTGGAAAGGAAGAATTCAAACTTTCACTTTTGCCAATGCTATGATAGTTTACAAAAGTGATCCGAAAACTCTACCAGGATGTTGTGACTGCCTCGACCATCAAGGAAGATGCAACCCTCAGACTCTTCATTAAGCAGCTTTACTCAGGAACCTTGAACAATCTTCTGACCCTGGGGAAAGCCAGTCTACAGCTTATAAGGCCTTGGGATAGCCAACCCTGGCACTTCACGTGATGAATGAAGATAGGTCAACATATGCGGAAGCAAACCTAGATCTCAGCCTTAGCCAAATAAGGACTTGTTTATCACAGAGAGCGCTCACCATCGGGAAGGTGGAAGGTGGAAACCAGTGACATCATTAAGGCGTGGAACTTAGAAGCTCTCTAAAGTTCCCCCTTTTTTATTTTAAATGCAACAGGCAAGAGTAGAGGTCTGATCTCTGATGACTAGGGACTTTTGTACTGATCCTCACTCAGATGTCCCCCACCTAAATGAGTACCAGACCCATCCGATACCCTTTTCTCAGAAGTGGGGACTGGGGTATCAACCTGCATGCAATCAGAAATTCTTTTCTCTGGGTCACGAGACCTGACCCTGAGTGCAATGCTTAGCCTCACATCCTGAGCGCAATGAAATTCAGCTCTTTATGATTGCCAACCATGCTTGGGGGGAATGTCCTGCTTCCATGGCTATAAAGGTTTGAATGATTATGGCTGCATTGCGTTGTTACATAAACACCACAGGCAAACTAAGGAGACCAACATCAAAAGACATCCTAAGGCTCCCATGCCCGCCCATTCCTTCAGATGTTTCATAGCAGAAGTCAGCCAAGATGACAGTCCTGATGAAAAGGAGAGGTCCACTCTGGTAGTATTCACGTTAACCACAGCCAGCCTCAGTTCTCTCAAGGTAGCTTCAAATACAAGTGACCAATTCTGTAAGAGAAAACTGGACAGAGACCTAGACAAATGTGCAGCTCTTGTATAATTAACATACTGAACAGAGGTAACATACAGTCCTTGCATTTTCCATTCACAGCCTAACTGGGCCAACTGCCAAAGTTTATCCACTTGCTCTTGTACCAGTTCAATGCGTTAACAATCATCAACCCTCCTCTTATTTGTGAATTGAAAGAAGTTTGTAAATCCAGGGCATGAGCCACATTGGCTGACAGGTTATTCAGAGCAGAGGCAGTTTGAACTGTACCAGACAAGACAACAGCTGAAATTGTAGCTCCAGCAGCTGCAACAGTAATAGCAGTCACAATGGCAGCTGTAATACCAACATCTCTCCTGGGCCTAAGCAAGGTCATGCTGCTAGGCACCTCCACAGGAACAGGCACATATCGGGGCATACCAGTGACCCCTGCCAATGGAAAGATACTGGCATCCCCGACTACCATTACTAACCAACCACACAAAAGGAGGCCAAACACATACAGAGGTAGGAGAAAAAGTCATATTGTACAAATCCTTAAAGGTACACTTATTGTTAGGTACCGCATAACCCTTGGAAAAATCAGGCATGGACTGGGGTGACTGATCAAAAAAAAAAAAAACTTGATGAAAAGTCCAACTAAATTGTCCAAGACCCTGAATGTCCCCTCCAATCATATCAAAGGGAGTGAGGTCTGTACAACTCCCATATGTTCTTACAGATTCAGCCAAGGACTTAATAACCTTAAAATCTAGTGGCTTTTCATATCTGTTTCCATGTGGATTTTGGAACACTGGATAAGCCAAGTGTAGTTCTGTTCTCACTGCTCTTCAGACCTCAGGGCAAAAAGAACATCCCCTACTGCTACCCCTTCCCTCCACCTTACCTGGGAACTTTCCAGTGCACTGCCCTAACTGCAGAAAGTTCTGAGTCCTTCAATGAGGTTCCCCATACAAGCCGCCACCCCTTGTCATGACTGCCTCGACCAGCAAGGAAGATGGAACCCTCGGACTCTTCTTTAAGCAGCTTTACTCAGGAACCTTGAACAATCTTCTGATCCTGGGGAAAGCCAGCCCACAGCTTAAAAGGCCTTGGGGTAGCCAACTCTGGCATGCCACATGAATGAACATAGGTCCACATATGTGAAAGCAAGCCTAGATCTCAGCCTTAGCCAAATAAGGACTTGTTTATCATAGAGAACGCTAACCATCAGGAAGGAGGAAGGCAGAAACCAGTGCCATCTTTAAGGCACGGAACGTCGCAGCTCTCTACACCAGGGAACTTCTACAGCTGTAAAAATTACCTTCCACAAAGTTGCAGGATACAAGAATAACTCAAAAAAAATTTAGTAGCCCTACTTTATGCAGACAATAAATGGGCTGAGAAAGAAATCAGAGAAATATTACTCTTTATAATAGTCACAAAATACATAAAATATCTTAGGGTAACATTAAGCAAATAAATGAAAAACCACTATAATAAGAACTTTGAGTCTTTGAAGAAAGAACTTAAAAAAGGTAACAGAAAATTAAAAGATTCCAATATTCTTGGATAGGTATGAAAAACATATTAAAAATAGCAACCTTGCCAAAAGCAATCTACATATTCAATGCAATCTCCATCAAAATCCCACAATTCTTCAAAGACCTTGAAATAACAATGCTCAACTTTATGTAGAAAAACAAAAGACCCAGGATAGCCAAAACAACCTTGTACTTCAAGAGGCATCACCATCCCTGACCTCCAGATCTATTATAAAGCTACAGTCTGAAAACAGCTTGGTATTGGCACAATAATAGAGGTAGAGCAATGGAATTGAAATGAAACCACAATATTAACCCACACACCTACAAACACCTGATTTTTGACAGAGAAACTAAAATTATACAGTGGAGAATAGAAACCAATTCAACAAATGGTGCTGGCATAACTGGATACTGATGTGCAGAAGACTGCAGCTAGATCTATATCTATCACCATGCACAAAACTTAATTATAAATGAATCAAAGACCTAAACATAAATCCAGCCACACTGAACTTCTTAGAGCAGAAAGGGGGAAGTACTCTTGAACAAATTGGTATAGGGGACTGCTTCCTGAACATAACACCAGTAGCACCGACAGTGATATCGACAATTAATAAATGACACCACCTCAAACTGAAAAGCTTCAGCAAGTCAACAAGACAAAACAGCATCCCACAGAATGGAAAAAAAATATATTTACCAAACCCACATTTGACAGAGGGCTTATTTCCAAAATATACAAAGAAGTCCAAAAGATAGTTACCAAAACATTAAATAATCCAATTAAAAAGTGGGGTACAGAAATATAGAATTCTCAATAGAATTATCTAAAATGGCTGAAACAGATTTATGAAAGTGCTCATCATTCTCAGCCATCAGGGAAATTCAAATCAAATCAACTCTGAGATATAATCTTACTCCTGTCGAAATGGATAAAATTAAAAACACCAAGGAAAGTTTATGCTGGAAAGATTGTAGAGAAAGGTGAACAGTCCTTCATTGCAGATTGGAGTGCAAACTCATACATCCACTTTAGAAATCTGTATGTCAGTTTCTCTCAGGAAAATGGAAATCAGTTTACCACAAGAATGAGTAATTCCACTCTTAGGCATAAACCCAAAAAAATTGCACAATCATACAACAAATCATTTGTTCAATATGTTCATAGCAGCATAATTTTTAATAGTAAGAACCTGGAAACAACTAGATGCCCCTCAACTGAAGAGTGGATGAAGAAAATGTTGTACCTTTACTCAATGTACACAAAGGGGACAAGGGGGTAAGAATAAAATCTTAAAATTTGCATGCAAATGGATGGAACTAGTAAAAACTACCCTGAGTGGGATAACCCAGTCACAAAATATCAAACTTGGCATGTACTCACCCATATATGGATTTTTATTGTAGAACAAACAATTACCAGCCTTCAATCCACACCAACAGAGCAACTAGGAAACAGTGAGAATCCAAAACATGGTCCCCAGAGAAGGGGAAACTGACAAAATTTTTGAACAAATTTGGAGCATGAATAAATGGGTGACAAAGTTAGGTAGATATGTATTTAACTTTTAGGCAACCTTTTTATTTATTTGTATATTTGTTATCCTAATTTGAATCTCCATCGGCAATTTTTTCCCAGTTGTATTTTGGATTGTTGCTGTTTTGGCTGGGTCAAGAAGAAAAAGTAGTTTTGATTTGTAATTCTCTGATAATTATTTTATATACTATGACATACTAAATGAATATAGTATTAAACTGATTCCTAATGAATCATCATCATATCTATAATCAGTGGATCACTCAATCCTTATGTGGGGACATCTTATTTGCAGCAGATTATGAATAGACCTTAAAATGGCTAGTTGCAGACAGTAAAAACTGCAGAATACAAAGCTCTGAAGTCAGAAACAAATAAAAGTACAGTGAGGTAATGACTTGCAGTTATTGGCTATTTGGAAAAGAAGGGTAAGTTTCTAAAAATAATATCTACTTGCAAAGTGACCACATTCCAATGAAAGATCCCTTCTCCAACAACACTTTAGGCAGACAAATTTGCCTTGAAGGATCTAACAAAAAAATAGAGTTGATATAGAATGGGTGCTGCATTTGGAAACAAAGGGGAGGAAAATATAACCAAAACATGGACAAAATTTAAACTGTCATAGAACTAGGAATTCTTTTTGACAAGAGTCAGTGTTGTCAACAACTTCGATACTGTTTTATATAACCACTAACTGATTACATAATTCATTTATACATCTTCACCAACACTGTTATCAATCTTATAAACTTTTGTTTTCTAAACTCTCCCTAGAGGGAATTAGATGATACCTAACCTCATCATACATTAATAATCACTATGATTATACCACAATTTCATTAGGATTTTACTTTTCTGATTATTCATGGTATTCAGCGTCTTTTCCTGTATTTCAATAAACTTTTTTTTTCCTTCTGTAGGACAGGATCTCTCACACTAGTTAAATCATTTTAATAGAACCATATTTAACTTTTTTATGGTTAAGTTGTAGGAAATTCTTATATAGGTCCAAATTTTAAGCGCACAGATACAGGATTTGCAAGCTGATTTTATCATTGCATAAGTTAACTTTTCATTCTTTGCTTGTTTTCTTTTACTAATTTGAAGATTGTTAGTTACAACATTCATTTGCATGCTTTTGCTTTATGGTATAAAAAATGTTGTTTCAATTATGAGAGTATTTTTTGACAAACAATCATTTTAGATTTTTGAAACATTCTAGGCTTCACAAGGATATTATCATGTAGTATAAAATTTATTTGGACCATATCCGTTTATGTGAATTATTTAGTAAGGGTGCGATATTAGTATTACAGCTTACATTGTTATATATTCTTTTTTGTGGAAACCTATGTAAAATTAACTTTATTCCATTCCTGGAAGAATTGTATATTATATTTTCTCATATTGTGTGAAATCTTCGCATTAATGATGTTTTATGCACAGTATTCTATGTATGTATACTTTTGCTTGTGTTGAAGACATTTTGTATATTGATACAATTTGGGAAATTTGTCTTGCTGCCCTTTAGAGTTCTACCTCTTATTTAGACATTTCTATTCTACCTCTACCTTAGGAATTTACATGTGCATATATATATATATGTTTGTGTGTGTGTGTGTGTGTGCATGCATAGTTATATTGTTTTTCGTATTTATTCATCTTTACTCAAGGACATTTAATCAGGTTTTTTAGCTAAGTTCCTGAGTATTACAGATCATCCTCACCCGTGTTTCCTTTGCCTATGAGATTAGTCAGAAATAGATGCTTAATCTCTAATCACTTCATAGACCTGCAGAACATGGCATTTAAATGTTTTTATATTAGTACTCTGTTGACATGAGACACTGTTGCTCCTGACAGCACTATGCACTTTCCAGAAATTATGTTTGACACCTTTGTTGCTCCTTCTGGAGTTCATCCTTGCTTCAGCTAAAGGCCTCTTGGGCAAAGAATTGCCCCCACCTTGACCACTGATTTGGACATGCGGTCCTATGTACTTGCAGGAGACAAACATAGAAGACTGCTGAACCTTGCCAAGTCAGGGTAAGACAGCCTTTCTACCTCCCTGCTTTTATTCTAGTCTGTCAAGTACTATTGGCATAGCCAAAACTAGCTGTACCAACATTGCTGTGAGACCTTGGGTGACTGTCCAGGTAGCTTGCTGTTTCTGTCCTCACTGCACCTGTTGGAAGTTGCCCATCTGCACTTCCTCTCTACCCTAGTATCATTATTTTCTTTCTCAGATCTTCATGACGTCATAGATTAAACTATCACAACTATTATTCTCTCTTCTTAGTTAGATATATTAGGTACTAGACTTAAGCTTTCCAGCTTAGGACAACGCTATTGTAAACTCCCTTATGCCTTCATCCTAGGAATACATATGTAGGTTATTTTGTTCTTGATTTTCCTTTTCTGAGAGCACACTTGTTATTCACTGTTTTGTATGTAGTTTTGTATTAAGCCTAAATCTTTTCTTTAGACTAAAATGGGAATTTTAGTGGGATATTCACTTTGTTTGTTTCTGTGACATTGACCACACCCATTGGGGGTGGAGTCAGGGACAGAAATGACCCATGGAACTAGGTCTGAGGAGGAGCCAGGAACAATCTCTTGCTGTCTTGATGTGGAGAGGAGAGCATCTGGTTCAACCTGATGGTGTTCATCTCTAATTTTGTGAGTTACTTCTTCCTGAATAAACATCATTCGGCCTATTTGTTTATCCTGATTCTTA
This sequence comes from Cricetiscus sungorus, assembly GCA_030556225.1. Taxonomy (NCBI): domain Eukaryota; kingdom Metazoa; phylum Chordata; class Mammalia; order Rodentia; family Cricetidae; genus Cricetiscus; species Cricetiscus sungorus. The sequence goes on from JANBXA010000741.1 coordinate 50,213,019, forward strand.
TTAAACCACAATATTTTCCTAATTCTTCACATTTACAAAATGTGATTCTCTTAACGTTTCCCTCATATTTTCAAGTCATATAAACATGCATGATTGTATGTGTATAAACAAATACATATTATATAAAATATGTATATAACTCTATTGTAGAAGAGACATATGAAAGTTGATGTTTGTGTCTATGTTTGACTAATTACCATCAGCTCTGCTTGCATTTCTTTCCCTACGATGCTATATTATCTTATTTTATAGCCTTTGCAGTATGCATTTGTCTTTACTTGTAAAGTTCAATACATTGATCCTTTCTAAATCTAATTTACTAATCTGTGATTTTGTTGAGATCTTTAACATTCAACGTTATTACCAGAAATTTTTCATTAATTTCTGACATTTGGTTGATACTGGAGCATGTTATATTTTCATATTACTGGTATGATAATAGATATTCTATTGGGTATTTTTTTCATAGCTTTTTATGCCTGTTTAGGTTCTTCATGTTTACACAGGTTTAAAATTCTTTCCTTTACCATCCTGGAATGATTTTTGTATATCTTACTTAAAAATAAAATACTTTAATTATGCTGAAATATTCTATAAATAGGTGTATAAAATAAGTGAAGGAAGGAAACATTGTAAAGCCAATGACACATTAAAAAATATACATATACATAATGAACTACTAAGATTCACATGTAACATCACATTCATAAGAATTATCAACTGCTTTCATTAATTTGATTTCCCATATGACTGTATGTCTATCCAAACTGTCAAGAAAAATGATATGTAACATAGTTAAAAAATAAGTAATAACTAACTTGCTATAAATATATTGATTCCATATATGAAAATATCCTAAATGCTAGGTAGATGTGCAAAGAAATGTTTGAGCAAGCCAGAAGGTAAGAGCTTAGACATCTAAAACATATTTAAATGTAAAGTTGTTAAAGTTAGCTTATAATTTCTGCCAGTGATGATGGTGACAGTAAACCTCCAGATCACATACACACATACACACACACACACACACACACACACACACACATACACATACATGCCTTACATGCATATTACTGTATAATCTGAGTGCAAAATAAATTATATGTATATATAATGTCAATAACACAAGTGTTGCAGTTTTACATTTTATTTATACCAAAGTAAACATTATTATTAATTAAACATGAAGAAATTAAATGATGAAACTTAAAGACAAAGTTTAATAGTTTCATTTGCATATTTTCAAACAATTTCTTAAGGTCAATTTTCCACTATCCTAAAAATGTTTTCATCTTCAGCAAAAATATTAAGTTATTGACTCATACTCAGTTTCTCAGAATTTCTTTCTCCCAGTAAAGCACTCAGTGGGTTTTTTCCTCTGCTGTAATAACTGAAATTTAATACATTATAAAAGACATTTTAAGCTTGACTTAAAACTGGAAGGCAGTGTTATATATTATATAGATATTGACAAAAGAAGGAGGAAGAATTAATGAAAGTACTGTGAATTTCCAAAAATGGACTTCATTTATCTGCAGGAACCTCTATGTCATGTCTCAAAGAATAGTCTGGTAAGTGCTTGCCTAATGAGTAATGACTAGAGATACTATTGATCAGCCTCTTTAAATACTCATTATGTGTAGAGAGCTGCAAAGTGCCACCTTAAAGATGGCACTGGTTTCTGCCTTCCACCTTCCCGATGGTGAGTGCTCTCTGTGATAAACAAGTCCTTATTTGGCTAAGGCTGAGATCTTGGCTTGCTTCCGCATATGTGGACCTATCTGCATTAACCACGTGGTGTGCCGGGATTGGCTACCTCAAGGCCTTATAAGCTGTGGGCTGTCTTTCCCCAGGGTCAGACCATTGTTCAGGTTCCTGATTAAAACTGATTAAAGAAGAGTCCCAGCATTGCTTTTTCCTTGCTGGTCAAGGCAGTTGCAACAATTATGATTTCAAGATTTAACTAGAAAAAATTAACTAAAACATGTTAGGAAAATATAAATGAATTATTTTGTATTTGCTTTTATGACTCACATAGCTGTTTAGATGGAATTTTATTATCCTTTAGCTGTAATTTTGATTACAAAAAACATTTTCTTGAGAACACCGAATTATTTTTTTCATTTACTCTTTTTCAGAAAAAAAATATGTAAGACTCTGATTAAGGCACAAATTTTATAACAAGAAAAAAAGTAATAACTTTAAAATTTACCAAGAATCTTGCAGTGATTTTTATATGGTCATTTATGTTGGCAAATATAATTAAATTAGTGATGCCAATTAATCTTTGAATGTGAACAAATAATTTATAGATTGATAAAAATTATTGTAAGTCACGAATGTAAATTTAGAGAAAGTGATGTACCAGAATAACTTACTAGAATTCATGTGTTTATTTAATATCACATTTAAATTATTCTAACTTTCTTCCAACTTTTAGAAGTTGATTAAGTTGTCAAATTATGATATAGTATGATGATTCTCTGTGGGTATCAACCACTTTTCCAAAGCTCACTTTCCAAAAATTATTTACGTTATTATTCATAAGAATAGCAAAATTACATTTATGAAATAGCAACAAAATTAATTTATGCCTTGGGTTCACCACAACATTAGGAACTCTATTAATGAAATGCACCATTATATAGGTTGAGAACCACTTGTAAAGTACATAATAATAATACTGTTGGACAGCTATGAGTTTTAGGATGTATTTTCAGAAATATGAAATAGTTTGGAATGGACTGCACTATGCGAAAGTGGACAGATACTAAGGCTGCAGATACATAATTGTAAATCATAAGTTCTTTGGTGATATAGATGAATATATAGAATTGGTTTGCCTTGGAGGTTATGTATAGATTATTCATCATATTTTAATTAGAGTACTATCTAAGATAGTAAAAAAAAATTATTAGGTACAAAGTCACTAAAATTTTTTTCCAAGAAAAATATTTTACATTATTTGAAGGTTTATGACAATGCAATTCTGAGATTTGTGATGCTCTACCTGTCAAAGATGGGAGAAGTAGTCCATGGGTGTTTGTTTTTTTCACTGCAAATCTAATCTTTCTCCCATAGTAACTCCAAATTAAGCTTTCTTGGGTTTAAATGTTAAAAATCATCAAGCTTTTGCTGTTGCTTCCCTGCAGTGATTAATGCTTTAAGCATTTTCTATACTTCCCAAATTTATTGACTACCACCCAGTATTTCATCTTGATTTGCAAAACTAGATTCATTTTTGAGTTTTGATATTGCTTGAGGAAAAATTCTTAGGTTAAACATGAATAATTAGAACTCTATATAGATTATATTTTGAAACATTCACTGGGTTGGCAAAAAATCTAAGAATACATATCACTGCTGCTATAAATGAGAAATCATTTCTAAAGGTTATGTTCTCCAAGTACTATTGGTCAGAGTATGTCAATGGTGTAATTTAATCATGTATTACAGGTATCAAACCATGGATAATCACATAAGCAGTAATAGAATTTTACATGTTTCACTGATTTCAATTTCAAGAAGTCATTATGCATTGCTCATGATTTCTGTTTAAAGCAATAGAAACCAAAACCATCCTCCAGGAAATTGTCTAAGATTTTGGATGGCACTGCAGTAGCCACCTTTTTAAAATCAAGCTCTCCATTACATTTATCCACTCTATGTTCTTTGCTATACCATGGATTACCAGGCCAGACTTGGTACAAAAGAGTTGATGTGAATAATATATACGTATGCATATCCTTTAAATATGAGCTTAATGATGGGATTTATTTTAGATTTCAATTTAACACACGAAGTAATTGTAAATTATGATAGAAAATGATGCATGGTATAAAAAATACGTGGTGTGAAAAACAAGTCCCTATGTTATTCATTGTAGTTCTAGTGATATCCATTATTTTTAACTTCTTGAGAAACAGAAATACACATTTTTGGCAGTTTTATAAGTCAGTTCTATAGGTTTGTGTGGTTATTATGTCTAGCTATAGTGGTTTAATTTTTTTTTACCTCTTGGAATGAAGCAGGCTAACACAATCCATTAAGGCTGCATTAAATATAGTGCAAAGTGGTAACCTAAGTACAGATAGTAACTACTCATACATGAAATAAATGCAGGGATTTCATTAATAACATTACCATATATAGAATTCTACAATTAAATTAATCTTGAAAGCCTTACTAAAGTAAGTGGGAAACAAAATAGGCTCTTCCCACTGCATCCAAAACAATGGTACAACATAAAAAACCATAGCTGAAGGTTGCAATTTTGAAAGAGTTATTTCCCATCTTTCATCCAATGATTCAGAAGAATCCTTTGGTAGCAAATGTCTGATACTTTAATTTGTAAGCTCAGAAAGCCCTCACTCAAACCAAACTCTGAAAAAGTAAATGGTTCTTGGAATCCTGATGAAATTAAATGTTTTATATTTCAAACATGGAGTAAATATAATGGAAATTTTAAAAACAGTACTGTATAATGAAATTGGCATCTTGCTATCTGATTTTAAATGATCATAAATTAATTATAGATATCATTGTCTAAATAAATTTATCTGAACTTATGACTTCCAATTTAGCTAGAACAAAAGAACTTTCTAGGCTGGGTGATGAATTTTACACAGTGGGAGTGCAAAATAACTCCTGCTGTGTTCAGATCTGCAGCATAGCATTTTATTGCTTAGTGCTAAAATCAATCTTTTTCTTTTAAATCCTTTTGACCTTATCACAACAAACTCCCTTAAAGCTGTCCTCTGCCCTCAGCTCACTAAAACCTCATGTTTAACAACATACAGCTTTCTATGCAACACACAGAAAATTGTACAAAGAGGTAGGATTTTTAAATTAAGTTTATTTATTTATTTTACAAATTGATTTGCAGCTTCCCCTCCCTCCTTTCCTCCTCTTATCATGTTTAAAAAACATACAGATTTCTGTGCAACACACAAAAATTTGTCCTATCAAAGAGGTTTGTTTTTAAATTTAAATTTATTTATTTTACAATTTGAATGCAGCTTCTCTTACTCCTCTCCTCCCATCCCTCCACCCACTACCCCTCTGATTCCCCCACACCCTCACTCTTTCCAATTCATTCATTGTTTCTGTTAGGAAATAGCAGGCCTTCTGTGGGAATTAACTTTCTGAGCACCTTCTCTTGTTTTAAGGCTGGATGAGGCAACCCAGTACGAGGAATAGGTTCACAAAACCAAGCAAAAAGAGTGAGACAGGGTCTGCTCACACTCTTAGAAGTACCACAAGTAGTCCAAGCTATGCAGCTTCCCTGGTTGTCAGTACAGACTCTGTGAGCCCCTGTGAGAACAGTTGAGTTGATTCTGTGAGTTTTCTTGAGGTGCTCTTTGACACCTCTGTTTCCTACAATCCTTCCTCCCTGGTTCCTTTAGGATTTTCCATGCTTTCCCTAATGTTTGGCTGTGGGGTTCTGCATCTGTTGCAACAGGTACTAGGAGGGACACTGTAGAGGAAAGAGAAGTCAGTGCTGTCAAAGATAAATGGAAAATACGGGGACAATACTATAACTGGGGAGGAAAAAGGGGGCAAAACCGAGAGAGCATAAGGAGAAGGGATAAACATAAGTATGTGTGAAACTCTACAGCGGATATAATCCATTCTTTTTTACCTCAAAGTAATATATACTTACAAAAAAGTAATGTATATGTTGATGTCACTACAATATTAGATTAGAGGAACTAATGCTTCTCCCTAAAGATATAGTCAACCTAACAAAGACCCCAGTATGTTTGTCAGGCATGACAAACTTCATTTCTATTTGTAGATCAGAAGAGTCAAAGAGACCCCCAAATTATGAAGCCTATTGACATTGACCTTGCTTGCCTCCCAGAATTTGAAAGTAAGCCTCTATTGCAGCAAAACAAACACACCTCGTGGGAAGCCTGACCCTTTCTGTGGAATGGATTAGGGTTGAGTGTGGAAAGGTAGGCAAGGAGGAGGAAAGGAGGAGTGGGAACTAGGATATGTAAAATTAGAAAAAAATATTTTAAAAACAAAACAATGATTTTAAAAAAAATCATGTGGCACTAGGGAAATTTCCAGGAATCCACAAGGATGACGCAAGCTAAGACTCCCAGGAATAGTGGAGAGGGTGTTTGAACCTACTTTCCCCTGTAAACAAATTGATGACTGCCTTAATTGTTGTTATAGAGCCTTCGTCCAGTAACTAATGGAAGCAAATGTAGAATTAAAAGCTAAGCACTGGACCAAGGCCACAGAGTCCAGTAGAAGAGAGAGAGGAACAGTACTATAAGTAAAAGGCATCAAGACCATGATGGGGATACCCACAGAAACAGCTCACCCAATCTAGTGGGAACTCCCAGACTCCAAACTGACCCTTTGTGAATCTGCATAGGACAAAGCTAGGCCTTCTGTTTATGGGGCCACTGGCAGTAGGGCTACGATTTATCCCTAGTGCATGAACTGGCTTTTTGGTACACATTACTTGCTCAGTGTAGATACAGGTGTAAGACTTTGGCCCTGCCTCAAGGTGATGTGACAGACTTTGTTAACTCCTCATGAAGTTTACTCATGAGGAGTGAATGGGAGTGGGGCTGGGGGAAGGTTGGAAGAAGTGAAGGAGGGGACATAGGGGTAGCTGGGATTGATATGTAAAATGATAAAAAAAAGGTTGTTTTAAAAATAAAATAAAAGTAAAATCACAGAGGGTTCCAATATATAAAACAACTTACTATGGGTGTACAGCCCTGATTGATTTATCTACCAAACAAGCTATACTCTTACAGCTTAGAGAAGAGCATAAATGAGCAGACAGAAAGATCATAAGAGCCAAAGACTGGGAAATTTCCATTGATTTATGTCTTCCATGTAGGACAGAGAAGTTGCAGCCACAAAGAAACCCAAGATAAGGACTAAATAATCACAATACCATCTGACTTGCAAAAAAAGTTGAGAAAAATCTTTACATCTAGGGTCCTACCCTTATATGGAAAAGTGCAGTAATTGTGTTGCTGAGAAAGAGACCTCATCTTCTGTTTAAAATTAAGACATGGGCCCTTTAAATATTTATCAAATACAAAGGATCTATGTACAAAAATTATGCATATGACCAACACTACTTGACTCAGGTTGCATCTATATATTAGTCTGTGTTGATCTTGAAATAATCATTTCAAAATGGAAAAGTTAAAAAATATTGGCGATAATAAATAAAGGTGGAATGTGGGTTAGGTGGCATAGTAAGGGGAACAGTGAGAGGGAGGACCAGGATATGGAAAAAGGGGACTGGGAAGGATCAGATTATGGGGATGTTCTTCCATAAGCTGTGAATATATTTTATTTTATTGGTGATGAATAAAGCTGTTTAGGCCAATGGACAAGTAAGATTAACAAGGTGGGAAATCCAAACAGGGATAGAGAAAGGTAGTGGGCAGAGTCTGGAGACTCCATGAAGCTGCCAAAGAAACAAGAGGACTATGCATTACCACTAAGACAAGACTATGTGTTATGGGCAGGTTCTTTCCACTGGCTGCTGCTGGTCCTGCAGCCACAGTCCTGCCTCCACGTGAGCCCCAACACTCAGAGACTCTGTATTTGATATAATCCTGTTAGCCATACCATTATTGCTTATGGGCTAGCTCTGTCTTAATAATTAACCCATTTCTACTTATCTAAGTATTTCCACGTGGCTCATCTTATCCGGGAGCTGCAGCTGGCATCTTCCTTCCTCCCTGGTCTACATCTTGACCCCTCCCAACTACTTCCTCTTTTCTCCTCCTGGTCTCCTAGCTCCACCTATCTTGTTTTCTATTGGCCACAGGCTTTATTAATTTACCAGTATGAGAAACAAATATACAGAATAACATCTCCCAACAACTATGTGGAGATTTGAAGATTAATAGAAATAGGTTAACGATTAAAAGAGTGGCAGCTGATAAGAAGCCTGAGCAATGGCCCAAACAGTTTATAATTAATATAATCCTATATGTATCTATTTGGGACTGAATGGCTGTGGGACCTAGCAGAATAGAAATTTCTGTGTACAGACTACATAAAGAACAAGTAGAAAATGTCATAAGAAAATCCATTAGTTGCTATAGTTAAAAACGTTAATAAAATAAAAAAAATAAGTTAAAAATTTAAAAAAAATGCAATACAAAGAAATGGATAGATTAATTATAGACATTGAAGAAAACTTGTTATCAAATAAATCTACATGTCTATTCTCTCTCTCTCTCTCTCTCTCTCTCTCTCTCTCTCCATCCTTTCTGAATATTCCTCTCTCAGTCTCTTTCTTTCTGAATATATGAATATATATATATATATATATATATATATATATATATATATATAATACAAACACATTTTCTGGGAAGTGAGAAAGGAGAAACCATAGGCCATAAGACAGGACTGTTGTAAATTTTACATGAAGCGTTAAGATAGTTCTTTTAGAAAAATCAACTGAAGAAGAGCATGAGTCTTTGTTATGTGAAGACTCAATGTGACATTATCAACTGTCTGATAGATATTATGTTAGAATGTGCCTGTGTAATTTTTCAGTTCACATATGATTCTTAATTAGATGCATTCATATTTGATCAATGGCATATGTCTCCCACTGCTCAAAATTTTCCAACACAATTCTTGCAAATTTTAACCTTTTAAACATGTTTATTCACTGTTTACATCCTTTAGGGTGCTTAGATTTGTGTTGCAAAAAGAAATGAGTATTAATAAAATTGTACTGCATTTAAATTAAAGTATTTTGTTTATTTTGTTAATATGAGATTTAATATGTATTTATTATCCAGCTTTTAAAAACTTTTTTTAATATATATATATATATATATATATATATATATATATATATATATAGTTGGTTAGAGGTGTTATGCATATGTTTGAAATTCCTTTATAAACCAAAGAAGTCATAAACTCTTTGAGCCTGAAACTCCAGGTGGTTATGAAATAAAATCTGTCAATAAATCTTACTAATGTAGAAGAACCCTTATGAGCACAATATATTGTTTTCAATATCAGGTAATCAAAAGTTACTTCTAGTTTAAATTGAGTTAAAAAAAAATCTCAGTAGTATTGATTTGTATTAAGTTGTGCCAAACTTTGTTGAATCCCCATGGCAAACCTTACCCTCCCTGTGGAGTGGAGAGGGTTGGAGTTTGGGAAAATGGGGAAGCAGGAGAAGAGAGGGTGTGGCAACTGGGATTGATATGCAAAATCAGGAAAGATTGTTTTAAATAAAGAAAATGGTAAAACTATTTTAATTCATCAGTCCCTTAAGAAATATTAAACTTGGTGTAAGCATCCTGAAGACAGGGTAAAATTTCCTTAAAAATAATTGGCATTGGTCATAAACTCTCAATATTCATTAATGTATACCTTAGGGCTGACTATAATCATTGGTATCAATTTACAAACAAGGAATTGAGTCGTTATTAAATATAAAGTATAGCATGAAAATGTTTGGCTAAATTTCTGGTTGCTTTAAACAATTACTGACAAAAGTAACTTAAGAAAGACAGAAAAAAAATTGGTTCTCTGGTTCCAGGGATATAAATGCAATCATAGCTGTAAGGACACAGAATAGGGGTCCAAGTGAAACTTAACACACCGTTTAAGAAATCAAGAAGCATCAAGTGAATAGAAAATGGACCAATGTTATAATTATAAATGGTCCCTTAATATTTAATGTCTTTAAGGAATGTGTGCTTCAAATTTTTCCTGTACATCAAAAACACAGTCAAACCTCCCCAAATCTGAAGAAACAACCAAAAAAAAATATCCTAATAAAAACTGTCACTCCTGGTACAAAGAAGTAGATATTAATGAATTTCAGGGAAATGTTCTTAACGTTTAGGAAAAGCAAGTAGAGGTTAATGGGCATGCCTGTAATCTTGATAGCATGAGGCAACAGGATTTTAAGTTAATTACTTCCTGGGACAGTGTGAGACTGAGACTAGCCTGGTAATCCCCATTTTTTTTTTTTAAAGTAAAAGAATTACAAAAGTTTTGCAAATATAGACTTTTCTTAGTGTACTTGTTTCCTAACCTGCAATCGCTCACATCATAAAAAGCAAAATCCAAACCACAAGAATGTAAAGGCATAAAGAAGGGCTGACGTTTTCTAGGTGACAGACTGATTGCCTGGCATTCAGAATCACTGGGCTCTGCCCTCACTGTAACCATGTTTTAGGAATAAATAACTTCATACTGTGGACCTGTAAAGTCCTACAATTTACTCTGACACAAATAAATTTTTGACAATAGGCACTATGAAAAGGCACTATGAATTTATGTAGCAGAGTGTCTATGAAATGTTGTTGAGAATTATTCTAGAAAATTAAAATAACTTAAATCCTCAGCTTATATCCTATTACATATTCTATGTTTATGTAATTGTTTGCCTCATAATAATAAATGCCATGCATTGAGCAATAAAACATAATAAAATGTTCCTCACTGAAATATATTGAGGTGCATTAAGAACATGAGCATAGGAACAAAATAAAGAATTAAAACAAAAGTGCATAAAATTTGAAGTTAAATTTCTGAATATTTATTTTTTTGTCCATCTGATATTTAACACTGTAAACATCAAGAAGTGTTAAGACAAGGGAGGATACTGAAAATTATTCAGACAGAATTTTGACTATTTACGTAAGAGTAAAAGAATAGAATCAATGGCTACAAAACATAAAATGTAAAAGTAACTTGTTTTACTTTTACTGGGAACATCAAAAATAACATAACTGATTACTGTAGTCTGAATGTATGTCCCCATAAATTAATAACTTGAATGACAAACATCAAAGTGATGGTTTTGGGAAACATACTAAATACATGAAACAGAATTTGTGCATTTAGTAGGAAATATCATAGTGAATCCTTTGACTTTAGTGCCATAAGGATATCATTAGGAAACATGTCCATGCATAGAACCTTGAGAAGCAGACAAAAGACCTACCGAGTGTTAACTTTTTAGCTCCTGGATATGTCCAGATGCTTGTATGCCTGATGCTTTTGAAGTTTTGTTATGCCAATTTACAAGGATAAAGAATGTTCCTTTTAAATATTGGAGAGAACAAAGGTTAACACAAGTTTTCTTTAACACATTCAATTACCAGGTAGGGCTTTATTTTCAATATGGATCGACCAGGAGGTACTTATGCAAAAAGTGATCCAAATACACAGATAACACCAATTACCTTATTACCTCAAGTTCATGAAGATTCTACAAATGTTGAGCTCAGGAACATAGAAAATGGAATGCTGGTTTTAGGGCTCAGGAATAGAGGAGACAAGATGTTTGTCTTGAATTTACACATTGAATCTGATGTCTAAATTTATTTATTTTTATTATTGCATGCCATTTACTTTATGTCAAATGGAAGTTTAACCCAAGCTGATCTTCAAGCATAAGCCTTCCTTCAGTGAAACATGAATTTTTCTTTTGTAATCCGCATCAAAAAATGTTATTGTCATGTTTATGCAGAAAATTATATCTTAAGTCTGAGTAGTTGATTCATCAACAAATTTCTCCAATATCTTCTATTGTGTGAAGATTCCAGAAAACTTAACTGCATGCTAATGGCATCTTCAGTCAACTTTAAATACATATAAATGCATAAGGAAGTAAGCACGATTATGCAGGATAATTAGAAGCACTAAACAAAATCAAGGCCATTCTTTAAATGTATTTTAAATCTTCTCATTAATCACTTGTTTTTCAGATGTAAATCTTCTAAACAACATTTGACTAACTGCTGTGTTCAAAACTGTTAATATCATCCTCCCTCACTTCTCTGAAATCAAAGCCAGGGATTGAGACATAGTGGGTGTAGTTACTTTGAAATGATGCCAGGAACAAAAATGTGCATGTCTACGAAGAAAAAGGGACACAACTGAAAGCCACAGCAATCATGTCCTGTGAAGTTTGATGTAGGTTGTGTGAATTCTCTTGGAACTGAAATAATTGGAGATTCAGTCCAAAGGAACATTGCTGAAAATCTCTGGCTGGGCTCGATATTTACTTGAACCTCAAGGTCTACTGAGAAGTCCCACTACAAGTGGCATCTTATTTAGGCAGAGATAAAGATTAGTGTCCCTTAAGCATGCAGTGTACATTCTTCAGATAAGAAAAAAAAAGAGCAATAGAGTATGTAGTAAAAGACACTCCATAGGACCAAATAATGAAAATATAAAAGGATTTTTAGTAACATCACATATTTTAACAGCTGGGGCTGAACTTGGTTTTTGAGCAGATATATTTAATATGGCCACTAAAAGTATCTTTCACAGTTACAAACAGAAAATAATTTAAGTAGGCCAACATAAGAAAACAGAAAACTAGAATATCCTGTTCAAATATGTTCAAATAATTCAGTGGTAAAATTGTGTTATGACATGTACAGAATGCTGTGTTTCATCTTTTGCACTAAAGAAATTAACTTAATCATTAAAAAATAGCATGTAGTACATCATGTGAAAGTGTTATAGAATAAAGGATTTGAATGTTAATGATTATCTTTTCTAGTTCAGTAATTACATTTAAAATTGTAGTTATATAATTTTTATGTATGAGTGTTTATGAAAGGAATCACAATGTAGTATGTTAAAATAATATATTATCTTACAATTTTACAGAGCTGAAAGTTTGTACTATGTTATACTGTGTTGCTCTGGACAACTCACAGGACTTTCAAGCCTTGCTGAAGACAACAGGAGAATCTGGGTGTTTAAGTTTCTTATTTATCAGCTTGTGCTTATTTACCTATGCCATCAAATCTACTGCTCACTTTTATATACAACTGTTACAGTATCTGGTTTTGCCATTTGAGCTCCAATTCCATTCTCAGAAATGTACATTCTCACTCTAACCTGTTATCAGGACCCTAGTGAAAAGGTTTAGATGATATGAGCACAACAGTATTTAAGCCCATCTCAAAATTATTACCTTATTTACACTTGAGACATCTGAATGGGAAGGTATTATTGACTCTAAAGTACCAGTTGCTTTCACAGCAACTATATTAACTCAATGAAGACTGTACAATGGACAGATGAAATATAACTTCTACACAGCCTTTTGTTCTGTGAAATTTGCAAATAGTTCTGGGCTTATCTGCAATACTTGCCAAGTATTTTCAGGCAAAATTTACACAAGTTGCAAACATCTAAAAATGCAAATAAGCAGCAAAGCAAGAATGATTCATTACCCCAAAGCTACATAGTGATTCTTGTAATGATAATAGTGTATTTGTGTCCTTGAAATTTATGTTGGGGCATAAAAAAGTCATGCTGACTACACTCAAAACACTGAAACTTCAGTTTTGCATTGTTATTGAGAAATTATAATCTATTTAAATACAATCATCCTACAATAACACATACCATGTTTAATATAATGAATGCTATTTTAATGCATTATCATTATTTACCTGAAGTATGAAGAAATGGTCATTACCATTCATAAACTAGACATTAAAAGAATATTAGGATAAACTATCCTTAAGTACCATCTACATTTTAATATGCATCATAGCAGATGACCTGAAAGCACGATCTTTCAGTCTATTTTCATAAAATGGCTGTGAAGTACTCTAGAATTATATTTCCAATAATCTGCATGCACAGCAGAGAAAGCCACCCTAGTAATCACATATTTCTCAAAAAGTTCAGGGAAATGATGTTCTCATTCGGCTCTTGTAACACCCTCCCTAACAGCGAGTGTTTAGTGAGTTCCAATGTACTCCCATCAATGATTGTAAATAGGTAAGATATTGTGTGTGTGTTGCTTTTAGCCAAAGTAGTACTTTTCTAGAGCATACTTGTCATGTTCAACACAGAGGAACCTGCTTCAATAGAGAAAGTATTTAATATTTTATAAAATTCTTCTTTTGTAAATCTGCATATGAGACCTACAGTATCAAAAAATTTAGAGGTAACAAATGGAATTTGATGAAAATATTTTGCATTCTGCCAGTCACTAAAAATACACATGACACAAATGAATACACATACTAACACAATTATTCTTCTACTCATTAAGTGTAATTTTTCATTAAGTATTATTCAATAAATTCCAATAAGTAGTGGGAAAAATTAACACACACTCTATTTGATGTCAAGGAGAAAACATGCTTTTTACAAGACCATGAAAATAAGTAGCAATTATGTGCTCATAAAATTGTCAGTTCTATAGAGGTAGAATCCAAAATTTAACCTTGAAAGTACTATGAAGACCGATAAAATTATTTGCTATTGAAAATGTGCATGCCTCCTTGAAATGATAACTTCCTTACATATACCCTACATATACTCTGCAAATACATAGAAAAACAAAGAACATCTAGACTCTAAACTCTGTTGTTACAATTAAATTGCTGAAAACTACATTTCCACTTATTGTAGAATGAATTAATTATAGCTCCATTAAAAGCACTCTGGCCACTGGTTTCATATGCTTTTGATAATTCAGTCAAAATATCCTTGTTCTTAACTTCTATCTTTGTTTAAAAAGATGTGATTATCTGATACAAGGAATCCTGATTTTATTATAAAAGACCATGTGATTAGTTAACAACAGTACCTGTAATATTTTCAAAAAATAATAAAAGTATATACAATTACATGAATACAAAATTATTGGCAAGATATATTTTAGGCTCATCACATGAAATACAAAGATAGAACTCTGTAGTTTATGTTGTAAGAAGCAGTTACATTTTTGTTTGTAGTGACTGCAGTCTATCTCAGCTAACTTTATTCTGATGAATATAGTTATCTTTAGAAACATCTTTCAAGTTTTTCCAGACATTCACATTCCTCACTGAACTTCTCACAGATCAACCCTTACCATCCTACATAACCAGCTTTGCATCTTCATTTGTTATATTTTGATTTATTCTTCTCTCTGATGATTCATCCTGACCACAGCTTCCCCTGCTTCCACTCCTCCATTTTCCCCTCCTATGCCTCACTCAGATCCACATCCCCTCTGTGGCCCCCTCAAAACAGAGTAGGCCTCCTGCCCACATCAAGAACATCAACAATCTTGGATCAAGTCACAATAAGACCAGATACAAACCCTCACATCGAGGCTTGGAAAGGGAAGAAGTCAGAAAACAGTGTTCCCAAGAGAAAGTAAAAGAGTCAGAAGCATCCTCACCCCCACTGTCAGGAGTTACACACCAACTCCAATAAGAGTCTTTTTCTGAAGAGTGATAGGGGGTGGGGGGTGGGCAGGGAAGGCAGGAGTGGGGAAAAGGCTGAGAATGGGGAGATGGCAGAGGTACGAAGGAGGTGTGGGGAGGGAATAAGAGGAGGGAGGAGAAATTGTGGTTGGTATGTAAAACAAATAAAAAACTAATAATGAAAAACAGCATTAAGTATATTCAGAGGACATGGCAAAGACCCATGCAGTCTGCTTGACTGCTGCTCTAGTCTCTGGAAGTCCCCAGGAGCCTTTCTCACTTGACCTGTGTATCCTACTTCCCTGCTGTCCTGATTCTCATGCTTTCTTCTCCTCCACTTCCACTGAGTTCTAAGGGCTTTGAGGGAACAACATCCCAGAGACCTCCCCACAACCCGGGCTCTCGGTTGTCTAATATTTGGCTGTGGGTCTCTGCATGCACTCTGGTCACATGCCATAGGAAGCTTTTCTGACGTTCAAAGAGCTAGGTACCCATCTATGAATATAGTAGAACATCAATAGAAATCATTTCATTGATATATAAATATATGTATATGTGTAATTTGCCCAGTCATGTTTGGTTCTACCCTAGACCTCAGGGCTATCCAGTCTACAGTTCCTGTTCACAGCATCTTTACTTGGAAGAGCCAGAAACTGGATACAACATAGAAGCATATGAACCAAAGAGTAAATGGCATTGTGGTGCATTTACACAATATAGCATTTCAGCTCTGAAAAAGAAATGACATCATGAAATTTCTTGCCAAAATTACAGAACTAGAAAAATATCCTTAGTGAGGCAACCCAGGGCCAGGGGAAACAAAATTAAACAAAAACAAAACAAAACCAACAACAAAAAATATGGTGTGTACCCACTTATAAATTAATGTTAGCTCTTATTTAAATGATCACAAAGCTACAATCAAAACCAGAAAACCTAGGTAACAAGGAGAGATGCAGACACCTCCCTGGGAAACAGAAATAGAATAGATTACTTTTTTTTTCTCTCTCTCTTCATTTTTTTTCTTTTAAAGCCTAAAAGGCAGAAGCATGGGGAGTTAGCTATGAAATTGTGTTTCTAAAATACCTATTAGGCTACAGAAATGCAGTCTCACCAACATGACTGCATAAACATGACTTAAATAAGCATTTTGCCAATAAACATGCCATGTATATGGGGGAGGCAGTCACAAGGCCTTGGCCTAAACTACTAATGAATGCTAACAGCCAGAGAAACCATCCTATTCAGGCAGGATATACTGATATGTTAATGTATCATTGAAGTATACAAGCTGCCCAGACTTTTGATGAATTTGTGATATATATCAACTTTTTTTTAAGGTCATGAATTTGAAAAAGCAGTAAGTAATGGGTTGGTAAGTTGGAGGTTTAGAAGCAGAAAATGATGGATGGGTGAAGTGACATAATCATAATCTCAAAAAGAGAAAAGACAATGGAAATAGAACCCCTAACATGTGTTGTTCACATGATCTTGTGTGCAAGAAATCTCTGGACCTTGGTCAATTTACAATTTGTATAACCTTTATAGTACGCTGATTCTTTCTTCCCCTAAAGCTTTTCTGTGAACTTTGTTTGTTTGTTTGTTTGTTTGTTTGAGACAGTATTTCCCTGTATTGCTCTGGTTGCCCTGGGGTTTGCCTGTATTGCTTTGGTTACACTGGAACGGCTCTGTAGTTAAGGCTGGCCTCAAACTCAGCTAGATCTTGCCTCTGCCTCTACCTCCCAAAAGCTGGGATTAAAAGGTAGCACCCACAATCCGGGTTCTACTGGCTTTTCTTTGCCAATATCATCTCAGCTAGTGTGCGATTACATGTGCTCCTCTCAAAGCTGGGATCTCTTTTTCTTTTCTGGATTAAGATTATTAGAAATATCTTGTGCATTCCATTCCAACTAATTTGACTCATGTATGAAATTTCTCAGTTGTACCTGCATAGCACAATTTTGTAGTAGTAATTCATGTCTCTGACTTTAGAAGAGCTTTCTGCTCATTCTTTCCTCCCTCTTCCTAAGCTTTGAAGGGGGCCTAATATAGGGGACCACTTTGCTTATCACAATTTCCCTACTCCACAATTTCATCAGAAAATTCTACAAGATTTTATTGTAATTTTAGTAATAACTTCAACTTGTATTTATTTTATCAAAAAATAGCACCCAGTTTCAATGAAATATATTATTCACTGGGATAGAATAAGATAATTAAAATGAAAATAAAGAAGCAAAGAGGTGATTAATTATATCAGCTCCCAAGTGAATATGAGGACCTTACAAATAGGGTAATGGTACTAAGAGTTAGAGCTTACAGGAGATGAGTAAGTTGTGAAGATGCAGACCCAGAAATGGAATTTATATAAATAAAATTACAGAAGAGATTGCCTTCGTGCTTCCAAATCTTTAGGGCAAGAAAATGGCTACAGTATATTAACCAAGAGATCCACCATGAATAGGAATTAATCTGACAGTACATTCATCTTGATCTTGAATAATACTTTCTTAGGAATATTGTACAACACTTACTAGTCACATATTACAATCCACAGTACCTCTGTTAAGCTGAAGTTGTGAAATAGAATCTGTTTTTGTTGCTGTCATTGTTGTTATTGTTATTTTTTAAGTATGTTTTTTATTGTGGCCAAATACCTTAAAATCACATTTACTATTTTGGGTCAATTTATTTTTCCTTTTCCACTTAGTAATTATGCTCTATTTAATGAAATATTGTATATTTTGTATTTATTGCAATGATCATGCAATATGTGTAGCATGAACTCACAGAAAGAAAAATAAAGATGAAATAATAGAGAAAAATATGACACTTTGTATAATTAAACAATATATCACCTGATTTTTACCGTACCCTTAATATGCAATAAGATAAGTCATATGGAATGCTATCCTACATATTGAGAAAGGGAGTCTGCATGTTCATGCAGAGAATGAGAAAATTAATTACACAAGTTTATTAGGAAAAGGGTGTCCAAGTGAGTTCAGAAGGAGTAAAAAGTAGACTCATGCAAACCAAGAAAAGATTGGTTTTTTGTCTCTGAGGATAAAGCTTAGTATCTTGCACTCTAAATTTCATCTAGAACAGAACATTGAGTCCCATCATGTAGATGGAGTTTCTTTCACTCCTGGTCACACAGTTATTTAGACCCTAATAAAAGCATAGAGACTTATAATAATTACAAACCATATGGCCAAACTCTCAGGCTTCTTATTAGCTAACTCTCTCTTAATTATTAACCTATTTCTATTAATTAAGTATTCCCATGTGGTCTTATTAGAGAATGTCCGGATCTATTACTTCTTCAATAGTTACATAGTGTCTCTCTGGTGGCCTTTCCCTGCATCCTCTTCCAGAATTCTCCTTATATGAAAGCCCCACCTATTGGCTACTGGCCAATAGTATTTTATTCATCAACGAATAAGAGAAACATATAGGACATCCCCTAATATTGTGTGAGGAAACAATAAAACCCAAATTTGATGCAGTTTTATATGGACTACTAATAATAGTTCTTCTTTACTCAAGTTTTCCATTTAAAAGCAGGAAATGATAAAAGTTGCAAATATTTTGAATATATATAGTTGCAAGCTCCTGTATGTACACTGAAAAAATTACAGTTAAAAATAAAATAGTGCTAAAAATGAATCAGTTTTGCATGTGAGCATTTAACTATAGCTTGAAACTTGGTATTCTAGGAAAGGACACTCATGACCAAAATTTTAATTTCCCAAAGATGGGCAATTATGTATGGCATAAATAAATCCTTTATAGTAGATATTCAAAAAATCCAACCACAGTTGGCATGGGAAAAGAACAATTCATCAGAGACGCCATACCGTTAATATCTTACTTGGGATGTCTCATGTGATTTACCTCTATTAATCTAAAATGGATACTCTCATTATACTAACTAACGCATTGTCAGATTTGGTGATGATCAAGTTATCTGATAAATGTTACCTAACTGATACTATTGATATAATTATCTTGATTTGAATTTTCAAATTGTAAAACATGGCATCTAATAATCTGAGAGCTGAGATTAAATAATGTTCTGTGTGTCAATAGTCTACATAGAATTTGAGGAGATCAACCTAAAAGAAACTAGGGAAATGAGAATTAAAGTCACAAATCAAATAGGTTTGATGGCTTTTATGTTGAAATAAATTATGTAAGCATAAGCCCACTTATTATACAAAGACTTTTAAATTTGTTTACTATAAAACGGAGTGGCTGTTGAGTTATGTATGACTAACAAATGTTTTTATTAGATATAAATGGCATTTAATTATTTATTACCTCAGAGAAGCAGAACCACATCAAATTACATTTCAGATTTTGATTTGATGCTTTTAAAATGTTACATATAATCCATGTAGCTTGAAATTTATTGTGGAAATCATAGTTTTAGAGAAAAAATATATAGAAAGAATACATTTCAAATAATAAAAATTACCTCGTAGTGGGTATTCACTTTGTCTCCTTCTGTGGCACTGACCACGCCCATTGGGTGTGGGACCAGGGGCGGAAGTAACCTGTGGAACCCATTGGAACTAGGTCTGGGGAGGGGCCAGGGAATGCTCACTTGCTGGCAGGACTTGGAGAGCAGAGCATCAGTTAGAACTTGCTGGTGTTCATCTGTCTAGGTTGTAAGTTATTTCTCCCTTAATAAACACCTATTCGGCCTATCTATCCTGATCCTTATTAAACCGATATCTGGTATCAGAAGTGGGATGTGTGCTAGTCACGGCAGTATTAGATCTGCTGGACAATTCTTGCCTAGGCCCTGTCTAACTCATCTCTCAAAGCCTCTGCATATTTTTCAGGGTAGGATCTGGGATCACTTTTAGTAATGCCGACAAAATCCTCCAAGACTTTTACCTTGGTGGTTTCAGCAAAGGCTCTTGGGCCCCATAGGAACTCATGGAGGATCACTGTCTGGAACCTGCCTATACTCCAGGTACCATTCCTGTACAAAATCCTCAGTGATGAGCTTTCTGGGGTTTTCATATAGGAAAGGATCCCTCCAGTCACAAAACCTAATGTTATTCAGCATTCTCCAGATCATCTCCTCACTGACAATCTTAGAATGACTCAACTAAAATTGCACCAAAGAATTCAGATACACCAAACTCAGTAGAAGATTAAGTGTACAATAGCTTTCAACACATTGGCACAGGAAATGACTTTCTAAACCGAATACGTTAGCACAGGTGTTAGTTGATTAATAAATGGGACCTGATTTTCTGATTTACACACACACACACACACACACACACACACACACACACACACACACACACACACACACGCGCTGTCATGGACCCAGTAAGATGAAGTGGCGTTTATTTGGAGAAAATAAGTTACACAGGAAACAAGTGACTGTGACGGGCTCCTGCTCCGAGGATGCAGACCCTGCCATCTGGATGCTCTCTGCGACTAGAAGAAACTTCCAAGCCTCCTCTAATTCTTTTTAACCAACCAGTCAAGCCAAAATGGGGTGGACAGCGCTACAGGCGTATGGCAGGGGTCGATGAATATATCACTACAGGATACCAAGGTTGGAACCTTAGACTAGAGAGCTCAAGGACTTATGTTTAAAATAAATGCTATTATTAAAATATTTTAACCTTAAAATGACTTCTAGTGGCAGGGTGTGGTGGCGCATGCCTTTAATCCTATCACTTGGGAGGCAGAGTCAGGCAGCTCTCTTTGAGTTCAAGACCAGCCTGAGCTCCAGGACAGGTTCCAAAGCTATACAGGGAAACCGTGTCTCATCTCAGAAAAAAACAAACAAACAAAATGAAATGGAATGAAATGAAATGACTTCTTGTGAGAGCCAGGCCCCTCTTTGGTGAAGGTCTCGGTGTAAACAAGCCCTTATTAGTTTCATTGAGTCTATCAGTGGGTTGATAGCTCAAGGGTATTTAAGCCTGTGCAGGGGCCCCCCTGCTCTCTCTCTCTCTCTCTCTCTCTCTCTCTCTCTCTCTCTCTCTCTCTCTCTCTCTCTCTCTCTCTCTCTCTCTCTTGCTCTCTCTCTCTCTCTCTTTCTCTCTTGCTCTCTCTCTCTCTCTTTCTCTCTTGCTCTCTCTCTCTCTCTCTCTCTCTCTCTTGCTCTCTCTCTCTCTCTCTCTCTATCTCTCTTGTCTCTCTCTCTCTCTCTCTCTCTCTCTCTCTCTCTCTCTCTCTCTCTCTCTCTCTCTCTCTCTCTCTCTCTCTTTCTCTCTTGCTCTCTCGCTCTCTCTCACAGGCCAGAAGCAACATGTTTAAAGGATCCTGATTAAAACTGCATGAAGAAGATCTATCCAGAGTCGCGTCTTCCTTCTATTCTGCTATATGCATAGATCAGACCTTGTTCAGGTCTGATCACAGAGGCTTCCTTCTGGAGCAGATAAACAAATATAGACATTGACAGCCAGAAATCAGAGTGTGAGAGACCTTGGAACACTCAATCCTAAATGGGTTGTCTCTGTAAAATCCCTCCCCTCAGTGACTATGTGGAAGTGTAAGCAGAGTGTAAGAACCAGGAAAGATTAAGACCATCAAGAAGACAAGCTGAGCAGCGTGCTGAAGGCCAGGATGGATCTGTACTTCATCTTCTAGGACCTGAAAGAAGTGTATACTTGCCCCCCTCCTCTTATGCCTCAATTGATAACCATATGCAAATTAAAATTTAGCATCATCCCAGGAAGTCTGAGTGAGGGAACAACTCTCAAGTGTGTGCTGCAAAGCCTAGCAATATATAGCCAATAGGAAAAGAGCTGAGTCATTGTTAGAGGTTTCTTATTTCATAATCTCATTCGAGTACTCCTTTATCAAACTACATCTTATTGTTTTAAATTTTACTTGTATTTTAATTTTTACTCGCTCATGTTTTTTCTTCTTAAGTTTTTTTGTGTATGTAGTATTGTATTTTATATATTAAAGTAGAGAAGATGCTATCAGTTAGCCTTTGCTACTTTTAATCTTTTAAAATAATAAACAATGATGCAAAAGATTTAGGCAAAAACTTTCATCAATACCTACTTTGGAAAAATTGTTTCATACTCATTTTAATTTATTAGATTAATTATATTGATGAGATACCAGGTTGATTGATCCAGATAATCAAATAGTAAGAGTAAGATGATGGATATATTGGATCAGTGTTAAAGATCTGGGGATGTATATTTTTAAAATTCCTTTCAACATTTAGAAATCCTATTTTTTATGTTGTAACAGAACTCTCTGTGATTTTTTTTTTTTTACTGATTTTCTGTGTGCCATGTTGATGTATACTAAAGCTGGGTCAAAGCATCTCTCATAGTGATTATTTTAAAGCACAGCCAGAAAGAGTTAACTAAGCTCTTCTCTGCCTTTCATTATCAAGGATTTTCCTATCTGACAACAGTCAGTGAATGTTCTCTGAGTTTAGTAGTTGAATTAACCATACCACATATTCCCATATAATTATCCTAATGGAAAATTATTCTACTATAGAAAAGGGTAACAATTTTATGTTTTGTTTGTCAGCCCTGAGTACTAGGCAGGGCCTTTAGAGGACAGGTGTAAGTATATCTAAATGTTGTATATCACACTGAAGTCAGATCCTCATCCCAGTAACTAATGATTTATCTAAGCCTATAAGATTTTAATGAAGTTTTGTCTTGTACTAAAATGTTATGTAATATTTGCATCTTTTAACAAATGTTGCCAAAGCCACATTAAATTGAGTAATTGATATTATTTGAGAACCCACTTCTTTATTTCTTTGGAACAGTGTTATAATTCAATGACTCATAGAGAATCAGATCCTTAAAAATCACTGCCATTTGTTTTTGTTCAGGGGTAGTGAGTCGAACTTATATACAGTCTCCAGATTTAACCCACACCAAACAGCTACTCAATGTTTTACCTACTCATTTCCTCATGTTTTACTCTGAACTGCTTCTAACCATTCAGAATTGTCTGGGACTAGAGCACACTTTGTAACTGGATCATACTTTTTTTTGTTTGTTCAGTGCTATTCCTGTCCTCATTCCGTGCTTTGGGTAGGTTTTTGGAAAACATGCAACACAGAAATTCTTGCCTCAGGAGGTGTTTTTTAGAGAATCAAATGAAATAAAAATGTAAATTTGTATTATATAATGGAAATAACCTTGTGTTGTCTTGTTTTGGTGTTTTTGTAAACCTTGGATGTAATATCTATAATAACATAAAAAAACAGGTGACACAAAATACTAATGTATGTTTAAAAAATGTTGAAACTATAAATAATTTTGGCTTTATAAATTCTCACTTATATACTTGGTGTGGAGTTGAGAAAAAAAATGTCTTCTTTGTGGTTATCAGAAACCTGTTTTTCAGACCTCAACTATGACAGAGAAGAGATTATGACACAGTTAAAGCACTACCTCATATAAATTTTCTCTTCACTGAATTTTACTATGGGTTCTAACTCTAAGTAAATATTAAAAATCAAAAAGAAATCCCTAGAAACTACATATATTGACTTTATAAGAATAATACTGATTAAGTCCAAGTATAAATCAGTATGAACTGACATTTCACCAGAAAGATCAGAGTTTAATACAGAAGGTCACATATTTTCCTGATTCTGTGTAACATATTATACTATAAACTTAGTAAAATAATGTCCATCTATTTTTGTCACTTTTCATAATACAGTACTCCAGATGGACTTAAATATTTTTTCGATCAGGGTTTCACAAGGCCAAAACAATAAATCATACAGAATGAGATTCTATGTAGAACTTTGGAAAAATATAAGCTCTAAGAATATGCAAGTTTTTGATTAATATTTAATCATTGACCTGTATGATATAGATTCTTAGTTTTTACTACTGCCTACTAGTTACTATATTTACATTCTAAATGGTTTTAAGTTATCCCAACTTCTTAGAAGACAGTTCCATCTTTTAAAAAGAAAATGTTTTGTAATGTAGTTAGAGATCATCTGCTTTTATAATGAGGATTTTGTAGATTCTATGCAAGATCCATGATTCTACTAAAATGGGTAGGTTTTAGCATTCCAGTAAAAAAGCATTATTTCACTCTCTTGGGTAGGTCTCAAGTCCAATTATAGAGCTATCGGTTACCTTCAGTGTAGGTAGACCACAAAGAATACCAATTGCTTCTATAACTCCAAAAGTTCAGACCTAAAAATATGCAAATATAAATAAGTAACATTATACAGACCAAGAATAATGTATTCTTGTATTGTGGCAACACACACACACACACACACACACACACAGAGACAGACAGATAGATAGATAGAGAGAGAGACCAATGACAGCTTATGTTGGAGAGGATGTGAAGAAAGGGGAATACTCCTCCATTGTGGGTGGGAGTGCAAATTTGTACAGCTGCTGTGGAAATCTTTATTGCAGTTTCTCAAAAATTAGGGATCAACCTACCTCAAGACAATGCAAAACCACTGTTGGACATATACCCAAAGAAGGCACATTCACACCACAAGGGCATTTGCTCAATTATATTAATAGAAACATTATTCATAAGATCCTGATGTTAGAAACAACCTAGATGCTTCTCCACTGAAGAATGGACAAAGAAAATGTACATTTACACAATGTGGTACTACT
This sequence comes from Cricetiscus sungorus, assembly GCA_030556225.1. Taxonomy (NCBI): domain Eukaryota; kingdom Metazoa; phylum Chordata; class Mammalia; order Rodentia; family Cricetidae; genus Cricetiscus; species Cricetiscus sungorus. Next base: position 50,237,851 of record JANBXA010000741.1, read on the forward strand.
TAAAAGTAAGAAAGAATGGCATTTTCAAGTTTGCAGGAGAATAGACAGAATTAGAAAGAAAACAGAACAATAACAAAAACAAACAAATCCTCAGTGAGGTATTCCAAACCAGAAAGAAAAATAAAGTATGTACTCATAAGTGGATACCAGACATAAAGCAAAAGATACCCAGCCTGTAATTCACAACCCCAGATAAACTGGAATCTTCTTCCAGAATCAGAAAAAAAGCAGATGGAGAAATACACAACTAACCAATGGGCCAAGCTCCTGGAGTACACTTAAAGTGAGGGAGGAGTGATAATATGAACAAAGGAGTTAACATCATGATGGGGAAACCCACAGAATCAGAAGAACTGAGCTAGTGAGAGATCACTAACTCAGGTCTGACAAATGGGGAATCTGCTTAAGACCAAACTAGACTCCCTTAACATAGGGGACAATGGTGTGACTGGGACAATACATGAGGTCACTGGCAGTGGGTCCAAGATCTAACTGTAATGCACAAACTAACTTAGTGGAGCTCATTCTATATGGAGAGATAATTTGCCCGGCCAAGAAACAGGGGTGTAAGGGTAGAGAGGTGCCTTGGTCCTGAGTCAACTAGATGATGGGACAGATTTACCTAGGGAGGATTTACCCTAACTGAGGAGCAGATGGGAGAAGGGGAGTGTGTGTTTGGGGCAAGGGAGATGAGGAGGGAGGGGATACTGGGACTGGAATATAAAAATAAATTAATAAAATCATTTTGAAGAAGAGAAAGCTGGACACCATCTCAATCACGAAGTTCTTCACCTACAATCTCTCCTCCTGGAAAGATGTTCTGGAACAACTGTGGCCCACAATTTACAGTGTGACCAACCGCTTGAGGCCTATTCCATAAGAGAGAAACTGTGCCCTATTCTGTCTAGAGGACCAGGAACCAGAGGCTGGATATCCCAGAGACCTAGGATAGAACCAACCATGACTGCCCCCCCAATATCAATGTAAAATCAAGACAGACAGTAGTGACACAGGCTTTAATCCCAATACTCAAGAGGCTGAGTCTAATGTGTCTCCGAGTTCAAGGCCAATCTGAAATTCCAAGAGTTTCAGGGCAGCAAGAAGTATACATTGAAACCCCTTCTTGAAAAATCAAAATAAATAAATAAATAAATAAATAAATAAATAAATAAATGTAAGGATTCCTAATGATATTCTCCTGTACTCAGTTAGGGATCTTATCTAGTCTTAGAGAGCATACAGAGATCTGTAGCCACACATTATGCAGAGTGGGAGACTAAATTGATCTCTTCATCAGGCCCCACTTCTTGTTGATGTGAAACCCTAAAGAGGCGCTGGAGGAAAGATTGATTGTATGAGTCAGATCAGATGGAGGGCATCAGAAGAATATGTCCCATTGAATCAACTAAACAAGCTTTGGGACTGCAGATGTCTGTACCAGATTCTCTAAGTATGGTGTGTCTGTTGTGTTGGTGTTTTCGTGGGACACCTAATATTGGGAATAGGTGTCCTCTGACTCTTCTCCCTTCTCTTAGGACATTTTACCTCCTTTTTGATTGCCTTCTCCAGCCTCTAGATGAGGGCTTGTGCCTTGTCTCATTGTATTTTGTTTTGTCCTATTAGGGTGTTACCTGTTGGAGGCCTTTTCTTTTCTGAGAGAGGGTGGATCCAGGGGATTGGGTAGGTGGTGGAGGGAGGTGGCAAGAGTTAAGGTAGGAGAAACTGTAGTCAAAAGAAAAAATATGTTACATATATTTTCACAGATATAAATTTTATCTGTGAAGTTTTGCCTACCTGTGGACTGTGTACAACATACATATGTGACTGGTGCTCATTATGGCTGAAAGAATGTCAAAGCAGCTGGAGCAAGAATTAGTTTTGTAAGCTACCTTGAGTTCTGTGAATCAAGCCTGGGTCCTCTGGATTCTCTTTATACAAATTACAATGGCTAAATTTAGAATTAGTTTCTACAAGCAGCTTAGACAATGAACTTGAAGTATAATTGAGATTTATCATAAAACCACAAAACAAAATTCAGATTTATGATACAGAATTATATTAACCATAGAATGCTTCAGTGATGAAAATCACTGAATGAACTGACCTATGTGTAAATGTTACATAACTGATTATTGTAAATCCACACTTTTGCACAGTTATTATCACGAAAAGTAAAATAATTTAATATTCATAAAAATTTTGTGATATTCTATTGGTAATATTTTATTAAATGTACAAAATAAGCCAACATAACATTTTCAATTTACATGTTTCTTTTTTAATTTCATATGTCCAATATTTTCAAATAAATTCAAAAATCTACTCATTATAGTATTTGTACTAAAATATTTATTATTTAATAAATATTCAACATGGCAGATATTTTTCCTTTGAAATTCCATTGCTAAAAAGCAATCGAGTAATGTGAATAGGAAAAGAAGTCATCTATAGGCACAAGTGAAATCACAGTAGTTGATTCAAGTTTTATCTAGAAATAAAAACCTAAAAAAAATAAATATGCTGTTAATTACAAAACTAGTATTGTTATAAAATGTTATGCCCCACTTTCAATTATATATTCTTTGTTATAAATTGACAAATTAAAATTATTAACTTAAAAGTTATAGTTATTATAACTTAAGTAAATTCACATCTTAAAACACAGGAGAGATATTTTAATTAATGATTACTTTATAATTTTTGTAGGCATACATTATGTAAATATGATTTTTGTAACATCAATTATGTAAACTTTAAAAACAATGTACTAAGATCAAGGCAATTAAACATGTTGTTGAAATTATTGTGATATGAATTTAGAGTGCTATATATAATCCTTGTGTCAGTCAAGAGGAAAATTTATATATGATATACTTAAAAGAAAAGCAGAAAAATAAACATGTCTACAACCTCTCACTTGAAAACTAAAAGAGAAGGCAGAACTTCAGAAAAATATAAGCTTAAATGTTACACAATATATCTATAACAAGAAAATGGCAAAAGTCATTTCCTTTATGTCACTTATAGTCTACAGCTATAAATGTTTCAGGTATAAAAAATTTAACAAATGAATAAAATGTTATTAGGCAACTATATAGTGCTCATTAACAGCTCACCAGAAAATGAGGGACAAGACTCTATAGCAGGCTGTCAAAAATTACAAAATGATATTATATTGAAGAACCAAGTACCAAAAATATATCACATGCTAATTCAAATTTACTATTGTTAGAAGCTACACATTTAAAACAACAATTTGCTGATATTCAGCAGCACATGAATATGGATAAAGGCAAACCATACAAATCACTGTTATAGGTGTATATATTAATATGCCAATGATTTATGTAATAAGTTAATATTAATAACAATGATCCTAAAATTTTCTTTGTGAATAAATTCCACCTTCTACTTAATGGAACAAGAAATATATCTTGCCGAAAAATTAGCTTGCTAGGATGAGAAGCAAAATTTCAAGTCCCCAGCACAAAATTGATTTGGTGGTTCTTTTGACATATATAAAATTGGGAGGGTAAGTTATTAAGGAAGATATGGGAGGAGTTGAGGTGATGAAGCGGGGTGTGTTTGATCAAGACATATTATATGCAAGTATAGAAGTCTCAAACAATATTTTTTAATATGTTCTACAAATAGATCTGTTATTGTAAATGTGAAAGAGACATTGTTTTCAACCATTTGACTCTGGGTTTCCATATTTCACATTTTAGAACTCAGCACTATCTGATTTTTGTAAGACATCTTGCCCTAAAGTGTAATGTAATATAAAGTATATACTCATATTTTACCTGAAATGTTAAATTAACAATAAAATTTTGATCCCATTATTTCACATATAATGGTAAGATGCTTTTCTATTTGATGGTGTTTTCTGTAATTAGTGAAAGGAAGTTGCTTGCTTTGGAGGACAAATGATATCCCTATAAATATTAACCATGATTAGTAATCAAGAGTAGCAGTGAATTATAGATAGGCCTTTACTAGTTGGCTTGTTAAAGAAGGTTGCTTACCTGATGTTTTCAGGCACAGTATGTTGCAATTTCAGTCAATATAAAAATTTCTCCACTTACCTGTGAGGTAAGCATAGCTACCACTACCACTAGGATGGTCATTATTTTCATTTAATATCATTGTCTGCCTGAAATTAAATGGAGATACAGAGCCTGTAAGTGTATTTCAGTTCTTGTTGATATTGTTTTTCTGTGAGTCTTTTTGCTCAAAGTTTGTACAAATATACTACTCAAGTGTGTGGCCATCTGCGCCTTGCCATTATGTTTCTGTCTTTCCAAACATCATTGGAAAAAATACTTTATTGATTTTTTTCCATAGGTAAATACCGATAAAGTAAATTACTCAAAATTTTGTTTCAGTGGGATCTTTTAAACTTTGCAATACAAAAATACTTCTGGACTTACCCTGGATGTTTATTACAATATATATTTGAACATCATTTGTGCCATCATCCTTAATTCTTATGACCTACATATGGGGCAGATCAAAATATTCCTCTTTAATCAATGAGTAAGGATTGAGAGACAGATTTTGTCATAAAAGAAAGAAATGTCCTCGGGAACATTTGTCTCCTTTTTGCAAAACTATCATATATTCCATATTTACAGCATTTTACTTTTCAGAGTTATGGTCAAAAGTTATGAATAAATGAATACATTTCGGTTTGGTCCGAAATAGGAGTTTATGTGACATTGTCAATTGGGATTGTATAATGAGACACACAGAATATCTACTAAAAGAAATTTGATTTCAGTTACAAAAATGGCATGGGCTTGTTCCTGGGTCCCGGGAATCTGCATCTCCACTCTTCAAGGGTAACTAAAGATATAATATGCATGAGTTAGCATATCAAACACGCATGCCCATGTCATCTTAGTTCCCTGGGTACATGAGCAAAATCTTCTTATGCAACCTCTACCAAACAAGCAAAACAAATTCTTATTCTGCTCTGAATTATGAAAGAGAATTTTTTGTCACTTGTTAACTAGCTCAGATTTACAATTCTGTATGAAAATTTTTAACCTCTAAAATCGAAACAAATGTATAATGGCAGTATCTTACAGAAATCAATTTCTTGTGAGTAGTAGTTTTTCATTGGAAGGAACTCCCTGTTTATTTATAACCAGGTTCCTACTTCCTGCTCAATAAACCTAAAGTAGGACAGTATTGTCAACACAGGAGGAAACAAAACATTTAGAAAACTGACACAATTTAAAGTCTGCAGATTCACAGGAGCTGAAGAGTAAACACATTGTCAGTGAGTATGCAGTAACAGAGTTACCTATAAAGATCCAATGTTGTGGATTCGCCTTGCTGAAGTTATTCACAAATAAGCACTCACCAAACATGAGCTGCATATTAATTGTGTCATATTGATCCACTCTAGAAAAAAGACAGCATGTGGCGTGGTGTGTTAACATTCATAGTGACTGGTAATTGAAAGTTTCTTGCTTTGTTTGGATGTTCATGTAGAGAATTAAAATGACAGATAAAAGATACAAGACACTTGCATCTTTAATTTCATTTTTATGCAAATGGTTTCTCAGTACATCTTTCCATAACGTGACTTTGCTTTTGGCAAGAGTATTAATTAGTTGAGGCATTTGCTCAGGGACATATTTTTAAAATACTACTGCCATGAAAATTCGTCACAGATACATAACTATCTGATTTCTGTTATTTGTTTTGTCATATGGTAATTATTCTGACAAATCCACACATCAAACCATAATACAATCACAATGGCCACACAATTTTACATGCCCATAGATAATGGAGAGTTCTTTCTATTTCTCCACAACTTTTCCAATGCTTGCTTCTTCCTATTTTCTGGCATTGTTATCCATTTGTATATTTTACTGATAATCCAAGTCCACATTTGTTTTTAAGTGGATATCTGTCTATAAGTTATGAATTTTTATTGTTTATTTGGTCAAAAGAGAAATTGACACGTGTGTATTAAAAACATATTTCCCCTGTGCTCATTACCTTTTTATCTTCTATATGTTAATCTTCAAGAAATAATTTTGATATTTTATTATCCACACTTCCATTTTATACTTAAAAACAATTGAATAATTCATGGCAATTAAATATGCCTTGGCATTCTTCTGACAAGTTTTATAGCTTCAGACATTGCACATAGGTGGTTCTGGTTAGAGCTGATTTAGTGCATCAGTGGTTTTTATGGTTTTACTCTTTTCTTTCTCACTTGGTCTTGCAGTTCTGCCAGTAATGCTCATGTTTTCTGAATACTCCTACACAAACTTCCCTTTATAGTTCTATTATAGCCTGTCAGCGTTGCTCAGGACTGAAGTACACACTTACTAACCATAAGGTCAGGGATGCAATAAATACTGCAAATAAGTGAATACATAACTAATAGGTTATAGTTATTTCTAAATGTTAGAATTAGAACTTAGTTTTTTAAGTGTGGGCTTCCGCTCACTCGGTTGTTGGCATTCTGCCAAAGGTTCATATCTAGCACTGCTAGAATTTACTTGAATGATTTGTCTTATTGTACACTGTTGTTTATTATCTTTGGTAAGTATACTAATATCCATTTTTTTCTTTTATCAAATATGTTGTCTTAACAGTTGAGCAATGAAATTCGGCATACTGTGTATTTGACCTAACTCTTTTGTCCAATGTTCTTATTTACAAATATAATTTGGTAGTGATAATGCTGAGGTAGCACACACTTAATCTTCCTTTACTCTAAGCAATCATTTTATTTCGTACTATGGCCTTTATAATGTAATTATTGACATGGCTGCATTTAAATATGTCCTCAATCTTGTCTCCTCTTAGTCCTTTGTTTTTAGGCTAAGTATATTGCTCAGATACCAGATTACATCTCATAAATTACATGTTCATATGCCATAGGAAATTAATTTCTTCTTCCCTGGTGTCTTCATTCAGTAAACAATAATCACTGCTGAGTTTTAAAAACATAACTAGTTGGAAATTTTGACATATATTATGAATACTATACATTGCCTTTTGATAAAATATATAATATTGCTTTATTTTGATTATGGATTTGATATAGGACAGAAGCTAGTGAAATTCACTGTAACTTGTTTATATGTTTGTCCACTGCTCATAGTTATCGGGACCATCATGTTTATATTTCCTGAGAAAGGCTGATCTGCGCCATAAAGGTGGTACCATTGCCAAGCAGAGTATTCTGAACTGTATAAGAGTGGATAAAGCAAGTTAACGACTGTGTGCATTCAATCATATATTGGTCTCTGTTTTTCACTGTGGAAGTAATATAACTATCAACTTTAAGGCCCTTCACCCTTGACTTCCAAGAATAATTTAATTGTTCTTTAAACAAACCATTTCTCCCTTAAGTTACATTTGCCAAAATATTTTATCACAATAACAGCATACAAAGTAATACAATTTATAATATTTATTCAATAACTATTAATGGATAGTGTTGTTTTTCACAGATCTTATCTGCTAGTTAGGAAATACCAAGTACATTGTGGTATTTTGAAATTTTCTTGACCAGTTTTCCCTTTGTAAACAAGAGTTTTGGCTGACATACTGATTTGAGTATAGGTGGGTGTACTTGAGTGTACATGTTAGAAATCGTGAGTTGTTAAATAAAGTCCCTTCTCTGTCATCTTATACAGGCAGCTGTTTTATATCCTCCAAAGGAGAAAATAACAAAAGGAAATAATCAGATTGCCTTCATTTATGCTTACTTGCTCTTAACATCTCAAAGTTCTTTGCATCTAAGTATGCAATTTTGTTACATTTTATTTAATTCTCTCTGTCCAAATATTTTTTTACCTACTTGTTTAAGAAGCCACACAGTTCTGTATAAGTTCTCTCAATTCATAACTTATAAATGAGTTATTCATTCTCTGGTCACATAATTTACAATTTTGTTAAAATGAGTTATTTCTTCCATTTGTTAACCATCTAAAGTTTAAGATAGACATTAAGGAGTCCTTCAACTCATGAAATAGCTATTTTAGAGCAAAAACTGTTATGCACCATTTGTTACAAAATCAGTTTATACTATGTACATTATTGAATATGGAAGATCTAATGTCTCCAGAAACAGGAGGGACAGTTGTAAGACACCATGCCAGTGCTGTATTCCTTGGTCCTTTGTAAGAACAGCATGTGCTCTATACTCTTGAGTCATCTCATTTGACATTTACACATTTTAATATTTAATTCATTATAACTGATCATATGAGACAGAAATATCCATTGTAATCGTTGACTTTTACTGGGAGTATTTTATTGAGAAGCAATCTGAAATGGATAGAGATATCTTTTACTTTATTTTGTGGTGGTTACTATGATATCTTGTAATTTAATTAAATTATTCCAAATTAAATAATTAAATAATGATGCTATAATTAGAAAATTTTCTGGTACTAACTCCCCCCAAATCCACAAATCATTATTAACTAACTTCTATCAACTAACTTTTTGTCAGTAGAGCTTTTCATATTCAGAAACACAAGAACTTTGTCTTAGTTATAGCTCAACTCTAAATCACTTTACAAACCAGGACAATGTATACATTGATTGGTTATTTGTATGTAGACCTTCATATGTATTTTTGATAGTATGTGACTGTGTTTTATTGGTGTTGCTGTGCCGTTTTCTTTGTTTTGTTATTGCTTGTTTACTTCATGCATAATCTCATGTAACCTAAAAATTTTTAGTCTGTCCTAAAAATTCCTAAGTAGCTAAAGATGTGCTTGGACACTTGGCCCTATTCCCTCTACCTCCTAAGTATAGACATGTAGGCTGATATCGTAATGTATAATCTCTATTGCTTGCATTTAAAAAAGATTTTCTTTAAAAAAATAAATGACAAAATAGCTTGGTATATTTGCAAACATTTTATATGCAAACCTTACAATTAACAGAAAGTGAATATAAGCCAAATATCTGTTTCCTCACTCAGTGATAGACTGCTGTATAAAATGTATTGTAATGAAATGTAAGCATTTAGTTGTGATGTACAATTCAATTTTACTGAAACCCTTGGAATCACAAATATATAAATTTCAAAGAGATTAAAATTCAACTCTGTTTTTGTCTTATTACAACATTCACATATTTATATGAACAAAATTTTCTATCAGATTTTTCATCATTGCAAAATCTTTCAGATTGCTAATTGCAATAATGACAGTATCTTTATATAATAAACTTGTTCACCAACAAAAAAGCATTATTCCGGATAGTATGATTCCAAAAGACATTTCTAAATTTATCAGGCATCATTCATAATTAGGATAGACTTTAGATATTAATTTATATTTATAAATTATGTTTGCTTTATTAGATAAATGTCACAATCACATGAATCATTAAGGAGTTTTGAATTTAGTCATTCCTAGTTCCCCATTCCTTTAGACATTTCCTCCAACACTTTAGCACAACTCATTTACTTATTTTTTATTTACTTTATTCATTGTTTTATGTTCAGGCCTTTTTAGATTTTTTAATATTTAAACATTTTAATAAATATTTAATGAATTCTATTATATTACTGTAGCAGGATGGACATGTGTGTTAATGAATAAAAGAATGTAGTATTGATTATAATGAAATACAAAATAATAAATGACCAGTATACTGATATTGGAGCTCAAACATCAAGATGAATAGCAGAAAAGCAAAACAGTTGGACACTAGCTTCTTACCTCTATGTCTAGCTAGATGTGATGATCCTATGTCTATGAGCTCTCACCGAGCTTCCAACTGTAATCTCTCCTCAGTCTGGCTAGAGAATGAATGCCTCTCTGAGACCTTGCTTCTGTCTCATATACATCCTGAACATTGGGATTAAATGTGTGGGCTATAATTCTCTTATAGACTGATTCATTCCTGTGAATATCTGAGTTTCCTTGCACTCACAGAGATCCATCTATGTCTTGATCCTAAATCCAAGGATTAAACATATGTACCACCACCTCGTAGCTTCTAGCTGTTGGGATTAAAGGAATGTACCAGGGTTCTGGAGCTTGTAGCTGACTTTGACTTCTGTATCCTTTGTTGTTTTACTAAATCATAAATAATATAGCACTATATTACACAATAGAATTACTCTCCTAAAGTGCTTAATATAGTTCCAGCTTTAATTTTAGGTCCCAAACACAATGAGATATATGTAATGATATTGTTAAATACTTTAAACACCATTGAAAGAAAAATTGAGTGCCCAATTCATTATAAATGATTATGTGTATGCCCAACATAATATGAATTTCTAATCTTCTAATTAAGTATGCAAAAATATGTGCCATTGATATTTGAACTGAAATGTTACTTATCAATCTTTATTTGTTATTCAGCCTTATTTTAATCATAATATAGTTAATCCTTTAGAAAATTAAGAAGACTATTTTAATTTATTTCAAAACCCATTCATTTATTCTTATGAGCCCTATGTATATTATTGTAATTTAATTTTAAATATGAAACAATTCAGGAGGAATAATATATCAAAAATATCCTGCCTCAATTCACACAATCAAGAACAGAGTTAAGGAATATGATATGATAGGCTAAATTAAGTGTTTTCACTGAAAAAATACATCAATATTTCCAGGAGTATATGTGATGTGATGCATCATGACATTTGTAACATAACAAGTATATATAATTTGTTAATTTAAAATAAATTATTATAAATATTATTGTATGATGGATGGTATCTAGTTCAAATTAATTGACAACACATAAGAATTACCTAATTAACCTGTACACAAATTTCCACACCACTAAAACTGTGCAAGATAATCAGTGACAATACTAGTCAAAAATTGAGTAAAGAAAGAGAACTAGAGAACTGTAGAGAGAAAAAATAAAGCAAAAATTAGAAAGAAAAAGATAAAGTAGAAAAGATATTCTAAAGAGGAGAGAATTCTTTTGGTATAGGAACAGGTGTCCTATGTTTCATATGTTCTCTTTTGTTTTTCATACCCCAATATTAATGGACAGCCTTTTGAAGCAGCATTATAATTTTTCTGTAGAGATGAGTTTCTGGAAATGTTTAAATGCTTATTTGCTTATTTACTTTCATTGTTCATGTTATAACAGGAATACATTTATGTATGAGAAACACTAACTCTAGTTAGATTTCAAAGATCTCTATTCAAACTATGATCAGGTTTAAATTAATTAAAATATTAACAGGAATCATGTATGTGTTTGATGTCAAGAATTTCATTAGTATGATAGAAGTCCCATAAAAAGGCAAGGTTACACATGAAAGTCAAGATGTGTGCCATGAAGTTACACCATTATATGGAGGATCTACTATAAACCAAAGAAAAGAATATCAAGTAGTTGGATCTCTTTCTTTCTCTCTCTTTGTGTGTGTGTGTGTGTGTGTGTGTGTTTGTGTGTGTGTGTGTGTGTGTGTGTGTAGATGTGTTCATGCATGTGTTTGTACGTGTGCTTCATATGAATAATTTAGCCCATTAAAAAGAAAATAAAACACTACCTGGAAGATTTCTCTCAGAACCCTATTTATATGACTAGTCATTTTTTTTACTTTTATGTAATATTTGTGATAAAACATATCCTTATTCAGAAAAAATATTGTAACTTATATTAAGATGCTGTTATAAGGAGACATAACATGTAGTTTTGAGTATTCAGGGTATTCCATTTCATTAAATTATGATTAATAAGGGATAACTCTTAATTTGGGCTTTTCTATTATAACAAATTGACTCTAATAACAATCATCTGTAAAGACAGGTGCTTAATTGGGATAATAATTCTACATAATTGGGTTGCTGTGTGTGTTCATGTGTAGTTTATATCAATATGAGTCATGGTATAGTGCCTTTGCTGGAGCTCCTGTTATGGTTGGTTCTTGGATGATCTCTAAGTTTTGGGGCTAGTCTGGTCTACAAAATGAGTTCTAGCATAGCCAGGGATATTCACGGGCAACCTACTCAAAATCAAAGGCAAAAACAAACATACAACAAACTAAATAAACATCCAAAATGAAAGATAAAATATGTACTATTTCAGTAAACACTAAGAAAGTAGGTAATAGCTGTAAATATATGAAATATAAAGAAATGGCATACATAAATGAATAATTTAAGTCTTCATTTATAAATTGATGTTTTATTAGAAAAATCTATACTTTTAATGTTTATTAATTTGACACTTAGGAATAATGTGTGTTATAAGTATCAAAAAGCCAGCATCACTTCTCCAAAAGGTATCATTGTAAACAAGTGATATACATTGGAAAATGTACATTTCATTCTATTATTTGTTTATCATTAACAGAATAAATGGGGTAGTGAATCTATAGTGCCAAAGCATGGGTATATTCATAATATAAACAAATTTTATAAATGAGAAATACTACACATGAAGTTCCCTTACAATACATGTCAGAAACAATATATCAGGTATTGGTAACATTGGCTCATAATAGTTTTAGAACTGAAACACTGTCATGATTTTATCACCTCCCACCTATGGAGTATAAGTAGATATTTCCAGCTGATATCGTGCTCAGAGACATGTCTGTTGAACTATCCATGCAAATTCTTAAGTATGCCACTTACCCTTAAGAGCCCTGGAATTTTGTTTAACATGTTCATGTCAGGAATAGCTCTGCCTATCCATAATTATAAATAATGGTATATACAGGGATCTTCCTATAGACGAAGTAATTTATTTAGATATAACTGTGAATCGCAAAATATTTTAAGAAAAGGCTATTTTTTGCATATTGTTGAACAGCATACATCATTTGCTTGGTTTTCTCTGTTCATCAGCACATGTGGTCAGAAGTTTTCCTGTTTAGGCAGCCACTTTCCAAATAACCAATTTGGATACTTAATATTAATTATACATGCTCAGCCAATATCTAAGGCTTGTTACTAACTTTGTCGACAGCTTAGCCCATTTTTATTAATCTATGGGTGGCTCTATGGCTAGTGGCTTTTACCACTATCCATTTTGTATGGCTGGCTCCTTTTCCATCTGGCTGATGACTCTTTTACTCCCACTTCCTCAACTCAATTCTTTCAGTTTGCCTTTCCTGACTAACTTTAGCCTGTTCAGTTCTTGGCCTGTTGAGCAATTGGCCAGGCAGCTTGTTTATTAAACAAACAAACACAAAACAATACTGGAATTATGTTCAGGAAGCAGTCTCCTATACCAATTTGTTCAATGGTATGTCCCACTTTCTCTTCTAACAGATTCAGTGTGGCTGGATTTATATTGAGGTCTTTGATCCATTTGGATTTGAGATTTGTGCATGATGATAGACATGGGTCTATCTGCAGTCTTCTACACACTATCATCCAGTTCTGCCAACACCATTTGTTGAAGATGCTTTCCTACTCCCATTATATACATGTTAAGAGTATTTTTCCTGCTGGTTTTGTCCCACTGCTGTGCGAGCCCCAAATAACACATGGAGATGCTATATTAGATATAAATCTGTTGGCCAGTTACTAGCATTTCTTATTGGCTAGCTCTGTCTTAAATATTGACTCATTTCTATTAATCTAAGTATTCCCATGTGGTCTTATCTCACCAGAAAGAGGGCCCAGAGTTCTTCTCTCTCTGTCCATCATGTTGATTCTTTTACCTACTCTTTCATTTCCCTTCTTAGTCTCCTAGCCCCACCTATCTTGCTTTACTTTTGGCCAATAGTGCTTTATTCACTAACCAATAAGAGAAACATATTTACAGAATGACATCTCCCATCAACTCCTCTTTTCTGTCTAAAATATGCTAAGGGCATAGAAGAATATACAAAAAAAACAGGTATAAAATAAGAGCGACAGTTAACAATATTTAGTCTATTATCATTTAGAAAAAATTAAATAAAAAAATTATCATCTATTCTATCTTTGTGGGTCTAAAGATCTATATGTATTTTATCATTAATCCTAACTAAGGAAAAACTATAACCATAACTATCTGTGTTTAACCCATCCCATCATATACTTTTAACTGATTTGTCAAAAATCAGGTGTTGTAGGTGTATGGGTTAATATCAGGATTTTTGATTAGATTCCATTGGTCTACCTGTCTATTTTTGTGCCAATGCCAGGTTGTTTTCAGGACTATATCTCTATAGTAGAACTTGAAGATGGGATGGTGATACCTCTAGAAGTTCTTTTATTATATAGTGTTGTTTTGGTTATCCTGGATCTTTTGTTTTTCCATATAAAGCTGAATATTATCCTTTCAAGGTCAGTGAAGAATTGTGCTGGGATTTTGATGGGGATTGCATTGAATCTGTAGATTGCTTTTGACAAGATTGCCATTTTTACTCTGTTTATCTTACCTATCCAAGAGCATGGGAGCTGTTTCCATATATGAATGAGTACATGTCATGTTCCTTTTTTTGTGACTGAGTTACCTCATTCAGGATGGTTTTTTCAAGTTCTGTCCATTTGCCTGAAAATTTCAAGATTCCTTTTTGTTTTGTTTTGTTTTTCACTGCAGAGTAGTATTCCATTGTGTAAATGTGTCACATCTTCTTTATTCATTCTTTAGTTAAAGGACATCTAGGTTGCTTCCAGGTTCTTCCTATTACAAATAATGCTGCTATGAACATGTCTTTGTTGCATGGATGTGAATCATTTGGATATATGCCTAAGAAGGGGAATGCCAGATCCTGTGATATACTGATTCCCATTTTCCTGAGGAGCCTTAATACTGCTCTAAAACATTTCTGTACAAGTTTGCACTTCTACCACCAGTGGAGGAGTATTCCCCTTTCACCATATCCTCTCCAGCATAAGTTGTCATTTGTGTTCCTAATTTTAGCCATTCTGGCAGAAGTAAAATGGTATCTTAGAGTTGTTTTGATTTGCATTTCCCTGATAGCTAAGGATGTTTAGCACTTTCTTAAGTAGCTTTCACCCTGTCTTATTTCCTCTATTGAGAATTCTCTCTTCAGTTCTGTTCTCCATTTTTTAATAGGGTTATTTGGTGTTTTGTGTAACTAGTTTCTTGAGTTATTTGTAAATTTTGGAGATCAGCCCTCTGTCAGATGTAGGATTGGTGAAGATCTTTTCCCAGTATGTGGGCTGCCATTTGTGATTGTAAACTGTTCTATAGCTCTTTGAAGACCATCTGTTTATCTAAATTCATTTGTGAATTCCTTGAAAAGATCCTTAAAATGACTATAAGTTTGACTGTTATAGATGACTAACTATTAATCTGTATCTTTAATTATGACTTACAGTATTAAATGAGTTTTATAGGCACAAGATCCTAAAAGAGAGTAGAAATATATATACAGTTTAACAAAACGAAATTTAAATTTGTATCAATCACCAAAAATCATGCCAAATGTAAAACACTTAAGACTAGTAGTTGCTTTGTTTACTTTAATAGTCAATTCAATCATCTACTCTTTTATCCTATCACTTCTATACTCCCTGTCACTTTTCAGAAAGTATTCCTTGAATCTAATTTCCTCTGTTCACCACTTTTCCTACCCATTACTAATAACAGCTTGTAGTGAAAACCCCCTAAAGTGGTAATATATATCCACAGCCCATATTTGTGAATGTGGTCATAGTTTTTAACTACATCTTATTGCTTATGGATACTGTTATCTTTGGGAGAACCTTTAAAAAATGGGAGTAATTGCTAAGTCTTGGCTGAGGTGTTCTCTGATGCTTGCTCTTCATAGTCAGCAGCCTTGAAATTGTTCTTGCTCTGAGTCATCAGGTCATTCATTGGTGCCTGCTCCTCTTGCTCTGAAAATACATAAACTATTAAAGGTAATATGCATTTCTGCATTAAGACAATTATAGACTGTACATCATTCATAAGTCAGCCAAAGGTATTTTTATTTTATTTCATGTTTTAGCAGGTAAAATATACATCATATGTCTTTTAGTTCATTTTTTTATGTTTTTATTCAGACTTTTCAGGTGGTCTTTCTAGAACACACTTGATTTTCCTTTACCATGAATGGATTCATATCCTCAATTTTTCTATATAAATAAAAGCATAAACTCTCCCCAAAGTAATACATCTTTTGACATAAATTTGGTAGCAAAGGTATTTTTAAGATATATAGGTTGGTTGACTCTACCAGTTTTTATAATTCAGGGTCTCTTTGCAGCAAAAAAAAAAAGCCATTAAAGACAACACAACACATACAGGGTCTGCTCTCTGTGTATTTCCAATATTTATATGTCTTGTGACATTTTTTATTACTCTACTCTTTTTTTATGGGCTTATTTTAGCCCCTTTTCTTATGTCTCCCTAGCCTGTATATATATTTTAAGCACACTGTAATCCATTTAGAGGATTTGTCTCCCTAGCCTGTATATATATTTTAAGCACACTGTAATCCATTTAGAGGATTTTTTTGTTTTGTTTTTTGTTTTTGTGATTTTTTTTTCTGTCTGAATCTGTCATTACTGTGTATCTGTAACCTTTGTAGTTTACATGAGCAAAAATGCCAAACTTGCTATGCAGCATGCTGGAAGAGCTTCTACTGGCAGCTGAAGCCTGCAGGTAGTGGCTGAGACACACCACTCTGTACTGCTACAAGTGTGAGAGACAGGAGACACCCACCGTGACACTCTGGCAATTGCCAGGAGATGTGTCCCAGTACTGTGGACAGCATGAGAGAAATGAGACAGAGAAGATGAATTCAGTTCCATTTTTGTGCATTTGGAGCATTTTTTAAGCTTTTTCAGGTCATATGTGGAACTGTGCCAAGAGGTTGGCAACATTTGCAGTCTGAAATTTTCTCATGACAGCTGCTTCCCAAATAGCAACTTGGAGAATTAATAATTATTATAAATGCTTGGTTGTCGCTACTGCCTTGACCAGCAAGGAAGACACAATGCTTGGACTCTTCTTTAAGCAGTTTTAATCAGGAACCTTTAACAATCTTCTGACCCCAGGGAAAGCCAGCCCACAGCTTATAAGGCCTTGGGGTAGCCAATCTCGGCACGCCATGTGGCAATTGCAGATAGGTCCACATACGTGGAATCAAGCCTAGGTATCAGCCATAGCCAAATAAGGACTTGTTTATCACAGAGAGCTCTCACCATCAGGAAGGTGGAAGGAGGAAGCCAGGGCCATCTTTAAGGCGCGGCACTTGGCAGCTCTCTACACTTGGTCAGTAGCTCAGACTTGTTACCAACTAGCTCTTACAATGTGGCACATCCATCACTATTAATGTAAATGCTGCCCAAGGGCTGTGGCTTTTAATTCTTTTCAATTTTGTGTCCAACTCATTCTTCATTTGGTGGGCAAGTTTTCTGACCAAGCTTTCCATCTTCCAAATCTTCCAATATAATAATTAACATGTCACCTCCCAATTTCATATTATGCACTTATTGATTGATAGATTTCTGATTTAATTGTAATATCTAATATTTTTACTTATTTGTATATGTATGATATATCACTGGATTCTAAGAGTTTGACTCTTGGTGTCCATTTGCAGACAGGGAGGAGTGATGAACAAAGGGATCGAGACCAGGCTGGAAAAACACATAGAAACTGCTGACATGAACAAGGGGGAGCTCATGGGCTCCATTCTGATAGCTGGGAAACCAGCATAGGACCAACCCAGATTCCCTGATGTGGTATGTGGTGTTAGTTGGAAGAACTGGGCAGTCTATGGGGCCTCTGGTAGTGGATCAGTATTTACCCTATTATATGAATGCACTTTGGGAATCCATTCCACATAGAGGGATACTCTCTCAGCCTAGAAACATGGGGGATGACCTGGGATCTGCTCCAAATAATTTTACAGACATTGAAGACTCTCCATGGAAGGCCTCACCCTCCCTACGAAGCAGAAAGAGAATGGAGGGTGTTGGTGGGAAGAACAGGACAGGGGAGGACAGCAGGTTGCAGAACTGGGATTGATATGTAAAACAAGCTTGTTTGGAATTTAAATAAAAAAGATATATAACTGCTTATCTGAGATATAACTGGCATAGAATTTTGTCACATTCTGTATGTTCTCTTAAAACACTCATGTTTAAAGACTTAAGTAATGCTAATGTTAAGTCCTTTTTTGTTATTATTTTAAATAAACCAAATTAATATAGAAAAATAGACTCATTAATTTGCTGACTATTAGAGACCTGGCTTTAGTATATAGGACACAAATAGACAAAAATAAATATCAAAGAAAATTAGAAATATCATAGCTGTCAACTTTAAAAAGCACTAATATTATAAAGACAACAGGAATACATAAAATGTGTTAACTACTAAACAGCTAAATTGAATATGTATACATCTGTTGTTTTGATGTACTGCAATAAACAGTAATACAGTACACCAAGTTTTATAATCAACGTTCCAATGACAGAAATTTCACTAATGAAATATCAAACTAAACTCTACAATAAAAAAGTATGAAAGTAAACATTCATAAAACATTATATCCAATTCAAGAGGTGTAGCACTTTCATGGGAGGAAAAGTTTTCTATCTTGTGGGGATATTAAAAAGTAAGGTCAAATATCCCCATCAGGGATAAATTTTAGTCTTAGGCAATCAACAACTCAAATTCAGGAAGCCCCTGGTGCTTTTAATTCTTGAAATTACATAAGAGGAATAAAATTTAATCATGCATTTGAGATGACACTATACATGTAAAAACAAAAATAAAAACAAGAACAACAAAAACAGCCTTAAACAAAAACTGCAGGAATGCTGAGAGCAGGAGAAATAGTGTTCCAGAAGGAAGAGAAGAGAACACCAATTGGTTATTCAGTACCAAACTGTCAGACCTGAAATCCTATATATAGGTGAATGTAAAAGTCACATTGTAAGAACTGAGCAGATAGCATTTTGATACATTTATGTGGGTGTGTCAGTGTGGAATTTTATAAATCTTACATATATATACATCTATATACTTTATATAAAATATTTTAAAGATATACATTAAAACAATGAATGATTCCATTAAATTGAGAGAGATAACAAGGGAAGTACCTGTGAGGGACTAAAGAGAGGAAATTAAGAAGGAAATGATGTGATTAAATATAATTTCAAGAAAGATTATAAAAACCATGTATTACACAGAATGTTTAATGAAAGTTCATTCTTTATTTGCAAACTTAAGCATTACATTTTAATTTTCTTTCCTACAAAAGTAATTACATTAAGATTTAGATTTTAATTAGATAGGTTTAATCACAACACATTATAAATATTTATCAATAACATCACATTAACCTTTGTAATTACTTCAAGTACACACATAAATAATTAGTGTCCTTTAAGTAGTTTAGATTGTTATAGTATTCTTAGAAAATAGATTGATATATAATTTTCCCCTTCCAATTCACAAAAAAGTCATGCATCCCACTCTGAATTATAGACTTCAATTCAAATCATACGGTAAAGTTATTTATGTAATCGTAATTGTCATACTAATTTAAAATTATCAATAAAACTGCGTGTAGGCACCTGAGGGTACATGACATCACCGCTGTTCAAGCCTTTACTCTCAACAGTGCCATAGTGATAAATTTGTATATACAGTCAGCATAAAACGTACAGGAGGAAGAAATGGAGAAGGAAGGGGAAGGTTAGACAGACAAAACTGGAATAGGGAGAAAAGTAAATAAAGAGTGAGGCTGGTCAATTGTATTGCAAACCTCTTCCGGTAGCCACACATGTACCCTAACGTGAAAGACAGATATTTCAAATCCTATTCTTGGCCTCGACTCTGCCTCTACTTTACTTATGCTGATGGTGAACTGCTAATGTTGAAAAGGACACTGAGCAGCTGTGAGTGGAAAACCATTTAAGCAATTGTGTTCTGTGACAATTGGTTACACAGTATCAGACATGGAAAACCATCTGAAAAGGCATGCCTGAGGATAGGCAGCTGTAATTAATAGGAAAGTTTGTCATACATGCTGGCATGGTTTAGATAAGCTTTCAGAGACAAAAAGTGAAAGCTAGTAAGATGCAATCTTCATTATAGCTACAAAGGAAAATTACTGAGAAAACACTTAAAAAAAATTTTAATATGGCTAATGACTTAGCTTTCATTTTGAGAACATTTCATTATTTCATGTTTTATGAAATTGAAATGTGTAAAATCGGGAAATTCACATATGCATGGTGTGTGAATTAGAAACAGGCAATTTTAATACCATTGAATATATTTTATATGTATTAATATTAATGAATGTGTGTACATAGTAAGATGAAATGTAATTTTTCTGGTTAATTTATGATTTTTGCAATGTTTATATATTTCTCATTCATTATAGAGATAATTGGGTATCACAAATATTTTATAAATAATAATTAAGGGTTAGATGTTTAATGTTTAGACATCATTAACAATTAGTTGTCTTTGATCATGTTTGTGATTTATTTAAAGGTTAAATTTAAGTGACTGGCTATCTAATGCTTAAATCTCTATAATTTAAAAGGTTTGTTTATTTTATAAAATGACAATTGCAATATGTGAGTAATTTAAGTACAACATAAACAAGTACTATAAAAGCAAATTTTTTAATATTATGGTATATTGGTTAGTTTCATCATTGAAAATAATTACAGGATCTATGTTTACAAATATGATCCCTATACATCTTAATACTATACTGGATGAATTAGTAATTGTATGACTAATTTTAATGTTTCAAAATCAATATAACAAAAGTGGTCATGAAACTAATAAAATGTCAAATTTAATTTTCACAAAAAGAAGAAATGCTGCTAAAAATTATAACATAAATCTTGAAATAGGATTTTAAGAAACATATGAAAAATCTATTTTACAATATTTGCATATACTGACTTTAAAATCTCTTTGGCATTTGATTTGTTCTATTGTAATGTGATCAACTTTTATATTAAAAAAAATGTGTATTTACGATACCAAGAATTCTGAAAAAAATCTCTCTACTTAATAAACATAGGAAATGTTATGTTTCACTTTCTTTTTCTCATAAATGTTTCATTGGGAAATTTAAATATTCTTATTTTTTAAACCTAAAGTTTAAACATATACCATGTTTTACTCTTCCTATGGTAATGAGTAATAAACCTTGACTGATTTAATTATTTGATGATAATTTTCCAAGTTACATTATATATGCATTGGATTTTGCTTTTGTAACTAAAATTATCGATGTTAACTTCAGATACCTAGTATATTAAAGGGATTGGGAAAATAGCTGATTAATATTTCACAGAAAATCAAAAGCTATAACAAAAAACTCAAAAAGCATTGTTGCGCATTTAATTCTAGAACGTTCTAGCTTAATGACAATACAAGCAAGATGCCAAAATGTAAAATTTAATGAGTTTTACTATTCTAAATTAATTCAAAGAATTTTCAGTTGTAAATATTTTGCATCTGTAAGGTCAGTGTAAGTAAATACAATATAACCAATGACTAGACTTGAAAAGGTCCTAAAATGGTATCTACTATTGCTGTTTTAACTTTTTAATTATACCTATAAGTTACTTTTACCTCTGAACCTGTTGGGCCTTAAAAGACACAAGCTCGGGGTCTAGTAAGCTCAATGTAACTTCCTGAGCCTGCTTTGAGTTTAGCAACCTGTCCCTGGCCAGCAATTTTGAATGACTCAGCATAGCCTGATATGGAACTGTCTCTGCCTAGCTAATGCTAATGTGGAGAAATATTATTGGCCCTTTCTCTTCACTCCATCCTGAGGTCCCCATTCACTTTCTCTACATATATAAGTACCTCACTGTAACAGTAAAAGAAGATCCTACTTTGAAAAGGCTCCAGACTCAGTGTGGTTCTGGGTCATTGACACTCTCCATCACGCTCAAGCACAAGGAGGGACCAGCAGGACTGGCTTTTCCATAGCCCTACCTGGCAGAGGACCTGGCATCAGCCCACCACAGTTACAAACTTTTTCCAACAAGGCCACACCTCCAAATCCTTCGCCAAATTTTCACCAACTGAGGACCAATTATTGAAACGTATGTTTCTATGTGGATTTGTTATTGAAATCACCACAGCAGTGGTAAGGTTATGGAGCAGGAGAACATTTTTTCTTCCAATGCTGCTAGATATGTAATCTTATACTGCCACTATGGAAATCAGTATTGCAGTTTTTCAGAACATGGGGAATTGACATATTTCAACATTTACTATACAGCTCTTGGGCATATGCCAAAAGTGAGCTCCACCCTACTACAAAGGCGGTTGCTCAAACATATTCATTATGGCTTTATTCATTATCGTCCAAAACTGGAAAGAATATAGATGTCCCTCAACAAAAGAATGGATAAAGAAAGACAATGTCAAACATTTATACAATGAAGTATTATTCAGCAGTTTAAAAAAAGTAGAATAATGAAATTTGAGGTAAATGTATAGAATTAGAAAAACTTCACTGATGATGATTTTTTCCTAATTCTATACATTTACCTCAAATTCCATTCTTTCTCAATGAAGTAATCTATACCCAGAAAGACATTTGTGGTATGTCTTCACCTATTAGTGGATAATATCCACTAAGTAAATGACTGCCAAGATACAATCTCAAAGTATGTAGAGGTTAGGTAAAGAAGAATACTCCAGGAGGGAACTGTGGATCTCTCTCAGAGATAATGCAGATTTTCAGATGGACTACAGATGGGTATGGATGGAAAGAGAGGAATCAGGCAGAGAGATGAAGCAAGAAAGCTGTAATTCTGTGCATTTTGGGGAGGTGTGGAAATCTAGTGCACTGGAAACTTCTTTGAATATGTGGAGGTGATAATAATGAAAACTACTAATAATTTGTGGAGGTGATAATAATGAAAAGTACTAATAATTGTTGAGATGGAATCTTAATTGGCCACAGAAATGGCTCCCAGGCACGACGGTGTTATATTCAATAAGATATTGGTCGAAGGAGTCTCACAGAAATCATCAAACAACCCATGATGTTGATAAGACAAAGAGTTTTTCTCCACAAAGTGACAGCCAGGTCCCTTTTCAAGGGCAGATCCCACACCACTCATTGAATAAGATTCAAGCTTGAGCGTACATGGTGCCTTTACTCCTATGTCCTAGTTGTGGTGCTGTAAGGTATACTGCAAGC
Source organism: Cricetiscus sungorus (assembly GCA_030556225.1). NCBI lineage: Eukaryota > Metazoa > Chordata > Mammalia > Rodentia > Cricetidae > Cricetiscus > Cricetiscus sungorus. The sequence continues at coordinate 50,260,946 of JANBXA010000741.1, forward strand.
TACAGAAAGAGAAACTTGGACACAAAGCCAGTTACAAAATATGTTCCTTACAAACAGTCATGTCTGCAAAACACACTAGTACATTGGTACCATAGAACTTGTGGGATAAGTCAACAAATATCTGATTTGACTTAAAGCCCACTCCTAGAGGAGGAACACATACTTGACACTGCATGGGTGACCAAGAAACAGAGACTAGATATCACAGAAACCTAGGTAATACCAAACACTACTGGTGTAAACAAAACAAGGAATGATTCCTAATGATATTCTATTACAAGCATAGATTAACACCTTACCTAGTCATAATTAAAGAGACTGCTTCCAAAGGCAGATGGGAACAGATGTCTGGATTCACATTTAGACATTACATAGACAAAGTCTAAGTGGTAACTCTCCATCAAATCCCTCCACTATGAGCTCAGAGTTTTCTACAAAGAGGATTAAAAATAAATTAACATTCCGAAGGAATAGAGGAAACAAGGACCTCTGAATCAATTTAACTAGACCCATGAGCTCACAGAGAGTGAAGTATCAAGTCAGAGTCACATAGGTTCTCCATATAAGTATCGGGTCCTCTGTCAGCCTATTACAGTGGTTAGTTTAATATCTTTTGGGTCTTCTGAGTTTGAAAAGAATTGTGTATCTGTCATGTCTGACTGCTCTTGGGACCTTATTCCTCTTGTTGGGTTGCTATGTCCAATTTCTATATGATAGTTTATTCCTCATATTATGATTATTTTATGTTTGTGATCTCTTGGAATTCTGTTTTTTCTAATGAGAGACAGAAAAGAATGGATTGAAAGGGGAAGAAGTTTGGCAAGGGATTTGGAGTGGTACAGTGATGAAAAATGATTATTAGGATTTATTATATGAAAATTCAATTTATTTTCAATAAAAAAACAAAATTGAGAGTGAAAATAAATCAAGAATAAATCCAAATCAACATAAATTTAAAAATTCAAGCATATGAATTTATGTTTTTATACTAATTTAAATGAAAACAGATTGTCCTTTACTGCATTTTTTCATATGGAGTTCTTTTTATAAGTAAATGAATCACAACTATAATGTAAATAGTGATTCAATATTGTCTATGATAAAATTACAAAGTTACTCTTTTTCCTATGAATATTTGAATGTAATTTTATTGTCAAGTTTCATTCTTTTGATAAATAAGTAGTCTTTGATATCAACAAGATCTACAAAATTATAAGGGAGATTTAAAAGATGAAATACTTTATGCTCTATGTACTAAAACAAATAAACTAAAATATTTAGGCTTAATATATGTGCTTTCTAACACAGGGAGAACTTTTTCTTAATTTCACCTTACCTTCTTCTTACACAGGTTCATTAAACTAGTCTCATTCTTAACTCCCCTTAATGACATTTCATCAATCACACAATTTTCCCATCTCATTTTTTTTCATGTGACTTCTCAGAAAGATATATGTGTGTATGTATGTATGTATGTGTGTGTACATATGCATATATATATGTAGACTAGTATTTACATTAAAATAATTAGAAATGATCCATATACTAATTTAAATAATTATTTTGATACACAGTTTGCAAACTCTGTGAAAAACTTAATATCCTCTCTATAAATTGTGTTTGTTCAGGTTTCTCCTTGGATATAATTCCCTCTCCTTGCTTTTCTAAGAGTATTTTTTTTTTCGAAATGTGAACTGTCAATATTGTCTGATTCTTTGAAACATCAGTCTGTTCCTAAATTCTTACCAGTTCATTAAGAAGGAACATGCTTCTCAGTGAGAACATTCTCCCTAAAGGATTACCCTGAATATACAACACTGTTCACCAGTGTCTATGAGAATTTGTGGTTAAACTAATTAATTACAATTCAGAAAATATAAGACTTAGCCACATTGAGCAGAACAGTCCCTGGTGGACTCAGGAACTTTTCAGAGTTCAGCTCAAAGCTTAAAATCTACACCAGAGTTTCAATCAAGTCCAACTTGACTACTTAATACAATATTCTTCACACTAATTGCAAATGTTCATCCTGCCAGAAATATTTCTAAACTAATTATCTTCCTTTGATAATAATTTGATATTTGTAAGGAATTATTGAAAGTAAAACATGGATCCCTTATGGCTTGAGATGCCCCTCAAAAATTACAGACTTGCCTAGGACATGGAAAGCGTTATCATTATAAAAAGAGAAGGAGGGAATGGAAATAAGAACTGAGGACATATATTTCATAAAATATAAATAAAATTATATTTACAAAATGTATTCAAAATAAAATTATCTTCTTTTATATATTATGCAATATTATGTAATACCAATCAGGTTTTATATCTTATTAAATTTTCTGTTCATATTATCAGAGTATTATTTTTAACTCTATTAAAAATAATTTAGAAGCTACAACTTCCAAAATGTAAAGCTATTGGACTTTGTAATAAAGCAGGTGACATAAACCTGCATATAAGAAATTCCACTTGGTAATTTTATTTGTTAAACACAAAACTCCTGGGATATAGTCATCATTGTATTGTTTGACAAATTAGTTATCTGATAATGTCCGGAGTTAGAAACCCAAAACTCCCTGAGTCAATTTTTATATGCCTCAATAGTTTAGAAAGACTTACATGTCATATTTTTTCACAGCTTTAACATTTATTACAGAGTACAATTCTAATTGTTTATTCACTCAGGTAAAATTGAACCTGAGGAGAAATACAAAAGTTATGACCTGTATAATTAAGAAAAGAATGATGTTCTAAATAAATGGACCTGAGAATTGAACCTATCTCCAAAGCAACAGAGCGTCCTTCCTTCAGGAGCAAACATTTGAGAATAGTCTGCATTTAAATAACTCCTAACAGTCAAGAATATCAATGACTAAAACCCATCAAATTAATAAACATAAAGTACAAAAAACAAAAAAAATAGTATAAATCATGTAACACAACTTTTAAACAGCCAACTGATGGGAGATGTCATTATGTAAATATATCTCTCTTATTAGTTAATGAATAAAGCTGTTTGCCAATAAGAAAGCAGATAGGCAGGACTAGAAAACAAGGATTCTATGGGGATGTAATAGGAGGAGTCAAGATGGAGGACATGACAGAAGAGGTCCAGACCACATGGAATCACTTAGATTGATAAAAATGAACTAATATTTAAAACAGAGCTAACCATTAAGAAATGCTAATAAATGGACAACAGCTTTATATCCAATACAGCATCTCTTTGTGTTGTTTTGGGGCTGACATGGCTGTGGGACCAGGCTGGTGGTAAAGTGCTCTTAACAAAATGGCACCTACAATGAGGGTATTAAGATCGTCCACTTAAAACTTGACAAAAAGTTTAAAAAATAGAGACAAAAGTTTAAAGAATAGAGACAAGCAAGGCTTTTTGGTAGCAACCTTTTTTTCAGGAAGGCTCTGTTGTTCTAGAGACCAGCAGACACTTAGGTTGTTCCTGACTTGGCATAAGCAGAAAAAAGCCACAGGGAACTTTTAAGTGGCCCTGATAACAACTGAACAGTGTGTACAAACAGCTGGCAGTGGCAATGACCACATCCTCAAGCCAGCAGCATGTTGATTGATAACAGCATAGACAAAGGCAGTGAGCAGAGCTCTCACAGCTGGTGGTATACGTACTTCTGCCATATTGGAAAGTGATGTTGTTTGGCAGATAAGACTCATGGTAAGAAAAAGATAAAGATTTGCATTAAAGACAGATTAGAAAAGAAAACCTCTAAAAGTTTACATGTGTTTTAAAATATATGTAGGCTTGGGAGAGGAAAAGAAACAGGATGAAGTGGTTTTTAAAAAAAGTAAATAGAAAAAAGAAAGAGTATGGCTAGGTTTGGTGGCACATACCTTTAATCCCAGCACTCAGGAGCCAGAGGCAAACAGATCTCTGTGATTTTAAGGCCAGCCTGCTACAACAGAGTGAATTCCAGATGGGAAGCACACAGAGTCTGGATACTGTGCTAGTGTGTTGTCTTTGAATTTCTCAACTGCTAAGGAAGGAACAACAACTGCTAAATCACACTTGATTATCAAAGCTGCTGAATTAATTCAACTTATATATTTTAAAAATGCCTTGGCTTCAAAATTTAAGTCTAAGGGCAGTTTACAGGGGAAAAGAATATCTCTTTTTGTATTCACAGACAATAAAAATCTGTGGATTCCTCCCAGTCTAACGTGTATTGATCAAACAAGACCCCCTGAAACAGTGTCCCAGGTGATCCAACATTCAAAACATCTGGGACAAGGCAGCTTTACAGACCACTACAGCCAGGATTTATGTGTCTTCTTAGGACTACCATGGTATTGCAGCAACCCTAACCAACAGGAAGAAATTTGGAAAGAAAGACACCCAAATTACCAAAAAATTTCAATAAGTGTTTGCTTTCATTTAAATGAGGTTGGTTATAAATGGATAATAATCACAACCAATCTCCTGTAATGGTATCAAGATGATTATGGTATAGAAATGAATACTTTGCTTTAGAATGGATTTTCACATATTGATACAAATTTAAGGTCAGTTTTGTGATATGTATATTTCTCCTCTTGTTTAGGTATTGTGTTTATATAGCTCAATTAAAAATGTAATGTACAATTAAGTACAGATTGTAGATAGTTACTTATGATTCTCAAAGCTTATAGTTAGGTTGGTTAGGTTTTCTAGATATATAGATAAATTTCAATTGGATAGGCATTCTTACAATCCTTTCAAAGACCTCCAAAATATGGCATTTAAAATGGTTTAGGGTTTTTCGTGACAGGGAGGCACAACTGCTCCTAACAAAACCAACTGAGTCAGATGGAAGGTGGACATTAAAGAAACGCATTATAGAGTTTGCTTCAAATATGGCAAGACTAGCCATTTAGACAAGAAACTGCTCTTGCCAGGACTATCTAATGATATGCTTTATAAAATAGACTTGCAGGACCCACAGGAAAGTGACTGCTGAAACAAGATGGACATTGCTGCAGGGTTCCTGCCTCATAGAACATTCTGCCAGAATTTTTGCAGGACCCAGAAAAAAGTGACTGGAAAACTGCCAGTACAGTGGACAGTTTAATGTTCCCTGCTTTGCTTAGGAGTCTTCCAGACACACTATGGCCTATAGGCTAAAGATGGAACATTACAGAACTTCGGTTGACTGACCAGGTATCAAGATGTCTCTGTCATATCTAGAGGTTATACATTATCCTTCTGTGCTCTTTGATGGAGTTGAAGTCAAATAGGTATGCTTATAGTTTTCCTTAGTTAGGATTGAAAATAAGTTATATACAAGACTTTAAACTCACAAAAATAGGATAGATGATAGAACATTTTCTTTAATTCCTGATAATGTTAATGAACTACATATTGTTAACTATAGATCTTATTTGATAACTTTTTTGTCATATGTAATTTTACTATGTTAAAGTTAAAGCCCTTCCTTTTATTTTAGAGAGAAAGAGGAGATGATGGGTGTTATCATTCTATAAATAAGTTTCTCTTATTGGTTAAGGAACAACCAATAGGTTAGCAAGATAAGTGGGACTAGGAAACAAGGAGAATTCTAGAAAATGTGAGGAAAATATTTACAGAATGACATCTCCCATCACCTATACGTTAAAAATTCCTCAATAGATTTTTTCTCCCTCTCCCAACATGGTGGCCTCAGCATAAAAGAATAATGAGAAGGGGAAGACCATCTCCATAACAGACTTTATAGCTGAGGATGAAGGTACTGGTGGAGGAAGCACCTATGTCCCCAAACCAATCAGCTGGGCTGATAAAACAGACAATCTGAAAGGAGATGTGTCAATAACTTGGCATAGTAACAAAGTCGATGTATATAGGGCACCTCCAATTGACCGGTCCATCCTTCTCACTGCTCTACGGGGTTCTCGGGACCCCAATATTGACACAATATTTTCCGGAGTCTTCTTCCCAAATCGCCACCCTATACTGCTTTCCTGGGGAACCTGCCCTATGATGTGACAGAGGAATCCATTAAGGAAATCTTGAGAGGATTAAATAACAGCACTGTATGTGGCCACATGAACCCAGCAATCCTGACATGTTGAAAGGCTTTGGCTATGCAGAATTTAAAGACCTGGGTTCTCTGCTTGGTGCCCCGAGTCTCAATGAAGAGTCTCTAGGTAACAGAAGAATTTGAGTTGATATTGCTGATCAAGCACAGGATAAAGACCAGGATGATTGCTCTTTTGCTGGAGATAGAAATCGGGATTCTGACAAAACAGACACAGACTGGAGTGCCCATCCTGCTACAGACAGCTTTGATGACTACCCACCTAGAAGACGTGATGATAGCTTTGGAGACAAGTATCGAGATCGTTATGATTCAGACCGCGTATCGGATGGATATCAGGATGGGTATAGGGATGGCCCACGCAGAGATATGGATCTCTTTGGGGGCCAGGATTGCTATGATGACCAAGGCAGCAGAGACTATGACCGAGGCTATGACTCCAGGATAGGCAGTGAATGAAGAGCATTAGGTAGTGGGTACCGCAGGGATGATGACTACAGAGAGGTGGGGACAGCTATGACAGAAGGGAAAATCGGTCCTGTAGCTCCATGGACGATTACTCTTTAGACGATTAAAGGTGTGGTGACAGAAGTCGCTTCCAAAGACCCAAACTGAATCTAAAGCCTCGGAGTCTCCCAAGGAAGATGATCCCTCTGCTAGCACCTCCCAGTCCAGTCGAGCAGCTTCTATCTTTTGAGGGGGAAAGCCTGTTGACACAGCTGCTCAAGAAAGAGAAGTAGAAGAGCGGCTACAAAAGGAGCAAGAGAAGTTGCAATGACAGCTGGATGCGCCAAAACTAGAAGGCTGGCCACGGGAGAGACACCCACAATGGCGAAGTGAAGAAACTCAGGAAAGAGAACGTTATCTCTTCTCATCAGGAAAGGAAATGTCATCTCAGACTGGGACCTCAGCCACACATGGCCGAAATACACTAAGGAGAGAGAGTGAGAAGTCTCTAGAAAATGAAATCTCAATAAGGAAGAAGACTGTCATTCTCCAACCTCCAAACCTTCTATACATGAGCAGCCCATAAAGGTAATGCCAGCCCCTCCACCAAAGGAGAATGCGCGGGTGAAGCGAAGCTCTCACCCTCCTGCTCGATCTCAGAGCTCAGACACAGAGCAGCAGTCCTTTACAAGAAGTGGAGGGAAAGTAGCTGCAGCTCAGCTCTCTGAGGATGGACCACCAAGAAAAGATGAAAATAAAATAGATATGGTAAGTGTCCCAAATACCAAACTGGGATCTCAAGTCGTGGTCCTGGAGATGTGGAAACAAAGAACACTGGAAGGAGTTGGATAGGAAAGATAGCAAAAATCAAGACTCCAGATCTGCACCTGAGCCAAAGAAATCTGAGGAGAATCCAGCCCCCAAGTTTAGTTCTGCAAGCAAGCATGCTGCTCTTTCTGTGGAGGGTGAAGATGAGAATGAGGGAGATGACCATGCTGATAGACCTCCACATGCTGTGCTTTCTTCTATCTCTACCCTGGATGTTTCAAGACCAAATCAAACCTTTATCCAGACAAGAAAAAAATAGAACTCATCATCTCCTGAAGACCTTTAAAAAATTCCTCAATAAATTTTGTAAGCATCCAATCGTATTCTTATTTTTCCATCTTCAAAACATTATTATTTCTCATGAACATGGCTAGTTGTCTATAAGATTTTAATATTTAATTCTTTGTATCAGTCTGTTCTTAATTTCATACAATTAAATATTTTATATAATATCTAAGATCATTGCTTAATGTAATACTAAGTGAAGTCTTATGTACTGCTACCTTTAGAATCTACTGTTAAATTTAAATCTTGATTAAAAGACAATTGGGTTAGTTTCTCTTCTTGTTTCCATGATAAATTTCTTGACCAAAGCAATTTAAACTACCCAACTTTATTTGGATCATTATTTTATGTTACCTTCATTATTTTTTTTTTAGGCAAAGCAAGGTGCCATGAACTTGAATGAGCTAATCAAATCACATCCACACTCAATAGCAGAGACTTTTTGTGCTCAAGCGAACACTTCTAACTCCCTCACTTTTATCCATTTAAGAGACTACATAGACCGATCTCCTAGGGGATATTTCTGCTTCAGTTATTTCAGTTAAGTCAATTCCTCCCTACCATAGTGCAAGTCAACATAATCTAATCAATTTTACATTGAATATTCTGTCCTAGATTTTTCTGTATTGTGTCAAGTGAAAAATTAAGACTGAATCTAATAACAAGTTTTTTTTTAACTTTGAAATTGAAATTTTATTGTGCCTACAAATTGACACCACTTAATTTTCAAGGGAATTTTTTCATTAAAGTCAGCACCAAGGTAATATAAATCATTCTGTAGTAAGTGATTTTATTCTTTAATCTAGGTGAGTACTTTTAAAGTTATTATCGTAATGGATTTTATCTTTTAGAAAAAAATACCCACTCAAACAAGATGTTCCTATAATTTCTTGATTTTAGTTATTGAATGTGATTTAATATTCCCCTTTATTGCATATATATATATATATATGCCACAAAATTATTATCAAATTTCAATCTCTCGCTTAGGTCTTACCAAAATATAATGTGTGAGATTTAAGTTTTTATTTGGTTTAGCAACATGACAGTTTCAAGCAGAGTATCCATCTAGTTAAGCAAGAAATGAGAAACACTTGACAGTCTTGGCATGTGTTGTATACATTAAATACATAAACCCTTACATCATAAAGAATAAATTAGTGTTTCAGTAGTGTATTTCATGATGTATGTATGTATATATGCTATTCAAAACTAAAATGTGTTTGCTGTGTTATTTATAAATATTAAAAATACAACTTAAGGATCAAAGTAGTTTTTGTAAATGTATCATATTTTCATTATCCTGTGAGAAACTGAGAGGGGAGAGTTTGGGCTCATATAGGCTTACAGAGACTGAAGCAGCAGGCATGGGCCTGCACGGGTCTTACTGAGGTCCTCTATGAAGATGTTATGGCTATTATCTGGGCATTTTCATGGGACTCATAACTGTGAGGGTGGGTTTTTGTCTTTTGGAGGTCTACTCTTTTCAGCTATGTGACATAAGGGAAATGGATACCTTGGAGAGGGGAGGTGATGGGGACCGGGGAGAAGTGAGAGAGAGGAAACTGTGTTCAGGATGAATTATATGAAAAAAGAATCTATGTTCAATAAACACAAAAAGGAAAAAATAAATATTGTAATAATTTGTGCTAATTTCATGTATCTAATTTTTTACCAGATAATGTGATGAGATCCAATTTTCACATGAACTCATAGAAATTGTGTAATACAGAAGAAAAATTAGAGAGCAATGAACACATAATTTATTAGACACAGCTTGGATATTATATTTTTTTATAGTTTGAAGAGAAATTAGATTTACTCTGGAATGCAAACCTATTCTCTGGTGAAAGAATAGAATTTCTATCTTTTATACACATTATAACTGAATTAAATGGCTTTATACAGACAATTCCTCATGCCTCTCAAGAGAAATATGTTGTCCCCTATTTCTAGGGTAGATGGGTCATTAATCAGCATTTAATCTAGAGAATGTGTTTTGTTTGCCCTGTATACCTTGCTAATGCAGAAAAATAAACACCCATGAACTATTTTCAAGAGAGGAATCAGTTTGCATTTCCCAGGATATTTTCAAATATTACAGGAATATGTGGCATACAATTTTTGATTTGCATAGATTTTGTTGCAAATTTTGACTATATGCATGTACTACATACAAGGGCATTGATACAAAACTCTGTAATATTAAATTAAAACAAAACAGTGTGGAGATTAACATGATAAGTATCACAAATACTTGTATTTAAATTAAGGATGGGAGGAGGAATAATACCCATAACTTTATACTTTTTGAAATGTAACTAAGGGTGACCATCTATTTTTACTGATACAAATATAATTACCTACCTTTAATAAATCAGAAATCTTTAGTCCAAACAGCATGCTCTTTACTATGCCTCCAGATTTGAGGATATAAACAATCTTTTAATTTCTATGCAATGTCTACTCTGTTGTTTTACTTTCAAAACAGTGACTCTCATGTATTAGCTTAAATTTCAAATTGACAGATGAAGCAAATTAGTCCATTGTTGAAAACATCTTTGAAAGACAACTCACAATAGACAACCTTTGAATAGTATGTTTGGCTGTACACTCTCTTTAGAAAAAGAAATAGCCAGATTATTACTGATTCAGTTTATATTAAATTGTGGACTGCAAGTAGTATTGTTTGCTGGTTAAGTGTTTGAAAGGAATAATTTTGAAAACTGAAGGAAGAACAAGAAAAAATTAGAATGCGAACCATTGGGTTCATCTATAGGAATGCATTACCTTACTACGTCCATTTCATTTTATGGCAGCTAAAACAAATACTTCCATTCCAAAGACTCAGTTACATCAGCAGCCAGATAAAACATGGCTAAAGGAACAGACAATTACCCTGCGAGTGGAATGGCAGTTGCCCCTTCATTTTATAACTGATGATTTGTGTTGATAATGATTCATGAAATAATTGAAACTAAATCGGATATCGTATTAAAGAGAGATATTATATTTACCTGAGATTCATTTTGCATTTTTCCCACTGCAAGGGATCAGACTGTTGCCATCATTCAAGAGCTTCTCCACAAAGGCAACAGAATGCACTTTGCTATGTGAATTTCTACTAGTGCACAAAGATATAGCCTGTCATGGTGAATCCATTCAGTGTGTCACCCTCCTCTAAATGTGGCAAGTCCCACACAACAGTCTGTCACCCACATCAAAATGTGTCCAGACCCACCCAGCATCCACAGAAAAAGGAAAATGAGTAGGAAATAAAGGGGCCACAACATTACTCATCACAATTGTGATATTTAAGACTAAAGATAAGCTTAAATTCTATAAAAATTAAAAAAAATATGTTTGCTTTGTTACTAGAACAAAAGATTATTCTTTTCTATGGAATAGAAGGCCATTCTTTTCTTACTGAATTAGTAAAGGAAATGAGAGTGTAATTATAGGAAAATCAGAAAAGATGAAGTGTTTTTATGCTGTCTCTACCTCATACTTCAATTAATTCAATAAACGTTTCTCAGCCCATTAAACTCAGGCTTCACAGGATCCCCCCTTCTGCTTCAAACAAAAGGTTACCCAGCTTGCTAACTAAAATGTTTTTAACTCTCTCTGGGTGAAATCCCCTTTGGTAATGGTGAGGTTATTTGAAAATGTAGTGCCCTGATAATTAAAACAGCTGTTCTAAAACAGATATTCACACTTTATTCATCACAATAAAACTGAGCCTCAAATACATGATGAAATCAATATTTGTAAAATTCGCATGATATTTAAAGTTTCCTCATCAGCTTACTTTTTATGTCTAGATTTAATTAGTGAAAAAAAGAAATCCCAATATTGTTTAGAAATGTTTCTCTATTTGAACTAAATTACTCACAGTTGTTATTTTTTGCTGTTATTCTTATATTGTTTTTACTATTTGCTTGACTCTGGAAAATTCCTTTTCAAATTTAGACAGATAGATAGATAGATAGATAGATAGATAGATAGATAGATAGATAGCAATATATCAAATCAAGTACTCAAACTATGCATTAAGAACTACTGAAGAAGCCTCATTGAGGCAGCTGGCGGGTATTGATAATAGAGTACTAGGCAGATCATGTTTCCAAGTGATAGAACACATTTCAGAAGATAGAAATAACATGATGAAATCAGACATTCACAACATTCAGGAGAGCCTGAATTATGAATACTAAAACCCAGGGGGAAATTTTGGAGTTCAAGCTGAAGGTCACAAAAGCAAAACAGCCAAGGCACCAGAGAACTCTTAACTCACCAAGGCTTGAGAGATCTTGTCCTAAACATGAATAAAGAATAATTGCCTTAGATTGAACTCTGTACCTGTTTTATATGCCTCTCTAGTCTGGGATTAAAGAAATGAACTGTTTCTTGTTTAGGCTGATTCACTCTCATATAGCTCTGCTTGGCCTTGAACTCACAAAGTTCCATCTGTTTCTGTTTCTTGAGTTCTGGTATTAAAGTTGTGTGCTGGCTGGTTATGGCTAGCTTTGCATTCTGATCTCCAGGAAAGTGTTACTAGATATTGAACAATATATCAATACAAGAGTCCATTTGGGAAATTGAGCCAGTCAACACAACTTTCCAATTGAAATTGTTCCATTCAACTCGACTTTCCATGGCTGAATTCTGATCTTTCTCTTTCCAACTGTAAACAACTTTGTTCTATGATAATAAGCAATAATATTATCTTTTAGCTAAGATTTATGCTTCTCAGGGGTACAATTTTTCCACTCAGGCTATTTTGCTCTTCTCTTCACTTTCTGTCACAGTGTCTGGAGGCCCAGCCCATATCCCAGAAATAAGTATTGAATGACAGTATAAACAGGCTTGGATATGAACTGAAAAGGCCAGCCTTGCTTCCAGAACCAGTTTTGCTATGAACTTGCACAGCATATGGTAATTTTCTATGTTATTTTGGTGGCTAATATCTTGCTATATATTTATAATTTCCTAAATGGTGGAAATAATTGAAACAGCCGGACAAAATATGCTTTAGCTATAATATTCTGTGTTGCCCCTGAAAAGATTACAAATTTGTTGCATATTTTCTACTAAAAATCAGATGTAGATTATGAATACTTCTCAAAAACATTCCTTGAAACACTCTGATTGGTAGTTTTCTGTCCCACAATTTTCAGAGCAAATTCACATATGTAATTCTCCTCTTATTTTGGACTCTCTCTTCATATATATGTGCTGGTGATCAGTATCAGATGGTCAGGTCTGAAATTATACACATACAACCATCATTAAGTGGATTCTATCGGTTGTATTTATATATTCATGGATAGTCATGAATAAATATAGAAACATACATTTCAATTAAACAGAAATCTCTATCTTATGTATGACTGCAAAACTGTCATTTGCTATATAAGCTACTTTAATTCAGATCCCCACAATATCTTTATAAAGATGATTATTTGTTAAGTAACATGTTTTCCACTGGTTGCATTGTAAAGGTTCTGCATTAAAAAAATTTCAAAATATGAGAAACATAAATTAATATGCCTTAAAAATACATAAAAAGTCATCATAATCAGTTACTAATGCCAGTATTGGAAGAATAACATTTATAGAAAATCGCCACAACAGTAATTTATTTTTAAGGAACAAATACTATATCCAAAACTACAAAATTAGAAAAAATAAATTTTATCTAATATCTACATGATTTTAATATTGCTTTCCAAAAGAACAATGTAAAATATTTAGGCACAGAACTACTACAAACATATATATTATCAAAAAATTTTTTGTGGGAAATATATTCTGCACTAATCTTTTTCCTATGGTCCTAAATCATGGATAATAGATTTGTATCACAAATAATTCAAGCAACTACATATTTGCTACTCTCAAACAATACTATTGGCTTATGGCTTCAATGTTTCTTAAGTTTGATTAAGTTGGAGTTATTTCTTGAGGAAAAATAAAATGTAAAACAATTAACAGTATGTGATGGGAGATGTCATTCTGTAACTATGTTTCTCATATTTGTTAATGAATAAAGCACTGTTGGCCAAAAGGAAATCAGGATAGGTGGAACCAGGAGACAAGAAAGATTCTAGAAGTAGTTGGGAGGAGATTCTAGATGGTGGAATGAGAGAGAAAAAAGCCAGGCTCTCTTTCAGGTAAGATAAGATCACGTGCAAATACTTAGATTAACAGAAATAGGTTAATATTTAAGACAGAGCTAGCCAATAAGTAACAATAATAACAGGCCAACAGAATTATATCTAATACAGTATCTATGTGTGTTATTTGGGGCAGGCATGGTGGAGGGACAAGACTGGCAGGGAAAAACCAACTCATAACATAATGGCACCAATAATTGATAGATCAAATAATTGCATATTTTAAGGTTATTTAAGGTTATTACTGACACTGACAGTATTAACTACTTTTTTCTTGCAGTGCAAATTCTATTCTCACAAGTAATTTGCATTTATAACAGTAAACTAATGATCAATATCTAAACAATTAAAAAAACAAATAACAAAGAAAACTTGAAAAATAGCTTTAAGCAAATGTCTGTTATAGATAATTTTGCATATTTCAAACTTTTATCCTGAATAGAAAACCAGATCATTGTACTTCCTATTTGGAAAGAGAGAAAATCATTATACTTTTGAATTTTATAAAGTGTCTGGTACGTGGGGCATCATAATAGCACTGTGAATTATTGTACTGTGCTAGCAGTCTGGATAAGCCACTTGGAAAGTAATTCAGTATATTGCTTCTATCATCAGGAAAAGCCAGTAAGAGAGATAAATAGTGTAACATGAGCAGAAAGAAATAATTAAACCAATTCTCACAACCATAATTCTAAACATTTTGTACTAAAAGTTATAGAACTCATTTTATCTATATTATTACCATTAGCCTTTATGGGCAGATTATTGTCAATAATAAAGAGCTAAATGCCTGCAAAACATTTTGTGGAACAAAATATACACAAAATATACAATTATTTTTAAAATGCTGACTCATTTTGGATCTAATGTTGTATATAATGAGTTTATCTGAATATTGAGACAAAGAATAATAACGTATAACAAAATCATAACAACCAATAATAACAGAGAAAAATATCAGTTTCTAAATTTGTTCTAGTTTATGTTAATTAGGATAGGGTTTAGATTATATTATTGTATTGTCTTCTTAAAATGTTTTGATTAAAGGAAGCACATTTGTAATTCAATGATTGATTTCATACATACAAATGCAGGTTGGACTGTTTTTATGTAGGAAGTTGACAGCACTTTACTGCAAAGTCTGTTCCCTATACTACATCCAATTCTGAAAGAGATTTTCTTTACTGAGGTGTTTTGTAGTAGACTACTTAATAATCAAAGCTACTAGCATCATCTCCTATAGAAGTCCCCTAAGCATCACCCACGTTAACTTTAAAGTGGCCTCCAAACCCCAAACTAATGAGATGCATGCATTTTATTGGGATCTGTCACTTTTGCGTTATATAAAGATGCTCTGAGCTGCTTGGCATGAACAAGGAAACGGCAAACAATAAGGTGATAGAAGGGAATTTCACAATATGAGTAAAAGAATCAACATAAGTTATAAATAAATAAGCAAAACAGAAAGTTACCTCATGTAGCATCAAGACTAAACAGAAGCAGGGTCGTGGTATGTTTAGCAGATCCAGGATGAGCACCAAAATGTGCACAGAATCTGGAATCCTAAAACCAGCAAGAGACCATATCTGATGCAAAATAAAGAGTCTTTTTAATTTATGAGTTAACTTTGGTCCCCCACCAGTCCATGATAGCGGGTGTAGTAAGAGGAATATCGAGTAGCAGCAGTGCAGGGAATATATTGGGGATAGAGCAAGGTAGGGTATCTGGGGGTCTGCTAGTTGCATATTAACATTCTCAGCATTGAAACAACTCTGTAATCAGCACAACCTGTTCCGAGTTCATTGATCAGCTACAGGTGCAGAAAGGCTGCTATGCATTTGAGAGGCGATGCATTGCTACCTACTTCATTCAACTGTTCTCAGGATATTACATTCAAAGCCTGCCAACTAACATCTGATTGATTCCATACCACATATACGATATCTGGCAGTTTACTTCCTGTAATTAGAGCAAGGTTGGACAAAGTTGGTGGGCTCAACACATCCTGCTGAGTCAAGGGCCTACTGGTGATATTTTTTAAAAAACTTTTAACTTTCATGTATGTGTGTGATGGGAGTTCAGCAACTTAAAATGGTCAGGCCGTCTGGATCAGTAGATTTGGTAGTATTAAAATGGCTGGTTTTGGTTCTGAGAAGCAAACTCAGGTCTGACACAGGAACAGTGAGTGCTCTCAGCTCTGATCATGTCTCCAGCCTCATACACACATACAAATGTTTAGTGTTCACCTTTGAGATTACAGCTCATATAGAAATGGATTTATTTCTAATAGAAAAGTGAATTCAAGTGGATGACATAATCTGAACTTCTTAAAACAAAAACAATTAGACACATAGATTGATATTGGGGTTCAAACTTCAAGCTGACTATCAGAAAAGCAAAACAGCTGGCCATGAGCTTCTTACCTCCACCTCAGGCTGAAAGGACTAATCCTGTCTCTATGAGCTCTCACCAAGCCTCATCCTGTAAACTTTCCTCTGCTTAGCTGGAGAATGAATGCCTCTATTGAAACCTTGCTTCTGTCTTATATACTTCCCTAATGTTGGGATTAAAGGTGGGACCTATGATTCTCTTTTAGATTTATTCACACTTATGTATACCTGGGTGTCCTTGGACTCAAAGAGATCTAGCTATCTCTTTATCCTGAGTCCTAGGATTTAAGGTGTGTGCCTGGCTTCTATGACTTTTGGGTAACTTTGCTTTCTGAATCCTAGGCAAGCTTTAATAAATCACAAATAATATATCACTACAAACTTCTTAACAATAAATGCAGAATCTTTCTTCTTTATATAAACTTCTACAGAGATTATACAAAAGACAGATGTAGAAAGGGTAAGAGGAAGAAGGACAGAGAGGGAAGAGAGAGTGCCAAAGACTCACAGGGAGATACTAAAACACTATCTTGTGTTAATCTTCTCCCACAGTTCCTTGAAAATTCTTTACAATATTAAAACAAATATTATAAATATTCTTATATTTGTCTGTACAGCTGTTGGTGTTTGTCAACTCCACACAATTTAAATTATCTAGGAAAAACAATTATCAATTAAATTATTGTCTCCATCAGATAACCCTGTGCTCATGTCTGTGAAACATTCTCTTGAAGAGTGATGAATGTTGAAATTGACCAATCCAATTCAGGCCATGCCACATCCAATCAGATGACCCTCATTGAATAAGAGAAATTGAGGAAGCATGGGGAATCAGTATGTTAGGCAGCATTGCTCTACCTCTTTTCTCTTCCACGCCTTCCTCTCCCATGTGACTTACCTTGGTTTACTGGGATAACATTTCTTGATGATGAGCGTAAGCTGGAAATCAATAAACACTTTCAAGTTCATGTTGGTTATGGTCATGCTTTATCGCTGCAACAATAAGTAATCTAGGAAAAAAACTATGCTATATAAAATGATCATTTTATTTAATATCTCAAGGATATGTGTATATTTCAAGTAACAAACCACTGAAGTATACATCAGGAAAGTGGAATAAATTTACTTTAAAATTTTTGCAATAATTTTATATACAGCCTTACATTATTGAGTTGAGGACTGCCTTACAAGTTTGAATATACTATTATTTACCTATAGCTGAAATTAAATGCATGGCCATTTTAATGACACCAAAATGTTCCAAATTTGAAATCAAAATATCTCAAATATTATTGTAGCATTAACTTTGTTTTGAAATGTAAGTCTGCACCCGCTTTGCTGAGATATCATTGCTGCTTTATGTGAAAGTAAAAAAAAAAATGTATAAATATGAGCTGAACCTGGAACTCTTTCTCTTCTTCTAGTCTAATTTCACCTCCCTCGATTGTTTTTATATTTTATTTGAACTTGGAAAAGATCAATGTAAAGTGAAAATTGAACACCATCTGAAATTCTACATTTACTCAAAAGAAATGAGATTTGTACTCTGTTGGAATCTAGAATTGAGATATAATATGTGTTTAAAGAGTTTCTTATCCTCTAAAATATTAACAGTTATCAATTTGGTTGCACAGTGCTTTTTTTTATTCTCTATAAAATGTTGATGCTGTATAAAACATTGACTCCCAAACATGCAAACATCTTATTCTTGTCACATTCTGTTGCCTGAACTTGAAATGTTATTGTTCTCGAATAGAAATTCAGCAATAAAAACCAGCAAAACACCAATATTTTTATTATTTTTCAAATCAGTTATCATGACTGGCTTCCCATTCAACATTTTAATCCCTCCATGCAAGTACCCCAGTTTTGAGACAAAAGTTAATTTACATGGTTGTTATTTTATTTTTTACTAGTTTTTTCAAAAATTTTATTTGTCATTTCATAAACTGACCACAGTTCCTCATTCCCCATTTCCCCCACCTCGGCCTTCCCCCATTTCACTCCCAATACCCTTCTCAGAGTGGGTAAGGCCATCCTTGAGGAATCAAGGATGTCTGGCATTCCAAGTTGAAGCAGGACCAAGACCTCCCACCTTTTATCTTGGCTGAACAAGGTAGCCCACCATATGGAATGGGCTCCAAAAAGCCAGCTCATGCAGCAGGATAAGTCCTGGTCTCTCTGCCAGAGGCCCTCTCAACAGATCAAGCCACATAACTGTCACCCACATTCAGAGGGTCTAATTTGGTGCTATGCAGGTTCCCCGGCGTCATTTCATAGTCTCTGCTTTACCCTAGCTCACGTCACCTGATTTTTTTGACCTTCCCCTTCACAATCTTGACATTCCTTGCTCACATGACTCTTTCTCTTCCACTGGATCATATTAAAGATTAATAACATTTTAAAGTAAAGTATTGTGTTGAATTAGAAATTTTCATGTGCAGTTGTGCAGCAAAAGTTCTGTTCCAATGATGTATTTCACTCATATCACTCTCCTTTAAGACACCAGGACCATCTTTTCTTAACAATAAAGATGATTTATGAGAGTTTTGAAGCTTGTGCTCAATCAGGTGCATACATTGATATTGCATCCACTTCTTAGATTTTGAGGGGAGAGTGCATATAACATGGATGAATGGATATTTCTTTAGAACTATATGGGGACACTAGAGTATACATCTGAGAACAATGTAATATGTATATATCCATGATAGCTCTCAGATTTTAAACCCCAACTATTGTCAGAGCCAAGAACCCATGATCTACACAGGTCGTATGGCGTAAGGAGGAGTCACTGCTATTTCTTGGTTAAAAGGGTATATTATTGACTTATTCACATTCCATAGATTAGCACATATCTCTGGCCTCTTCAGAGAAGTGCCTCTTTGAAACAGATGATAAACAATACAGTGACAATTGTCACAAAAATTGTGATGGCTTCCACAAAACATGTACATAAACTTAATCTAGACAAATTCCCAGCAAAGAGAGTCAAGGTTTGTACCAGCTCCTTCCCTAAGAAAGTAGCTCGTGGTGTTACTTTCAAGGACACAGAAAAACAGGTATCTCTAACAGGTATTTCTAAGAGTGTAGTTCCATTTAAGATAACCGTGCTCCACAGGCACCCTACACATCCAAGCATATATGTGTAGCATCTAATTTATTTCATGTATTTTACAAAACAAAAATGTCACATAACTTGTGTGTTTCAGAAAGCATATTTTATTCTAGAGTTATTTGGGGGCAAGTGTTGAATAAGTTCAAAATGTATTATATAAAATTCTGAAATAGCTAATAAAACAATGATGTTAGGAAATGCAGTCTACCACTTTTGTTGTAAGTTATTCTCTTTTATTATTTTTTACATTTAAGTGCCTCATTTTCAAAATAACTGGAAACAAGACACTATAAAAATTTGAAATCCCGTGTCACCATGCCATATTTGCTGTGTATCCTTCCTCAATTTTTTTTTGATGGAAGAAAAACTTCAAATCAAGCTTAAACAAGTACTTCTCTGGGTTTTTATTCTTTTTTTCCCTCTCTATTTTGTTTTTTTTTTATTGTTATATCCTGATAGAAATTCTATGGGAATATTTTAAGTTTAATGTTCTCTAAAAACTAATTTTGTAAAAATTCTACTTTCAAGTACTGAAATGCATACTTGAAGATTGATTAAATGGATAGGGTTATACTTTAGAAACAGACACAATCAGTGGCATACAAAGAGAGAAAAATGGATGAGTTATGTAAGTATGTCAATGAGATATAAAGCAGCAAAGTTAAACATTATACAGAGAAATGGTGTTTCAAGAGTCAGCCATATAAAACATAGCCTAATGTTATCTTAACATACATGAACCCTTTCTGGAGAAAAATACTCTATGAGATTAAATTAACCATGTTAGGTCAGAGACATACATTAAAATTTGCCAAAAAAAAAGAAAGAAAGAAAAAGGAAAAGAACTTTCACATAGTATAAAATGACAAAAAGATAAATGAAACTTACATCTTTTGCAATGCTATTAATCAAAATGTCTCAATAGTTCTCTACTTTAGAATTTCCTTGGTTAATTTATTCAGGCTAAATGCTAGATTTAAAATATAGTACATATTTATATTTAGTTTTTGCAGTTAATTTTATTTTATTTTTTGTAGTTATCTCTATCTCTGCCTCTCCCCTTTCCTTCCACCCACCTCCCAAACCTGCAGCTTGTCAGTTTGGCTAGACTAGCTGACCAGAAAGAAAGCCTCAGAGATCTATCTGTCTCTACCTCCCTACTGCTAAGGTTACAAATGAATGTTGCTTTTCTTGGCTTTTGCAGGGTGGGATGGAGGTGGGTGGTGCTAAGAATCCAAATTCAGATTCTCATATTTAACACAGAAAGCATTCACTGACTGAGCTATCTTCCCAAACATTGTGGGTTTGTTTGTTTGTTTGTTTGTTTGGTTTGCTTTGGTTTTTAACTCAAAAATTTTATTACATTACTGTCATTATTGGTTCCACAATGATGTGGCTTAACTAGAAAACATAGAGGTTTTGTGGTTGTCAGTCTGTCCAAATAGAAAACACTTATGATATAATGATACATGGAATTTTTTTCCTTTTTTATTAATAATATAATTAAAAATTTTAATGTCGATCCCAGTTTTTTTCTCCCTCCCTCCCTCCCTCTTTCCCCTGTGACATGCACCCTGGCCACCCTCCCCTCCCATTCCCCCACCCCCATTCCACATGTAGGGCTATGCCATCCAGTTGGGGTCATGTAAATCTGTCAAGTCATTTGAAGTAGGGACTAGGACTTCTCTCCTGTCCCTAGGCTAAGGGAGTATCCCTCCATGGGAGTTGTGTCTGCAAGGCAGCCTAAAAGATTTCAGCTTGATCCAGGAACATCCTCTCCTAATATGTACTCTGTGTTCTCCTGCTCCCACAACACTCATATACTCAAGAATTTGTTCTTCAGTTTTCAGATTCCAACATAAGCTTAGCCACTTACACACATTACTATTTAATGTACATTTTGCTTCCTCCTAGAGTTATGCCTTAGAAACAGCTATGATTTATTTTCCTGTCAAAGAGTATTTAACTTGTTTGAAAAATTAATTTAAATTATCAATATTATACCTTCAAATTAATCTTTGCATTTGAACTTTTAAATCTAGTGATTTTTTCCTAAAGATATCTACAGTGGAGCATATTTAAATAAACAAGTAAATTCAAATGTGTGATTTTATATAAGACTCTACCTATATTTTATTTTTCTTTATTTGAAGATTACTTCCATATTCTGGGCCCATCAATATCTTCTAAACCTCTGTGGATAACCTACATGGAGCCCACATTTTGAAAAAGTTCAAACTTAACAGCCATATACAAGGGAAACCTTGAAATGTTTATTTTCTTGGACATAGGTTACCTCGCTCAAGTTGACTGTTTTATTTTCATCCATTTACTGTCAAATTTCAGGATTTTATGTTTCTTAAGAACTAAATAATATCCCATCGTAACTAAGTACTACGTTATCATTATGCATCAAACAGTTGAAGCACATACAAAGGCTGTGTCCAATTTCTGGCTGTTATAAATAGACTAGAACGGACTATGCATAAGTAAGTGTCTCTGGGGTTAAGAGCTGTATTATTTCAGGTGTAGGTCTAAGAGTGGTACAGCTACATATTGTGAAATATCAAACTATATCTTTTTGAGACCATCTATCTGTATTTATTACTGTATCGCCTCTACTGATTTTGTTGCCAGTTGCCAGGCAGGAAGTATAAGCTGGGCTACCAGGCAGGGAACATGCTAGGTCCCAAAAGTAGGCAATGCAATTAGAGACAGCCCCTGCTCTCACTGTTAGGAGTCTTACAAGGAGACCATTACACAACTGTATCATATATGCAGACGGCCTAGGTGAGTTCTCAGTCTCTCCTTAATTATGGGTAGAGTGAGTAAGCAAATGCATCCTAAGTATTGCTCTGTTTGTAATGACTATGGTTATGTATTTACTACCCTGGCAGATACTGTTTTTGTTATTCTGCTAAAATGACAAATGTTTGTTTGGATAAATATTGTACTTGACAATGAAGCATGCAAACTCTCTTACTTTCTGCCTCATACTATCAAATGATTTTTTTATTATGAAGGGAATCTTCTGGCATGCATATTATACATACAGTGTACAATCACACATAATGATTGTCAAGGCCTTAGTCTGTGTCAGAAATTCAGCAACAACATGCCTCAATCTTTTCCTTTCAAGGTGATGACAACTTTATGAAGAAACTATGAGAAAAACTGCTTAATATCTCAGGGAAAAATGCAACTGAATTACAAAGTCATTTAATAAGCATATAAAAGAGCATATTTAAATGACATTGATAATGAGAAAAAGTAATTAACATACAATAGAAGTGTTCAATTAAAATAACTTCATCTAATCACAGGAATATATTTAACTGTATGTTTACGGCAAGGTATAGAAAGTTGAGTTTTTTTTTTTTTTTTTTTTTTTTTTACCTTTTGGTATGTTTCTAACCAGGTAAGATGAAAAAAACATATTATCTATAGTAACACTTCAGACTTAATAACTTATGTTTATATTACTAGGTCACAGCTACATGTTTCATTTTAAATAGGGCACCTTGTGTCACAGATAGGAGTACAACTTTGGATTCATCTAGCCTTAGGGAAGTCATACAAAGCTGTGGAAAGTCTTGGAACCCTAGCATAAGGGAGACATGATGTGGAAAAGCATGCTTAGAAAATAAATTTTATTTCTATTGTAAGCTTATTGTTTAAAACATTTCAGAGAATCTGACAACTAGATTAGATATGTATGATGAAAATTAAATTTTATATGTCTAAGTTAACAAATGGAATTAATCTCAAGGTATGTGAGATGAACCTATCAATCTCACTATCTCCTCTCAGTGTGTTAAATGAGCTTTTTTATGGACATCTAATTTTCTTTTTCCTTCTAAATTATGAGAAAAGTAAGATAAATAACTTAAATAAGATAAAACTTTGAGGCTAATGGAAAAATGTAGGGCAGAATATTATAATGGTACAATATTCCCTAATACACCAAGACATCTCTTTGATCCATCTCCAGTCATAAATGATGAATATGTGTGCTTTTAAGAGTAATGCCAATGCCAGGATACAATCAGGTATAGAAAGCCCAGAAAAAAATCTATCCAATTAGCTAAGAGAACCTGATCTACACAACATAGCATTCTCCTTTCTCAAATGTGAAGCCTAACATTAATTTAGATACACTTCATTGCGTAGTTAGTCACAGCAAACACTAAACCTGAAGTAGAAGCAACCGAGAAACCTGCAAAAACTATGTTGGAGTTTTGTAAATACAGAATGTTCTTCATCTCTTCTTGGAAATCATGTAACCAGAAATTCTATCTAAAACATATATTCTTTCAGCCTATGTAACCTTTCATGCATATTCTTGCTATGGAACTCAGAAACAGAAAACATACATTCAGAAGAAAATAATTTGTGAAACCCAATGTTCCTAGCTTTATGACTAGATGGATTTCTCTATTGTGCTTGTCCCATAATCACTCCCTCACCCATGTCTCTTTCTGGAAATTGACCCTCCCTTTCAAGTGATTCATCCTGCCATCCATTCATTCATCCAAGCAATATATTATATTTACCTTTAATGTAAAGTCATATCTATTCCCCTAGTCCATAACTCTACAACTAACTTTTTTCTATGGATGTATTTTGTTTGTTTTAGTTTTTCTAGTTTCAGACTATTATTAATAAACCATTAATGAACATGGATAATGAAAATTTCTATAGTAGGATGAAATGTTTTCTGAGTATGTGACCAAGAGCTGTATAGCTGGCTATTCAGATAGATCAATTCTTATCTTCTTGAGAACTACTACATGGATCCAATAGTGGTTGTGAGAATTTGCCTTTCCATCTGCAATAAATAAGTGTCTCTTTTTCCCAACATCTTTGTCGGCATTAACGATTTTTTTTATTTGTCATAGCCACTCTGAGATGTAGGAGATGAAATCTAATTCTAAATTTGACTTGCATTCACCTGGTGACTAAAGCTGTTCATACTCTCTTTTTAAATACTTATCAACCATTTGAATAACCTATTCTGTTGTCTTCTGTATTCCAAGTGATAGTATCATTTGCTATATACACTTACTACAAAAACATCTATGCTATTTGTGTTATGTTCAGAAATGCATTTCAGGTTACTTCCCATGTCATTTTTGACAAGATATGGATTTATTTGCATTATTCTACAAGTAGATGTCGAAGTCCAGTTTTCCCAGCACCATTTGTTGAAGATATTTTGTTGAAGATATTCTTTTTATCTATTTATTTTTAAAAATATTTTTCAATGTACATACCTAACCCCCTCCACTCCTTGCTGCTATCCACCTCCCCTTTTCCCATACCCCATCCTCTCTTCATAGAGGATAAGACCTTTATGGGAGACTCAACAAAGTATGAAATACCAAGTTAACAGAGGACAAAGCACTGCCTCCTGTATCAAGGCTAAGCAAGAAATATCACCTTGGATAGGTCTCAGTGACATTAAGGGTCCCCAGCAATCAAGTCACAAAAAAGTCACCCACATTCAGAGGTTTAGTTCAGTCCCATGTGGATTTATGTGAGGATCTTAGATTTGATTCCATTGAGCCTCATATCTATTTTTATGCCAATACCAAGCTATTTTTATTATGACAGCTCTATAGTAGAGCTTGAAGCCTAGCATGGTGATAACTATAGCAGTGTCTTTATTGTCCAGGATTGTTTTAGGTTTCTTGTGTTTTTGTTTTGCCACAGGAAATTGAATATTGTTTTTGCTAGATCTTTGAAGAAGATTTTGGTGGGTGTTCATTGAATTTGTAGGTTGCTTTTCAAAGATTGCCATTTTTAACATGTTAATTCTACCTATATGAGCATGGAAAATCTATCCATCTTCTGATATTGTATTTAATTTCTGTAATCAAAGGCATGAAGTTCTTGTCATACAGGTCTTTCTCTTGTTTGGTTAGAGTTACTCCTAGATATTTTACATTATTTGTGGATACTATAAAGTGTGATATTTCTCTGACTTCTTTCCTAGCCTAGTGATAAATTATATATAGGAGGTCTAGTGATTAGTTTGAGTTTATCTTGTATGCAACCACATTACTAATGGGGTTTTTCGGCTGTGGGAGTTACCTAGTAGATTTTTCAGGTCACATACGCATATTATCATATTGCCTGCAAGTAGTGAAAGTCTGACTTCTTACTTCCAATTTCTATCCCTCTGATTTACTATTGTTGTCTTATTGTTCTAGCTCAAATGTTTAGAAGAAAGTTATACTCCTTTGACAAGGTTGGAAGAAGCCCTTTTTCCAAACAATATCCAAACAGTTAAGTAATTGTCATTTATTTCCAATGTATTTTTATAAGTAATACATAGAAAGCAGAATTTAGGTTAGGCTCTGTCAAATTTACACAATATCAACAAATTATTTTCAAGATGTCCCAATAAGAATCCTAAAGTTAGGAATGGCTAAAACATCATGATATGAATTTAAATCAAATATCACTTTGCATTTTAAGACCTATGTTATCTGTAAAATTTTCATTCTTTTTTTTAAAATGTATTTATTCTTCTCTCACATAATACATACCAACTGTGCATTCCCCTCACTTCACTCCTCCCTGTCTCTACATCCCCACCCCCAGGTCCACCTTATTTTGCTTCCCTCAGAAAAGAGCAGGCCTCCCAGGTATGCAAGCTGAATAGGGCACAAGAAGATACAGTAAGACCAGGCACAAATGTTCATGTTAAGTAAGGTCAGGGCAAATCAATATGAACAAAAAAGTCCCAAGAGCAGACAAAAGAGACAGATTACACCTCCCTCATGCCCACTGTTAGGATTCCCCCATAAACACTGAGTAAAAATTGAAATATTTATGCAGATAACCTTGCTCAGAGCCATGCATGCTCTGCTATCCTGGTATCTTACAAACTCTCACTCCCTCCATTCTTCCTCTTCCTCTTTTATGTTTTTTATGGTTTTTACATATGACATTAATTCTCTCCCCAGCTTTACCATCACAATTTTATGCTAATTAATCAGAATTTATATTCATGCTTTCCAAAGGATGGTTTCCCTGACAACTTCACCACATTTTTCCTACAGTGATCTCTGGGGAAACAAAACACGCCACCTATTTTTACATATCATTATCCCCTGACAAATAGTGTTGTTTTTAGAATTGGCTTTAAAATATTACTTTTCTGTATATATGTTGCTTTGAACATAGTAGGGCTCTAAAAGCAGTTTTAAAATAAAAGTCAGTTTTATGATATATGGCTATATGGTAGCCTTTACTTAAAGTTTTTTTTTTCTGTATTATAATTGTTTTCTCCTAGGATAGCAGTGACATCTAAGGCTATCCTGTCTATAATGGTAAGAGTGTAAGACTATTCATGCATGACCTACTAAAAGTTCATGTTTTAGAAATAAGTGTCATTTATGTCAGAACATAGAAACTTCATGACATTTTTGAGGTCAGTTTCTAAAAACGGAAATAAAACTGTTCCCTCCATGATGACCTGATTGAATGTTGAGTTTTAAAAGACACATTTAGGTATGACATTTTCTTGTCAAAGGAACATTATAATGATTATCACTGTCTGCATCATCTGACAGGACTTTGAAGAATATTGTCATTACCTCATACATGCATAGCTTAAGCTTGAGATGGATAATAATGAAACTTAACATCTCTTTAAAAAAGATGTGAGGGACACAAGATAGAATAAATTTACCCCATAAATTATCATTTAGTCTATTTTAAAAGTAAATTACTAACATAGTGTGTATTATTTAAATTTGTTTTTAAACATTTAGGATATATAGGAAATTCACACATACATCAGACATTGACAGAAATAATTTACTTATGTAAGTACTTTCCACTTTTGTTCAACTGATTAAATAAAGTTATTAAGGAAGTAATACTAATGACTCATTGAAGAGCAAACATTTTTATGAATAAATGTTTCAAGATTTATTTTAGTTTAATCCATTGTCACATATTTCACTGAATATATTTCTAAAGGATGGCAATCATTACATTTTATTATTTCTAGACTGTTCTTAATGGGAGTGACTTGGTTTGCATTTTTTTCTCTATTGTAGAATTGGGGAGGATAAAGAGAGTTTTATGGCAGAAGTAACTACAAGTTTCATATGTACATGACATAGTTAAGTTTATATTCATATTTTCAAACATTATCAGGTATAACACCCTGATCACACAATATTGAAGTCATGTTATATAACTTCAGCATTATTGTATGTTCTAACTGGGGGTTGAAGCCTTGGGTAGGCATACAAGAGCACTGGATCCTTTTCCAGATAAATGGGGCTTTATTCTCCTCACCCACAAATGGCTAAGAGTAATGTGTACTCCAGATCCAAGGCATCTGATTCTGTGTTATGGCCAATGCTTGCACTAAGCACACATAAGGTATTGACATGGAAGCAGACAAATACACTGAAAAACATGTAAAATGAACAAAATTTAAAAATTTACCTATAAATCACAAAGACTTAAAATACTAACTTAAAATACTGAGATAATAGTGATTTAAAGAATAGTATTATTTTATTCATGACAATATATTATAGCTTCATTAATTTTGTTAGGTAATGAATCAACTGAATAATTTTTGAAATACTTACATTAGGTATCTTTTTATACACTGGTTAACATGATGATAAAATTTAGTGCATAGTCAATATGTCCATTTATGCATGTTTTACGAAGTGCTATGAAGGATGCAATTTTTCAAATAATGTACAAAAGTAACCAGAGCAATATTCAAACAAGGTTTTCATTCCCACTGCCTCTGTGGGAAGCTGTGTTAAGTCTATAAATGATAGCAATTTCAAATGTATTAGATCAAATCTATTATTAGAAAGTTGTAGGCCTGAAAATTGTGTGAAACTACATTAATATTTCTAAAAGTGATAGAAAAATATCCAGGCACTAAATATTTTAAAATATAAATTAAGAGGATATAGAATGTGTTGTTGTCCTTGGACACAGAGAAACTCAGCCAAGCCAATATCTTTCCTCATACTTAAAGTAGTTCTAATAAGGCTAAGAGACAGTGTTGAACACGGGGTAGTTGATAAAAATGGAGTGCAGGTTCTGTGAAGTCATGTTCATCCCTTTGCTTCCATGCCCTCCCTACACTTCTTAGAAGACTCAGTACACTCTGAGAAATGCTAGTCCTTTCTCAATGCTTGTATCAAAGAAACTACAATCTTCCTCCTCAAAGCTACCATAGGAAACAATAATCTGTAACAACAAATTCCCTCAGATTTTTTCTAGGTTTCTACGTACTCTCTCTCACAATATTTGTAGTTCTGAGAAGATTGAAAAGATCCCACATGGTGAAAATCTATGTATTTGCTGTTTTTCTTTTTTTTCATTTTGCTACAAAAACAATTTTTTTATGCAACATATTCTTACTGTGATTTACCCTGCCCCAACTTCTCCTAACTTTCCAACCTAAACCAAACTCTTTATTTATATTATTAGATTAGAGATAGTAATCTTTAAAAATTAATAATATAACTATAAATAAAAATGTAAATGAATAAGAGAAAACAGAGAAAGTGGAGCCAAGGAAATGACAAAAGATGCATTAAAATATTCTGTCATACACATTCATGAAAACAAAACAGAAATAATAAACTAAAGTGGGAAAACATACCATATATTAAAAACTTCTGTATGACTTTAAGAAATGTCAGAATAAAGTAATGTGAGACAATATTCTAAAAATGCAAATGAGCTTGTTGTTTATTTGTGATCATTTTGTGTACAGAGGATGAGTGAAGCATATATAACGCAACACTGACACAATTGTCCCTGTGAATACACCCGTTATTAAGGTTAATCGAATACATGATGCTGTGTGTACACACACACACATACATACAGACACATACACATACATGATTGTAATGAAACAAAACTATTTTATCATATTTTTATTCAAATTCTAACAACTATTTTATATTCCATTTCATTAACTTCTCATAATTCATTTAACATCAGAAATTCAAAATATTTTGTTCAATACTTATATATCTTAACTCTTGTGACTGCTTTAGATTTCCATATATTTAACTCTCTGTTTTGTAGTTTAGTCCTTGTTAAATGTGTGTGATTACATAATATTACTGAGTCTCAGGAGAAAATATATAGAATTATGGAAGGAAAATTTTGTTTTTTAAAACAACACATAGTTATTATTTAACAATTTAAATTTTATTATCATATTCTTACGATTTTAAAATAATAACTCATACTCCTTGACCACCTGTTGCACAGAATCACATGACATTAGGGATTATTATTCAACTATAGCTAGTCATCTTCTATGTCTTGTAGTTAAGGAATCAGAACAAATCTCAGAGAAACCTCTGACATTTACTGAAATGTAGATGAATGTGGTGATATGGTATATTAGTATAATAATCACATATTTCTTTTTTAAAAAAATAGGTTCATACAATATTTTAAGTGCTTCAGCATATTGTATTCGGTGTTTTATACAATTCCTTTTGATAACATGTATTCATTTATAGTTTTTTCATTAATAGAATCAAACACACATGCAACATGTTATGTATGTAAGACTAGATATTAAATTTTCCTAATATTAAAGACCATCATTTCATAGGGATATACCTGACATATTAGATATTGTACCCATTAAAATTAGAAAGTATTGGTTATTAAATTCTTACACATGAATACTCTTCCTAAATAAACATTCAGAATAATAATGCACTTTAAAGGAAAAATTAAACTTTTTACAAGTAAAGAAACAGAAATAAAGAAACATCGTCAAAGATTGGGAGAAAATATTTACAGGATGATAAACATTAAGAAGGAATGTAGGGATGAAATGGATTGTGGATTCAAATAGAAACATGCTCAAGGAAAGAAAAACACATAGCTAGTAAGCACATAAAAGGTGTTTTTCATTCTTAGCTATCAGGAATATGGATGTTAAAAAATTATTATATATAGTGTTCTGTCTACATGTATCCCTGCAGGCCAGAAGAGAGCGCCAGATTTCATTACAGATGGTTGTGAGCCACCAAGTGGTTACTAGGAATTGAACTCAGGACCTCTAGAAGACCATCTAGTGTTCTTTTCCACTGATGCACTAGTTGGGAGGAATGCACAGTCTATGGGGCCTCTGGTAGGGGATCAGTATTTATCCCTAGTATACGAATGGCATTTGGGAGCCCATCCCACATATAGGGTTACTCTCTCAGCCTAGACACTTGGGAGAGGGCCTGGGTCCTGCTTCATCAAAATGACAGACTTTGAAGACTCCCCCATGGAAGGCCTCACCCTAGGGAACAGAAAGGAGATGGGATGGATGTTGGTGGGTAGAACAGGGAATGACTAGAACTGGGATTGATTTGTAAAACAAGCTTCTTACTAATTTAAATATAAAAATATAATAAAAAAGAAATGAGTGATATCAAAGATTTTTTTAAAGTAACTAGAAAAAAAAACTTTATTACTCTTCATGACAAAATTCCCAATATGGATGAGTAGAGAGAAGAGCACAATACACTTTTGGAAGAAGTAAAACTAGAAAAATAACTTTGAACATCAAAGTGAAGGTTTCTCTAAAATTAAGGAGGTGACTACTGTCCTGGTTTGGTTTCATGCCATTACTATGAAAACCATGACCATAACAGTTTGAGTGGAAAACAATTCATTTGGCATAAACTTCCACCTCACATTTCATCAGGAAACGAAGTCAGAGCAGGAACCGACCCAGAGTCTATGGAAGAAGGCTGCTCCTTAATAGTGCTTTTTTTTTTCTTTTCATTTTTAATTAGTTAATTAATATGTTTATTTAACATCCAGACCTCCCTCCCTCCTCTCCTTCCAGCTTTTCTTCTACCTCCTATCCCCTACCCACAATGCATCTCCTCTGTAGGAGGAGATCGCCCATGGATATCAACAAAATATGGCATACCAAATTGCAGTAACACTTAGCACCACCACATGTGGGCAAGGTAATCCAGCATGAGGAGTAGTGTCCCAAAAGCCACTAAAGGAGTTAGAGAGCCTCTGTTCCCACTGTTAGGAGTCCAGAAAGAGGACAAAAAGCTCCTTGTTGTGAAGAATGCTCTGCTGGCCATCACTAAGGGCTTGGGCCTCCTAAAACAAAAATTAATCAAGTCGATGTCTGCCCACATGCCCACAGCCAGCCCTATTTCCCAGTTAAGGACTCCTCAGCTGAGAGGATTCAAGTTCTTTTCAGACACAGACTAACAAAACTCCCATATGACCCAACTGTACTGTTTCTATATATGAACACATACATCCTGTAAATCCACATTAATTGATGGTCTATTCATAAGATCTAGAAAATAAAATCTACATAGATATCTACCATCAGATATGTTCATTATGCAGGCATGTTACACATTCACACTGGGATTTTATTCGATCATATGAAATGTGTAATTACATATTTTCCCAAAATAAGTGAAATTAGAATAAACCAGGCACAGAAAAACAAATGCCACATGCTTTCTTTTTTATGTAAATTATAACCGGGTATTTCCTGTCTTAAATATGCATGTCCTAGAATCATCTCTGCCACTCCATAGTAAAATTACAGTGTAATTTATATTCACTAGAAAATGCTTTCCTTACCCTATCAGTTGATTTGATAGCATTAAATATCTTATTTCTGTATTCTACAGGAGTACATAGAGCATCCTTGTTAAGGCACCTGAGAGTAATTAATATAAGTATTAATAAGCAGCACACATAACTTATGTGAAAAGTAGTCACTTAAGGCTTCATTGGCAGAATACTTTTCTTAAGAGAGGCACTTTCATTCAAGGTCTTTAAGATTTTTCATTCTAATATTCTTTGAAATGCGCTGAGAAATCAGTGGAGATTTAACACTATGCAATTCAAGTTTGCTGAACATGACCATTATGTGAATTATTTTGTCACCTGTGTTTATCTATCAATTTCCTATGTAAAAATAACTCATTGATTCACACAGTGATAGGCGTTGTTCCTCATTTTTAGAAAAGCCTGTAATTAGAAACAAAAATGGATTCTGAAGTTTTTTCTTTACGTTGCCTTCTGGAAGTATCTCTTATGTCCATAGAGCCATCACAGTCAGCAGTCACATCCTGAACTGGCTATTTTCCTGGTTTGATTTCTGTTTTGGTTATCCTCCTGGGTTCCATTTACTACAGAGCTTACAACATGACAGTTGTAGAGTCTGCAGCCCATGCTCCCTTAATGACTGCAGAATTGCTAACAGTGTCAGGGGAGAGGATCTCAGAAGCGGTGACTCTTTGCCTTTTTATCTTTGTTATTCACTGGTATCCACAGTGGCTCATGTCTTCCCCAGAGTGACCCCAGGATTCCCACAATTTGTACAAGTCCTTTAGTGAAGCACATCTTTCCTTATACCATAGTGTTTGTTCTCTACTGGGATTCAGATTCACATTTAGAAATATTTAAAGGGATAAAATGCACCCAATTTTGCACCCTCTTGCTTATGAGTTTACATACTTTATTGAGTTCATATTGAATGTCAGATGTGTATCTAGGCAAAGAGCACCTAGTGTACATGATTGTTCCCTGTTAATCTTACTATGCAATCTAATCTGAAAGAGGAGATAAATATATAATTAAAAAAATATCCTCAAGTATACTAAGAACACATTATTTGGCAAACTTTAATAATGAATGGTTATCCTGTAGGGGAAAAACTAAAAAGTGACTGTTTACTTAAAGAATAATTAATTAAAAATAGAAACATGAACTTTATTACTAATAGTTGTGAAAAAAACTACAGAGCTTCATTAAACATTTTGTATCATATTATAAGAAGAAAGTTTTGTAATTATTATTCTTTTATATTTTCAGTGTTAGTGATTATACTTCAGAACTGCTGCCTGTTAAATATAACTGCCACTGGGTTATGTCCCTAACCCTTTGAGATTATTCATTGTTTCTTGTAACAATTCTAAAAATAAATACAATATTTAATGACACAGATTGAGAAAATAGATGGACAATAACAAATAATAGCAAAGCAATCAATCCATTAGCTTAGAATTATTCACAGTCTTTTGTAACTAAATTTTATCTTGTTTACTGTCACATTATATTGGCATCACAGTCTCTTTTTTGGCAATTTAATTTTTTTCTTATTTTACATATTGATCCTAGTTCCACTCCCTCTCCCCCCCCGCCTCCCGCTCCCTCCCCCCATATACAATCTGAGCATCTGAGCAATAGTGGAAAGGTACCTTAAATGCCTGTCCCTAACAATCAGATTGATAACTAACACATCTATCATCATAGAGCCCTCATCTAGTAGCTGATGGAAACCGAAGCAGACACCGACAGCTAAACACTGAGCCAAACTGGAATCCAGAATGCAGAAAGGGAGGAGTGATAAGAAAATGGGGACAAGACCAGGTTACAATAACACACAGAGACAGCTGTCCCAAACAATGGGAATCTCATGGGCCCCCAGACTGATAGGTGGGACACCGGCATTGAACCGACTCAGACCCCCTGAACGTGGATCTCAGTTAGAAGGTCTGGGCAGTCTAAGGGACCTCTGATAGTGGAACCAGGATACATGTATCTCTGGTACACAAAAGGATTTTGGGAGCACATTCCACATGGAGGGATACTCTCTTAACCTAGAGGCAGGAGGAAGGGCCTAGTCCCTGCTCCAAACGACTTAACAGATTTTGTTAATCCCTCCTGGAAGGCATTACCTTCCCTGTGGCATCACATTCTTGGTCCTGTATTTTACATAGATGTCGCAACTAATCCATAAGATCTGTGCTTCCTTTATCTCTGAAAACTATAACTGAATTAACTTAGCAGGAATAATGTTCATTGAATTGGTTCTTTCATTATTTATCAGTTTAAAGCAGCAAAAGTTAGTCAGTTACAAAACATGGTTTCAAGTCCATATAACCTATTATTTCCAGAAAATCATTAATTCATTGACTGAAGCTGATAGGCACAGGCAAGTTAAGCTTGCATATTGATTAATCATCAGCTTACAGGAGCGATTCAGTCAATGTAGCAAAGGATATCCATTTAGGCCATTTGTAACAGGAAATTAGATTCTCTTCATGTCAAAAAAGTCATATCGAGTTTTTCATGAGTCATTTACTTGAAGAGGCAAACAGCTTACATGGCATTGTTACTACGAAGGTGTTCTGCATACCTGATTTGGTTTGACTAACTTGGTTTGACTCTGGTATATTTCATTTTTGTAATATCTGAACATTCCAGGATAACGTAAAATTCAGGTAACTGATATTTTTGTTTTATTTTCAAGTGTCATATGTAGGAAGGAACCAAAGTTGTACAAAATTAATAATGTTTAAAATCCCTATTTTGAATGTACCACATAATATGTTTGTGTATTACTTGAACATATGCTACCTGTCTAAATTGAATTGAATTTAGTAACAAAATTCCATTTTTTTTAGTATTGTTTCTAATTTTTCAATAATTGAGTGTCAATATGCAACATGGAAAATAATATATATTGCTGCTTGCATTGCAAAAATAGGTTTTTGACTAAGGATCATTTGGTTATGAGAAAAGTACATGAACTCTATAATGTTTATCTATATGTGCAAGCATCAATAGTGTTGAAGAAATACTTAGAATCATTTCAAAATGCCAAAAATAAATGTATGTAATTAGATCTAAATCTGGGTCTGAAATATTAAGAAATAAAATGAATTTGCTTAGTAAGTTTTTTGTAGAATTTGAACTAACAGCCCAGTATTTAAATTTCAATGTTATGAATACCATTATGTTTGTATAACAACAATATGCGTTACTATAAAATATGGTAGCTTACAACAACAGTAACAAAATCATGTTGTCCTTCAATGACTTCTTTCAGACATTAGATGATCCTCTCCTGGATTGAGTGAGGTTCCAGGCCTCTCACTAAGGTGAAAAATATGTTCCTGGATAGAGGTTCATTTTTATCCACATGGATTGCCTCTTCTAAGAAAAGACTGAAACATGATTATTTTCTTCATGAAAGAGCATTCTATAGTAAAATAAGGGTGATCTTTAGTATGAACCTTGCAAACTAAAAGAGAGTAGATTTGAAAGAAAATCAAAACTGCTAACCAAATCATGATTGATTGGCAAAACAATGACTGTATTAATAAAGAGGCTGTGTTGGTGATTCACACATTTGCTCAGAACACAGTGAAAAGTGAATAGTCCAAGTTTGTGGTCAGCTTTGGAGACATACAAATATTTCAGGTATTCGGTAATTTATACTGAGACTCTGACTCAAATGGATAGATTGATGATAGATGGTTAAGTAGATAAATTGATAGATAATAGGTAGATAGGTAGGTAGATAGACAGATAGATAGATGATAGAAAGATAAAGATGCTTTACAGCATTGATAAACATCCTATGGTTTTTCTGAAACAAACCTGCATTTAATAAACTAATAAAAGTAAAATCCAAATAATGCGTTTAAAATGAGCTAGGAAATCACTTTACCTATTTTATGTTAATAAAATCACAAACTCACTAGCTAGATTATTTTTGTGAAAATAGTATTGAAATGTCCTTTCCATTAACTGAACTTTGATTGTTTTCCCCTTCCCTATCTCTTCACAGATTCTTCCTATCTGCACACAAACTTAGCTTCATGTTGTTTTTACTATTTACCTCTATTTCAAATCAAAAACAAAGTAAATAAAAATCAATGTGAGGAAACAAAAATAAAAATAAAAATGTAACTGTATAATCATTGAAAATCCTCAAGTTTGGTTGAAATGGGTTCTAATTTAAAACACATCCCATGTAAATGGTTATCTGAAGCAACAAATTCATGTGAAATGTCTAGGTAATGAGACTCAGTGTCAGTGGAAACTAGTTAACTGAAGGAAACTGTTACAGAAGAAGGAGTGCCCATCCCTTCCATCCATATTTTTTTCAATTTTCATGCTTACCATTAGGTGAAAATTACTACTTCATAATACCCTTTGTTTCAAAGTTCTGTACATTCTTTCCTAATAATATGCAGCCAAACAATTATTAACTTAAGTCTGTCATACCTTGGACTCAAGTGAGCCTTTTTTTCTTATAATTTGATTTTCTCAGGTATTTTATGAACGTCATAATATGTTAATTAAAATAGTGGTTCTGGCCTTATCTTTGTATCTGCAAATGTCATGATTTAATTTTTATTTTACAGCTGAGTAACCTCAGGTGTATAAATGTACTATCACTTCTTTAAGAATTCTTCAGTTGAGGGACATCTATTTTGTGTTCCGTTTTTGGCTATTACGAATAAACTCTTATAAAAAGAGGTGACCAAGGACCTGACAGGTAGGATGAAGCATCCTTTGAGTTTATTACCAGGCCTGGTAAAACAGGGTATTAAGTTAAGTTGAGTCCCTATTTTCAATGTAACTGCCATATTGGTTTCCAAAGTAGCTGTACAGGTGTGCAACATACAGCTATGTAACTGTACAACAATTTTTACAATTCCCACCAGCAATGGAAAAGTGTTCTCCTTGATCTATATCCTTGCCAGCATGAGCTGTCACTTATATTACTTATTTTAGGCACTATATCAGGTGGAAGATGAAATCTCAAAGTCATTTAGATTTGAATTACCCTGATAGCTAAGGATGCTGAACATTGCTTTATGTGTTTCTTGGCCATTTGTGATTTCTCTGTTAATTCTGTATTTGGAACTGTACCTCATGTTTTAGTTAGACGATTGGTTTGTTTATGTCTGGTTTCCTCAGTTCTTCATGTATTTTGGATGTTAACACTCTGTTAGACTTGGAGATGGAAAAAAAATGTGCCAATGGCCATGTCAGAAGAGCAAGAGATGACAATTGATTTCAGGAGATTGGCCCACCAGAAAGCAAACCCTGACGGGTAAATCTTAGATACGCAAGGTGCTAAAATCTGTGGATCATAGTGTATCGCAGTTGAATAAGGATCAGAATAAACAAATAGGCTGTCTCCTTCTCAGGTTCCACAGGTCACTTCTGCCCCTGCTGGAGCCTTCAATGGGTGTGGTCAGTGCTACAGAAGCAGACAAAGTGAATATACAATTCCCCTTTTAGTCTAAAGAAACGATTTAAGCTTGATACAAAAGTATATACAAAACAGTGAATAACAAGTGTGCTCTAAGAAGAGGAAAATCGAGAACAAAATTACCTACATATCTAGTCCTAGGGTGAAGGCATAAGGGAGTTTACAATAGAGTTGTCCTAAGCTGGAAAGCTTAAGTCTAGTAACTAATATATCTAAATAGGAAGAGAGAATAATAGTTGTGAATAGTTTAATCTATAACCTCATCAAGACCTGAGAAGGAAAACAACAATACTAGAGTAGACAAGAAGTGTGGATGGGCAACTTCCAAAAGGTGCAGAGAGGACAGAAACAGCAAGCTACCTGGACAGTAACCCAAGGTACACAGCAACGTTGGTACAGCCAGTTACTATTATTGTTTATGGGCTAGCTCTGTCTTAATTATTAACCCATTTCTATTTATCTAAGTATTTCCACATTGTCATCTTAATTCCACTTCTGACACCAGATATCGTGGTTTAATAAGGGTCAGGATAAACAATTAGGTCGAATAGATGTTTATTCAGGGAGAAACAACTCACAACACAGACAGATGAACACAGCAGTTGAAACTGGATGCTCCTCTCTCCGAATACTGCCAGAAAGAGAGCATTCCCAGCCTCCTCAGACCTGGTTCCACAGGTCACTACTGCCCCTGGCTCCACCCTTCAATGGGTGTGGTCAGTGGCAATTAGCTTCTCATGCATATGTCCATTCTTAAAGATCCATTCTTAAAATACATCCTTTTGTGTTTACTGGAGCTCTGCTTCAAAAGAATGTCAAAACTATTGTGGTTGTTGGAATGTGTGGCTTTGCACATCTAGAACTAAGTTGGATTCTATATTAGAGAAAATATACTGTTCGAATTATGTTAAAAAAAAAACATGGTTCTAGTTTGTGCCTTGTGTTACTGATATCTATTCCTAGTTACACAGGAGACTAAGCAAATGATCCCACATACAGCCAATGCTTTCCTGGGCTTAAAGGCCAATTCAAGGATAACCAGGACAGTTCTGTGAGAATGTTAAAAAAAGATGGAAGGAGATATATCTCAAAGTTAGATGGTTTCCTCTGAATATGCAAAACTCTGAGTTTAATTTCCAATGAAAAAGAAGAAAAGAAGGAAGGAGCAACAAAGAGATTCTATTCTCAGTTGATAAATCTTTCTACTAGAAAAAAAGTTTTAAAAATAGATATAGTAGGTATTTCAGCCATGTGCAATCCAACATCAGTAATTTTTAATTAAGGTATCCATATCATTACCTGTGGGCTGTCATTAGGCACTAGTCATAACTTATAAATAGTAGTGAAGTGACATTTATCTGTTGCTTTCTTGAAATTATTACTAGAAGCATCCAGTTAACATTTTCAAAGGAATGGTATAAAGAAGGACAGGTTTGCTTAACCAACAGCAAAAAGAAACATACCTATAGTCTTTTAGAGCTTTACAGAAAGTAAATAGGTTTAGTTACCCACACACTTTGAGAAGATTCTTAAATAGAGCAAGCATAAACTAAACAAACAAAAATACTAAGACAAATATGAAGTAAAATCAGAAATAAGAGAAAAAAGTAACTGATAAAAATTATGATGAACTAAATTAAATTTTAATCAATAGATTCAGAATTGTGGTAAAGTATTGCTCAGAAAGTAGGACATTTCAGCAGGTAGAGTCCACAAACAATAATGCAATATATATATCAAAGATCTGTATTGTTGATGTCATTACAAAGACGGCTAAGGTTTGAAATTTTGAATAATTTTTTGACACGGTATCGTTTGTAAATATCTGTGAGGAAAGTGAGTGGCTGAGCAGAATTTCCCATGAGAACTCACTAAGTGTTGTTTAATTCTCTGGTTAAAGCAGATGTTTCAAGTACATATGTTATTTTTATATATGTAAATTTTATTTACATTAGAAACAATCTTATTTTACATACCAATCCCAGTTCACTCTCCTTCATGTCCTCCATGTTCCCAACTGTTCCTCCACCCCATCCCCCATCCACTCCTCAAAGAGAGTGAGGCCTTCCATGGGGGATCATAGTCAATTAATTTGGGGTAGGGCCTCGGCCACCCCCCATGTATCTAGGCTAAGAGAGTATCCTTCATGGGAAATGGTCTCCCAAAGTCTGTTGGTGCATTAGGGATACATCCTGGTTCCACTGCCAGAGTCACTACTATAAACTGCCCAGTCTTCTTTGCTGACACCCATGTTCAGGGGGTCTAGTTTGATCCTACGTTGGTGACCCAGCTTTCAGACTGGGGCCTATGAGCTCCCACTCACTCAGGTCAGTTGTTTTGGTGATTTTTCCCAGCTTGGTCTTGATCCCTTTGTTAGTCATTGTTTCTTCTCTGAAACTGGATTCCAGGAGTTTGGCTCAGTGCAGATAGGTTGAATATTCTATTATAACTAACTTCATTATTTCACTGTGTACACACATAAAAAATCCATAGTATATCTCATAAAAACTTATTAACTGTCAAATCATTTGTAAAGATCATAATGAAAATAAATTAAATAAAACTTTAAAATTTAGAAATGGAAATAAAATTTGGCTACACTCTTGAAAATAATTTATATTTGTAAAATAAATGGTGACAAAAAAGTCAATGCTTAAATTTTACAGAACAGTTAAAAATGAGTCATATAGTGTAAAAAAATGTGTAAATTTTAGGAGATGTACATTGATTTTCACTCAGACATATCCATTTGCTATGAGAGAAAATCTACCTAAAAGTATACCAAGGACCAAGGACATAGTAACTCATGCATTCACAA
Organism: Cricetiscus sungorus; assembly: GCA_030556225.1. Lineage (NCBI taxonomy): Eukaryota > Metazoa > Chordata > Mammalia > Rodentia > Cricetidae > Cricetiscus > Cricetiscus sungorus. The sequence continues at coordinate 50,301,131 of JANBXA010000741.1, forward strand.
AGTCCAAAGGTGAGACAAGCTACTGGGGGTTCTGTGAAGAAAGCTTGGCTTATGTTATTGTTTTATGCTTTCTCTGCTCTTGGACATTAACCAACAGCTGCTTGACTGGCTGAATCAGAAATGCCTCTTGTTACATCCACACACCTTTTCCTTCTCACACACCATTCAACACAGACAATTGAGTAATTTCAGAACAAGGCCAGAGCTTCTTTTCTTTTCTTCTTTCTGACCTGAGGAATCCCTACTGTTTTGCACCACCTGCCATGTGGCGTCTCAGAAAAGCATGGTGTCAAAATCGCTGCCCAATCTGTAGATTACAGTGGTGTGAAACCTTCTGGATTGAGGATTAGAAATTATCATGTGTCCCAGTCTCTATTATTTCTGATGGAAAGTAGACTGGCTTGCTAGTCTGGGGAAATAGCTCACTCTGTGAACAAGAGTGGGGTCAGTTAGACCCAGCTTCAGAAAACCCTCAGCCCCTCAGCCCATTCCTGCTTCTTTCAAACACTCTTGTGATTGGACAGCTGCCATAGCTCTCCTAACTATCCTTTGAGGAAGTGTGTTCTTGGGATACCTATTGAAAGTAGAAGCACAAGTTGAGAGAGATGCACAAGAAGGGAAAGTTTCACGTTTGAATAATGACAATGGCTCTTTTCCTGTTCCTAGTTTGGATACGAGGCAGCAAAATAAGTGAAACAGGGAGTGGTCTTCACCAGGAATGATGTAAACAAACAAACAAACAAACCAACAAAACAAATAACAACAACAACAAAAAGAATTGCTTCTTCTATTGAAGGAAATAAAAATGAATGTTCAGTTTAATGTTCAGAAATAAGTATACATACAAATGATCCTAACAATCAAGGAAACAGGAAAATACATATCTTTAAAATGCATCAGCTATTTTTACTCCTATAGCATTCTAAAACCTTTATCTCTGTTTACACTGGTGTCTAATATGTTTAATTATAAACTTTCAAGGTCTATTTTGCTCTGTGTTTTCTAGGTGAGTCTTGAAGAGGATGTGTTTGAATATTTGCCTCAGATCTTTCCTCTAAAGGCTTCCAACTATTGTTTATTAAGGGATAATTAAGACAAGGAACAATCATCAGTGTGCGATGTTCTGATTCTGTGTATTAAAAAAGGGAAAATATGTTATGTGGTTTTGTGCATGTGGCTGTATGTAGTTCAAATTCTTTTATGAATTGCTTATATAGCCAAAGTAAAAAGGCATATAATATATAATATTTCATGAAATTCTTAGTTTTTAAAAAAATTCCACAAGTTTCAAAAGTACTAGCATTTACTAAAATTATGATCTGTACATGTTTTGAATACATTATATATATATATATATATATATATATATGTATATTTGTAAAATTACTTCTTTACAACCTTCATATTTCCAAATCTATTTGCCTAATAGTTTAACAAAACCTCAAAACATAGATATTCTCACTTTCAAAGGGAAGTTTCCAATTCTTTATATTGGATATTTCTCATACTCCAATTACACTGCACATTTCATCTCTAAATTGTAGTTCATGTGAGACAACATTGACTAATAGGGTTAGCAAATTATGGTAAAGTTACGGGAATCATCACAATTGTTCAGTGTTTCTGCATAGCTTAAATATGGATGCTCAAAATTACTATTGACTACTACAAGTATAAAAGAAGATCACAATTGAAAATTGCATTTTTCCATTTCTCTCAATAACACTCATTTAAATGGACTTCTGTTCAATAAATTGAATCAGACCATTTACAAAGCATTGCTTTCCTGCTTTATTGATGGATGTAGATGATCTCTTCATCATGGTTGTTGTATCACAGTAAAGAAATCTAAATGGATAGATACAGTTTTGTCTAAAATCAAGATCAATTTGACTTCTTTGTCTGACAGTTTCTAAAATGTATTTGTCAATTGTGTATGAAATTATGGAGATAAATGATCACTTGCCTTGACCTTTCTTTACTTCAAGGCCACTGTGCAAAAGAGCAAGATGTTGGCTTCAAGTTTCCTTTCCTTGTTTTAATTTACAGACATTGGAGGGTCTTAGAATGTCTTTTAAAATGTCAATACTTATGCTGCAGGTGTCATGTCTAACTTCTAAGCTTTCTTTTTATGATACTATATGGACTTTTAGTTCATGTTGTTTCAGCTATGCCCTCCTATACATAGATTGACAAATTATTTTGTCTACCTTTCCCTTGCCATAGTACTTAAAAATAACATTTATTTTTCATTGCCTTCAAAAAATTACATTAAAAGCTTTTGTTACATAAACCAATGAGTGGGAATTTTTTTTAACATTTCACAATCTTCCAAGTTATTAGGTTCAATATTCCAAAGAAAAGAACATTGGTTAATACAAGACAAGCAAGCATTCAACCAAAAGAACAAAGTGTACCATATTTACACACCAGTCTGCAGTTGTTGTTGATGCAGTAGACTGTGTTAGTAAGTTGCGAATGAGGTTACAAGCCAAGTTAACCTTACTTAGTAAAATTCATTTATCATTAACTTGTGATTTTAATGTAATTATTCCTTTTCTGGCTTTATTTTATGAAATTTTAACTATGTCTCAAATTTAATTTTTTATTTGGTTATCGCAATTATGTGTTTATGTGAGGGAATGTGTATGTCACCACATGCCTGAGGGGTAGGTGGAAAAATTAGAATCAGTTCTCTCCCTCCAGTTTTTATCCCTGAATGTGTTCAGGAGTTGAAGTTCAACTCTCCAGACATTGATCAGACACATAATTAGCATGTAATGAGATATATGGTAAATATAAGATCTCCCTAAAAATTCATTTCATGTTTCTTATCATGACATTTATTATACTATTTTATAAATCTCAATAAAGCCAATAATTTGGTTAGATTCCTGCTTCTTAGGGACTTATTTTTCATAAAATTCAGTACAATTTTTTTTCAAGTAGATAATAGTTAAGATTTACTAAGAGAAAATGCATATGAATGATAGAAAATTCCAGCATATAAAGAGTGAAATGCAAAATGTCCATTTCTAATTTACTCTTTTTCCAAAACTTTACATTTAGGATGCATCCACCCATAATTTCCATTAGTTTTTCTTATTTTTCTTCTTTTCTTCTTCTTCTTCTTCTTCTTCTTCTTCTTCTTCTTCTTCTTCTTCTTCTTCTTCTTCTTCGTCTTCTTCTTCTCCTTATTATCATTATTATTATTAATTTCTTATGTTACATTGTTACATATTAATCCCAGTTTGCTCTCCTTCCCATTCACCCATAAACACCCTCTGCATCTGCTTTCCCATCCCAATCCCCACCTACTCAATAGGTAGGGTAATGCCTTTCAAGAAGAATTATAAAAATCTGTTAAGTCATTTGGAGTAGGGTAGACTCTCCCTCCTGCCTCTAGGTTAAGGGAGTATCCCTCCATGGGGAATTTGCTCCCAAAGACCTATCATGCACCAGGGATACATCCTGGCTCCAATGTCAGAGGTCCCATAGACTGCTCAGGCCTTCTAACTGAGGTCCATGTTCAGGGGTCTGAGTTTTATTTTTCAATTTTTAGATGTTGAAGGAAGACAAATAAATTGGTAGACAATTTTTTTCCAAGAAATTGCATTAGAAGTACATAAATATTTTACATAGATACTAATATTTCATGTGTATTGCTCTAGACATTTTAAATTTTCATAATAATATGTATAAATTTTAGAATACATTCAAGAATAAGAGTCTACTGTTTTTAAGGTTTGTTTTGTGATGATGGGTTACATGGCCCATCCGTACTGTTGACAAGTTTAGTGAATCAATTTATAGAGTAGATACAGCATATATAATGATGGAAAATACACATTCTATCCAAAGTATAAATAAAACACACTTAAATCTCATTATAATGATAAAAGTGAAATAATAGTCAAAATTTCTACCCTATGATATTTGATGTAATCATTTTGTCAATGTCTCCCATAAAAACAATAGCTATTAAGAATTCACTGCAAGTAATTTTTTCATTAAGTGATATCTTTTGGAGTGAATGACAAAAATGAAGACAAAGACTAACATCAACAATGGTTATGCTCGTGAATGTATAACAATAATCAAAAAGTTAATTTAAGATTATTTTAAAGCTTGTGTCTTACACTATTGTGTTTTCTTTAAATTGCTCAGTTGCTAAGGATACACTTGATTATTAAGGCTGCTGAATCAATCCATTATATGTATTTTAAAAATGATTTGACTTCCAAATTTAGGTATAAGGACAAGTTAATGGGGAAAAGAATTTCTATTTTTGTTTCCAGAAAAAATGAAAACTATGAATTCCTTCCAGACTAATATGGTTTGATCAAGCAAGAGCCCCTAAAGCAGCGTCCCAAGTGATTCAACATTCAAAATAGCTGGGACAAAACAGCCTTATCAGTCACTACAGCCAGTATTTCTGCATCTTCTTAGGATCCCAAAGACAGCGCCCCCTACAAGCAGGAAGTAGTTTAGCAAAAGCAACGCCCAAATTAATTTTCAAATATTGTCTACAAATGTTTGTTTTCATTTAAATGGCGTTGGTTATAAATTATTATCACAATCTAAAGGTAAAGGGGTTATAGTACACACCACCAGACGAACTGGGATACAAGGGGTATTCTAAGAGATCTGTATATGGTCCCTCACAAAAGGGGGAAGGGCCAAGTCCCCCAGAGCACATGGGAATTGGGGGTGCAGTGAATCGAGAGAGAACTAGGAGAAAGAGAAGGGGAAGAGAGGAAAACATGTGTGTCTAGATATATTGAGTCATGGTGAGAAAGAGAGGGAGATAGAGGGGGCAGGAACATAAAAGAGGGAGCCATTATTGGTTTGAAGAGAAAACTGAACTGAAAGAAAGGTCTAGAGACCTACAAGACTGACTCCAACTAACAATCGAGCAACCGTGCAACGGCTACCATGAATGCCTTTCCATGATAGTGAGATCATCAACTAAATTATCCACCAAAATGGAGCCCTCATCTAGTACCTGTTGGACACAGAAGCAAACACCCATAACTAAACACTGAGTCGAACTAGAATCCAATTGCACAGATAGGGGACAAGACCAGGTTGCAGAAACACACAAAGACAACTGACCTGAACAAGGAGGAACTAATGGGTCCCCCTAGACTGATAGCTGGGAATCCAGCATGGGACAGACTCAGACCCCCTGAATATGGGTCTCAGCTAAAAGGATTGAGCAGTCTGGAGGACCACAGACAGTAGATACAGGATCTAATCCTGGTGCACAAAAGGACCTCATGGACACATCCCCCATGGAGGGATACTCCCTTAACCTAGAGACAGGAGAGAAGTCCTAGTCCCTATTTCAAATTACTTTACAGATTTACATGATCCAACCTGGATAGCATAGCCCTACAAGTGGAATGGGGTTGGGGGATGGTAGGAGAAGGTGGCCAGGGTGCAGGGGAAAGAGGTAAGAGGGAGGGAGGGAGGAAGGGTCGGATGGAGGGAGGAATGAAGAGCAAACTGGCATCCACATGTAAAAATTTTAAATTGTATTAATAATAAAAAAAGAAAAAAAAGAAAATTAGATTACAAAAAGGGGGGTTATAGTATAGAATTGAATACTTTGTTTTAGAATGGATTTTCATTTATTGATACAAATTGAAGGTCAATTTTGTGATATGTATATTTCTCCTCTAGTTTAGGTATTGTGTTTATATATCTCATATAAAAATGTAATATGTAATTTAGTACAGATTGTTATAGTTACCTATGATAGGCAAAACTTAAGTTAAATTAGTTAGGTTTTCTAGATATACAGAGATATATTTGAGATGGATGAATATTCTTCAAACCTTTCAAAGACCTACAGAATATGGCATTTAAAATAGTTTAGGGTTTTTCTTAACATTGAGACATAGCTTCTCCTGGAAATACCAACTGCATCACTAAGGAAGATGGACATTGAAAAAACTCGTTGATGGGGTTTGCTTCCTATATGGCAGGACAAGTTATTTGGGAAAGAAACTGCTCTTGCCTAGACTGTTTTACTTCATGCTGTATAAACTGGACATGCATGACCCCCCCCTAAAGAAGAAGACTTATAGATTAAGATGGGCATTGCTGTAGGATTCCTGCTTCATGAAAAAGTCTGCCAGAAATCCTGTAGTACAAACAACAACAACAATAACAAAAAGTGGCTGACAAACCGCCAATACAGGTGAGACAGTTTGAAATTTCCTACTTTGCTAAAATGACTGCCAGACACACTATAGCTTATAGGCTGAGATGGAACATTACAGAAGAACTTCAGGTGACTGACCAGTCAGTGAGTTGTCTCTGTCATTTCTAGAGTTTATATACTATCCTTCTGTGGTCTTTGAAGGAGTTGAAGACAGATAGTTATGGTTATAGTTTTCCTTAGGCTTAAATATAAGTTATATATAGGACGTTATACTCACAAAGAATAGATGATGAAATATTTTCTTTAAATTTGATAAATATTTATGAACTAAATATTGTTAACTATAGTTCTTATTTGACAACTATTTTGTCATATATTTTATGTTGTTAAAGTTACAGTCCTTTTTATTTATACTGAAAAAGAGATGATAAGAGATGTCATTCTGTAAATATGTTTCTCTTATTAATTAATAAATAAAGACATTTTGACATATAGAAAAGCAAGACAGGACTAGCAGACAAGAAGAATTCTGGGAGATGTGGTAAGGAGAGTCAAGATGTAGAAACTTGAGATAGAAGAGGTCCAGACACTCTCTGTATTAAGAAAAGATCACACGGAAATACTTAGATTAATAAAAATGTGTTAATATTTAACACAGAGCTAGCTAATAAAAAATTGCTGGTAACAGGCCAACAGCTTTATATCTAATATAATATTTGGGGTTAATATGGCTTTGGGACCAGGCTGGTGGGAAAACTGCTTGTAAAAGAGACATGCTGGAATCCCAGGTATAACTTATTGTCAGTACTTGTTTTTTTAAGAGTAGGTTTCTCTGTAGATTTGTAGACCAGGCTGGCCTCAAACTCACAGAGATCTGTCTGCTTCTGTTTGCACAATTATTGGATTAAAAGCATGCACCACCACCTCCCTACTTATTTTCTGTACAGTTTTACCCTGACTTTAGTGCATTTTAAATACCTATGCAATATATAGTTGCTGTGAAACATTGACAATGATCTGTTAACATGATCCAATTAAATAAACATATTTGGTATCTCCCATTGATTCATAACAAAGAACAATCATATTAATAAAATAGCATTTGATAAACTACATATCCTCCATTCACACTTTGTAAAATGTTTGCTATTGAAATCATCTATATTCTTCAACAGAATTACTTATTTAGATCTAAAGAATATAAATTGAGTTTTTTTTGTATGTTTGCTTGCTTTTTTTGTCAGGTTCTATTTTATTTTTAAATTAAGGAAAGGAAATTATAGAATAAATTTTACAAATACAGCTCAATTTGTTATATATAGTTTTCAGGGTTTTTTTCATATATTTGCTATATTTGTTCTCTCTCTATCCCCCCTACTCTTTCAATCTCTCTCAAGTGAAATCTGGTAAGGGTAACAATAATAATGAGTAAAATCAGTTTAAATAAGTGTCACAAACTTTTGGAAGCAAATGTGTACATTATTTCAGTAACTCCTGATGGGAGATGTCATTCTGTAAATATGTTTCTCATACTGGTTAAACAATAAAGCACTGTTGAGCCACTGGAAAAGCAAGATAGGCGGGGTTAGGACACAAGGAGGAAGGAGGAAGTAGTTAGGAGGAGTCAGCATGTAGACCAGAGAGGAAGGAAGATGCTGACAACAGATCTCCGATAAGATGACCATGTGGAAATACTTAGATAAGTAGAAATGGGTTAATAATTAAGACAGAGCTAGCCCATAAACAATAATGGTAACTGGCCAACAGGATTGTATCAAATACAGAGTCTCTGAGTGTTATTTGGAGCCAGCACGCCAGACCACCTGCAGGCGGGCTGGTGGAAAGCATACATGCTACAAACTCCATTGATTGCTTTAATCATTTTGGAATTTGGAATCAACACCCTATCAATGACAATCTTTTTCCTGAAATTACTTTTTTTTCACATCATCCTAGGATATAGCTTAGAAATTCCCTATGGCAAATTGTTCTGTGTTGCTGAAACAGAATATCAAACAGGGTGTTGTAGAAAAGCAATTCCACCATGGCATAAGCAGGACATGAAGCATTATAGAGCAGAAGTTACTGATGTGATGACCACATTTGACCCCTTTGTCACTGTAACAAAATAAGCAACATACTGCTAGGTCTCTGTTAATGGGACTGTCAACATTTCTTAGTTCTTCCCAGCTGGATGTACACCATCTAGGGTTGAAAAGGTGGCAGGTGCTGTGTCATTCTGAGAAATTTTGCTAACTCGTTAACCTTGATTTTTTTATAGTTTTCGATTTTTATCGTTAGTGATATGTCAGTGTGTCTACCTGGAGATATGTGAAGGTAAGAGCCTGTTCTAGAAGAGGACATAGGCATGTATTTATTTGAAAGCTAGAGTTACTTGAATTTATTAACCCCTAAACTTGTGCTGGCAATCAAACTCCTCCAGACTAGTATTTTGTGGCACTATCCATCCTCCCATCTTATTTTATGACATTATGTGATGTTCTATTTGGTCCAATAGGCTTCCCAGGCACATTAATATCTGTAATAATGAAGCCAGTACAATCTTCCAAAATTGTTCTATGTTTTCTGAAAATGGAGTGACATACTTAGTCATAATTGTTGATGCAGACCCCAGCCATGAAATGTAATTGATGACATTGAGTCTCAGTCACACCTAATCTCACACTTCATGACAGTTTCTTTTCCTCTGTGATGTGTCATCCAAGCACCTCAGTTCATCAGAAAATTTATTATAAATACGAACTCTGAAGTATACAGCATGATTATCACACATAAAACAGGCCATATCTCCTCATGCCAACATCCCTTTGCTTTGACTATGACAGCTCTATAACAGGGAGCTTTTATAGAGGGTTCTTTTTGTTTGAACACAATAGGTGTTTTGTTTTATTTTTTTGTTTTGTGTTTGTTTGTTTGTTTGTTTTTTATTTTCTGCACTAACCCAGTCAATGTAAATGTGCCTTCTGGAATACTACATACCTACATAAGTATCATAATCATATGACTTTTTAGCAGACTAAAAGATGATATGTTCCCAAGGTGCCATTTTCTGTTTCTAGTTACAGAATACAAAGAAAACCCTGGTAAAAATCTATAAGAGACATTAGAATTTATTTATGTTTTATTCCATTGATCAATATTGTAAGGAACATGAGCCAATACTAATGAACAAATTTTAGAAATTTACATTTTTTTATTTACTTGTAGTCCTCTAGATAATAAAGACATGAATCATCACACTTTAACCTGAATATTATATAGTCAAAATTAATACTTTTGAAAAATAGCAAATTACTAAGCTATATTAAAATCATGTAGAGCATGCATAACTATTTTTTCATACTTTTAAACATCCAGCGTGCATAACTATGTCAGAAACAATAGGGACATTCAGTTATGTCATCATTATCAGATTATTTAAACATCTGTAAATTTATTCTAATAAGCAATTAAGCACATTTTATGTAAGATAAATACAAATTTTACTTGATAATTTACTTAATAATTTATCTACCCCATTAAAACTCCCTTTTAACACATTCTTACTGTGTTATTAGAGATGAAAAATAAATGATAAGATTTGAAGTTTTAGAACTAAGTCCACTCACTAAGTCACCTTTGCATTTTTATCCTTCCTACTCTTTTTTTCCTGGTTAACTTTAAGATGTTTCTGGTTCTTGAAATCTTATTACATTTTCTTTTTTTTTTAATTTTTTTTACTTTTTATATGTAGATTTGATCTGTTCCAACAATTCTGTTTCCTGGAATAGCAGTTCTTAATTTACTACGTTTCTGACACATTAGCATCTGATGGATGTGTACCATCTTTAGACACACTGAAGTCTTATTTGTCCAATGCTATAGAAGCTCTGGAATGTTTTGCTTTAAGGCTACTTATATCATGTCACTGTTGAGTCTGTGCAAAGGCTACATGCCAATGTAAAGTCATGGCTAAATGTTGTTTATTTGGCTACCCAATGATTTCTTATGGCTTAGAGTTTGCATGTTCACAATTGTTTCTTTTCCCTTAGGTGGTATTAATATGATCCACGTAATTATTAATCAGTTAGAATTATACTTGAAATTCTGCCAGAAGACTGGAGAGTGTGCTTGGAGATATTTTCTCCTAGCAACTCAGTGGGTAATCCCATAAAGTCTCACCAGAATTCACATGCCCAGGTGAATGGAAGAAAGACCACAAGGTTCCAATATTACATAAAGAAATAATAGCAACAAAGGATTGGTTAGAATGAATTAACAGTTTTCCCTTAAAAACAGTTCACCAATTGGTAACCCAATGCCAATCTATCATCCCTTAATTCTTACCCATCAGTAACATTATAATAACTAAGCAGGTTATATTGAAGAATATATGATTACAAAATATGAATGTATGCATATAAAAATTAGATTAAAAACAATGAATTAGAAACAGAGAAAGCAGGGGTACAGGTGAGGTTTAGATAGAAAAAAGATATGAGGGTAATGACATAATTATAACTACAATTCTAAAACTATGAAGAAAGAAAAATTATAATTCTTTTAAATGCAATTATTTAGGAAACAAAATATTTGTTGTAATTGAAATGTTTACCTTTTTAAGATGAAAATCTTTTCTTATTCTCTTTTTAATTAGCTGACACTGGAATATATTTCTCAAGAACATTACTGGCATTTTAAAATGTAATCAATACAGATAGCAATGCTTTTTGCTAGAATATTAGAATCTATCTTCATTATAAACCAAAGAATAGTCATACAGTAGGCCTCCAGCACCTTGCAATCATGTGTTTCTTCTGTTATACCTCCCCAGCATTCATCAGCACTCCACATTTGATTCAACAAAACTGATGTTTCTTCTTTTGATTGGCATGGTCTTCTTGAAAGTATTTCTTGACATTAAGTTCAATTCTCTGTGACTGTAGGTTTTTAAAAATGTATACGTTTGACAGATTTTTTTTTCTAATTGTTGAAGCATACAAAGTATAGGCCAATCCTCTAATTTGTACAAGTAATAGATTCTTCAGGGATTGAGTTCATTTTCAACGTGTAATACAAAATATTAATTCCAACATTAAAGACACAAATTCCATAAATACCTGAAAATACAGCTCAATAGCTTCTAACAAGACATAAAAGCAGCTGTTAAAATATATCATTCATTCTTACCAGCCATGGGTGAGTAAACTTGAATTCTCATCACTTGGGAGTCAGAGGCAAGAATATAAAAATTTAGAAGTGACCCTATGCCACAAAGTGTGTTTCAGGGCCAGCTAAACTATATATTAAGTATCAACAATAAAAACAAAAGTTGTAAAAAAAAAGCTATTTTTTTTCTGATTCTTTCCACAAAAGTAAAACAATTATACTTGCTTTTTTTGACATATGAACTATGGAATATATTATCATACTTTCATTCAACAAAGCCATCTACTATAGTAGTTTAATCATATGATATATTACACAGCTTAACAAATATTTCCATGAGTTTAAGGAATTCTGAAATGAGGAAATTGACTAGATTTACAGGTAGATCGGTAAATCAGAAGGCTTGGAGTGGGGAGGTCATTAAGAGCCAAAGAAGGAGATAACAAAAGCAGAAGTGTGACAATTAGCCTAGCCAGGCTGATAGCTTCCAGAAGCAAGAAAAGTCAATGAAATAGGAATTCCCGTTAAAAAAGATAAACCCTGACCTGTTGACATGATAATAAAAAACTTGTAGGGTCCAGAGATGCATGAAAATTGTTAGTATTCTTCAAAGCATTTTTCATGGTAATTGTTTCTTGTAACTACACATTATAAATACACTCATTGAACTGTATGGCTCATGTTGTCTTCTTGTTTGTCCCTATGATGATTTGGTTGGAAGGGGTCTTACTTTGCTAATAGTGTAATATCCTAAGCTTAGCTGAGCATATGGCAAGTATGAAGAACAGTTTAATCTAAGGACATTAAAGCTAAGGTCATTCTCCTGTTATTCTGCATAGAATATCTAAAGTTGTTTTGAGTTATTTAACTTAGAGTCCTTTAAACCCAGACTACACCTTTTTATGAGAACTAGGATATTTGCAGAGCTACACTGGCTTGATTCTTAGGTCCATTTGATTAGAAAATCTTTACCCAAGCCATTATTTTAATAATCCACAAAAATGACCTTACCAAAGAAACCTACCAGTAGCAGAGAGGGTGCCTGAGCTGGCTTTTTCCCCTAATCAGATTGGTGACTACCCTAATTGTCATCAGAGAATATTTATCCAGTAACTAATGGAAGCAGGTGCAGAGATCCACAGCCACACACTGGGCTGAGTTCTGGGAATCATTTGAAGAGAGGGGAGAGGATGTATATAAGACAGGGGCAGGGTCAAAATCATGAAGTGTCACCAACAAAGACAGCTGACCTGAGCTCATAGGAGATGATGAACTCAGGGCTGACAATTATGGAGCCTGCCAGGGAGAGACCTAGAGGCCCTCTATGTGTGGATGACAGTTGTGTAGCTTGTTTTTTTGTGTGGCTCCTAGCAGTGGGATCAGGACATGTTCCTGGCACTTGACCTAGGTTTTGGGAACCTATTCCCCATGATGGATGTATCTCTTAGCCTAGATGCAGGGAGAGGAGCTTGATACTGTCTCAATTTGATATGCTTTGCTTGGTAGACTTCCATGGGAGGCTAGTCTCTTCATAAATAAAGACAGTGGAGTAGGGGATGGGGGGTAGATGAGAAGTGAGAGAGGAAAAAGGAGAGGACAGGGAGAACTGAAGTTAGAATAAAATAAAAAAATGAAAGAAAATATGAATAATAATAAGGAAACATGTATGAATTTATAATGAAATTTATAAGTTGTATATTCTTATACATAGTGTTGATTAGAAACAGGCAAATATATTTTAAAAAGATTGGTACTAGGTATCTTCTCGTATGAAATGCTGATTTACTCTCAGGGAAAACAATACAACTTAGATCAGAGATCAGATTTTCTGCAGTGAAACTTTCAATTAAAACAGTAAAGGACTATTGAAAGAGCATGCAGACAAATTGTGCGTGGAAATTTATCTCTAACTGCAGAATATGTTTTAATGCTGGTCAGAAGAGTCTTCTAAAGAAATTCTGATAACTTTAATATAAATTTATTATAAGATATGTAAATATAATTAAGACACATTATTAGATGATATATATGCACACACACACACACACACACACACACACATATATATATATATATATATATAAAATGAAATGAGCTGTTTTACCCCTCACTGTGATCAATGCTAGTGGAAAACAATATTTGCAAGCAGTTAAAATGTAAAATGATTCATAAAATTAGTATTTGATTCATTCAGTTGAAAATATACAAACTTAAAGGTATTTCTGGTATGCATGACATAGTTGGGTTATGGTAGGTAAAAAGTATGCTAAACTGTATCATGAATACAGCATAAGTTATAAATGAATACAGTATATGTTTTTGTGATAAATAACTGTTAATTTGGTGAGAAAAGTTCCATGGTATAAAAGGATCTCATGTGAGGAAACTATAGGGCTGGAATGACTTTACAATAATAATTAGCCAATATGTCACTCATTATTTTTAGAAAATGCATTGCCATGTTCTAGAAAGTGCAACAAATATCCTCACTTCTATAATTTTATATTTATGTTAGATGACATTTTAAACTAAATAAAATTAATTCTGATACTAAATATAAAAATAAAGCTTTAAATATCATCAACTGTCAGCTCGTGTGCCTTAATGGTAGTTTAAATAAATAATACAAATAATGACATCAAATTATAAGCATTGTCCCATTAAATATTCTTATTTGGAAATTGGACACACATACTTATGAAGAAAGGAACCAAGAAAATGTTATGAGAAAGTTTAACTTGGTGGAGGAATACAGAAGATAAGAAGTAAGAAAGGATAAATAACTCTAAGGGCTTTTGAAAAAAATGGGAAATTATATTAAATTATGTTTACATTAAACATAATTTATATGCCTACATGTATACATACATTCACATATATATATGTATGTTGCAAACTTACACATAAATACTTAAAATATATATGTATTAGATGAGGTTAGGAAAATGCAGTAATAATTTTCTGCAATAAAAACCATGATGAATCTAACGGAATGTTCAGTACCAGTCATGTGAAAGCTTTCTGATATTGTCTGAAGTTAAAGAAGCTACCAGAGAACCACATAGCCTATGATGAGCGCCTTTGTTTGCCTTCCAGAATTTGAACCTTAGTCCTTGTTGCTGTGAGCACAGTGCACTTCAGACACAAGGGTTCAGCAAATCATGGGGTGAAGGTGACTCTATGGGATCTTGTAGAAATTAAAAACAAACAAACAAAAAAAACAAAAACAAAAAAACAGAAAACTAAAGCAATGTTTAAGTCTCAAGATCAAGAGCACTAGCTGACTAGCTGTAACATTTGTAGATGTTCTCTGAAGTAGCAAATGATGCTTGCCTGAAGTTCTCTCTGAATCTCTGGCCAGAATGTTATAAGAAGGTGCATGATCTCAGTTAGCTAATCTTGAATTGTCTAGTGCAGTTTTAGACCCAAATGGATTCTTCAGTTGTGTTACCTATTCAAAGACATCATATAAAATCAATGTTGTGGGGCCCCATCTTCTTTCTGAAGACTTTGGAGATTGTTGTGAGGCAATTTTACTGTTTGCCGTGGAAGAATTAAACATCAATTTCAATGCAGAAATATTTATAGATAAGCATACTGGGGAAGTTATCAAGAAGGATAAAAATAAGAATGAGGAAAATTAGGATTTTTTGAGAGATAACAGAATTTTGACAATAATAGTCCCTAGAATTTTACACTAGTTGGCTCTTCTGATATAAGAAGGAAACTCTGACCTTTTTTTTTAATAACATGCTTGGAGCTACAGTTTAACTCTAAAGCCAGCTTTGATTTTTACATTAATTGGGACTACTGCTGTACTTGAAAGTAAGATATAAGTGTTGAAGAAGAGAGAGATTTTTACCTTGTATAAATATTGGTACCATACATCAGATTCTTCTTTTTTTGATGATTCTTTTTAGATAGCTGTTACGAGCAGGATTTCCCCGCCACTGGTCTGATCCCGCCACCATACCAGCCCCCAATAACACACAGAGACTGTGTATTTGATATAATTCTGTTGGCCAGTTACTATTATTGCATATTGGCTAGCTTTGTCTTAGTGTATTTCCATGTGGAACATCTTACCAGCCAGAGGCTGGTGTGCTATTTCTCCGGGGTCTCCATGTTGACTCCTCGCAACTACTTCCTCTTTCTTCCTTGTCTCCTAGCCCCGCTTGTCTTGCTTTCCCATTGGCCACAGTGCTTTATTCATTAACCAGTATGAGAAATATATTTACAGCTCCCGTCATCCCCTTTTCTGTCTAAAATAAAAAGAAGTGTTTTAACCTTAACATAGCAAAATATATCACACAACAGTTATCAAATAAGAATCACAGTAAACAATATTTAGTCCATTAACATTTTGTAAGACTTAAAGAAAATATCATCTATCATATCTTTGTGTGTCTAAAGTCGTATATGTAACTTATCTTTAATCCTGACTAAGGAAAACTATAACCATAACTATTAGTCTTCAACTCCTTCAAAGACCACAGAAGGATAACATATAAACTCTAGAAATAACAGAGACAACTCACTGCCTGGTCAGTCACCAGAAGTTCTTCTGTAATGTTCCATATTCATCCCAGGTCATCATTCTTCTATGGCAAAGACTATGACTGTGGGTAAACACCATGACCAAGTAAACTCTCAGAAAAGAGAACATTTGATTGAAGACTTGCTGGCAATTTCAAAAGATTACTCCATTAACATCAGGTAGGAAAATGGTCGCAGGTAGGCAGCCAGGCAAGTATGAGCTGAGAACTTACATTATGATTCACAGGCAGGCAGGGAAAAAGAGTTATTGGTTTTGATGGACTTTTGGAACCTCAAAAACTATTTCCAATGACACACCTCCTCCATCAAGGCCATACCTTCTCCAACAGAGCCATACCTCCTGCAGTAAGGCTATGCCTTCTCCAACAATGCATACCTCCTTATTATTCTCTAGAATATATAGTCCCTGGTGACTGAGATGAAATATATATGAGCCATTAGGAATTACTTTCACTGAAAACACATTGCCACTGAAATCATTTTCGCAAATACTCTTGAAATTTGAGAGCTTTCTGCTTATCCCATCTGAGAATTTCTAGATGCCTCTTTTGTGAAGATTTTCAGCCTCTTCTAGTTTCAGAGTCACTGTGTAGAGAGTAGCAGAGGTATGCTCACCATTAATACTGACCCATAATTACCTCATATGCAAGTCAGCTGGTTCAATTTAAGTACACCTACTTTGAATTGTGAAAGGCAGTGGTCAATGATGGTAGATTAAGGGACACACATCTTAACTTTTTTGTCCCTCAAAATTAAATCTTTAGAATCAGTGGAAAATTTAATTTAATTTAATGCTCGCTTGCATACTGATATATTGCAGTAAGCAGTCACATTAGACATTAAAAGTTATGGCTGTTAAAGGACTCTCCTTAACATTCATGTAGTGAAGCCCCGATTCTATCTCTTTCATCAGAGATCTGCTCCACTCCTGTTAATACTGGATGATGGGAATAAAATTTTATAATCTTCAAAAGTGAAACAAAAAGTCAATTTTTCTCTCCCATTCATTCAGTAACATTGAACTAACCCTGAACTGAATTTAGATGACCTGAGGTAAAAGGCATCTCTATTTGCTGTGAGCATGATTGTTTCTGTTCTTACTGATATGAAGTTGGTTTACACTATAGATAGTAGTAAGAAGTAGTATATGAAATATATAAGGCCACAATATAATCACAGTCACGGAAAGAATGAAAAGAGCTAGAGAATACAGAGTCCAGGAGGTTTTGACTTTAGTGACTCTTTGGTTTCTGTCTGGATTTCAGATGGTAAGGCCATTTTTGCCTTCAGGTGAGCAATTATTTACTCCAGGGGGTGTCTCCACCTGGGTCAGACCCTGCTGTGTGCACAAAGAGAATCCCTGTAGAGATTTTTCCTTTGAAAAGTTTCCATCTACTTTTTAAATGGGGAAAAGCAACAACAGCAACTGAAATGAAACAAAACAAAAACTCCTACTGCTATCCTGAGAGAATTTTCAATAGAAAAGATGTTTCTTAGATAATAATAAAAATGTGTCCCTTGGGGGGAAAATTAAAAAGTAATACTTGTCCAATGAGGGTTCTAGTTGTTTTTATATATCACAAGTAAAGTCTTTAAAAATATTCTTAAACGTATAAAAAATAAATGAAATAAATATGCTATAGTACATTCATGGAGGCTGAAGATAATCTAACTTAACAAATAGTTCCATAAATTAAATAGGATATCAAAATCTAAATTGTTCATTATGAACTGTTCATAGAATGCATACAATTACTACACAACGTTTCTCATAAAAAGCATATTTAAATTTTATTAAATTTACATTTTTGATATATTAATTTTTAAATATACCTCATGCAGTATTAAGTGATATTATTCTCGATTAGTGCAGTATAAAGTTATTATCATGAACACATAAAATACCATTGAATAGGTTTCTCTTTTTTTGAAACTCCATACTCCCTGTTGACTGAATGCCTGCTATTAGAAAATCAAATGAACCCTGGAGTAACATTCTTCTTTTTGTCCTAATGCAGAACACATCATCTTTATAGTATTGGTTCATTTTCGAATGTATTTTGGGATGTCCTAAGAGTTAGACAGTGGGTATTAGTAAGGCTTAAGCTACTTATAAGCAAAAAAAAAATGCTAATTTTGGTTCTTGGGACTTTTCCTGTGCTAATGGATTGACATTCAATGTTGTAATGATGAGAAGTGCTGTAGGCAGTTAGAAGATCTAGGCTCTGAGAAATGTCCTCAGGTAACTCAAGGAAACACTTTTAGGGGAGATTGTTAGATCCTTGACATTTCCTCTGTCTTGCTGCTTTCTTGCTCACAAGGTGAATTCTTTCCACCACTGATGACCAGTGACCTATCCAAAGTAATGGAAATAATTGATATTGAACAGAGACTTCACAGTTATAACATAAAATTAATTTTTCTCTTAATAAATTTATTATTCTAGGCACTTTTATCATGTTGTCACAAAACTGAGTAACACACATTTTGTTGGTGGTCTTTGGGTATTCAGGTATTCCAAACTTGTGACATGCAAGCCATCAACACCGGTAGCTGCTGAATAGAACAATTACCATATTTGTTCTAGTATGATAATAATTCAGGAGTTACAAATTAAAATTAAGACCTAATAAATTAAGGAATGTCAGATTATTAATGGAACTCTTCTGGTTAGCCCTCTCTCCACATTCTCTGGAGAATTCCTCTAAATTTCTCCAGAGTCTTTTCCTCTTCTCACTAGCTACCCTGCAAAGTCCTCTAAGAACTTTATGGCTAATCATGGTAAGTCAGTCGCTGATCCCATCTTATATTCACAGTTACTTTATTGGAACAGTAGACTGGCTGTATGGTCAGTTCTGCAACTACCACCTGCTTGTGGGCACAGACTCACGGGAAAGAACGTGCTCCTGCCACACAGAATCAGGTAATAAGAAAAGACTGTTGTCTTCCTCTCCAAGTTCACAGGGTTCGTATAATTCATCTCATGTGGAAGTATACACTAGTGTGGTCTATGTTCATGTTAAAGATGTATTTTACACAAAACTTTTTACATGGGCTGCGTTGTGTCCTCTATTTCTTACTCAGCTGCATGCCAAGATTAAAGCAGAGACTTATGAGAACCATGTTTTTGTAGATGTTTAAGTAAGTTTGAACTCAAACTCGTGGCACTCACCTATATGTTTCAGTATTGTCTGACTGGTGTCTAGTAGTTTTGATTCTTTCTCTCATTCTTTCTCCCATATCCTTCACTTACTATCAAATGTTCTTTTACAAATAAAACCCCTATACATACATATTTTACAGCAAAGTTAACATTTGTTGTCTTCTCTGTCATATTTTCCTGCAATCAATCTGAATTCTGGTAAAACAAAAAATGCCACCTAAATCTTTCACTATATTATTGTACATACTTCAGACATGTACATAAGATGAAGTAAATCACTGCTAGACAGATATTATTAAAGCACTCTATATTTTAATATATTTTTATTCCCAAAATAGATAACAGCATACTCATTTTCATTAAATGTGAATGAAATTCCATAAAGACAGACTTAAATAGAGATAACCAACCAAAGTTGTGAGATATATTTCATTTTTTTTCCTATTATGAAAAAAGCAAAAAAAAAAATCACAGCACCCTTAAAATGAGTATAGAATAATAGAACTATAAATCTTACAACTAAATATTATACATTGTACCTTCCTATGATGTTGCTTTAAAAATATCAGTGGAAGCAGTTTCAGAGTTTTATATCTATGCTCTCTGTTTTAACTAGTCAAAGGTCAATTATTATTATTTTTTGTTGTTGTGAGCCTACCCTTTAACAGATGAGCCATCTCTCCAGCCCATCAAAAGTCAATTATTATCAGTCATCAAGTTGTTAAAAATAATGATAGCTTGTATACGTATATATTAGTTATGCATCACTTCAACCATGCATCTTACATTTACAACAAAAGAAACAAGCCCTAGAAAATATATGCAGTTTTTTTGTGAAAAGTAAGATATGAGTTTGTACCTCCACCAACAATGTATGAGTGTTACCAATAATCCACATCCTTGCTTTCATGCGGTGTTACTTGCTGGGCAATGGTGGCACAAATGTTGTGGGAATAACCAATCAATAACTTATTGAAGTAAGACTCACTCATTCCACAAAATGTAACATGTACCTGGCAATGCTTTGTGACAGAGAACATTAGACTAGATAGTCCAGGGACCTAGAATAAAACAAAAAAATCCTTGTATATAAGGGGGTGTATAATGATAAAATGACTCTTAATGATATCCTTCTATACTCATAAATCAATGGTTTTTCAGTCATTAGATAAGCTCACTCTTGAAGCATATGAAAACAAGTATAGATACCTGTAGCCAGATATTTTGCAGAAAATGGAATACCTTGGAACAGTTTCCTCAGATTTCAGGGACCCCATCAGAAGATGATGTAGAAAAACTGTTAGAACAAAGGGGATGAAATACACCAAGAAAGTAAAGAGGTTTAAATCAACGAGACCAAAATTCATGTGAACTCACAGAGACTAAAGCAGCATTCACAGAGCCTGCACAGGTCTTAATCGTGTACTCTATATATGATGTCTTACAGTAATGGTTTTATGGGATTCCTGAGTGTGCAAATGAGTAGATATGTTTCTTCTGCTTTCTCATGATTGTTTTCTTTCTGTTTGACCTGTCCATCTTTAAATTGGTACTTTTTGTTTTATCATATTATCTTTTAAAAAATGAATGAATTAATGAAAACCTTGCTATCGGGAAATAAAACTGACAATTTATCTATCATTTATACATGCTGAGATAATGAATGTTTTCTCCACTGGAGTAATACTGGGTAAACCAATCAATCCAGGGCAAGTTTGATTTTTCAGAAGCATTTGACAAACATGAAAAAGACTTCAAAGTGTTTGGGGTGTGTGTGTGTGTGTGTGTATGTGTGTGTCTGTGTTTGCCTTCTTTGGTTATAGTTTAATCCTGTTTTCCTTTTTGGGTGTGTTTACATTTTGTTTTCTTGGTTTAATTTGGAGCTTGTATTTTATTTTTGAGAAAGAGCTTAAAGTAGATTGGGGAGGGAGGGAAGTGTGTGTGGAAGGATTCTTGGGAGGGGAGGACTATGGTTAAAATATATTTAAATTATCAAAAAATGAAATTTATACAAATACAAGAAATGTTTTGGCATAAAACAGAAAAGAATAGTAAAACACTCCCAAGTTTTCACAGCACTACATGATTTCAATCATGAGACATGATTTACATGATCTAAAGTACCACATTTTGTTATAGTATTCTTAGAAGAAGGGCAAATGGTTCTTTGTTGCATTTTCAAAACAAATTTCCTTATTATTTGATTGCTGCAAGCATCAATGCTCTGATGCATGCATAGAGCAAAACTTTCCATTAATATCCCATAACTTTTCAAGCATCCTTTCACAGTATGAAAATGAAATTACATTTGGCCTTTTCTGCTGACCAATTTACTAAACATGAGGAATGATAGTTGGACAAGACAGCAGTTTTGTCACAAATCTAGTGTGGTTTGTTATCATTATGTCATGGGATATCAGAAAGCACAGAGATCTAAGGATAATAAAGCCTGCCTGTTACCAAACTGCATTGGTTGATTCTCCAGAATGACCCAGTTTCCAAACTTACCAGTTAGCATTTTGTTTAAAGGTCCAAAACCGATTTAATATGACCTAATATGATTTTTTGCTAGAAAGATAAATTGTGATACTTTAGCTTTGTCTATAGATACATCAATTAACATGTGTATTTTATTGGCTCTGATGCCCATGTTCAAAGAAAACATCACCATGTGGAACTTTCAAACGGACTAGAAAGCCTGTGGAGGCATTGTTGATTGCCAAAGTGCTGTAGCATTTTATCCTTGTATCTGGAGCATTTCTTTTAATGTTCGGATTCCCTACATGCAGAGATGTGTAATTATTTTTAATTTTCTGTAATTTGTTAGTTTTCAAAATGATTAAACAGTGTCAGGGTTTTTTCTCAATTTATGTATTTTTAAATCATTATTATTTTTTAATGACAAAGGCAACTATAAAAGGAAATTAAACAATGTGAAATAATTCACAACAGACAATTGTTTGTGTTCTTTTCTATTTGTTTGGAGAGAGTATCTCAGAATTTAACATGGAAAGAGTTAGAAATTGTAGGCTCCTCCTCTTGAAACTTCTTGAATGCTGGAATTACATAATATATTATCATGTCAAGTAACTTTTACTGAATGAATAGTTCAATACATGTGAGGTCCTAGCCTTCATGCCAGGTTATCTGGAGACAAGAAGGCTAAAGATAATGTAAAGAGGAACCATATGCATCTGGGACATATTTTATTTACTGGAACATGCCTGACAGGCATGCTGACACTAGCCAGCTCAGAGAAATATTCTTGCATACACACCTGGCACACGGGTGGGCTTAGATACAAAGACAGAGTGGTACATAGACCTCACACAGAAAGATGCACAAGGATAGGTGGGTAATTAAGGAAGATAACAATGACAAGAACATTTGCCTCTCACTTCAAATACACATTTATATAAAATATTTCACACAAGTATTGCTTTCCAGAAGAAAGTTTAAAGAGATTATGCTATGTCACTTAATGTTAGCTGACAAGTATTTCCCTGGAAATCCAGTTAGCCATATCTGGCCCTTTCTGGGTATACATACTGGCATTGTGCTGACGAAATTTTAGTTGGTCCTTAATAGCTTTATGCTTCTTTCAAAACTATTTTACCCTTGGTATGTGTGTATGTTTCTTGAAATCTAATGTGGTATTTGAAATAGGAAATAATTTCATTAATGTTATTAAATGCATTCTTCAAATAGCAGCAGTTTCTCCCTCTCTGAGCAAACGGAGAAGCTATTGTGAGCACATCTAATAGCTACAAATTGTCGCAGGTGGCAGTGTAATTTTCCTAGAAATTCTGTCTGTTGGAAAATTACAAAAGAGTGGCTTCCATATGTTTTCCACAAAATGATATGATGAATTAACATATGAGATTTATTTTCCTGATAATAAATAGGCTAAATGGTACAACAAATAATTCTGTTGTCAGTAAATGAGAATGGATAAATTTTCAAAGAGGAGAAAAAAAGTTAAATTCCAATACATTTTATTCCATGTCAAGATTACCAAATGAGCAGACAAAGCATTTGTTAACATTGTATCAAAGAATGTTGAATTGATAAACCCAATAATTTTAAATTATTTTTATTATTATTATTATTATTTTCTTATTTTACATATCAATCACAGTTCTCTTTCCCTCCTCCCATGACCCCAACCACTCTCCCATTCCATTCCCCACCCCCACTCCACAGGGAGCGTGGTGCCCAAGAATACACTATGGTCACCAGAGATTGAAATTCAAGAAACTGAGAGATGTCAGCAATGCATATAAGGGATTTTATGAATTGAATAATATGACACCTTCCATTAACCACACTGTAACACTTACTTGAAATTTGCTAAGGTTCTCCTTAAGAGTTGATGAGCATAGAAACTAACAGAGAGCCATGCAGAAGAGGCAGGAAGTGAATAAGAAACAGATGGGACAGAAAACAGGAAGGAACAATGCCTACTAAGCACAACAGAATTAGTTCACATATAAACTCACAGAAACTGAGGCAGCATGCACAGGCCCTGTGTGAATCTTGAATCACTTTTTATTCTTCTCTGATTTTAATTGATAAAGCCCTCTCCTCAAGTGCTATGACAGAAACTTGGAGACTGCCTTTGATGTGAAGTAGAGATTGCTCACTCGGGGATAGCCACAGAATTACAAAAAGCCTGATATATGACTGACCTTCTGTGTCTATCTCCTTACTTCAAGTCATCTGCTTGCCTCTGCACATCAAGTCAAAGATAAGAGTGACATAGGCATTTTTCTAGAAGTTGTTAATGTTGTTGTTTATTTCTACTAGATTTCCACATCCTTAATAAATGCCTAGAAATCTCTAGTTGCCTTTCTACCTCCAGTCATCTTAGAGTACAGAATAGTCCCTCCCACAACACTTCTGAAAAATGAAGGCAATTTTCTATTGTGATGAGTCTGTACCCTGAAGCATGAGGAACCATCTCCTGAGAATAAGCCTGTCATCTAAAGCAAGAAGGGTTTCTTTCTTCCTTTCTTCCTTCCTATCTTTCGTTCTTTCCTTCTTTCTTATGTAGACTGTGTTTTCTTATTTATTTATTTATTTATTTATTTTACATATCAATCTCAGTTCCCTCTTCCTCCCTCCCTCCTTCCCTTGCTCCCTCCCTTCCTCTCTTCATCCCTCCCATACCCCCCCCCCAGACCAACCACCCATCCCATTTCCTCACACACATTCCACAGGGAGGGTAATGCTTTCCAGGAGGGATAAACAAAATCTGTCTCAGCCTCCTTAAAAGAACAACACATCATGTCCTCATCAGGGCTGCTTTCTGTGCATATTGCATGATCTCAGTACCCCAATTCCTCTTCTATTTAACGGAGGAGTTCCTGTCAGTAACCTGAACATGAACTTGAGTTACTATAACATTTTATTTGCCCTTGTTCAAAACACACATTAATAAATCTCCTTATTTTTTCTCTAATGGGTTGAATGACTAAGTTGTGCCTATTGCCACTGTTAGAGCTGTATTGTTTTGTGCTAAAACTATAGTTATGAGACTAATTGATGTCATTAAATGATATTAATCATTTGACTGTTGCTGAAATGAAATATTCAAAACACTAGTTTTCATTTTAAGATATCTTGAATTTAGATTTGTGTTTACTGAAATGTACTGTGGGTAATAAAACAACTTTGCGATGAATAAATATCACATTTCTAAATGTTATTCCCTATGCTGAGATCCACATAAGTCATACACAACAAAAATATTTAAAAAATTGATAAATAAAAAATTAATATATAATGATGCCAGTAATTATCATTTAAAATATTAATAAGTTATAAAGTAAAAATATTATGTATGCATTTGGATCATTCCTAACTATGAATCTATTGAAATTTTGTAAAATGAAAAAAATATCCATATTTGAATATGTATGTATGTGGTGTATTTGTGTTTATTTATTCAAGGATTTCTCTGATGGGAGATGTTATTCTGTATATATGTTTCTCATATACTGGTTAATTAATAAAGCCTGTGGCCAATAGGAAACAAGATAGGTGGGGCTAGGAGACCAGGAGGAGGAAAGAGGAAGTGGTAAGGAGGAGTCAAGATGTGAACCTGGGAGAATGAAGACTCCAGCCGCGGCTCCCAGATAAGATGACCACGTGGAAATACTTAGATAAGTAGAAAGGGTTAATAATTAAGACAGAGCTAGCCCATTAACAATGATAGTCATTGACCAACAGGATTGTATCAAATACAGAGTCTCTGAGTGTTATTTGGGGCTGGTGCGGCTGAGAGCCCAGACTGGCGGCAGGCAGGATGGTGGGCCGGCAGGAAAAACCTGCCCGTAACATAATACTTGAGTTTTTGTTAAAGGACACTGTACTACTGAAAAGGTGTCATATCATTGAAAAGATATTAGCATGATTTTCAGAGCTGATTACACTGTATTGTGTCTTTTTAAAACTCACATCTATTCACTGAGCTCAACTAATGTTTTAAAGAAAATATATCTTTGTAAAACAAATTACATTTAAATTGTCTTGTGCAGTTTTGCCATAAGACATTATAAATTGTGAAACCTATCACTGCTTGCTATGAAGATACTGAAAGTCTGATAAATATATCTGCTTGAATGAGATAAGAAAAGTAGGAAATGAAAGTTCTCCTTAGGGTCCTCCAATGTTTCAGGATCATATTTCAGGTGAGACTGATCTAATCACAGAAACTAAACCCAAATGTTCAAGTAGTAATAAATAAAAAATGACCATGACAAAGGACATCAAGCTAGGATATTTTCACTACAGCTAGCTATTCTCCAGGTGTGACACCTTAGCACAATCCTCAGGATTTCCTTTCATATTGAAAAAGAATACATGAAATATGCTCCATCTGTTGGTTCAGAAACATAAATGCACAAAACAAATAAAATCTTTTCTATGCTCTATCTGAACTTAAAGTGGGATACGATCTTTTCACCAATGAAGAT
Source organism: Cricetiscus sungorus (assembly GCA_030556225.1). Taxonomy (NCBI): domain Eukaryota; kingdom Metazoa; phylum Chordata; class Mammalia; order Rodentia; family Cricetidae; genus Cricetiscus; species Cricetiscus sungorus. Next base: position 50,327,166 of record JANBXA010000741.1, read on the forward strand.
CAGATGCTTTTATTATTTCCAGTACATACAAGCAACCTCAGTAAAAATGCATTTTCACATACAAAAGCCACATGCACTTCTGGATCCCAAACTGCAGTTTTGTTTACAATAATTTGATTACAATTTATCTCAAGCCACAAGAGGATAGACTGAACTAATTTTGAGAATGATACTGGATGACCATTCCTGTAAAATACAATGAACCCAAGACCCACTCACCATGACAATAGCTTTTATTTAGTCACTGGCTATACAACTAATAGAACCTTTGTCACCTATGCTAAATCATAAACCATATAACAAATATAAAGACAGGCAATATTCTGTATTCTCTTCATCTGAACTGTTACCATAATACAGCACTGTGAAAAATTTTTTGACACATTGAAAAGTCATAACATTCTAATGTTTTCAGGATTTTACCCAACTATACATTCATAATGTGTTAACCATGCTTTTATTTATAATTTTGGGTTCCAGTAGTGTATTTCTTTTTAGCTTATTACAACACACGTACAAATATTATAAAATGATTTTTCTTTTTCATTTCTTTTATTATGTGCAATACATGCCAAACACAGGCTCCCTTCACACCTCCCACTACCCCTGGACCCATCCCTACTTTTTTCCCATATCCATGGCTCCTCTGCTTCCTTTCAAAAAAAAAAAATCAGATCTTCGAGGAATATCAACCACATATGGCCTGCAATAAGACAAGGCACGAAACCTCATATCAAAGACAATCCACTACAACAAATAAATGATTCCAAGATAAGGTGAAGGACTCAGAGACAACCAACACTCACTATTAGAAATCCCACAAAAGCTGGAAGCTAAAAAGCATTGCATGTATGCAGACAACTGGTTGCAGATCCTTGTAGACTCGAGCTTGTCGGTTTCATCTCTATAAAACCCTATGAACTTTGCTTAGTTGACTCTGCGGTCAGTTCTCCTTGTGTCCTCAAATCCTGTGGCTCCTACAATCTGTCCTCCCCTCTACAGGTAGAGTTCTCTGAGCTCTGGCTCATGTCTGCCTATGGTTCTCTGCTTCTGTTCCCATCAGCTTCTGGAGGATATATCTCTGTGGTAGTTGGAATAGAAAATCTTCTATGAGTATAGCAGAGTATCTTTAGAAATAATTTCATTGATTATTTTTTTGGTCAGCTGTGTTTCTTTCTTACCTAGGTTGCTGAGCCAATCAGCTTCCAGTTCCCAAAAATCCAGGCAGTATTTGGCATGGGTCCACTCTCCTGGCTTGGCCCTCAAATTAGGTCAGTTGTTGATTCGTTATTTTATTTCTAAGCTCTTTTAGTAGAACAGCTTAATTTTCTTTAATGTGAGGTTCCTGGGATGTCTAGTCTTAGTTTCTGATCTATCTAGTCTGCAGAATATCTTCCTTTACTCAAAGGTGTTACCACAAAGGGATAAAAGATGTATGCATCAGCGAGGTTAACATCTCTTTGTTGAATGACTTGTATAGGTGTTGTCTCCACTCACCCTCCCCTCCACCCCAAAAAAACAGCCTTGCCAACTGTTTGTAGAAACAATCTATAGTTTTGGCAACATGCTGAGTTGTTTGGGAATTTCAATGGTGTCCCTTTGGCCCACACACCAGATAAATTTAACCACAGTAAAGAAAGCCTCAATTTGTAACAAGAGGAGGCCAGCTGAGTCTCTTTCTCCTCCCATTATTTGGCAAATCTATTTGGATCTCTGTCCTATGTGTGTATATATTAGGAAACATCCATTTTACTAGGTTTCCCCAGCACACATCAAATGGTCGTTAATATTAGCTGCCCCTCCCAGCATTTCCTCTCTCCTAAAATTCTTCCCTCCTCCTACCCATCTCATCAACCATCACCACCATCTTTCTATAACTATGCATTTCCCCCTTTTTTAGGGATATCTATCTCTCCTAGATGCTTATTATATGTATAATATCTGTGGTTCTACACACTACACTTCACTTATAGATATCATCCATATCTACATGAATACATGCCATATTTTTCTTTCTGGGTATGTGTTGTATCAATCAAGATTTTTTTTCTAGTTTTAACTATTTATTACAAATTTCATTTGTTTATTTATTTTGGTGAGCTAATGGGTTTAATTGGGGTTATTACAGGAATGTGTGGGAGGAATTACTTATAGGAACAGTAATGAATCATATCTGCATCACCAAAAGCTCACCCTAGCATGGCAAAAGCTCATGGATAAGCTCACTGCAGTTCCTTTGGGCAGTTTAGCAGGGTAGAGAGACTGATGAAGCTCAAGTTTCTGAGCCACTTTCAGACAGCTCAGCTTGTCTGAGAGTGTTCTAGGTAACTTGGCTCATGTCAGGTAGTTTGGCTGTTCTGAGAGTTTTTTCTCTATAGTCCTTGTTGCTTCTATATGTTTGGAAAGGGAAGGACCTACCCAGTGAACCTGGTCAATTTTAGGGACCTGAAGCTTTGAATTGTTTACTTTCCTATCTTAGCCATCTTCCCTTTAGGAGGGTGATGAGAGATGTCATTCTGTAAATATGTTTCTCTTACTGGTTAATGAATAAAGCACTATTGGCCAATAAGAAAGCAAGATAGGTGGGGCTAGGAGAAAAGAGGAAGTAGTAGGGAGGAGATCCAAGATGGTGGGTGGAGAGAAGAATGCCAGCCTCTCTCTCCAGTAAGATAAGACCACATAAAAATACTTACATTAATAGAAATAGGTTAATATTTAAGACAGAGGTAACCAATAAGAAACTAGTAACCGGCCAACAGAATAATATCAAATACAGAGTCTCTGTGGGTTATTTGGGGCTGGAGTGGCGGTGGGACCAGACCAAGTGGCAGGAAAAACTTTACTCATGATAGGAGGGAATGTTTGACCTCCTGCTAGAACATCCTGTGTTGTAAAGCTTGTCTCCAACGTGAAGGTTTAGCATGAAGGAAACTGTTGCACAACACTTAAAGGATGGTTGATTTTCTTGGGCTGGTTGCTGTAACACACCTGCTTCGACCAGCAAGGAAGACACAACTCCAGGAAGATCTTCTTCATGCAGTTTTAATCAGGAACCTTGAACAAGCTTCTTCTGCCCCCGGGGAAATGCCCGCACAGGCTTAAATCCCCTTGCACTGACCAACCCCAGTGAGCCACGTGGACCCTGCAGATAGGCTACTCTAACACAGAAGAAAACAGGCTGAACAGGCTTAACCAAATAGGGACTTGTTTATGCCAGAGAGAGATGACCAATGGGAAGGTGGAAGGCACGCGCCATCTTTAAGGCGTAGTACTTTGCAGCTCTCTACAGGTTGCTGTTCTTTGTGGGCCAGTGTACTTTCCTGATACAGGAACTGACTGTTGTCCCTTTGTATAAGAATCTCAGTGCTACTCTGCCCTGCGTCAGTTTCCACTGTTGCATTATGGCTCTGTCACCACCTCTTTATTGTCTGCCATGGGAGTCTGATGAGCTACTCTATAGGCTGGTGATAATAGTCAGCTTAAGTAAGAGGTTGTATTGGTCTCATCTGGTATGACAGGTGATTTTCTAACAAAAGAAAAAAAAGAAAGAAAGACAAAAATGAGGTAATATTCAGATGGGACCTATGGGCTGTTGGGTCACCTAAGCAAGCCACGTCTTGGATGATGAGACACTCTAATCATACTCCATAAGGCTTTTGTGCTGACTCAGGCAAGTTCTTCATGGAACTAAGGGGGCTACACCTGGTGTGCAGAATACTGGGTGCCTTTTTGTTTCTTTATTTATGCAGATATGATACTATTCAAAGTTTGTCTGTGGCTGGGCTCAGAACTAGAGTTTCAAGGTACTGTGCATGGGGATATGTAAGTGCCTGACCCTGCCAGCAAGGAAGACACAACTCCGGGCAGATCTTCTTCATAAGTTTTAATCAGGATCCTTGAAATATGTTTCCTCTGACCCGCGAGAGAGACCCGGGGGACCCCTGCACAGGTTTACATGTCCTTGAACTAACCAACCCCAGTGAGCCACGTGGACCCTGCAGATAGGCTACTCTAACACGAAGCAGACAGGCTGAACAGACATAACCAAATAAGGGCTTGTTTACGCCAGAGAGCCTTCACCTATGGGAAGGTGTAAGGCAGAAGCCAGTGCCACTTTAAGGCTTGGCACTTCGTGGCTCTCTACATGGATAGGCAGGGGAGATATGAGCCTTGTTTAAAGAATCCTTCCTCCATTTCTATTGAAGCCATGTGATTTGCTTTGTCCAGATAAGTGAAAATGGTTGCACATAAATACCCAAAGAGGAGGTAGCTTAATTGAAGATGGTTCAGGCATCATTATATTTGAAAACATATCATCACTTATCTTTTCAAGTAAGATATCAGTCCAAGAGCTCAGTATTTATGAATGCACAGGTCAGTATGAAAAATGAGGCCACCAGTCTGTAGTTTACATACCTGAAATTAAGAGTTTAGAAGTAAATACTTTTTGTGAGAAATTCAAAGTTGTGAATAACTCTCTATTTTTTTTGTACTACTTTGAATCCTTAAGAATTTTCCACAGAGAAAAATCAATTTATTTTGTCTGGACAATTTCTTAGAAATAGTAAACTGATATTGGTAATAGGTCACATTTCCACACATATTAGATCTTTTTGCTGTACTCATCATTATCCATTTATTATCTTTAAAGTGAGTCATGAAGAAATGGTGTTTATCCTCAAATAAAGCAGCTATGTGTTTAGGACAACATGTGTATTTAAGTGCAGCTAGGTCTAGTACCTCAGTTGTGGCAGTGTCCTTTTATATTTTTTTATTTAGATACAATCTTATATTATATAGCAATCCCAGGTCCCTCTTCTTCTCATCCCCCCATGGCCCCTCTGGTGCCCACCCCATCTTACTCCCCAAGAAAGGTAAGGTATTTCATAGGGGACTGTCGAATTCTATCACATTATTTGGAGAAGGGCCTAGGCCCTCCTTTGTGTATCTGGGCTAAAAGAGTATTCCTTCCATAGGGAATGTGCTCCCATTTGTGCACTATGGAAATATACTGGACACACTGTTAGAGGTCCCATAACCTGCCAAGGGCTACTAACTGGCACCCATATTGATAGGTCTTGGTTTGGTCCAGTACTGGTTCCTCAGCTTTACAAATGGGGTCCATCTGTGTGCTCTCAGTTTCTTTGGATTTCTCAAAAATGGTCTTGACCCTTTTGCTCATCTCTCCTCCCTCTCTACAACTGAATTCCAGGAATATGGCTCTTTGTTTAGGTGTAGGTGCCTGCTTCTGCTTCCATCAACTGCTGGATGAAGGCTCTAGGATGGCATTTAAAGTAGTCATCAGTCTCATAATACCAGAAGGACATCTAAGGCAGCCTATCCTCTACTGACTAGATTCTTAGTTGGGGTCATCCTTGTGGATCTCTGAACATCTCCCTAGTGCCAGATTTCTCTTTAAACCAATAATGGCTCCCTCTATTAAGGTATCTCTTTTCTTTCACTCATCTATTCCTTCCCTGGCTCAGTCTTCCTGATCATTCATGTTCTCCTTCCCAATCCTCTTCTCCCCTTCTCTTTTTCCTAACTCCTTCTCTCTCCCCTACTGCTCCCAATTTGCTCAGGTGTTCTTGTGTCTGTCCCCTTCTCTGGGGGATCATGTATGTCTCTCTTAGGGTCCTTCTTTTACCTAGTTTCTCTGGTAGTGTAGATTATAGGCTGGTAGCCTTTTGTTTTTGGCTAATATCCACGTATGAGTACATACCATGCTTATCTCTCTGTGATGGAGTTACCTCACTCAGGATGGTTTCTTATAGTTCCATCCATTTGCCTGCAGATTTCAAGATTCCATTTTTTGTTTTTTATTTTTTTGTTTTTGTTTTTCAGCTAAGTAATACTCCATTTTGTAAATATACCACATTTTTTCAATCTATTCTTCAGTTAAGGAGCATCTAGGTTGCTTCCAGATTCTAGCTATTACAAACAACTCTGCTATGAATATAATTGGGCATATGCTCTTGTAAAAAATGAGCATCTTTGGGTACATGACCAAAAGTGGAATTGCTGGATCTTGAGGTAGACTGATTCCCATTTTCCTGAGAAATGACTATACTGACTGATCAATTCATGTTACATTTAAACAAAGAAAACACAATAGTTTTAAGGTTATTGAGAATAATGGACTATTTCTGAATCACTGAGTACAGTGAGCATTTGACTCCTAAACATGGAGGTGCTGGCCAAATGAGAATTAAAATATTTTTTAAGATCTGACCCTTAAATATTACATTCATGGGCATCACTTAGAGTAACAGATACACACATGAGTATAGAAATGGGAAAACTGCTCCTTAGAGTATTATACAACACACCAATTATAAGTTTTTTATATGTTCATCAGGACTGATTTTCATTCCAATACAGGTATGACTCTTATTTAGAAGATCAGTATTGTACATTGCATACAATGTATTTGTTCTTAAATTCTTGACAATGATGTTTTTAACTTCCTGTTACCACACATGAAATCTAGGTAATCCAAACTATGAGCTGAGACAACGGAAATAAGTAAGGTTGTATCTTACAAATGTATCTTTGAAGTAAAACAAATGAATCATGTATAAAATTAATTTAGAATAAAATCTAAGTAAATGACACCTGAAATCATATTAGACTAATTGCATTTGAGAATAATTATTTTGAAAATTCCTAAAATGAAGGTTATATGACTACACATGCAATGATTGGAGAAATCCTATTGGTAGGTCCAGCAACCTGGCTTGAAGTGATTGAATATGATAAAAGTGGATGAAAAGCACAATAACTATTACATTATTATATTGGAAAAAAAGGATTTTGCAACTGTAGGAAAGACCCCTAAGGAATAGATTTTAAGCTAATATAAATAAAATAATCTTGTTAGTCTGGACATAATCTAATTAGTCCTTTGAAAAGGTTATGAAAATAATAATTTCTTCCTTAGCCAATATTGGTAAAGAAGCAAATTTCCATAACCTGCAAAATGAATTCTATAATAAATATATGACATGTAACTTAGAAATGGACCTAATATCTTAGATAAGTACTCAAGCCTATGTCACAGGACTCAGGTTTGTCCAGCCAATGCTCTTCAACTGTAGAATCCATGTGAATATTTAAAATGTAGATATGACTAATATTATTTGCATAACAATTAATATATTCCTATTCTTCTTTTAAAAATACACTACCTCTTATTTTACAATGGTAAGTTAACATTTCAAGTCACATGTTCTTTGTTTTACTTCTGAGTATGTGTATTTTAATATGTGATACAATATGTAATTATGCATATTTAGGGTTCATGTATTTGTATTTACATGACCATTAATAATTAAGCATTATCAATTAATGCTTAATTTTCTTATATATTCACAGTATTACAAAAAGATGAGAATTTAATCACTAACCACCAATAGTCCGCCATTCTAATTTAAATGTCAGTTGCCCAAATGATAACATTGAGAACGTATGGTCCTTCTTTGACATCACATGGAATCATAGTTATCGTTTAGTTGTTGTTTCATTGGCCTCAACCAATTCAAAAAAGTTTCTTTCATAGTCATTATTTCTATTTCTCAACACTGTTGATAAAAAAGAAACCAACTCAAAAAAAAAAAGAAACCTCAGGATAATTATTTTGTCTGGTATTTCTAAATAGTGTCAGGCATTTCTTAATGAGTAGGACAGATTGTGTTCTTTGCCAGGCACACTAAACAGTCAACAATTTCCCCAGAGCATCATCTCTGGATAGAGATGTCCTTGTCTTCCAGTATTACTAACAGTTACATCAATTATTCAGTTAGGGAGTTGTCCATAAACATTCTTATCTACAAAGTTTGTTCAAAAAATAATCATTCATGATCACCCATGGAAGTCCTAACTCTCCCTGGAGAAAGGGTAGGGGTTGGATGGGGGTTAGTGGGAGGCATGAAAGGATGGGCAGATGCGGGGGGAGAGGGAACTGAGATTGATATGCAAAATAAGATTGTTTCAATTTAAAAAAATATAAACAAGAAAAAAATAATTTTTCATTTGTAAATTTTCTAGGTAAGAATTAAGTTAGGGAATACCTAACTTGGATTTATAATACTTTTGTTTTAAATCTAAGTTTAACCCCTAAGCTTTAACCTTCATTTAAACATGTTCCCATATAATTAGATGTGCATTTATGTAAAGTTAGGCTTTCATTATAGAAAAGTCTCTACTTCGCTTAATTTCCTTCCTTCCCTTCTACCCTCATTCCTTCCATCCATTGTTTTCTGCCTTCCTTCTTTTTCTCTGTATTATTTGCTCTTAAGGGATTTTCCTCTAATTGAAGACTTCTTTATCCAGTGAGTAAAATGATATACTTTAGAATTAATGTTATGAACCACATAAAAACATCTCAAAAATTACTTACTGACATTTTCTCTTTGCATACCATCATCAGGGTTTCTGTGAAGCTAGGTCAAAATATTTTCAAGTGAAAACTAAAGAACCCAGTGATAATCAAAAATAAATAATAAGTTTACTATTTTATGTATATTTCAAAATATCAATAAATAACATTATTTCTGCTTTTAGAGGATATTTTACATAGCAGAATTATATACTGTTCATCTATCCATCAATGCAAAACAGAAAGAAAATAATGAGACATTAGTCATGATAACAATTCCATTCATTTTGTCAGACTTTGACTTGCTGTATAAATAAAGAAATATACACATCATACATAATGTTTATCAATTTCCCCACATTTCTATGAATAATGAAACTTGTAATAGACCCTGCTGGTCAGTGCTGGTTATTTTGCACTTTTTGTGTCAGCTTTTCCTACACTGTGAATGCAGAGAAGTTAAGCATTAGAGCGCCAATGGGGTATTGAATATGTAGTTCCACCAGCAGTCCTATGAAGGTTTGTATTCTATGTTTGTGTCAATCTATGCAAACAAATGAACCGTCAAAACAGATTAGAGGTTGATTAATCAATAAAACTATGTTATTAGCTTTTTAAAACATTGTTATTAATATGTGTATATGAAAGAAAATAAGTTAGTTTCCAAACTCATACACACATATCTTGAAGTCACTAAATTTCCCATTTCTCTTCTGGAACATTGCCTTGACTTCCTTCAGAACATTCCCTTTCCAACTTCATGTAATCCTTTTTCTTTATAGATATCGGAATACAATTAATACAGAACATAGTTATGGAGGTGCTATTATCACTGCGACATGACAACCTATTAAAATCCATGCACAGTAAGTAAGTGACTTTTACTCCCATAGCAGCTACCCACTGCCAATGGTTCCTAAGTTAGGGGAGCTCTCGTGTCCATGCATAATTATTTAACTAGTTCTATCACTAATTGATAGTTAATGTGATTAAACTTATTGATACTGTTCTGCTAATTGGCTATATAGTCAAATGGTCTTTTATATATTTATATCTATAAATGTGTTGTTCTTCCAATCTTGGTCAGAGGTTATTCTTGTAGTGGTTAGTAGTTATTGCAGAGAATCATAACTGTGCAAATTCAAGAATAAGTGGCTAGGAGTTCATGGTAATAGATGGTGCATCTGTATATATCTCCACATACATAAACACTATATATATTACAACCATGGACTCATTATTATTGCCCACTATAGTGATAAATTCTTTTTGCATTCATGCAGACCCAGCTGACATCTCACCACTCACATCTCATTTCATGGATTATTGTATAAAACAGGTGGAATGCAGATGTATTTGAGATGCTATGGTCCTACAGTTAATTTGAATGGAATATCTAATGGACCTTTTCTTTCCTGTCATGGTTGGTTTGAAAATTTCCATGATTCTTGAGGGAAGCTCGCTAAAATGTTCTCTTTACTAGTCGGATTAGGGACAGCCATTTTATTTCAATAGTCCATTTTGAACTGTTTGACTTTGTTTTCTCCGCTTCACTCTGTCTTTCCACACCCTTCTTGGGTTGCAGTACTTTTCACAGCCTTTACTAACAGTCAAATGTCCATTTTTCCAATCTCTTTGTTCTGCTATGCTACATTACCTGAAGACAATGCCTTGTTTTTTAATGTGTGACAAAATCTAGGGCCTGGATATGATCTCATTCTGTAACTCTATTACCATCCCCACTTCAAGTAACACTTTTTATGTACTCTCTTGATTTTTATGTAATCAGAATAAGTACTTATAATTTATATGAAAGACTAAATAATGAATAGTTTTTACATGATAAGATGTGTATTTCTGGATGTGTTATTATTTTTATGTCTTCAAAATTCTGTGTTTTATTCCAAGACATTATCTTGATTTAAGGGGGTGGGAGGGCTTGTGACTAATAAGTGGTCTTTTCAAAGTATCCTTTGCCTTTAATCAGTATTGTACCACTTATGTTTCTGAGTATATAATTGCCTGTGTGCTCCTGAATAGGAGGAAGAGTCAGTTTTCATGAGACAAAGATTTTCTTCCAAAACGTGGAAAATTTTCTTTAAATTCCCCAAATTATAATCATACATGTTTCCTTGCAAACCATAATTAAGTCTCTCTATAATTTGGTACAGATTTAGCTCCCACTTCTGTACAATCATTGCATAGCCAAAATACAATAGCATTTTCTCACGTGACTCTGCAGTGGCTGGTTCCTTCCTCCAAATTAGTATAGAAGGTATGGAACACAGGAAGTTGGATGAATAAGGCAGAAGTAATTCTTTCAAGCGTTTTGAAAGCAATACTTGCACTCTTTACTAGAAACTTCCATAAAAAGATTTTGATCACTGACATCACTTATTAAAAAACTCTTTTTGAATCTGTGGGAGGAAAAATATCAAAATGGATTAATAATATTTATCGATACTTATTATTTCATTTAAGTAGTACATGGAGGTAATCTTTCAAAAATGCATACATTTTCAGAAAAATGATCAAATTGGCTGAAATTTTTATTATAGTACTTTAAGTCTTTCCAACAATTTTTTAAATACATCATGACATTACTTCTCTTCCCTCACTTTGTCCACATCCTTTTCAAACGTTGAGCCATCATTCATTTTCTTCACTCTCTCCATCCCACCAAAAAATCAAAATAAATAAAAACTAAAATAAAAACAAATGAATTAACTAAAACTTTCTTAACCAAAGATCCCTTAGGTTCACGGTAAATGCAATTTGTCATCCTGTTTCAGCACACCAGAAGGTGGCAGGATTGAGGCACAAAAGTACTAACCAGAACAAAGCACTGTGTTTTCGGTGTGCCATTTCTCTTCCTGTGTTGCAGATGAACACTCTAGGTATGACTAAATTGTCATTAGGAGGCAGTCATTACTTCTTTATTCTTTTCTCTTTTTTCCCATGAAATCTGCTCAGAACATTTGGTCTGTATATATATATGTGAATCATCTTTATCCTGACAAATACTCTTTGCTTTTCTAAAATTTAGTCAGGAACCAGAACCTCTTTCTAATCCTGACTATACACTATTTTTTTTGTGTGTGAATTCAAGCAGCAGCAAAGAGCCCTTGCTAAATCAACCTGCAAAGAACTCTACTCCTGTACTCTGAGTTCAAACCCCTGTTGTTTCTCCAAGTTATTTATAGGATTCTGCAAGTGATATACAACCAGTATTGTTTGGCTGCAGTGTGATTCCTGCTGGGTTGAATTAGCTAGAATTTTCTTGAGATCTGACATTTCCCCTTTTGTAATTTACCAATATTTATTTTCCTTTATGACCATCGAGCCTGCAGTCCTTCATAAATCCTATTTGTGTCTGAAGTTTTGTCCAAAATTTTGTATTATAGTGCTTCTCATCTCCTACAACCTTATGCATAAGCTATGATTCACCATGTTTCAACAAATACCTTAGAGTTTTCATTTTCTTTTCTGAAATTACTTTACACATAGGATAGTTTAGAAGAATGATTCTATTTGTGGAGTGAAGAAAAGATTAAATTCAATTATCAATCATCCATTATAAATGCTCACATTTTTTTAAAATGAATAGTACATGTTTTCTAAATTTTTGCAAAAGAAAATCAAATAATGTCATCATGCATGGCTATCTTTTACATAGTTATTTAAAATTAATAATAACCTAAATATGGGTTGGGCCCATCTACATTAAGTACCTATCAAGAAAATGCATCACCTTTGTGTCCAAGAGGTCTGTCTAGTGTAGTATTTTCTCAGTTGATGTTTTCTCTTACAAAATAACTGTAGCTCCTATTAACTTGACATAAAAAGTAGCAAGGACAATAGCTAATCAAACAAAGTTACCTCTCTGAATTGCCTTATTTCTAGATTCTTTTGCAAGGGGACTAAGAAATAAAAACAAAATCATATTCTCTAAGCAACATAGGCCTGAATTAAAAGACAGAAGAATAATACATAGCACTTAAAGAAGATGGTAACAAATTTGTGTGTACAATGGCATTTATGGTTCGCTTTTGAAACCTGGAATCTTATGCTCTGGTATGTATTTTATTTTCTTTTTTCTATTTTTCCTCTACTTAGTTGGTAGAGCTGATGCTTTAACACTTACTCTGTTTGACTTTATAAAAACACCTCATTTAATTGCATAGTGGAGAATTTGGTGGTGCAATTTATAGATTGTCAAACAAAATAAATGCATTTAATAGGACCATTGAGAGTTTGTTATAGTGTTTTATCTGTAGAAATATTAGGTAAGTATTTAGAATAAGAATACATTGTGTAAATGTATGCAGTAAGTGAGCAAAGACTAAGATTAAAATATATGAGAAAACAATTAGGCAGTATATAAGGGATAGAAGTCCACCATAACTAGTTTTATAACACCATATGTGGAGAATTTACTATGATTTGCTTCATGAAAAATTATATTTTCCTCAGATTAATTAAGCCAATACTGATACTAAAATGATTAACCCAGCTACAGAAGAGTGAACTGACACTGAGAGGAGCTGGTAAGATTGCTATGTTCTGTTCTCTTGTCATTTGTTTTAAAATGTATACATCTATTTATTTGGACATATATTTTGTATTCTATTTTATATCAACCCATAACATTAGTGGTACATGTGGCTGAGCCTAACAGTTTGTGGTTGCTAGAACCAGGACACTTTAAATATATATATATATACATATATTATATGTATATATATATATATATATCATTAAAATACCATGTAAAAATATAGTAATTGTTACAATTATTACATTATTAACAGGTCTTTATTATTGAGTGAAACCTATTACTCTAAATTGAGCTTTGGCTTTAGGTATTCTAGCTGACTTTGTTGTTAAAAGACAGACAAATATAAGCAGTTCTTTCATCAACAAATTTTCTATGTCTTCTGCCATCGTGAGAAAAGTAGGATTGCAGGATCCTGACCAACTTTGGAAACAAAACCTTAGAACTTGGTAATTTATCCTAGGCCCTTTCTTTTGTGTTGTCAAGAAAAAATAACTATATTTTTGTGGTGTGTTTGTACAAGCTTTTGAAAGAACATGTTTTTATCTCTGCTAAATGAGGGAAAAGAAATTGTTCCTGAAAGTGTAAGCAATCATCACACAAAAGAATGCTGGTGGCAGTGGCCAGAGGAATCAACAGGAAGGAAATGGGTTGAGGTCACCATTCTCAACTGAGCAGAGGGAATCAAACAAAGGCACGAAGCAGATGACTGCTGAACAATTCACTCATCTGACCATGTAAACCGAGAAAAGAGAAAAGAAGCCTCACATTTTGATCTTGATGTGATCTGAACATGGAAGTGATCTGTGAAAAATAGTTTCAAAATTAGCATAAAATGTGTTTCTAAATAATATAAAAGGATGTGCAATGTTACAAACTCCTTTACATTGTTCAAGATAAATATTCTCATATCACACTCTACTCAAAAGTCACATTTTATAAATAGCTTGTCCATCCTTGCATCCTTGAAAAGCTTAAAGTATTTCAAAAGAATTTTCATTATTGATTTTCCTGTATCAAGAATATAATCGCCAGTAAAAATACATTGAAATAAACTTTTAACTTGAAATCTATTACATGTATTTATTTTGATATCCCTCTCTCTGTGTCTCTGTGTCTCTGCTCTCTCTCTCTCTCTCTCTCTCTCTCTCTCTCTCTCTCTCTCTCTCTTTCTGTCTCTTTTCCTCATGTGTGAGTGTATGCACATTCCATCATATGCATGATGAGATCACAGGGGATCCAAGGATATAATTAATAGAGTTAAGTTTCTCAAGCTTAGTGTCAATTGCCTTTACCTCATGAGTCATTCTTATAGGATTGTTTTCTTTATTTACTTTTATAAGTTAAGTTCTCTTTGAAGTTAATATGAGACCCATTGATATATTCTTCTAAATAACACCGTGTTTTACACAAATATTGTTGGAAATAAAGAGGTAATTACAAGGATTGAATTCAAGAATGAAAAATCATGATAATATCTGTAAAAAGTATAAAGTAATTAGTATCTTTAATCCCTCCCTACTGGATATCAATCATTTGAGAATATGACTCTACTGAAGAGGCCTCCTGGTCAGTGATGGAGCACACCTTTAATCCCAGCACTTGGAAGGCAGAGGTAGTACTGACTGCTGAGTACAGGGATTACAGGCATGCATCAACATTGCCACATGAAACCATGCAATTCTAATTGTATTGCCTATGTCAAATTTACCTCAAGTTAGAGAAAATATAAATAAAATACAACATCATACATTTGTTTCATTGATATTTTCCACAATGTTTAGACCATATCTAAAATTTCACTTTTCATTAAGCAAACTCTTATGCAAAGACTGCTGTATTCTCCTCTTGGGAATTCTATTGCTTTCTATAGTGACCATCAATTGTATAATTTGTCATCGAGCTAATAGGAAATATAGGGATGACTACTGTAACCCTGTAATAAAATTATAGCCCATATTAATAATACTGACAGTACAGATGCTATTCTGTTTATTCAATTTTAGTGAAAAATATTATAAAAGAATGATTATTAATTGGTTTGTTATATGACAATTTCTTAATTTTATGAACTGTATTCTGATTATTGCAGCCCCTACTATCTAATCCAATAGCTACACAATATGCCATACCTTCAGCCCTACTAATCCTAGCCTAACAACTATAAATTTGTTTTCCTTATTATACATTTTTACAGTTATTCTTTATTAATATTACAAACAATCTTGTTTTACATGTCAATCTCAGTTACCTCTTCATCCCCTCTTTCCCTGCCCCCAACAATTCCCTATCTCATTCCCTTTCTGCTCCCCAGAGAGGCTGAGGATTTCCATGGGACATCTTCTGATGGGAGATGTTATTCTGTATATATGTTTCTCATAATGGTTAATAAAGCCCTGTGGCCAATAGGAAACAAGATAGGCGGGGCTAGGAGACCAGGAGGAGGAAAGAGGAAGTAGTAGGGAGGGTCGAGATGTAGCCCCGGGAAGAAGCAGGACGCCTGCTGCGGCTCCCTGATAAGACGACCACGTGGAAATACTTAGATAAGTAGAAATGGGTTAATAATTAAGACAGAGATAGCCCGTAAACAATAATGGTAACTGGCCAACAGGATTGTATCAAATACAGAGTCTCTGAGCCTTATTTGGGGCTGGCGCAGCTATGGGCCCAGACTGGCGGACTGGCTGGCTGCTGGCGGAAACATACAGGCTACAATCTTCAAAGTCCATCACATCATTTTTTGGCAGGGCCTAGGCCCTCTCCCATGTGTCTAGCCTGAGAGAGTACTCCTCTATGTGGAATGGGCTCACAAATTCCATTTGTGCACTAGGAGTTTAGACATATTCATCCCCCTCCTTTCCTACACAAGCTAGCAATTCTGATGAATTTTATTATTTAATGGTTAAATGGAGTAAAGCTACCATCTTTTAGGTATTTCCACAGAAATTGTAAATTCTGACAGTTTACCTTCAGATAAAATGATACAATTAAAGTGTATATAGGACTCTGGAAAACAGAGTTATCATCAGTACATATAGAGCCATTACAGTTTTTGTTGTTTTAAAAATTTTGTTATAATGACATTATGGGCTATGAATGCTGACTTTCTTGCTTGTTAGTGCCATGATTCTGTACTATGACGTTTCATTTGTTTTATTTCTCCATTCCTATCAAAGATTTTTTGTCAGCTCGCCATCCAGTTCATGTTTGTTACTTTCAATTTATGTAGAGCAAATCAGATTGGTCAGAATTTTCTGAAAGGTAGAACCCTACTTGCCACAATATTTACTATATCTAATTATCAGAAGAAATAAATCAATCTTAAAGTGAGGTTATAAGCTGATGAACTAAACAGAATTATGTTAATTAGGCCATACATTTGGATTGAGTTTGGTTTTTATTATTGGACTCCAGAAGTTGAAACGCAAACTTTTCTTGGGGTTTTCTGTGAGGTTGTGTTGCCTAGTATTGTCACTGGATACACCAATGATGTGAGATCTCAATGCAAGAGAAAGAACTGCAAGGAACTGATGAAACCTGGCAACGTCAGGCCTCCCCAGGGAGAACACGGCAATTGATTATCCAATGTTTCACAGTCATCCCAGTAAACATGCACAGAGATAGTGACTCAGTGGGTTGTTAGGACCATACATGTGCATACATGTGTGTGTTACATAAATTCATGTAATAACAATTACTAGAAAATAGCAGCTATGAATTTGAAGGACAACAGGGAAGGGTATTGTCATATACCAATTTGTCTCTCCAAATTCTCACCTCGTGCTCTGTTACCATTGTGCCTCTGTGTCTGTACTCCAAGTAATTGTAAAACCAGAGAAAGACAATGTACAATTAGTTAATCTTCTATGAGGCCTTTGCTCTTACTGAGGGAATCACTCCACACATATGAGGTGCAACCTGACACTCTATCTAGCTTTTTTCTGTTCATTAGAAGATTGTCCAGAGATTTTCTTTTTTGTTTATATTTAAAAAATTCCCTTACTGCATGTTTAAAAGGATGATATGAGTAACACAAAATTCAGTAAATGGCATGAAACATAAAACTACTTACTACAAGGATTATCTGTGCCCATTTAAACATAACTTTAATTTAACACTAAGAAGACCTCAGGTAAACAGGCACAGATAGCCCATAACTGTATGAAAGATATGAGTATACAAGAATGTCCATTGAAACCCAATCCCTGTGGCTAAATGGGGAGCACAAAGAACCTGTGTGATATTCCAAAACATTTAAACTGCAATTTCACAGAAATTGTTGGAATAAGCACCTCAAAGAATCACGTTGTCTCAGGTTTAAGACAGTTATGATACAAGAACAACAAAATGTTTTAATAATTAGTGGAGGCTAACAAATTATGATTGAATTGAATTTTAGATGCCTTACATGAAATTTAGAACACTACAAAGGAGCATACAAGAACTAAAATAGAGACTGTCCAGAGGATATAGACACAGGCAACTAGATGGTGTCCTCAAAATCTATTGAGATTTTTCTCTCCACACCTTCAGAGAGTAGGACTGCTATCTCATTTAAGGAATTGTAATGATTTTGCAAAGACAGTGATTACCTTCAATGGGAAGATTAATGTCTTCATTTCTTACATTTTCCCAATTTTTCTTTGAAGATAATCATCCACAGAGGCCAAATTATGCAGTATGAATTACAATTAAGATGAAATATGATGTGTTGTTTTGATATGTGCTAAAATTAGGAAAGCCTCAAATAGCCTAAGTACAAGGTCTGTTCCCGCTGGTACATGTCGGAGAGATCTCATCACTAAACTACTCTCCTCCAAAAAGGGCCAAGGAAACGTCCTGCTTAGCCTTAGCAGGGAACTTCAGTTTTCTGCAAGCCTGTTCATCATAAATCCAACCCTATGTTCTTTCCCACTACATGGATGGATTGTATTATTACAATGCCCACTTTATACAGCTCTTTGTTATCTACTTGGCCTCCCCCCAAACTATTTATTTAAGTCAGTTTATAAAAGAATGGATTTCTTGAGGACCACCTCCATGTAGGCAAGCATGTTGTGCATGATATTTTCCTTTCCTAGAATATAGCTGTTTAAAAAATAACAACAAACAAAAAGCTGTCAATCTAATCTTTGTAATTTCAGGAGTCATCCCTAGCTTTTTCCATTAACTTGAAAAGAAATTAATTCCTCATGAACATGTTAAAGAGAAAATGATTATAACACGTTTGAATAACACAAATTGAAGTTGAACATTAAACCAAACAAATAGAAAGACATGCTTGTTCATTTATTTTTTTTTAATTGTCAAAGTTAGAATGACCTGATTTCTAGGTTTTATTTAAGCATTCTAATC
Organism: Cricetiscus sungorus; assembly: GCA_030556225.1. Lineage (NCBI taxonomy): Eukaryota > Metazoa > Chordata > Mammalia > Rodentia > Cricetidae > Cricetiscus > Cricetiscus sungorus. The sequence continues at coordinate 50,345,453 of JANBXA010000741.1, forward strand.
TTAGATTCCTGCTTAAGTTATGTGTAAGTTTAGATTTTTATTAATATGTCACAGTGACTAAAAGCTCTAATTTTGAAAACTGTATTCAGTAGTTACTAATTGGAAATGTATGGCAGAAGATAGGTATGGGTGTTGTTTATTTATTTTTTAATGAGTTTTTTATTATTTTTTCTTATTTTACATATTGATCCCAGTTCCCACTCACTCCCTCCCTCCCTGCCATGCTCCCTGACTCCCCTTCTTATCCCCCCCAACTCCACAGGGAGGGTGATGCAGTATAGACTTAACAGTATATTATTCTCAGTTCTGTGTGCTGAAATTCTATGTCAATTTCATGAAAATATACTCATTTGGGGAAAGGGATATTTAAGGAAGTGCTCCAATAAGATCAAAATGTAGACTAGTGTGTGAGGCATTTTCTTTCTTTCTAAAATAAATTTATTGTTTATTTAACATCCTGGCCATAGTGTCTCCTCCCTTCTCTCCTCATAGTCCTTCCTGCCACCACATCCCCCAGGTCTCCCATGACACAAAACATGACACATACACAAATCTGTCAATATAGTCTACCATATAAACAAACTGCAAAGGGGAAAATACCTACATAAATATCTAAATAGATGTTGACAAATCCTTGGACAAAATCCAATAGCCCTACATGATAAAAGTCCTGGAAATTTCAGGGGTACACGGGACATACCAAAATATAACAAAAGCAATAAAGAGCAAGCTGATTGCTGGCATCAAATTAAAATGAGAGAAACTCAAAGCAATTGCACTAAAATATAGGAAAAAGACAAGGTTGTGCACTCTCTACACAATATAGTGTTCAATATAGTGCTTAAAGTCCTGGCTAGAGCAATAAGACCACTAAATAAAATCAAGGGGATACAAATTGGAAAGGAAGAAGTCAAAGTATCACTATTTGCTGATGATAAGATAGATAGTACACATAAGTTACCCCCCACAACTCTCCCAGGGGACTCCTACGGCTGAACAACTGTAGAGATGTTTTTCAGTTTGAGGTAATAGATGATTACCTCAAAAAAAAAAAAAACCAAACCAAACCAAACAAACAAACAATCAAGAAAAGTAGCTCCTGTATTAACAAATGATGAATAGGTCATGAAAAATATCAGATAAACAACATTCTTTACAAATAAACTCAACTAATATAAACTCTCTTGGGGTAATTCTAACCAAGCAAGTGAAAGACTTGCATGATAACAACTTAAAGATGGAATGATCTCAAATGTTTATGGATCATTTGTATCAACATAGTAACAATGACCATCTTTCCAAAAGCAACGGACAGACTCAATGCAATCCTCAGTAAAATTCTAAAAGAATTATTTGCAGTCCTTGGAAGACCAATATTAAACTTCATACAAAAAAACAAAAGAACCAGGATACCTAAAACTAGTCCTGTGAGGCATTTTTCTTTTTAGCACATGTCAGAGACAGTGCTGCCATGCTCAGGCTGGTGGTCTAGTGTGCTTAGGAAAGAAGACTGCGTAAGTCAAGAGAAATAATCCAGTAATTGCAATCAATCTTCCATGGTTTCAGTTTCTATTACTGTTCCAAGTTCCTGCCATGAGTTCCTGGCCTGGCTTTTTCTCATTGATGGGTGTGTAAGCTGTAAGGTGAATAAACTCGTTCACCTCCAAGTCTTATTGCTTTATCATAACAATAAGAAATGTAAAAAACTATGAAACTGAAAATCAGTTATTTCCCACAGAAGCCTTATCTCTTCAAAGCATTAATTATAAGATAGGTGATAGAGAACACTTCTTTGAAAAGGTTTTTCTTTTTAACTTGCTTCCATTTATGGAAGATTCAAACAAGTCCAACATGGAAGCAGTTTCCTGAGTTTCAGTAAGACATCGTATCTTGGGAGTGTGGTCCACCTGCACAAGGTAAACTTCAATGATGAGCTAGTAATGGTAGCTTTAATTGGCAATCAAACTGGGACTTCAAATTGTATGAGCTGCAAAGATTTTAATGGCTGCTAATTGTTTATGGCATACTCTTGACTAAAATTTAAGAGGAGAGTTTATTATACCCCCCATGAGATCACGGCAATCAAACTCATGCAATTATTTTGCTGGACAGAGATTTGGGTACAGCAATTAATATAACAGCCATGGGGGCTCTTCCAATCTCTGTAGAAACAGTAGTGACAGGATTTTGATATGAAAATGTAAGGTCAAGTAGTGTAGAAGTCAATTCCAAAGCTTACACTGGATGAAAAAATAAACATTTGCACATAATAAGAAACTAGCAACTATCAAATAAGTGGGGTAAATGCTGTATCACTTAATACTCAGGAGACATGACCCTGGATGATAAATGCAGATATTAATGAGGGCACAGCATGTGTGATCCTGTTTTTACCTTTGGGTTTGAAAAGAGTAGTAGTCCAAACTCGCTTTCTCAGCACCATTCTTCTATACCTGGATAAATTGGGGGAAAACCTCTAATCCTCCTTAGATTAATCTCTATTGTCTATATTGGAACCATGCCTTCCAAACACCCAAACTGAAAAAACATTTTTAATCATGAAGAGCATTGGTAAAGAAGAATTTGAAACGCAAGTCTTGGTGAATTCATCCTTACTTGTGGCCCTGTGATTATACTTTCTTCAGCCATGTGTATTCTTCAAGTTGTGCACAAACATAGAGATTTGCCATGTTTCTATGTCTCCCTGATGCTACAGTGACTTCAGGGTAGTAGAAGATTTCAATAATAAACTGTGTTTGCTTCTCTTATCAAATGTCCTTTATAATTAGTGAATAGTAAATGAACTCAGGAATGATTAAAAGAAGATAATTGTTTTCCCAAGAATCACCTCAAAAGCAAATTTAGAAGTTTGCATGAGTGAAAAGGGAAGCAGAAAATAAGATTTTACCTTAAAAGAAATAAAACTTAAGAAAAGCCTCTTCCATTGATTACCTAGATACTGTTGAATTCCCATATAGAAAAAGAAAAGTAAGCATAAGCATTCATCCTTATGCATGAATAAAAATTAAACTATATGAGACTCTAAATTAAAAATGTTAACAGATTAGATAACATAATTAAAAGTGGTACATGATATGCTTCCTCATATTTGAGGATTTAAATATTTTAAAGATTTTATAAAAAATCTCTAACAATAAAACATTTCATTCTTTTAGATATATTAAATTCATTTTCTTCTAAAACAACATTTTAAACTGGTACACTATACTACAACTTGAAAAACAATATTATCTAAAGTATAAGTTTAATATTTGCAATTTACAGAAAGACAGTGATAAGATAGTTGGACAAATAAAATCACAAAACATAATAACGAGAATGCATTCTCTCATCTTACATAACTGAGTATGCCATGTTTTGTTGATATCTGTTGTAGAACTGTCCTTTTTTTACAGAAAGAGAGGACTGGATAGGGAGGGCAGAGGAGAGTCATGGGAGAAGTAGCTAGGAAGAGAGTAGGAAAGTGAGGACCAAATGTAAAAAATAATAATAATAATAATAATAATAATAATAATAATAATAATAAACCCTCTTAGTTATAAGGTTATATGCTTAGGCAACATATACCAGAATAAGTTCAAAGCAATTTTTCATAACTGGTTTTCAAAATTAAAACTGTCAAATACAACCAACAATCCAAAGAAAATAGTCTATTTAATGATTAATGACTGATAATAAGTATTTTTGTTGTTGCTGATTTTTTTTAAATGCTGTTGTTTTGAAAATATCTTGACCATTACAACTGAAACTAAGCATTTCAACTATAAGTGTAAATAACTGCCATGACAAATATAGCCACAGTAAGTTCTTAATAGAAACAGTTTAGCTTCCTAACAAAATAAAATGACTGGAGTAAAGCACTGAGAAATGTATTATAAAAAATTAACTAAGAGGCACAAATCGCATTGATGAATCTTATGCTGAGATGGGTATGTTGAACACATATCATAGAGCAATTGACTCCATAATTCTGTATAAAAAATGTACTTATTATTTTAGAGTTGTCATATATAAGACCAGATAGATGATAGAAGCTCAGTGCAAGTGGAAATTTTACAAAGTTAGTAGTTTTGTAATTGTTATTTGTTACTTACAAATTACTACTTTTAGTACGTGTATACTTTCCATTTATGAGTTATATTAATGTATAACTCATAAACAAATCAAGAATTGCCTTTTCAATACTTAATGGTATATGTACTATGGTCTATGTATCTATTTAAATATTGAAATGTATTCACCAGTTTGACAATGGCAATAAATGATATTTCAGCATGAACATGGTGCATTTACATGTATGAAGAGAAGACACACATACAATTACAATAAATAACTTTAAAAGCAACTAATGTTTGCTTTCTTCCAAAAAAACTACAAATTTTATAGTAGGTGATAAACTGCAATATATTGTATACAAATGCATATATAACTCATAAATCTGTTCATTATACACATGCATGTATACTTGTTTTTCTTATGTATTTCTTTCTTGAGGACACTTAGAGTGGATACCTATTTAGCTATTGCTATTGTGCTCAAACACAAGTTAACTTTGATGTGCAGGTGTTGGCAAAAACCCAAAAAGGGTCTCAGGTGTGATGTTTTGCAGACGTTTGAGGAAACAGGTATAGATACTCATATTGAGCAGATTGGACTAAGCATAACAAGATGAACATCAGTTCTTTTTTCTCTTATTTGTGGTGTTGTATTATTTTGTATGTATGAGATCACATATGTTTAGACCACATGTAAATAAAAGGGTACCTGTAATGGTGTCTGAAGGACTGTCAGTAGTGAGAAGTGGGAGAGGAGTAGGATATGGTGACAGGAAGAAATGTTCAAGTACATTATATTCTTGTAAGAGCAGGTCCTCATGTAAGTCACAATTATGAATTTTAAAATCCAAGAGTATGAGGTGAGGTGATGATTGTATTAGGAGGGTGTAGTCCTGAACAAAATTGAGGAGGATAGGTGTCACATTTATTTCTTTTATCCTGTAAGAATATCTGGAAACATCTGCACCCATAAATTGGGGCCTAACTCTTCTGTAATTTTAGGCTTTCTTTGGTGTTGACTTTCCTCCATCCGTATTTATATTAAAAATGTAATAGCCTATTTCCAAACCAATGTTTGACATTTTATTCTAGCATATGAGAATGACAAAAAGTACTAAAAGCCTTAAAAACCCCAGTGCAGTACATATGTTGCTCCAATCAAAGGTCAAATATTCTATGTTCTGAAACCCAACTTCAGCCCTGGAGAGTTTATGGTTTATGATCTAATCTTTGTAAAAGTATTGACTGCTGTATGTTTATTATCTTTCATATATTTCTGAAATATTAATTATAAACACTAAAGTGAAAGCATCCTACCTTGATTTTAGTTATGACAATATCATAATAAATATCAACTTTGACAGGACTGAATTTATTTTTACATTATAGGTTGCAATTCACCATCAATCTAGGCAAAGGAATTCCAGGCAGGAGCTTATTGTGTGTGTGTGTGTGTGTGTGTGTGTGTGTGTGCGTGCGTGTTTGTTTATGTGTGTCTGGGTGTGTGTGTTTCAATTAATTTTTATGATTGTATTTACTTTATTTTTTACAATTGCATAAAAATTAATTATCGTAATGACTATTGGATAAACACACCTCTCTGCAGCCTAAGTTGTCAATTTAGGCTATTGAGTGGTCATAAAGTCTCTATCAATCATGTTCCTAAGCCCATCTTTTGTGTTTCCTTTCTGAAGGAATACTGTTGATTCCCTCTGCTTTGCTCAGCTACCCTTCTGTATTATTTACTTTTCTGTTGTTATGCTATAAAAAAAAAACTGACCAAAAGCAATGTACAGGACAGTGAGTTTAATTTTATTGAACATTCTTGAGTAATAAGATTCCATCATGGTCGAGAACCATGTCAGGAACTGAAAGGTACAGAGCATCAGGAGTACAAACCTGAAGCTCATATCTGTAAATCCAAACATGAATTAGAGAGTGTAGGGTAATGTGGCAAGCTCTCTAAGACAGCACTATGCAGACATTCTTGTCCCAGTAAGTCACATCTCCTAAACATTGCCAAGCAATATCTTTTAACTGAAGAAACATATTCAAATAATACATAGCATAGGGGGACATTTTCCATTTAAACATATTTTCTGATTTAATAAATTGAGATTATAATAATATCATTTCATTTTCCCAATTCCCAGCCTGCTCTTTAAAGTCTCCAATATAATGTTCCTTGCTTTCTTCCCCATTGCTTGACCCCTTTTATCATTAACTGTTTTACCAATATGCATGTTAAATGTTTATACAAATGCATTTCTAAATATAATCAATTCAGTCTGTATAATGCTATTGTTTTTGTCCTGACCATTTGACAATGGATAACCAATTGATGTGTAGAATATAGACAACAATAATATACATGCTGAGGTAGGCAGAATAAAGACCCATGGATCCTCTGTTGAAATTCAGCCCCAAAAATGAAATAGTTTGTGTAATTCTGAATTCTTGTGAGAAAACTCCAAGAAAACCAGTGAGTGTCTTGTTACCTGTTTCTTTGAAACTGCTGAATTGTTCTTGCGATGTGTTTCCATGTTCCTTCAAGGTGCATCAGATTGGAGTGTGGGATTTGACATTCCTCTAAGGAAAGTCGTGTTTCTGCCAATTATGTCTTGTCCTTATTATTGTACACTGTAATCATAGGACTCTTCTTACCACTCAGAGCATAAACTCTCTAGTACTTTGAATAATGCTGGCTGTTGCATGATACTTTAGTCTACTTCTTTTTCAGGCCAAGCTCTCTCTCTCTCTCTCTCTCTCTCTCTCTCTCTCTCTCTCTCCCTGCCATTGATACCACAGCCCATAGTATAGTTGGTCATGCTCAATCTATGGACCAAATATAAAAAAAGGAGCATCACAAAAATACACTCAGGCCAGTCTAATGGATCTCTCCTCCCAGCTATGTCAAGTTAAAACTATAGCAGTTAACTAAACAGAAAGACATTATTCATGGACACAACAGCTACACATGCGTGGCATCTGTTCTGTTTATTTATCTACATACAATATGTTCACAGTATTTTCCTAGAAATTTATCTTTTTGAGAATTCTATTTAATACTTCATGAGTGGAAAATCATCAATGTGTGCTCATGTGTGTGGTGTGTATGTATGTGCTATTAGTATATGCATCCCTGTGGTGTGTGTGTGTTTGTGTGTGTGTGTGTGTGTGATTCATATATCTAATATGTTGATATATGTGTGGTGTGTGTGTGTGTGTATGTCTGTGCTTTGGGTAAATCCATATGTATGTGTGTAATTTAGCATATATATGTTGTGTGCAAATGTATTGTATTCTAATGTGTGACACATGGATAAATATTTCATGTATGTGTCTGTATGTATGTGTTGTGTGTACAAAATCTCTAGTAAATTTGAGCATCAGAATTTCACTGATTGAATGTATTGAATGCAGTGTCCCAGTAGAAATGTATCTAGAATAAAATTGATGTTCATATAAAGGAGACAGAATTACTAATTAAGTTATGCAATTATTCTGTAACTTAATCATACTTCCAAGTAGGTTACAGAAAAACTAAGAGAGAGAAAAATCCCCACTATTAAAATAATTGAATGGGCCAAATATATAAAAAACACTAACATGGAAGAAAGAGATCTGTATTAATACATTATTTATGGTTTAATAAAGCTTGCCTGATAATTCAGAAAGCAATGTCAGCCACAATCTATGGAGGTCACGCAGTGGCAGCACATACTTTCAATCCCAGGACTCAGGAGGCAAAGATAGACGGTTCTCTCTAAGTTCCAGGCCACCAGGCTTACACAAGATTGAATCAATCTAAAAGAGGTACAGAGCTCACACCTTTAATCCCAGGACTCATGAGAGGTAAGACAGGAACAGATTCGGAATGAGGCATTGGTTTTCAAGCAGCACTGAGGAGAGGCAGCAGATTGAGACTTGGTGAAGAGCTTGGTGTGTGTCTCAGCCCTTTTAACCTGAGTAAGAGGCGAGAGCTAGTGGCCAGCTGCTTTGTTTTTGTGAACTTCAGCTTGAAATTGAACCCCAGTATCAGTCTCTGGGTCAGTTATTTTTTGTGTTACAAAGATCAGTACGGCTAAGATCAGAATCCACAAATACAAATTAGCATCACTTTTGGTTCAGAAGAATTTGAAACCATTATCATATTTAATTCTTTTCTGTTATTTTCCATGCTGTCCTGGAGAAGTGTTCCATCGACGGACATCTGGGGGGCTTAAGAGAAGAGAATTGTGAAGACATTTCAAACTTTAGGTGTTAATATTCGCTTTCACTTTTAGAATAACTATGTGGGATATATGTCATTTGTTCTTGAATATTCTGTATTATGTGTATTGTTTTTATTAGCCCTTTCTTGACTCATTTTTTAAAAAATGTATTCCATCCTCTTCTACTGCCTGCTCTTCTGGGAGAATCATGCAATTTGTTTGTTTATTTAGCTCACATTTCTCTGCCTTATATTTTTACCTTATTTCCAAAGAGCTGAATGAGTAGTAGAGTATCCTACACTTTCCTTTTTGCATTGTTGTTTGTTTTATACTTTTCAAGCTGGACTCAGTTCCTCATAGGTAAAATTTATTGATGGAATTCAGTCTTTCTGAAGTGTACACAATTCAACAATTTTAATTTTACACATTACATTTCTTAAAATTGCCATAAAAGTACAACAATATGAATGTCTTAAGTATATATAATTATATTCATAGTTGCAATAGTTATAAATGTATAATTAAATTTTTTTCATCAGATCCTTCCTTCTCAAAAACTGAGAGAATGGATGACATACCTAAGTTCCTGAAGCAGCTAGTAATCATTTTTGGTAATTTGGTTGTGAATGCATCAGCTGCTCTGTGCCTCTGTTAAAACATCACATTCTCTTCCATGTATCTGTGTGTTATGTAAGAGGAAGAGACAGTTACTACATCTTTATTTTAACTTGATTACTTACATCTGAAAAGATCATAAAATATGATGATATTTACAAAAAGTACAATTAGAAATTCCTTATATGTTTTAGTGAGAATAAATCATTTCTAAATGCTATGTTATTAAAGACAATTCAGCAACAAATTGAACTGTCAAATAAGAAAAAGTTCTAATTCTTAACCACAATTAGATCATATTTCCCATGCCAACTCTAAAAGTCTGTGGTCCCAAGAGAAATATTTTCCTCATGGCCATTGCTTTAAAAACTTTTCTGACACAAAAACCAAGCAATGGAGACATAGGAGGAAAGAAAAACTAAAAAGATGCATCCATGGGTGCATGAGAGATTGCAAAGGTGGGGAAATAGTTTTTTAACTTAAGAAAACATAAAATATAAAGCATATATATGCATATATATCACTATATGTGTGTGTGAATGAGTGTAATAAGTACGTCTATTGTATTAGAAACATGTGTAGCTAGCTATTTAACTCATGATACATATCAGAACATAGAATGCATTTGAATTAATTAAAGAATAAGAGTTTCAGTTATTTTTTTGAGATTATAGTATAATTACATTTCTCATTTGCCTTTTTTCTCTTCAAACTCTCCCAAATTACGCCAATTTTTTCTCTCTAATTCATGGATTCTTTTGACATTGTTATTATAACCACATATTTATATGTGCTAGTATCTGATCATTATGTATAATGTTACTTATATGTATGTTCTGTTCTCAAGGCTAACCATTTGTAACTTGTTGGTGTGCTCTCTTCCCTGGGGAAGACTGTTTGCCCTGCTCTCAGAATGACTTAGTTGATTGGAGCTTTTTGTGGAAGATTTTTGTGCTTTCCCTGTCCTATTTGACATGTCAATTGGAGTCAATCTTATTCAGCTCATGTGGGCAATTGCACTGGTGAGATTTAGGGTTGTAGCTTCTGACATGACCAGGAAACTCAATCTTCCAGGAAATGCCCACCTGTCTTTCTTCAATTATTCCATAATGTTTACTGAGCTTTAGGTTTAGGATTGTTTTGTGCATCTCCAGATATTCCAGCAGATTAGAAAATCAGTAACTTGAAATTTGGGGTAGTGGCTTACAATTCTAGTTAGAACATATTCAGCGTTATTAGCTGGGGAAAGGCTATGGGCACTTGCTGTGAATTAAAGGAATGCCTTTGTATTTCTCTAAGTTACAAAGTAACTTCTAGAGTCATTTAACCCTGCTTAATGAACACAGGTGTACTTGAGTTTCACCAGACTTTTCAACAATTGTAATGCCAGTCCTGATGAAATAATATACAAGAGAAAAAGAGAAGCAAAAATGCTAGATTGTATTCTTGTCCTACAAATAATTTGTATTTATTGTGTAAATCTAAATTTAATATATTGCTGTTAGTTTTTCCCAATTATAAACTCAAAGAAGAAAAATTACTATAATGTGCTGATTAAAATCTGATTCATACACTTTTATAAACTACTGGTAGAATAAGGAAATGATTAAGATACACCCCAATATCCCATTGGCTTAGTGACTGTGAAGATTGAGTCAGGAGATGAATAGATGAGAGAAAAGAGAGAGAGAGAGAGAGAGAGAGAGAGAGAGAGAGAGAGAGAGAGAGAGAGAGACTATAAAAGAGGGAGCCATTATAGGTTTGAACAGAAAACTGAATCTAGAGAAATATCCTGAGACCTACTGTAATGACCCCAACTAACAATTTGAGCAACAGTGGAAAGGCTACCATAAATGCCCTTCCCTGAGAATGAGATTGATGACTAACTTATCCACCATCATAGAACCCGCATCTACTAGCTGATGGAAAAAGAAGCAGACACCCACAGCTAAACACTGAGCAGAACTGGAATCCAGATGCAGAGAGGGAGGACAAGACCAGACTATAGAAAACCACAGAGGCAGCTGACCTGAACAAGGGGGAGCTAATGAACCCCCAGACTGATAGCTGGCAAACCAGCATTGGATTGAATAGGACCCTCTGAACATGGGTATTAGTTATAAGGCCTGGGCAGTCTAAGGGACCTCTGACAGTGGAACTAAGATGTATCCCTTGTGTACAAAAGGACTTTGGGAGCACATTACCCATGGAGATATACTCCCTTAGCCTATAGGCAGGAGGAAAGGTCTAGTCCCTACTCCAAATGACTTGACAAATTTAGATGACCCCTCCTGGAGTATATAACCCTACATGTGGAGTGGGGGGGTGATGGGAGGACATAGTCTTCAGGGGATATGAGAGGGTGAGAAAGTGGGAAAGAGGGAAAGAGGGAGGGAGGGATAGGGAACTGGGATCGATATGTAAAATAAAAATAAAAAATTAAAAAAATTAAAAGATCAAAAAAAGCTTAATGCTCAATATTGACACCAATGTTCATTGGCTCAATAATTTTGTAGTTCCATACATATTTCATGCTTATGGAGGTACTTGTTTCTTATGTTATCCAGACACCTAATGGTTATAGTGACCCAGTGGGTTCCAGATCCTTTATTATTTTGACTGATGAAAATAGGCGGAGGCAGTATGATCAATTAAATATTGATATGCAATAGACTATCATTGAATGAATTTGTTTAAGCAATATCTGGTGATAGCTGTGACCAAAATAAAAAACATCTGAATGGTAGGATTTTATCCAGATTCATGTGGCAGTTTGAGCTAAGTATTTCTTTCTCCAGGCAAAACGACACAGAATTTATGTCTCACAAAATATGTACTTCTACATAATGATAATAATTTGAGTGTGTAAAACAAAAATTCCATGGTTGTACAAGCCAAGACAAAGCACCAGAGTTCTTTGATGCATAATCATAAAACACTGAACCTTCCATGCCCTTACCACTTGTACTATGATTTGTGGAAAAAAAAAAAAAAACAAAGAACAAAACTATTGTTTTGAACATCACACTCTTAAATAACTGCCTGTTTCAGAAAGCTATTACTTGAATTCAGTTTGGAAATGCGTATGGTTTATAGATTCAATTAAGGGGAATTGACATCTGCACAGTGCTATGCATCCCTGCAGAACGGAGCTTGAAGTTTAGGGAATTGAAAACTGGTTGTTTCAAGGAAAAAGTATAAAAAGGAAATTGCTGACAGACCAGCACTCCATACTTCTTAGAGATGCTTGGTTTTCCTTAACAATAAAGTACCCAATGTTAATGTATTTTGTTGCTCAGTATAAAATAGCAAATGGCACATGCTAGCTGTCTTCAATAATGCATATTTCCTTATAAGTCTATGCTTTGGAAGACCAAAATGTTTCATCTGAAGGTATACCTTCTGACTTGCAGAAATTATTTTTCCATAAGAGGGATGGCTCAGTGATTAAAGACAGTCGTTCTAATAATCTGCAGAAAACGTGTGAAAGCATGGCAAATGTGACAGCTGCTTCTAATTTGAGCAACAGGGATGAGATGGGTTCCCTAGGGTAGCTGACTGGATAAGATGATCAGAGGGGGCCAAATATTGGTTCAATGAGAGACACTGCTTCTATAAAGTAAATGGAGATTGTTTGAGGACGATACCAGATTTCAACTTCAGGTCCCCACTACCAATACACACCATGAACCTACTTATACATGATTACTTCACAAAGGAAAATAAGCACGTATTGCATCATGCACATATAAAAATATAAAAGGACAGAAAGGAAAGCTGTATACTGTCTTAAATTCTTCTGTATTCCTGAAAATGCCTGGTATTTATGTTTTCTTTGTATTGGGGTGTAAGTCACATCCCATTCATTCCTCAAGGCTTTGATCAGTAGAACTTTATACTCCCATTTATAGCTTCACTACATACAAGAGCCATGTTACATAACTAACCTAGGTGTCCATCAGCACATAAGTGAATACAAAAATCAGAGGTCAATATACAATAGACTATATTGACCCATAAACAGTGACATTATTGATCATTGGTTACCATCCATGAAAATATCTTCAGAGATAGATCATATCTCTGTATGATTAAATCGGAGCTACTTTGCAGATTTTTAGTGTATTATTATTTACTCTGTGGGCTTTACTTGCCTACAAAGTAAAAATTGATCATGATAAGTATAGCATTATTCAGATGGATGTTTATATTTTACATTTTCTTTTTCTTTTTTACATATTTAGTATTTATATTTTTAAAAAGTAGACTTAATATGCCTGTTTAAACAACTAATTTTTATGATTATTGTATTTTTCTACTCATTTCCCTATAATAACATGGATATATAGAATAGCTTTTATATCATATATAAATTCTTAACATATGATCTAAACATTATTTGTTTTTCTCATTGGGTGAACTGAAATTGCATATATATATATACATATATATATATATATCTGCTTTATACATTATTTCATCAGTACATCATTTTGAGCACTTTTGTTTGTAAAGGTCATTTTATGTTTATAAATATATATTAAGATATGCATATAAATTTACATTTGATCACTAGAAGCTGACAGAATTTTGTCCTTTTTTAAAAAGAGAAAATGTATCTTATTTTGATAAATAGTAATGCACAACACAGTAGAAAATAATCTGTGGGAAACAGCAGGAGTAGATCATCACCAGTGAGAGCTAGTTTGGGTGTGAGCTGAGTTCTATACAGGCTCAACTGATGGCTTCATTCCCTAAGGCATAGAATACTATCATATTCAGTTCAAGACCAGCTCTGCCTTGAGTCTCAGAATCACTTCTCATGTAACTACTACAATTAGCTAAACTGGTGTCTTCCCACTGGCTAGAACTGATAGAATATGTTTTTATGTTTTGTAAACTTTCTTTCCTTTTAAAAGTATATATCTGTAAGACATGTGTTGAATCTACTATTTGTTAGACACTGACTTAGGCACTCAAATGAAACAACAAATAAAATCAGGCTTTGTTCCTGAAGTAAGGAGCCCATGACTTGACAAAATTTGAATATGGCTTCTACGTTGTTTGCTGCTATGATTCATTTTAATGGAAAAACTGTTGACATTTTTCTGTCGCTGAATACAAATCGATTGTCATAGCCAAATTGTTTTTTGAAAAAAATACAAGGTAACATTTGAGTTCTCTAATACACAATTAGTTACTAAGCACTATCCAATTTTTATGTATCACTCAGTACGCTAAGTACTTTACAGATGTTTGGGTGATATTTTATAATTTTTAAGGTCATCTTATCATTACAGTTTTACACTGATGATAATCATGACTTAAAGAGGAAAAGAAATCTTGCTGTTCCTGCCATAAATGCTTTGCGGTCTCATTCCACGTTATTTACACTCCAGTCCATCCTCTGTCACATTCTGTCATCCTGCCTTGCTGCTTAGCTAGCTACTCAGTAGAAAATCCACTTATGGTGATGAGAGTTAAGCCATCTCTAAAATAGTAGCAGAAATAGTGCAGATTTGCTTTAATCCTCAATTCAATATATTTCAGGGATTGGGCAGGAAAATCATCCACAGAAGAAGGTTTATTATTGTGTTTGATACCAGGTAGATATCAGGGATAATAGAGTCTTATCTCAAGTCCAGAGTGTGGTTCACAGTGTAATACATTTTGTGTAACAATTACAACTTATCATCAGATTTCCAATAATCTCTAAGGTCCTCATATTTTTGTGAAACTGATAAATAGCAATATTTTCAGTCACACTATGATGTGAAATTACTCCAAACTAAAGTAAAATTAGTATTTGTGAAATAGCATCTGGGTACTTAAGAGTTGTTCTTTTTCAAAGTGTATCTAATATACACCCAGTTAACTGTGTGTGTGTGTGTGTGTGTGTGTGTGTGTGTGTGTGTGTGTGTATACAAGAGCATGTATGCATGTGCAGGTGTAGTGTGTGAGTGTATATGTTTGGGTTTGGATGCTGTGGGAACCTTGGCTTGGTACTAACTCTAGATCCATTTATTCCCATAGTTCTGATGCAGCTTTTCCTGTGCTATTCATATGATAGGCTGTACACTGTTCTCTTCAGCTTTATTCATATGCATCTCACATCATTGTAAATTATGTGTTATACAAACCATCTAATGGCCAGCTCATGATAGACCTGCTCTTTGATGACTTATCTTATTTTAAATCATTAAACTTAGTTTTTAATCTATTTTAGGTCTATTGCTATAATTTCCAAACCTTTACATTGGCTTTGAAGCACAAAGTTGTTTTATGTATTTATTTGTTCTCACCTAATGCATTCTTTCTTTTTGATGGTGCCATCCACGCCTGTTTTATGTAGTAGAGAAAAAAATCAGTAGATCCTTAGACAATGTGCTTTCAAGAATGATTTAAAAATAAAGGCAAAAGCATATGAATTTTATAATGATTCAAATTTATGATAAATTTCTATTAATTTTATAATCACAGAATCTTATTTAGTAAGATTAAGATCTTAGTTTTTACCTCATTTATACTCAGTAATTTATTACATGTACTTCTGATATTTATTTTGGATATTTCTAAGTCATTGACATATATGTTAGGTTTTAACCTTTGAAGGTGTATTATATAGATATTGTACATTTAAAATTCATATGACAGATTCTACACATTTTGATCAGGGAGAATGACAGATATAAAAACGTGTTCAAATATTCATCATCCATTGCAGTCTGCAGCACTATAGATCAGCCACTCCCAAGCACTAGAAAGTAATTCCATTAAAATGTCAAACCTCTTGTCAGTTTAGCACTCAATTAGAAACACTCACAATTGACATAACCTGGATGCGTAGGCTTCATATTAAAAACCAAACCATTACGCTCCTGAAAGCAAATGTGAGAACATTAAATATCTTGCAAATGTGTCCCTGGATGAGAAGAAGAAGAAGAGGAAGAAGAATAAGAATAAAAAGAAGAAGAAGAAGAAGAAGAAGAAGAAGAAGAAGAAGAAGAAGAAGAAGAAGAAGAAGACAAGATATTTGATCTCATAGTAGTAGAAATCACTTACAAAACAAACTGTGCTGCAATGACAAATATATGTGCAGATTTCTACTTTCAGCTTTGCCAGGAGGAATTTTAAGAATAATACATGAGCTATTTGGGACAAGGAATGGTGTGAAGGAAAGGTTATCTGAATGCTTTCTTTGAGAAATTTCAAAATGCCAAGAGAGTGCAAATTTAATTTTCATGGAAGTCAGTTACACTACAGATCAGAAAAGCCTTGTACTGCTGAGGTCAAAGCATTACAAAAGAAAGATGCTTTTGGATAGGGAAAAGGCCATGACATATGAACCTTACAAAAAGAAACAAAGGTAACTTAAGAAAACTGAACCGAAGATGTGTTATTACCCAGGGAAGACCATACCCAGTTGACAGTGCCAAATGGTCAGCGCTGATAACATACAAATATATAACATTATATAGACTTTGCAGTTATACTTAGGAGTTCAGATTTTGTAAATATATAGAAATTGTTATTATAGATACACACAGACACACACTGTGTGTGTGTGTGTGTGTGTGTGTGTGTGTGTGTGTGTGTTTGTGTAATAACAATCTGTGGGAAAAGCCCAGGAGATTGAGGGCTATTTCATGTGTGGTAGTGTGTATGAAAGTGTTTGGAAGGAAGAAAGGGAAAAGAAACATGTAGCAGATACCTTCTATCAAAAATAAACAGGTGTGCATTGGGTTAACTGATATGCAACAATTGGTCTGGCCCCATAAACCTAAAGGGACCAGACAGAGCAATTCCCATTGCCATGAGCTTCTGCTTAATGAAGTAATATAGCTTTTAGGCCTTCAAAGGATGCTTTAAATGTTAGAAAGAGAAATTGTTTCTTTCATGACTGTGTAGGTAGCTGACTATGTTTATGACAATATTAAGTAAAAAAATAATACTTATTTGTAAAAATGGGCATTTTGACTGATATCGGAATGAGCCTTAACTTTTGATAAAGAAAACATAAAATTTAAAATAAAGGAGCAGTAATAGCAGTTGATGAGAAATGAAAAAGGTTGCAGAAGGAAGTTTGGAAAATGTGTACACCCATGTAAGTAGAAACAAGAGCAGGTTATGGCATGATGAAGGGAATGTAGACAGTCTTTATTGAAGAAGGAAGATGAAGGGAACATGCCTGGTACACTGATTAAATAAAATTTCCATGTATTAGATTTATTCATCAAAAAGATACAATCAATTTAAAAAAATTAAAATAAATGGTATCAAGTTGTGCTTGTATCTGAGAAAACTCAAGGACAAGACTATTAGGTTAAACTGAGATGTTGGTGATAATGTTAAATGGCTGGGTGAGTGTGTGGGTGGGCTACAAGGTAAGTTTTGGTCATTTATTTCAAGCAGTGTATTTACAGCAACAATCTAACAATCTGAGCAATAGTGGAGAGGCTACCTTAAATGTCCTTCACCAATAATGAGACTGATGACTACCTTATATGCCATCCTTGAGCCCTCATCCAGTAGCTGATGAAAGCAGAAGCAGACACCCACAGCTAAACACTGAGCCAAACTCCTGGAATCCAGTTGCAGAGACAGAGGAATGATGATCAAAGGGTTCAAGACCAGGCTGGAGAAACAGCTGACCTGAACAAGGGGGAGCTCATGAACTCCAGTCTGAGAGCTGGGAAAAAGCATAGGATTGACCCAGTTTTCCCCAATTTGGTGTTAGTTGGGAAGACTTGGGAAGTCTATGGGGCCTCTGGTAGTGGATCAGTATTTATCCCTAGTATACGAATGTAGTTTGGGGGGGCCATCCCACATAGAGGGATACTCCCTCTCTCAGCGTAGACACATGGTGGAGGTCTTGGGCCCTTCTCCAAAGGATATGACAGACTTTGAGAACTCCACATGGACGGCCTCACCTTCCCTGGGGAGAAGAAAGGGAATGGTAGGGGCTTGGTGGGGGGAAACAGAGAGGACGGGTGGGTAGAGAAACTGGAATTGACATGTAAAACAAGCTTGTTTCACATTTAAATAAAACAAATCATAAATAAAAGCAACAAACATGATCAGATTCCTATAATATTTAATACATGAAGTAATGATCTTAGCATTTTATCTTCTTCACTGTTTTGAATGTTCCTTTAATATCTTCTGTGTGTTCATGTTGTGCTATATTTCTGCTGTGTATTTTTGTGTAAGGTGCACATGTGCCAATATGGGCATAGAGGATCAGAGGCAGAGCTGTATAAAAGGAAAGCAGCCTTGGTGTTCTTCTCAATGCCTTTAGTCTGAGGATTCTCTTTTCTCCCCCTGCCATCTTAAAGTGGGAACACTAGGGTTTATACATTTATCCTACTGCTTCTGGATTTACATGTGTTCTGGTGATATGAATTTATACTCTGAAGTTAGTGCAGGCCAGGAACCTAAGGAATAATTACCCATAGAATACTTGCAGGTTCTTTGTCTTGTAACATAGTGTCAGAATTTCTTTTTGTTTTGTTTTTGTTTGTTTGTTTGTTTGTTTTGTTTTTTTAAATCTTACCGATTGTCTGGTTGTATAATACAGCTTTCATTTTTTTTTTCATGGTATTCCTGTTTGTAGGAACATATGCATATCTATTTGTCTTTTCTGTGATTTTATTATTATTATGGGCTTTCTTTCTCCTGTTTGCTTTGTCCTGATGGGAGATGTTATTCTGTATATATGTTTCTCATACTGGTTAACAAAGCTCTGTGGCCAATAGGAAACAAGATAGGCGGGGCTAGAAGACCAGGAGGAGGAAAGAGGAAGTAGTAGGGAGGGGTCGAAATGTAGACCTGAAAGAGAGAAGACACCTGCCGTGGCTCCCTGATAAGACGACCACGTGGAAATACTTAGGTAAGTAGAAATGGGTTAATAATTAAGACAGCACTAGCCCATAAACAATAATGGTAATTGGCCAACAGGATTGTATCAAATACAGAGTGTCTGAGTGTTATTTGGGGCTGGTTCAGATGTGGGCCCAGACTGGCGGCAGGCGGGATGGAGCAGGTGGGAAGGAACAACCTGCCGTAACATTGTCCTATTTGTACTTGATTGTTACTGTCTTTATTTTATTATTCCTTAGATGAATGTTTGTTTTTATAAGATGGGACAGAAGGGGTGTAGATCAAAATGAGAGGAGGAGTCTGCAGGAACTGGGAGGGGTTGGGGGGATTGCATACATTATAAGATATATATTGTATGAGTAATCTATTTTCAAGAAAAAGATGTAGCAAGCAACTCTACTTAGTTATTTTATCTTACAACTCTACTTAAAATGTATCTATCAATAAATTAATATTAAAGAGCATAGTGAAGCAAGGCACATCTTTACTAAATAAAGCCAATAAAGTTAAGCTCATTAAATTTTTCTAATTAAAACTCACATTCTAAATAGTATAATTTGTATAAAAAAAGTAAATAGGAAATTACAACATTTCATATTTTCACATACTAAATGAAATGTATATTTCTAATGAATAAGTGTTTAAACTGACTTATTTTTATAAATTTTATTTTACATGATTTAAATTTCTTAAGGAACCAAAAGTTATATACATTATATCTCTCACTGTAAAGCTAAGAAATCATTGACAAAGAGGGCAAGAAAAATGGTCAGATCCAAGGTAATGAATGACCAGAGGAGACATTTTGTTCTAGACACAGAGGACATATGTAATGATGAAATCATAGACAGTGGCGATAGCATATACACAACCAGTGCACAAATAAGGCAAATGCAGGCATGGACAGGAGAGGTGAGCAGAGAGCTCCATAAATTATCAGTTGATGGTAGAGACAATGGTCAGTGTGCTCTAAGGTGGTAGATCTAATAATTCAACTAAACTCCAGTGGAAGACCACCACCCAAGGATATTCAAACAGAACAAATAAGCTCTAACCTAATAGTGATAAGAAAGTTGGACACATGGTTAGTTGGGTGAGAAGGGATGAAGGAAGGTGGATATGAGGGAGTTTGGTTGGATAATGAAAGTGAATATATGTTTCCCTTCATTTATGTATGGGGTCCTGTGCATGTGTGCTGCCCATTGAAGTCAGAAATAAGCATTAGTGTAGAGAGCTGCGAAGTGCTGCGCCTTAAAGATGGTGCTGGGTTCAGCCTTCCACCTCCCTGAGGGTGAGCGCTCTCTGGCTAAACAAGCCCTCATTTGGTTAAGTCTGTTCAGCCTGTCTGCTTCCGCGTTAGAGTAGCCTATCTGCAGGTTCCATGTATCTCACTGGGGTTGGCTAGTGCATGGGGATTTAAGCCTGTACAGGGGTCCCCCCGGGGCGCAGGGATCAGAAGAAAATTGTTCAAGGATCCTTATTAAAACTGCATGAAGATGATCATCCCAGAGTCGCGTCTTCCTTGCTGGCAGGAGTTGGGTGTGTACACTTTAGAGTAACTGGCACTGGAATTATAAATCACTGTGAGCCACCACATAAGGCCTGAGAAAACAAAGCAAGGTAAATTAACATTAATATGCAACCATTCATTGGCACTTGCTGAATCACAGTTTTGCAATATAACACACAACACACACACACACACACACACACACACACACACACACACAAACATCTTCCATTTTCAGAGTATTGTGTGGACACGTGAATATTTTATGGCTGGAATGTATGTTCAGTGAACAGTTAATACCTCTATGAAATGGCTAAATTTGTCTCCCTTTCCTTTGAATTTATTATTCCTTTAAATTGGTCATTTCCCTAAATATTTGAAATAGCCATTTATTAATTTCACAAGCTAGTCAAGCTCATCTGCATACAATTGCTTTTCAGTTGGTTCAGATTGATTATTCAAAAAATGCATAATTCAGTGATTCACTACTTACTTTCCTTTTCATTTACAACCTGTCAAGTACCTTCTCACTTTAGTATATTTTCTACTTTTGATTAAGAATATGGCATTGGATGCTGTAACTCCCAAAATTCTGAAGATATTAATGCTTTGTAGTATATCTACTTATTATGTTCATTCTAAGTGAAGTGTTCTGTGCTTGTCTATCAAAATTCAATATTCTTGCTATCTCTATAGAACTCACATGCAGAGGGACTGTCTACAAAATTATAATTATGAGATATTTTTACTTGTATGAGTACCAAGATCAATTATAATGGCTGAATTTTTCTATTATAAACATTTGTGTTTTAATTCACTATCCAATGTGTTTGAAATAGAAAAAAAACAACTGTTTGATAAATAAGAATAAAAAAGTATGAATATATAGTCATTAATAGAAAATTGAAAGTATGTGACATGTTTTCAATGGATGGTATGATAGAATCTCTGATATGTAAAGTATCATTGGAAATAAGTACATAGATTTTAGATGTAGTTAAGTGCAGGATAATTTTTCTCATAAACAAATCTGAGAATTCAATCTCTGGAGATTTTTTTTATTTAAAGTGCAAACACAACTAATCAAAGCAATATTTTCACTAATTACATTTGTATTCTTACAAGAGTGTAGTAATAGTTTCATATCAGCACAAATATTTTAATTGGTAAGGAAAATATATTCAATAATAATAGTAGGCTTGGGAAATGATTCCACAGTAAAAGTCTTTTCTTCATGAGGAAGAGGACTGGAGTTCTCAAATTCTACCTTCAGAAGCATAAACTATGTATACATAAAGCAAACTAGCTGGCTAAAATTACTGTATCAGTAATCTGTTCCTCAATGGATATAATGGAGAAGAAATCATGGATTATTTCTGACATCAACTTTGGGGCTTTGTGTGTACCTACAGTTACAAAAATGTAAGTGCCCACAAACAAGTGAGCATTTATATAAACATGCATGTACCCTAGGCACATATGAATGAAAAGAGAAAAAAGTGCTACTTCATGTACCATACATTTTCACTCTTGGTGAGATGCCTCAACTCTACACAATGAACCACAGGAACTATTGAGAGATGAGAGCAGGAGAAATAGTTTTTCCAAAAAAAATAAAGCATGAAATGGTTTTCCAATAGCCCTGAAAACATACTTATGCATAATATTATAAAGACTGATATGGTTATAATTAAAATTATAAATATGTATATATGTATATATATGTATATATACATGTAATAACAATGAAAAAACACATCTTAAGCTTAAAAAAGAGAAATGAGGAATATGTGTAAGGTTGTGGAGGACAAAAAGGAAGGGAGAATGATAGATCATTGGGTCATTTTATAATCTCAAAAATAAAATATTAAATATGAAACTAGAAACGAAAACATTAATACAGAGAAAAATAATGGCACTTCAAACCATTATTTCTATTTCTCCAGATAAATATTTTCTCTCTTTTCTTCTTTATTTTGGAAAGCTAAAGATAGAGACAGAAATTTAGTAGGAGGGAGAGAGATAGGACATGAAAGATATTAAGTCTGTTTGCTGGAGAGGTAAGGTAAATATGGGAAGATACGCAAGAGGGGAAAAACAGGATAAATATATTTGTGTAAAAAATACATTTAATAAATAAAATTCATTTTATTTAAATGCATTTAATAAAGTCATTATTTAGGAAATAAAATATTAAAATGAAAATAGCAAAAAATAAAAATATTTTGACCTGGTGATTCTCATACCTGAATGAAGTATGCTAATTGTCATTTTGCTTTACGTTGATGGGCATATTTCTCATATATGTATGAATTCATATATATTTATATATATAATGTACATCTGTAGTGATATATTATTTAGGATTTATTAAAGCTTGACTTTGTATTCGAAAAGCAAAGTTACCCACAAGCCATATAAGCCAGGCATACATCTTTAATCCCAGCAGCCAGAAGCTGGGAAGTTGTGATGTAAATCTTTAATCCTAGGATTCAGAATTAAGAGGTAAATGGATCTCTTTGAGTCCAAGGCCACCCAGATCTACACAAGAGTGAATCAGTCTGAAGAGAATTATGGCTCACACATTTAATTCCAACATTAGGGAAGTATATAAAACAGAAGCAAGGTTTCAGAGAGGCATTCATTCTCCAGCCACACTGAGGTGAGGCAGGGCTTTGGGGCTCAGTGAAGAAAGAGTTCGTGTGTGAAGAGCCCGAGCTTTAGATGAGAGCTTGTGGCTGGGTGCCCTGCTTCCTTCACCTTTGGCTTCTACCCCAACATCTGTCTATGGGTCTTTTATTTATTCATGTTACATGTCTGTTCATATAAACATGATTTCATCACAATATAAATGTTTAAGATTCTTAAAATAGATACTCCATTCCATTTAAAATGACTAATGTGTTTGTTTTCCTTAGGAGCTCCTGCTCAAAAAGAATCTAGCAGAAGAAATTTATTTACTTTAAGTAACTCACATCCTATAGGCAATGTCATTTATTTGATAAATGCTTTAAATTGTGATGCACTGTGCAAATTATTAACTGGAAAACTTAGAAGCTTGTTCCCTCTGTTTTTAATAATCACCAAGTCATTAATAAAATATATTTATTAAACAAAAATGCTTAAATATACTATATGTGTATATCAAGTTAGTAAATTTTTATTAATTTTATCGCTAAGGAATCTCCACCATAATGAAGTAAATTAAATTAATAAATTTTTGATGGATTTTGTAGCTCCATTTTTACCAGGTAATTCATTTTGATAGGCTAAACTATTAACACATTCTTATCTACAATAAGGAAGCCATTAACTTACTTTCAGGATATCTAGATGGTCTAGATCTAGGTATCTAGATATCTAGATATCTCATATCTTTATTGATCTGTAAAATAAGAAAAATAATGAGAGAGAGAAAGAGAGAGAGAGAGAGAGAGAGAGAGAGAGAGAGAGAGAGAGAGAGAGCTGCTTGGGCCAGCAGGAGGGTCATGCTCCGTCCTGTGCTATTATCTGGGACAGTGGAAATGCACCGGAATTTGACTTCCTATAACTCCAAGAATAGTACAGCTCAAAGTGATACCTCCATTTTAACATTTCCAAATATATTATTAATAAATCTGAGTATTTAAATTACACAGTGATGTGCTGATATGTATTTATATAAGAAAACATGTTATGGTAATTGAGAGTTTATACCACAGAAACCCAGTGTTGAACAATACTTAACTGAGAAAGAATAAAACAAAAACTACTGAGATAATTTTTTTTTCTAGTTCCATCCACTTGTCTGTAAATTTCATGACATCGTTGTTTTTAGCAACTGAGTAACACTCCATTGTGTAAATTTACCACAGTTTCTTTATCCACTCTGCAGTTGAGGGACATCTACGTTGTTACAAGTTCTAGCTATTACAAATAAAGCTGTTATGACTGTAGTCAAACAAGTGTTTCTATGGTATAATTGAGCACCCTTTGTGTTTATGCCCATGAATGATATAACTGTGTCTTGAAGAAGATGGATTCCCAATTATCTGAGAAATTGTCACATTGATAGCTGATGTGGCTGTACACGTTTGCACTCCCATCAGCAATGAGAAGTGTTCCTCTTGCTCCATATCATAGCCAGGATGAGATGTCATTTGTGTTTTTGATCTTACCCATTGTGACAGGTGTAAGATTGAATCTCAGAGTCATTTCAATTTGCATGTCCCTCATGGCTAAGGATGCCAAATATTTCTTTTCATTGAGAATTGTTTTTCAACCTATTGAGACTAGAAAAATAATGACTCTAAGGTAACCCAGACCAGAAAGACAAATATGGTTGTTGCCTTGTGCAAATGATATCAAAGAGGCTTCATCCAGCAACTAATGGAAATAAATGCAGAGATCCATAAGTAGACAATAGGCATACCTCAGGGAACTCTGCAGAAGACAGGGAGAATTGCTTTCTGGGTTAAGGACATCACAAGAAAACCCATATAATCAACTTTGCCTGGGACCATAGGAGTTATCTAGCACATAGACATTTGCTGTACCACAAGGGGCTAATCATGAGGAAATGAAAGGAAGAAACTCAGCCTTCTGGAGATGCTCTGCCAGAAAACTCATGATTTTGTTTCTGTTATTGTTTTGTTTGTTTGTTTATTCCTTTTACTATATTTGCTTGGAGTTCTTTTTAGCTTTTTGTTTTTTTTTTTTTTTATTAATTATAAATGGTTGGCCAAAAGCTTAGGCCTGTTACTAATTAGCTCTTGCATCTTAAATTAGCCCATATTTATCAACACTGTACCATATGGCTGTATCCTTTATTTTCAGCCCTGCATGTTCATCTCCTGCTTACTCTGTCTCTGGATAGTAATTCTGCCCTTGCTCTTCCCTACACTTTAGTTTTGCCCAAAATTCCCACCTAACCTCTACCACCTGCCTAGCTGTTGGCCAGTTAGCCCTTTATGAAACCAAATGAGAACAATGAATACTCACAGTGTACAAAGAGTGTTACACAGCAGGGTTACACCTGCTACCGTACCATTGACCAAAGCAAGTCCCCATAATTAAGCTCATTGTCCGTGACAGTCAATATCAACTATTATCTTACATCTTACAAGATTTTGATGCACACTGGGCAGCAGAGGGCCACAACAACCAGTCAACCATTCAATCTTGAGGTCAAGCATCTGGCACTCTACAGTAGACTGAGTTACCCTACTATGTTACAGGTTAGATATGTCTAATGCATTTTTCACCTAAAGCATTTTCAACTTAGACTGGGTATGTTTGGGTGATTCTGAGGCTCCCCACCTACCCATAAGAGCATCCATGGAACACATGAAATCTACATGCTTTTCTCCTATCAAATTAACTTTTAGGCATAAAGAACAGAAGTAGAATTTTATTCCCCTTACACTGACATACATTAATAAACAGTAAAAAATATATTAAATCCATAGATACATCTATCCTACAGAATGATGAGTGCTTTCCTAAGTAAACTTAATTAGCAATTTTTCACACATTCCTATTTTTATTATGCTTTCTTATTTTCTTATTACTATGGAATCTACATATTGTGCAATTTTTTCTTCTGGAAAAGAAGGAAATAATGCCATAGTATATTCTTGTTTAAAGAACTCTCTTGGGTTCTTGTTCTGCTGATAGGTATGGTAATAATCTTACAGTTAGCTCTCTCCCAAGCTTTAACACTTAAAACAAACAAAACAACAACAACAACAACAACAAAATATGTAAATTTGCATTGTTTAGAGTTTTTAAAGTCATAATTGGTTTGGAACATCTTCTTCCTCAAGTTTCAGCTTTGCCCCTTCTTCTGTCTTAGAAGTGATGTGGTGGGGGATTCAGAGATTCAGAAGACTGTCATCACTGACTGTCAATGAGCACGATGTGTTCTTCACCAGGTGACCAGCTTGTTACCAGATGCTCAGTGTTTGATGTCTGAAGGGAATCCAACACTAACATTGTTCTCATTGCACAGTAACAAACTGCTACCCAAGCTGTCTTCTTATATTCATAGACCCAAGCCTCATCAGGGAAACTTCCTTTTGCAGCAGATGACAACTGATGCAAAGCTTCACAACTGGTCAATATGCAGAGAATGAGAGACAGTAGAGAGCTCAGTTCTAAATTGAATAGCCATTTCACCTCTGTCCCACAGAACTCAGAAAAAATTGCAGAAGAGGGAGCATAGGGATTATAAATGCCAGAAATAGAGATTTGCAGGCAGACATTATTTGCCAGACATGAATTTCACTGGTTTTGACTGCATGAAAAACAAACAAAACAAAACAAAACAAAAATCCATAACAAAAACAAAAACAAATACCTGTGCAATACCAAAACATCCAGAATGTCAACAAGTATAGGCAGGAAGTCAGAAATTGACAACTGATGAGTAGGTAGTGTGCGGTTGACAACTGATGGCTGCTGTGAGAGACAGTTTTCTCTGGAGATGTTGTTCCAGTCTCTAGCCATGCTGAGAACGAAGACCCTGCTCTACCTTTTGTACTCCTCTAGTGCTGGGACTAAAGGCGTGTTATCCCAGGCATGGATCAATTTTGAGTAGAACTGAGTGGCCTTGGACTCACAGAGATCAGTGTACATCTTAATCCCAAATCATAGGATTAAAGGTGTATGCCACAAACTCCTAGCTTCTAGTTTCTGGGATTAAAGGTGTGTGCCTAGTTCCTATGGTGTGTGCTTTCTGAATACTGAGTCAAGACTTAATAAATCATGAATAATGTACCACTAGAAGAACCAATAAGACAAAACAGAACACGGAGATGTGTGCCTCCTGTCCATCATTTTCCATTATGCTATATCATTTCTGTTTTCATTTTTTTGTTTTATAAACTAAACATAATCATATCATTTTACTTTCCACTTTCCCACCTGAACTTCATAACCTTTAACCTTTTCCCAGTTCTTTCACTTGTTTTCTCTCAAACTCATAGCCTCAGACTTTATCTTGATTTTGAGTGTGTGCATGCATGTGTGTGTGTGTGTGTGTGTGTGTGTGTGTGTGTGTGTGTGTGTGTGTTTACATTTTCAGAAAATAGCCAAGTAGTTATAAAATAGATTATGGGGTATTTTAATTTCATTCATTAAATATCTTTCTTTGACTGAATTAATTCTCAAAGACAAAAATTGATATTGCCATCTCCCTAATTGTCTCTTTTTCTCTCATACACTCATAATAAAATATTTTCAAGATATATTTGCTGCTCACTACCTATTCTCCCATGGGGACATTTTCTGAGACATCATTAGTTATTTTTGTACAGACCAACCGAGTTTTGATTTTCTGTTGTGGTTTGTCCTGTGGTTTGGCTATTTGGCATGGTGATCACAGTACTCAATAAAGCACAGAGGGTTTAGTTTCATTGAACATTGCAGAAGTTTCATTCTATGGTCAGTTGGTACAGATTTTCTAGCTTGTGGACAGTCTCATAGCTGAACACAGTTACTTACTTCATGGTGCCCTAGAAGCAGGAAAAAAAGATGTGGACAGGAAGATACAGAGGGTGAAGGGTTAGAAACCTGTGATCTACTTACTCTAGTCAGACCCCACCTCCAAGAACAGTGAGTGCTACTGCCTAAGGACAAGGCCTTAATCATATGTGTGTTTGGAAATATCTCATACCCACTAAATACTCACTACAGAGTGCTACTGAGGACACTGAGCTTGAGGATGATTCAAGTGAAATTTTTCCTTCATTACATCTTTCTTAGAAACTAAAGTTTATGTTGAAGGCCCTCTCACTCAGGCTTAATACGTGTGTGTGTGTGTGTGTGTGTGTGTGTGTGTGTGTGTGTGTGTTTGTGTGTGTTTCCTTCCTTCCTCTCTACCTGTATTACCTCAATTTTATACTTATTTTCTACTTTGTTAGTTTTCTTTGATGCATAAGATCAAACGTTCAGTACATTTTCAAATTTATTCAACAGAGGAAATCAGTTAAATATCCTACCAAAAATTAGCCTAGACAAACACTCAGCTACATATACTTAAATCATTCTCTGTGTTAAGCAGACCACTCCCCAACAGGAGACTTTCCAATGATTTTGTATATACAGTTAATAGGCAACTCAGTCCATAATGTGTCAGTATCCAAAGTAATAGCTAAACTTCATAGACTGGTTACCTTATAAAATTGTTAACTTTTGATTTTTTGAAGATACAGACAATTTATAAAGTTAACTTGATTTACTACAGTCATATACACTGAAATGATGTTAGATTACCACCTACTGTCACTTTGGTATTTTAAAATTTGGCACTGTGTCAAGTTGGAAATTATGTTGGTTAGTGTGAAGAGCCAGTTCAAGTCCCTTTGTGTTGGTGT
Organism: Cricetiscus sungorus; assembly: GCA_030556225.1. Lineage (NCBI taxonomy): Eukaryota > Metazoa > Chordata > Mammalia > Rodentia > Cricetidae > Cricetiscus > Cricetiscus sungorus. Next base: position 50,374,101 of record JANBXA010000741.1, read on the forward strand.
GCTAGCACATAAATAATCATTTATTTTATATTGTCTTTCCAGATTATACCTACACTGTAAAAACAATGTAACTAAATATGAGAAACCCCAGTGTTTACTCTGAGGGACTTTTCTTGCCTCTTTACATCCTGTCTTCAGAATTTATCATTTTCTGAAGTTAAAATGTATGATAAGAATATGTATTTAAAAACAATTACTACTCTGATAAAAATGAATAAAAGCAGTTAACTCCAATTTGGATTGGATAATGCTGTTGTATCCTAAAAATAAAATATACTATATTAGAAAAACAAAACATGAAATGTTCTTCTGTATTTATGTCTTATTGGTTGATGAATAAAACACTGATTTGGCCAGGCAAGAAGCTAGTTGGGACTAGGAGACAAGGAGGATTTTGGGAAATGTTGGCAGAGAGGAGTTATCATGTGATCCCAGAAAGTGATTTAGCTGGGTATAATCAGAATAAAAGCAGGAACAAACAGGAAATTGCTCTCTTCTCTGTGGCAATGTAGCAGGCAAAGGAGTTGTAAGTCTGGTATTCCTGGTAAGCGAAGACCACATGGAAATACTTGATTGATAGAAATGAGCTAATATTTAAGACAGACCTAACCAACAGAAACCATACTCAAAGGCCAACAATTTCATAATTAATATAGCATCTGTGTGTTCATTTGGGGCTGAAGGAGCAGGGCCTGCTGAGCCAGATAACAACAATAAACCATCACTTTTAAGAGATAACAAATCAGCTGGGATTGACTTTTTTAAGCAGTAAACAAACTGAGATGTTCCTGTTATATAGATATAAAAAGAATACATGATTCAGATATTTGAAATAAGTTTAAATGTTATTGAGAATAAACTCATCATTAAGCTTTTCAATATGCACAAACTTCAAGCAACTACAAAATGACTGGGGAAATTATAGCCAAAGGCTATAAGTGATAATTGAATATATTTACATAAGGAGAATATGGAAACAAATATAGGTTTTAAAAATAATGAGATTACTCAAATGCTATATCTTTTATATATGCAAATGGAATAAAAACTAGAACAAATTAACTAATGAATAACTGAGTATGTGGAACAATGAGGTCAGCATTTATTCATTCTGTAATACTGTTAAACAAGTTCTATCAATTCATTACAATGTAACCGTTATAACAACAGTAAATGTAGATATTTTTTAGCATTACTTCTTCTGGTTAGATGATTGTGAGTATAACACATACATTTCCTTCATTCTTATTTGCTTACTATTTGATTATTAAGTATTTTATTTTTCCAATTAAGACTTGAAGAACTGTTTTCAACAAACTTAACAAGAGGAGACCTTCTTATCCCATTCCATAACATTATAGATAGGCTTCAATATTTTCTCTATTTAACACGGTGTTGTTAGCTAGGGGTTTTTATACATTGTCTTCAATATTCTAAAATATATCACAGGTATCTCTATATTATGGAGGACTTTTAGCATAAAAGCATGTTAGATTTGTCAAGATCAGTTTCTTGATCTAATAGGATGATCATGTGATTTATGTCCTTGAGGTTATTCATGAAGTGGATTTTATTCATTGATTTGGATATACTGAACCATCTCTGGAAAGGAGTATTAAATCTCTTCACAAAGTTGCAAATGGATATGCATCATTATCTGTCACTAACATTCTAGATCACATAGCCTAAGAATTAGATATCCTTCTACAAAAATTAAATCATTGCTGGTGCCATTGTCAGAACAAAAATCTAAAACTAGATGGATCCTAAGTCAAATCCTACTGATAGTATTTTATTAAGTGTAAATAGTTCTGATATTAATGACTTATCATTTTGGTCATAGATTAATACATCTCTAAACTCCAATTAAAAAAATTCTATTTGTAATAGACAAGGATACAGAACCCACAACTGGCCACACTTCAGAGAGTTATAGACTAGAGCAAAATCAGAGATAAAAGGGACATATATTCCTCACCTTTAATATAAGGCTTAGGGGCTCTTTGGAATAGGATACTAAAAAGAAGATGTGAGAAAATCCCTTAAAGAAATGGAAGAAAAAGCAAACAAAAAATTGAAAGAAATGAATAAATTTCTTAAAGAAATTACAGAAAGCCAATAAAAAAACAACTAAACAGGTGAAGGAAACAGTTCAATACTTGAAAACGGAAATGGAGACAATAAAGTAAACCCAAAATGAAGGAATGCTGGAAATAGAAAAACTGGGCAAATAAGCAGGAACTACAGACACAAGCATAACAAACAGAATTCAAGAAATGAAAGATAGACTCTCAGGCACAGATTAAACTAGAGGAAATAGATCATCAACCAAAGAAAATCATAAATCCAACAAATCCTTAACACAAAACATCCAGGTAATGTGGAGCACTGTGAAAAGGCCAAAACCTAAGAATAATAGGCATAGAGGAATGTGAGGAAGCCCAGCTCAAATAGGCTGAAAACATATTCAACACAATCATTGAGGAAATCTTTCCCAATCTGAAGAAGGACATGCTCAAGAAAGTACAAGAAAAATACCAACACCAAATAGACTGGACCAAAGAAAAAGGATCTCTTGACATATAATAATCAAAACACCTAACATACAGAATAAAAAAAGGATATAAAGAACAGCAAAAAAGGACAGGTAACATATAAAGGCAGACCTATCAAAATTATGCCTGACTTCTCCATAGAAACCCTCAAGGCCAGAAGGTCCTGGACAGATGTTCTACAACTACTAAGAGTCCACGGATGCCAGGCCAGGCTACTATACCCAGAAAACCTCTCAATCACCATAGATGGAAAAACAAGATATTAAATGACAAAGCCATATTTCACAGTACATCGCTACAAATCCAGCCCTGCAGAAAGTTTTTGAAGGAAAGCTCTAACCCAAGGAAGTTTACTACACAAAGATGTAGGCAACAGATAATCCCACTTCACCAGAAACCAAGGGTAAAGGAGGACAATTTATTTGCAATACCACTGCCAAAATTAAATCTAAAACAAACAAGCATTAACAATCAATGGACCTTATTCTCCCTCAACATTAATGATCTTAACTCACCTATAAAAAGACACAGGTTAACAGAATGGATATGAAGACAGAGTTCATCTTTCTGCTGTATAGAAGAACCACACCTAAGCTTCAAAGATAGACACTACCTCAAGGTAAAGGGCTAGAAAAAGATCTTCCAATTAAATAGACCCAAAAAGCAAGCAGGTATGGCTATCCTAATATCTAACAAGTTAGATTTCAAACCAAAATTAATCAAAAGAGATGAAGATGGTCATTTCTTATTCATTGCAGGAGAAATCCATCAACACAAAGTCTCAATTCTGAACATCTATGCCCAAATACAAAGCCACCCACATTTGTAAAAGAAATGCCACTAAAACACAAAGCTCACATAAAACCTTACACACAGTGGAGACTTCAACATACCACTCTCACCAATAGATAGGACCACCAAGCAGAAACTCAACTAGCAGAAGTTATGTCTCAACTGGTTTTCACAGACATCTATAGAACATTCCATCCAAACACAAAAAAATATACCTTCTTCACTGCTCTGCAAAGAACCTTCTCTAAAATTTACTGCAGTCTAGGTAGCATAACAAACCTCAAACAATACAAAAGAATTGGAATAGTGCCCTGTATCTTATCAGGCCACCATGTTTTAAAATTGGAATACAACATCAACACAAATCTTAGAAACCCTACAAACTCTTGGAAACTGAACAATGTGCAATTGCACAACACCTGGGTCAAAGAAGACATAAAGAAAGAAATTAAGTATTTCCTAAAATTAAACAATAATGAAGACATGACATACCCGAAATTATGGGACACCTTGAAAGCAGTGTTACGAGGGAAGTTCATTGCATTGAGTGCCCACATGAAGAAAACAGAGGATAGTCACTTTAGAGAATTAACAGCACAACTGAAAGCCTTTGAACAAAAAGAAGCAAACTCACCCCAGAGGATTATATGCCAGGAAATAATCAATTTGAGGGCTGAAATCAAAAAAATAGAAACCAGGAAAACGATATAAAATATCAATGCAACAAACAGTTGGTTTTTTGAGAAAACCCATAAGATAGACAAGCCCTTATCCAAACTAACAAAAGAGCAGAGAGAGAACATGCAAGTTTACAAAATCAGAAAGAAAAAGTGGGACATAACAATGGACACAGAGGAAATCCAGACAACTTTCAGGTCATAATTTGAAAACCTATACTCCACAAAATTTGAAAATTCAAAGGAAATGAACAAATTTCTGGATAACTATCACTTACCAAAATTAAATCAAGAACAGCCAACAACTTAAATAGACCTATAACCCATAATGAAATAGAATCAGTCATCAAAAGCCTTCCAACAAAAAAGAGCCCAGGGCCAGATGGCTTTAGTACAGAATTCTACCAGAAATTCAATGAAGAGCTAACACCAATACTCCTCAAATTGTTCCACACAATAGAAACAGAAGACACATTACCAAAATCTTTCTACGATGCCACAATCACATTGGTACCCAAGCCTCACAAAGATACAACTAAGAAAGAAAACTACAGACCAATATCCCTGATGAACATCAATGCAAAAATACTCAATAAAATACTAGCAAAAAGAATCCAAGAATATATCAGAGAAATCATCCACCATGACTAAGTAGGCTTCATTTTGGGTTGCTTAACATTTCAGGGATAGTTTAACATATGAAAATCTATCAACGTGATCCACCAAATAAAACAAACTGAAAAAGAAAAACCATATGATCACCTACTTGATGCTGAAAAGTCTGACAAAATTCAACACCCTTTTATGATAAAGGTCTTGGAGAGATCATGGAAAACAGGAATATACCTAAACATAATAAGAGCAATATAAACTAAAACAACAGCCAACATCAAACCAAATGGAGAGAAGCTTAAGGCGATTCCTCTAAAATCAGGAACAAGAAAAGTGTAGCCTCTCTCTCTCCCTCCATATCTCTTCAATATTGTACTTGAAGTTCTAGCTAAGCTATAAGACAACAAAAGGAGATCAAGGGAATCCAAATTGGAAAGGAATAAGTCAAACTGTCTCTATTTGCAAATGATATGATAGCTTATATAAGCATCCAAATAAACTCTACCAGGAAACTTCTACAGCAGAAAATCACCTTCAGCAAACTAGCAGGATAAAAGATATATTCAATAAAATCAGTAGCTCTACTTTATTCAGATGACAAAGAGGCTGAGAAAGAAATCAGGGAAATATCACCCTTTACAATATCCACAAGCAACATAAAGTATTTTGGGATAACACTTACCAAATATGTGAAAGACCTATACAATAAGAACTTTGTAGCTTTAAAGAAAGAAATTAAAGATGATACCAGGAAATGGAAAGATCTTCCATGCTCTCTGATAGGAAGGATAAATACAATAAAAATGGCAATGTTGCCAAAAGCAATTTACAGATTCAATGCAATCCCCATTAAAATCCCAGCACAATTCTTCACTGAACTTCAAAGGATAATGATCAACTTTGTATAAAAAAACAAAAGACCCAGGATGGCCAATACAACCCTGTACAATAAAAGAACTTCAGGAAGCATCACCTTCCCTGACTTTAAGCTCTACAACACAGTATAGTTCTGAAAACAGCCTGGTATTGACAAAAAATAGACAGGTAGACCAAAGGAATCAGATCAAAAAACCCAATATTAACACACACACCTATGAACACTTGATTTTTGACAAAACAGCTAATAGAATACATTGGGGAAGAAAACATCATCAACAAGTGGTGCTGGTACAACAGGATGATAGTGTGTAGAAGACTGCATGTTAGACCCATGTCTATCGCCATGCACAAAACTCAAGTCCAAATGGATCAAAGACCTCAACATAAATCCAGCCACACTGAACCTCTTAGAAGAGAAAATAGGAGGTACCCTTGATCAAATTGGTATAGGAGACTGCTTCTTGAACATAACTCCAGTAGCACAGACACTGAGATCAACAATTAATGAGTTGGATCTCTTCAAACTTAGAAGCTTCTGTAAGGCAAAGGAAACATTGGACAAGAACAAATAGCAGCCCACAGACTGGGAAAAGATCTTTTCAATTTTATATCTGACAAAGGGCTGATTTCAAAAATATACAAAGAACTTAAGAAACTAGTCAACAAAACACCAAACAACCCTTTTGATAAATGGGGTACAGAATTGAAGAAAGAATTCTCAATAAAGGAAATCAAAGAGGCTGAAAGACACTTAAGAAAGTCCTCAACATCCTTAGCTATCAGGGAAATAAAAATGAAAAATCTTTGAGATACCATCTTATTCCTGCCATAATGGCTAAAATTAGAAACACCATTGACAACTTATGCTGGAGAGGATGTGAAGAAAGGGGAACACTCCTCCACTGCTTGTGGGAGTGCAAGCTCGTACAGCCATTTGGAAGATCAGTATGGTTGTTCCTCAGGAAAATTAGAATTAGTTCATCACAAGACCCAGCAATTCCCCTCTTAGGTATATACCCAAATAACCCAAATCCATGTAATAAAGGCATGTGCTCAATTATATTCATAGCAGCATTATTTGTAATAGCAAGAACCTGGATGCTACCTAGATGCCCCTCAACTGAAGAATGGATAAAGAAGATGTGGCACATCTACACAATGGAATGCTACTCTGAAAAAAAAAACAATAATGGAATCTTGAAATTCACAGGCAAGAGGATGGAACTTGAAGAAACCATCCTGAATGAGGTAACCCAGTCACAAAAAGAGGAACAGGGTATGCACTCACTCATACAAGGATTTTAGACCTAGAGCAAAGGATCACCAGCCTATAATTTACACCACCAGAGGAACTAGGCTATAAGGTGTATGGTGTATTCTAAGAAATTGATATATGGTCCCTTACAAAAGGGCGAGGGACAAGTCCCCCAGAGCACATGGAAAATGGGAGGGACAGTGAATGGTGAGAGAACTAGGAGAAAGAGAAGGGGAGGAGAGGAAAGCATGTGCTACTAGAAAGATTGAGTCAGGGTAAGAATAGAAGACAGGAGAGAGAGAGAGAGAGAGAGAGAGAGAGAGAGAGAGAGAGAGAGAGAGAGAACATAAAAGGGGGATCCATTATTGGTTTGAAGAGAAAAGTGAACCCAAAGAAAGGTCTAGAGACCTACAAGACTGACTCCAACTAACAATTTGAACAACTGTGAAAAGGCTACCATAAATGCCCTTCCCTGATAGTGAGAACATCAACTAAATTATCTACCATCATGGAGCCCTCATCTAGTACCTGATGGAAACAGAAGTAAACACCCATAACCAAACTGAGTAAAACTAGAATCCAAATACAGAGAGGAAGGACCAGAGCATGTTATAGAAACACACAAAGACAGCTGACCAAAACAATGATGGTCTATTGGGACCCCCAGACTGATAGCTGGGAATCAAGCATTGGACTGACTCAGACCCCCTGAATATGGGTCTCAGCTAGAAGGATTGAGCAGTCTGTGGGACCTCAGACAGTAAAAACAGGATGTATTCCTGGAACACAAAAGAACCTTGTGGTCACATCCCCCATGGAGGGAAACCCCCTTAACTTAGATACAGGAGAGAAATCCTATTCCCTATGTCAAATGACTTGACAGATTTACAGGACCCAACCTGGATAGCATAGACCTACATGTGGAATGGGGGAGGAGTGATGGGATGGGAGGGTGTCCAAGGTGCATGTTAGAGCAGAACGAGGGTAAAAGGGATTGAAGGAAGAAGGGAGGGAGAGGAAACTGGGAACAACATGTAATATTTTTTAATTATTTTATTAATAAAAATAATAGAAAACAAAGCAATGTAGAGTGCTCAGATCTGAAACTTTAGGGAAATTCTCAAAGAGAGGCATTCAGATGAATTGTTAATTTTTAAAAGTCCTTTGCTTTTCATTACTACAATTGGAATAAACTGATAGTATCCAAATCATTAGTATTATCCCAGATATCTCTCATTTATATTATTTGCATATGTTTGATATCATATAGCATTTTTTCTTATTAGTTAAGGTTTTAAAAGTCATTGGTATAATTTATTTTACCAATATTTTCTTGATTCTACTTTTCCCTCTGAAATATCTAAAATGTCAATTGAATATATTTTGATAGTATAAAAAAGTAAAGAATACAAGCAATATAGAATTTACTTGATAAATAATTTATTATATTATAATCAAAAGTGCAATTAATCCACATGCACATTAAATATATGAAATTGTGGTTTTTGGGTAGACAGGAAGAAAAAGACACTTTTAAATGTTATTATCAATTTTTTACTATTACAATCATATTACACTTGATTAAGATCATTTGCCTACACCAAAACTTTATTTACAATAGAAAAGTTATAGCAGATGCGACATGGTTGTCTTTGTATCTGTCTTAATTAGCTAATATACTCATTTGAAGAAATATTTCAATTCACATTTTTAAATTATATACATATGTGAATCCAAAATTATTGAAATCTATATATTATTCAAGAAATATATGTAAAAGAACATTTCCCTAAGAAATTAAGTCTACCAACTTCGCCAACTTTGAGGATCAAACATTAACATCAATAATTAAAATGCTGAGGTAAATTTTATATGAATGTTCTAAGAAGTTAGTTCAAGCATAAAGAACATAAAGAAAAGTTTTACTTTTGAGATGTCAATTATAGATTCTATTGAAAATATAACAGAGCTTATTAAAATATTCATAATCTCATTTAAGTTGAAATTATTATGTAAAATTCCATTAAAATTACTGGCTTTCATAGTAATCAATGTTCAATGGGAGAATGATTAAGCCTAACTTTAAGAATCCTTCTATTTACTGACAATCTTCACAGAAAAGGTTTCTAATTATTTTGGTACACCCTAATTTCTTACTCAATATTGAAGAAAATTGTATGTTAAATACAATTACTTGTAATAATATTGGATATATATGGAGTTTGATCAATAAGAGGTATAAATTTTGGGGAATTATGAGTAGAAGTTCATAAGAGTTTCCTTGCATTTCTGCAAAGTGTTTTCATTTTAGTTTCTCTCTCTCTCTCTCTCTCTCTCTCTCCCCTCTCTCATTTTAGTTTTTTGAGACAGGATGTTTCTAATAACATCTATGACTGTCCTGGAACTTTCTTTGTATATCAGGCTGTCAAACTGGTCTTGAACTCATGGAGATCTGCTTGGCTTTGACTCCTAAATGCTGGGATCAAAGACAAGCATTAATACTGAACAACTCACTGTGGCTTCTTAAACTGTAAAATGCAGGTAATTATTCTTTCTGGTTATTAATTTACATGGAAAATCTTTTATCCAGAGAAGTAAGCTATATTATTTCTTTGGCAGTTAATAAAGTACAAAAAATAATTTTAGATTATTTCAAAAAATTAAATTAGATAACAAATTATTTTAAATACTGTAAGCATTAAATAAAAATAGTTGATGGAAGCAGATGCAGAATCCATAGCTAAGCATTGGGCCAAACTCATGGAGTCAATTTATAGAGAGGGAGGAGCGATAATATGAGCAAAAGTGAAGTCCTTGTTGAGGAAACCTACAGAGACTATTGAGGAAAGCAAATGGTTGCTCAGGGATTCAGACTGACACATTGGAAAGCTTCAAACAACTGAACTAGGCCCCTGAATGTTGGGGTTTCTTGGGTAGTATATGAGATCCTGTCAGTGGAACCAGTATTTATCCCTAGTTCATGAATGGACTCTTTGAAGCTCATTACCTATGGAGGGATTCCTTGCTCATCTCAAATTCATTTGTGGGGGGTGTGGGGCTAAGTCCTGCACAAAATGATGTGACAGTATTGATGATTCCCCATGGGAGGCTTCAACCTCTCTGAGAAGTGGATGGAGGAGGGATAGGGAGAAGGTGAGGGGAGTGGGAAAACTGGAAGCAGAGGGAATTGGGACTGATATGTAAAATAAAATTGTTTTTAACATAAATAGAAAAATAATAATTAAAAATAAGAATAATCTATTCCATGATGTGATGATACAGGATAAAACTTAGTAAGACACAATCAGACTTTGGATTCACTGGATTGATTTCCATACTAAAAGTCAGTGTTAGAGCTATACAGAATTATTTCAAACAGCTTATTTGACAACCTATGTAATGTTTAGAAGTTATCCATTTATTATGTAGTTTATGTTACTAGACATGATATGAGACATTGCTTAAAGTTGACTACAAGTATGCAATCATCTTCCATGGCAAATATCAAATGTTTATGTATGCATGCACACATATAACATGAGTGTATAGGCAATGATGTACATTGTAAATTGTTATGATTGCAATGAACTTAACAACATCAACCATAAAATAATTGTTTTTTAGGTGGAATTTCCTGAAATCTATACAGCTTTCCCAAGACAACTCAAAAGCTATTTGTTAAAGACTACAATATAATCCCAGTACTTTTGCTAACTTGCTGAAGCTCATTCCCTATGGTATGATGCCATGCTTTGTCTTAATGCTTGGGAGAGGACCAGTCTCTCCTCCAACCTATTGTACCAGACTATGTTGACTCCTCATGGGAGCCCTTACCCATGAAGAGCAGTGGATTGGGAGTGGGCTGGGGGGAGGTGAGGGAAGGTAGGAGCAGATGAGGGGGTATGGTAGTAGGACTGGTAGAGAGAACTGTGGTGGGAATGCAAAATTAAATCAAAAAATTAAAAATGGTAAATGAATAATCAAAACATGTCAAATTATCTTTTTTAAGCAAACCTGTGTGCTTTTAGAGAATAGCCATATATCAACCATAGTTTCACTAACATTTCATTTTTTAACTGTAACTTTCCCAATGAACTTTAAAGAATCAGAAATTATATTTCTTAGAAGACACAAACAGTGAATTTCATAAGGAACATGTATGTGTTTGTTCTTACAACACTCTGACTTTATGCTGTTTATGAAAATATGCTTTCCACTCATTGGATAATGATTTTCCATAAATCCTACAGCTAAAACTGAATTGATATGCCAGTTTCCTTGCATGTAAATCACTTTATATGCAGGAGCTACTGGGAAATATTTAAGGGTGATCTGGGATTAATGGTTTATCTATTTTTTAATGAAGTTTCCCTAGTCGGTATTCCTGAAACAGAGAAAAGCAAGCACACAAGCCAAGATGCCCATAGCTATACTAAGTACATTTGATATCCAATTGCTTAATGTATTAAAATACATTACATTTTCACTGACAGCAGACACAATATTTTGCAAATAAATCATTAAACAGTGAATAGCAGACTTTTCATGGGGTTTATTTTCAGAAAGCATATAAACTTGGAGAGACTATTATTTTTTGACATCTCAACTATTTTTTGAGAGGGCAAAAGTTAATTTCTTCTCTTTATGTCTTCATTTTTCTTTTAAATCTTTTATACCACCAAAGTCACAATGCCTACACAAGAAGGAAGTCGCCTTGCAATAACAAGTTATATATTGTTCAAAAGCAAAGTCTTTTCTGTTATTTAAACAATCTTATTTTACATAGCATGTGAGACCTTGGCAAATGCATCACTAAGTGAGATGTCTTCATTAAATTTCCCCCTTCAAAGGTCAGGCATCCCTGTGGAAAAGGAGACAGAAAGAGTGTAAGGACATCCCTAGTGCACAAATGGACTTCTTAGGCTAGATACATGTGGGAGGGACTAAGCCCTGCCCTAAATGACTAGACAGATTTTGATTATTCTTCCTGGATGGCCTCACTCTCCCTGAGGGGATGGGATGGGAGAGGGTACTGGGATTGATTTGTAAAATGAGATTGTTTCTAATTTAAATATAATATAATATTATATATATATATATATATATATATATATATATATATGAACATGAGGGGATAAAGGTTTCAAGGAGAACAAGGCCCTCTAAATCAAACACAAATGTTTATATGACCTAACAGAGCATGAAGGATCTAACACAGGGAAGGCACAGTTCACAACTAGGACCTCTGCTTATGCTTTAGGGATTTCAGTTTATTTATTTATTTATTTATTTATTTATTTATATTTTGGGGGGACTGCCCAATGTGTGACTGCTTGTGTGTCTGATTCTAATGACTTCCATTAGGACTGGGTTTTTTGTTGTTATTGTTTGGTTTTCCTTGTCTAACTTCATTGTGAAGGTGTTCATTTTATTGTTTTATCTTTATAATATTTGAACAAATAATACTTTTTAAGATTACAAATGAGAGACGGTTCAGTAGGTAAGAGAATTTTTGTCACCATCTGTGACATCAAATCCAGAGTATGTGATGTGCTCCTCTGACCTATGACATCACCAGGTATATAAATGCACATACAAATAGAAAAGCTAATTATCTTGCAAAAAGTAAATAAGTTGTTTCTGATTGAAATGACATACAAACAACAGCTTGTAAAACAGCTTATTTGAAGTGGCCGCAAATGTCACAAAATATACTTTGGGATACAGCTAAAAGTCATCTCAAACTGTATAAACGATACTATATTATGAAATTGCTGTGTATTTAAATAAAAGGTCATAAATATCTGACAGAAAATTTATATTACAAAGATCTGAATTTTTCTTATTAAAATCAAAAAGCAGATGAGTACCAAACACAACTTTAAAACATTTAATTTTGAAAATGTGATACTAAGAGTTAAGTTCAGTGTTTAGCTGTGTTGTTGCTTCCGCTTCCATCAGCTACTGGATGAAAGCTCTAGGATGACATATATGGTAGTCATCAATCTTACATTGGGGAAGGGCATTTAAGGTAGCATCTCCACTGTTGCTTAGATTATTAGTTCAGTCATCCTTGTAGATCTCTGGAAATTTCCCTAGTGCCAGATTTCTCTTTATACAGAGTATGGATTCCTTTATTATGGTACCTATTTTCTTGCTGTTCCTTGGTCTTTCTCTGACTCAATGTTCACAATTTTTAATGTCCTCCTCTTCTCCACTTTTCTTCCTCCTAATTCTCTCTCCCTTCCCCATGTTCCCAATTTTCTCTGAAGATCTTATGCCTTTCCTTTTCTCCAGAAGAGTATGTATGTCTCTCTTAGGGTCCTCCTTGTTTCCTAGCTTTCCTGGAGGTGTGTATTATAGGCTGGTGATCCTTTATTCTATGTCTAAAATTCATATATGAGTGAGTACATACCATGTTCGTTTTTCTGTGACTGGTATACCTCATTTAGGATGGTTTCTCTTAATTCCATCCATTTGCCTATGAATTTCAAGATTCCATTGTTTTTTTTTCTGCTGAAGAGTACTTCATTGTGTTAATGTATCACATTTTCTCCGTCCATTAGTCAATTGAGGGGCATTTAGGTTCCTTCCAAGTTCTTGCTATTACAAAAATGTTGCTATGAACATAGTTTAACACGTGTCCTTGTTGTGTGAATGTGCATCTTTTAGATATATGCCTAAAAGTAGAATTGCTGGATCTTGAGGTAGACTATTGCTATTTTCCTGAATAATGGCAATATTGATTTCTGAAGTGGCTGTAAGAGTTTGCATTCCAACCAGCACTGGGGGAGTGCACCCCTTTCCCCACATCCTCTCCAGCATAAACTGTTATTGGTGTTCTTGACAGAAGTAAGATGGTATATCAGAGTTGTTTTGATTTGCATTTCCTTGATTGCTAAGGATGTGGAACATTTTCTTTTTTCTTTTTTTTCTTTTTTCTTTTCTTTTTTTTTCTTTTTTTTTTTTTAGCAATTTAGAGTTTCTCTATTGAGAATTCTCTGTATCCTACTGTTTAATTACATTATTTGGTATTTTGGTAACTAGCTTCTTGCAGAGAGGGAGGAGTGATGAGCAAATAGGTCAAGACCAGGCTGGAGAAACCCACAGAGATTGTTGACCAAGGGGGAGCTCATGGACCCCAAACTCATAGATCTGGGAAACCAGCATAGGACTGAGCCAGACCCCTGAATGTGGGTGTTAGTTAGGAGGACTGGGCAGTCTATGGCGTCTCTGGTAGTGGATCAGTATCAATCCTAGTATACCCCTAGTATACAATTGGACTTTGAGAGCTTTGAGTTAAAAATTATGAAACTGACATTATAAGCATCTATGCAGGCTAAGGGAGTATCCCTCTATGGGGAATGTGCTCCTGAAGTCCATTCCTGCACTAGGGATACATCCTGGTTCCATTGGCAGAGATGCCATAAACTTCCCAAGCCTCCTGATTGAGACACACGTTCAGGGGGAGGGAGACGGAACTGGGATCAATATGTAAAATAAGAAAAAAATATATTAAAAATATAATAAAAATCACATATGTATACTCATATACATATATCTATATATATGCCTGTGTGTGAGTTTAAATATATTTCCAAAGATAAGTTCATGAAAATATAGGATGTGGTGTAGTGTCTGCATAAACCTCGGCCAGCAAGGAAACACGACCACAACTCTTCTTCAAGCAGTTTATTCAGGAACCTTGTACATCAGCTTCTGCCTCTCCCAGCCCCAGCAAGCCCTTAAATGTGCTCTCACAGCCCAATCAGCTCATGCCACCTGGTGATCCCGGATAGGCCACAGAAGGAGGAAGCACACTAGATCCATGAAGCACTTCCAAATAAGGCTTGTTTACAGCTAATATTGAACTACCTGGCATCCAGCCAGGCGCCATCTTGGGGCTGTGGCTTCCCACAGTGTAGCACATATGAACAAATGTAAATATGTATAAATCTGTACAGAAAAATGATCTAACTGAAGATTATCAATAAGATTCAGGTAAAATGAGATTAAGATGTAGTAAATGCATACTTTATTAGCATGTTACATAAAAACAGGAATAGTTATACTTTTTATTATCTCTTTGATGCTTACTTTTATTGAAAGTAGATTTCATATACAATATTTTGGTATGTTTTTTCCTCTCCAAACTTCACCCAGGTTCACCCTATTTTCTCCTCCATTTAAATTCACACCCATTTTTCTTCTGTCTCATTAAAAAGTAGAAATCTGAACTATAATAATATGATGAATAAACAAAATAGACTAGAATTGAACAAATAAACATTAAAAAGAAAAACAAAACATCAGAAGAAATGCTCATAGGCACAGTGACACAATATTTTTTTGTTATATTATCCCTGCCCCCAACTTTTTCTTTATCCTCCCCTTTTTGCTTCTAACCAAAATTTGATTTATACTCCCAATTGTGTCAATTTCTTCCAACTGCTCTCGAATGTGTGCCCTTCTATGGAATACCATCTGGTTATCAAAGGCTCCACTCTTAGAGAAACTTCTCACACTCTTTAGCATCTCCTCAGCTTCTGCTGGAACTCCGTACCCAGCAGTTCTCTCCATTCAGGGACTGATCCTTTGCATTCTCTGATCACTGATGTACAATGATGTCTGAGACTTTGGAGAGGGCTTTTTTTAATGTATGATCTTTGTAAGTGATTATATTTCAGGCTGTCATTCTCCCCTTGGCCAGTTGTGGGTCTATGTGTGAGTCATCATCTAATACAAACAGAAGCTTTCCTGATGGAGTTTGATATGGTCATTTATGGGAAGAATAATAAGTCCTTTTTAATATGAGTAATAAGAATAGGTTCTTTCTTGACAAAATAATGCTGGGTGTTATTTGATTACCCACCTGGTTCTGTAGTTGCTTTGCCCTTAATGAATACTGAGAGACTTATATTAATTATAATACTGTTGACTTGTGGCTTGGCTTCTTATTAGCTACCTCTGTCTTAATTAATTCTTGTATATCAATCTATGAATTGCTATGGGGATGTTGCTTACCCAGTAATGCCCAGCATGGTGTTACTCCTCAGACAACATGGCAACTCTGGCCAGCTCTTGCTTACCTGTCCCAGAATTTCCTCATCTCCTAGCGCCACATATCTTCCTTCCTGGCCAGTCAGATTTTTATTCATCAAGCAATAAGAGAAACATATATAGAGCAACATCTCCCATAAGGTGACAGTCAGGGGTTCATTATTCTGAAATATGCCTTAAATCCAGCAGAAGTTTGGTGGTTACTCCTCCCAGGATGTTTGTGTTTAAGGCTCCTGTGAATGGACATATGGTACTGCAAGAGTCATAAGTGTAGGTGCAGGGCTCATGGTTTGATGTGACTGAAGCTTACTTCTCCCCTGTAGCAGTGTACATAGCAACTTCCAAGACAGTAATGATGAAACTTCTAATTGAACACCAGCTAGATTTCTCCACAATAAGTAACACAAGTGAGTGGGATCTTCAGCAAGAAACCCTTTCACATGTTTTTAGAAAAACAATTGAATTACTCTATGTATATGAAATTATACTTAATGTTATGACAATTTTGAAACTATATACTATGCATAACTTACATGAATAAATTGTATAACAAACATGTGTAAAATATGTATCTTTTAATCTTCACACATATGAAAATATACAGTTTCATGGTAAAAAATGCATGTCTTAATTATTGTTTAAAAATTATTTGAAACTTGACTAAAATATTTAGAGTTTATTGTTAGATGGACATACTAATGGAGATAGCTATACAATTAGAAGATATGTTTCTACATTATTGTGTTTGGGACTTTGAATTTAACATTTATCAATGTATTATACAAAAAAAGAAAGGAAGGAAAAGAAAGAAAAACATACCTTCAAGAAACTGTTAGCATATAGCTTCAGAAAAGGTGTTGAAGAAATTTCTGATTAATACATCATTGTACAGATTTATATTAAAGCTTCATTTCATAATTATACCCAGATGAGGTTTTAACTGGCCACATAGCCAAGGCAGGCCACAAAATTCTGACTTTGTCAAATTCTTGAGTATTGGAAATACAGGAATATGTCAACATACAAGGCTATAATTTTTTTATTATTAATAAGATATGAAGTTATGTTCTGCTCAATTTAATCTGAGACTTTTCACATTCACAACTTAAATAAAAACGTTCTGGGAAAACTGTTCAGTGTCTATGACCACACATATGGTCATATATGTAATCAGAAAGATATAAACCCAAACCCAAGCCTTACGGAAAGCTAGGCATGTCCATGGTGTTAATTAATCATGACTTGAGAGAGGAAGATGTAAAGTATCATTTGCTAACAGGTCATGTGCTTAGCTCTGGGTTCATGGAGAAACTCTGTCTCAAGGGAACTAAGGAGGGATCAAGAAGCCCAAGTTGCGGGAGGAATAGAGGGAATAGCAATGGAAAAGATAACTTGATAGAGGAGCTATTATGGGGCTAGGAAGAAACATGCTGATAGGGAAATTCTCAGGTATGGATAAGGATGACCTTAGCTAAGACCCCTAGCAATAATGGAGAAAGTGTCTGAACAGACGTCTCCTTTTAATTAGATTATTGACCTCCATAATTGTCATCATAGCTACATCAGTAAATGATGAAGCAGATGCAGTGACCCACAGCCAAGAACGGGGCTGAGCTCTGCATCTCAGTTGAAGACAGGGAAGAGGGATTCACATGAACAAGGGTGATCTAGAACATGAAAAACTACAGAGAAAACTACAGAGACAGGTGACCCAAGCTAGTGAGAGCTTAGGGACTGTGGACTGACAGCTGGAAACCCACATGGGACTTCTGAATGTGGGCGACAGTTATGTGACCTGATCTGTGCGGGCATATGGCAGTGTGACCAGAATTTATCCCAGGTACAAAAACTGCATTTTTGGAGCACATTCCCTATGGAGGGATGATTTGATACTGGAGGGAGTGGCTTGGTCCTACCTCAACTTGGTATGTCAGACATTGTTGACTCCCCAAGGAAGACTTTATCATCTCTGAGTGGGGTGGGGAGGATGGAGGCACACTGGGGTGGGAAATGGGAGGAGCAGATGAACTGGGGTTGTTACATAAAATGAAAAATAATTCTTTTAAATAAAAAAAATGATTAGGCACCTGACCTCAAGTTAAGGCTCAACAGGCAACCCAGTATTAGGAATAGAATCCCCCAAAGTCAGCAAGATAGTCAAAGGCAGCCCCTGCTTCCACTGTTAGTGTTCCCACAAGAAAACCGGGCTACACAACTGTAACCTTTATGCAAAGTGGTTAGGTCAGTCCCAGGCAGCCACCGGGTTGTCAGTGCACTGTTTGTGTGCACCTGAACTTTCTCAAAAGGTTGCATAGGTTAACACTTTGATCAGTGGTGGATCTTCACAAGTTTCTTATAGCAGATGCATTTAGCATCCACCTTGGATTATAACATTTTTCTGTTCTGAAAATGATTTATCTGATTCCAGATAGTAGGTCACATATTCCAGTAGATCATATCCTAAATATGAATCAGAATTCCTACACTATTCATGACAAAATTGAAACTTTAGGTGAAAATTATTATCGATACATAACCAAATCACTAGGACACAGACATTCCCTGGCATCATAAATCCTTCTGGTTTGCAACATGGTGTAGTTGAAGGGTTAGTCCTTCATAGGTAAATCTCTCATTTTATTGCTTACAAATTCTTAGGAATAACCAAACTATCCCTCAACTTTTCTAATGTTGGTTGTGTTAAATGTTGTTATAATACACAGATGGGGAATCATGCAGATTACTGATGATTTTGCATACATTGCTAAAGAGAATATTAGAAATTGAATAAATCTCTTAATCATGAAGTATGAATAAAATATTTTCTCTCATTTGTTTTTCCCCTTTTCAGGAAACTTATTTTCTTTAGCTTTGCTTATTTTCCATGAATATTCATATAATATTAATCTGTTCAAGTGTTTCTTCACTGAAGTAGGATTGTTTAATTATTTTATTTTAAATTTTAAATTTTTTTTTTTTTTTTTTCATTTATTTAAGTACATTTCCGTATAGAATGTTTATTATTTTAACTTGTACAATACTGGCTCTATGACTCTAAAATAAGTTAACTTAAGGAAGAAGATAGACTATTAGTCTTAACACTGAAGTACCGCTGCAAACACATTTCTTCAGGTTCCCCAGTGAGATAGCCTTAGAGAAAGAAATGTCCAATTTTCAATAATATTAACACTTCTGGATTATATCACAGGCACATTGTACAAACTGAAATTTGTGCCATCTCAAAATTTATTCATATCTTTCTTATGTTTATCAGGATACCCAAGGCAACAGAAATAAAGGAATTTTTTAGTAATTATACTGAATCTTTTGCTAATTATTAAATTAAAAATCTTAGACCAAAAACTAGGAGATGATTACAACCAAGTGTGATTGCCATCTGTAGGGAAACAAATACTACCTGATGTTTATGGACACTCAATGCATATATTCTTACAAATGTATTAACATACAGATATACATACACAAATTCATTAATATACATATAAGTTAAAATAAGTTAGCTATCTTAGAAATTATTTTGTCTAGGGCAATCTTTACCATGAGCAGATTTACTCTCTTAGTTCTGAAATGTGTTTTTGAATTTTAAGTCAGGTGTAATGAAAATTAAAGCAAAAACTTTTAAGTATTTTCTCTAATAGTATAATACATACATTTCATTATGCCTTATAGCTTTTATTTCATTTACGTTTCCTTTCCAGCTTTCTAGATTAATAAGATGTCCATAGATAAAAGCTTAGCCATCAGTATCACCCTGCATCAGTGCTAACAACTACACAGCTAAACAAACTTATGAATATTTAATGTTTAATAACAACATACAAAATTAAATATCATAATAATCAGAAAGGATTATGGCTTTTAAATTAACTTTTTGTAACTATCGATGTGGAACAAATGAAAATATCAGAAGACACATTAAAAGAGAATCTTTTTGTGATTATAATTTACTAACACTTTCAAAACTAGCTACCTTGATTTCTGTGAACCCAACATCCATCTGTAGTGTTGTCTTCACAGGACAGAAAGTCTTTATCATATTGTTATCCTCTTGCAATTAGAAATGAAGACCAATATTAATATTGCCTGCAGATAACATAACCATGAATGAAAATGCAAAGGGTTAATAAGGTCCATTTCATTAAGCAAGAAATGATGAGACTGGAATGATTGTCATTACTAATCTTACATAGCAAAACTAAATAATGATTAAAATTTCAATATTGGTTAAATATATGATTAAAATACTTTAACAAAGAGTTTTTCTTTGTATATGTTTTTACTTTACCTAGGAATTTATAATGAAATTTAACTCATGGATGTATGTTCCATAGTATTACGTCATCTTTCCTCTATATGAGAAAGTAATGTTGCTAAAAGATATGACATATACATTGTTAACATTGTATTAGGGCAAATGGCCAGAGAAGTATAAAAGGACAGAAGACAATGAAGGATCAAAATATTATCTGTATATTTAATAAAACTCTTGTACTTACAGTTTCATAACAATGCAGCTGCTTATGCTGGTAAGTATAAGATATGTCCTGTCAACAGTCATTCCGGGTGTGATGCCTAGTTTTATCAACTTGACATATGCTAGAATTGCCTGGAAAGAGTCTCTAGAAGAGATTGTGCAATTTAGGTTGTCCTGTGAGCATGTCTTCGGGGAATTGATTTATAATGTGAGAAGATCCATTTCAAAACCATTTCCTAGACAAGGTTTCTGGAACTGCATAAGTGTGTGGAAGCCAACCTAGCACATGGACATAATAATCATTTCTTTATTTTCTTAACTGTACTTGTGATGTGATTAGTTGTTGCCAGCCCTCATCACTGTGACTTCCAGCTATGATGGGTTTTAACCTGGATTAAAGAGATTAAATTAACTCTGTTCTATAAGACTATTTTTTGATAGGATACATTTATCACAGTACAGGAAATAATCTAGAAAAAGAAGAGGGTCAACTAGCCCAATGCCAGAATGAGGCTACTGATAGATGCTGGGAGATGCTAAATATTTTTCTTCAGTTTCAGACTGATTTCTGAACTTATCATGCTCCAGAAGATAGCTCCAAACTCATGAACACAAAGATAATTTTTTAAACACTGTTGATCACAAAACAAAATAATGGTATCTTTCTTTCCTCTCCATTACTTTGTTCTCTCTCTCTCTCTCTCTCTCTCTCTCTCTCTCTCTCTCTCTCTCTCTCTCTCTCTCTCTCTCTCTCTCTCTCTCCTCTCAAATAAATCACACAAGAAGGCTTATTCTTAGTTATAGTGCCCTGCCTTAGCTTGGCTTATTGCTAGGCAACTTTTCTGAACTTGAATTATCCCACCTTGCTTTTGTCTCCAGGCTTTTTTTCTTTCCTCTGTAGTTCTTAATTTCCTTCTTATGCTGTGACTGGCCAGGTGGGTGGGTGATGATCAACTACTGACCTTGTGTGATTGTTCTAAATGGTTCATAATAATAGCTTTCTAAAAGTAGAATTTTATATTTTAAATGAACTGCCTAGGTACAATACCTTAAATGCATATATATATATATATATATATATATATATATATACACACACACACACACACACACACAACATATTGTAACAAAAATAACCTTAAAATGGTATGAATATAAAAATCCTATAAACAAAAGGAAAAACATATATAAAGTATGTTTTAACAAAAATTACCTTAACTTAGTATCATTATACAAAAGTCCTTTAAACTACAGTAAAAACACATATACAGTGAAAAAAATGTATTTTAATTTCCATCAATATATCAAAATCTATGCCAAAGCAAAACATCTGAGATGGATATTTGTATTTTTAATCCTTTATTCCAATATTTCCCTAAGTTATAACAAAGAACCATAACCCTCAAAATAACCAAAGAGCACTCACATCCACTTTTGGGAATGTGGGCCTTATGTTCCCCAAACTACTTCCTCCTGAATGTGAGTAAAGTCATTTGTAGGAGACCCAGGGGGAAAAATGACATAATGGCCAAGTGTTGGGAACTTCAATTATAAACCTTGGGTGATAGATATTACCTGTGAAAATTCACAGGTGGTCTTCCTTAATCACTCCAGATCTAAACCAACCTGGAACTAATGGGCAGCCTTTTAATTTCCTGTGGATACAAAAGCAAAACTGGTTCTCTAAAGCATTTTGTTGTCATTTCACAAACACATTTTTGACTGTTTTTTTTTTTTTTTTAAATTAAGGCATTCCTAAAGTATCTTTGCTGGTTTATTTCCACAGTTCATCTTTCAATTCCAGGTCGCTGAGGAGCTATCCCTTGCTTTTCAAAGTCAACAGAGTAGCAATCAGGATCCAGACTCCCTGTGTAATTCCCATTTACACGGATTATGTTTTTTAATACTTTTACTCTCTCTGTGTAAAGATGGCATTTTTAAACTATGAATTTCTTTCTATAATTGCATATACCCATTTTCTTTCTTAAGTCTACCCACATTGTAAAACACATTGGAACCTTTTGGACCATTTTCTGAAATGCAAAATGTAGAAGGAATCTTTCTTTTTCCATTTTATTTTTTTTTATTTTTTAATTTTATTTTACATTCTAACCATAGTTCTCTTTCCCAGGCCTCCTCCCACCAGCTTGCTCCCCTTCTAGCCCAACCTCAGTCCACTCCTCATCACAGGAGAGTTATCCCATGAGGAGTCAACATAGTCCTGCACAATAGGTTGGGGCAGGTCAGGAACTTTTCCTATGCATTAAGAGTGAGCGTGTCATCCCACCATAGGGAATGGTCTCCAACAAGATAGCTCCTGCACTGAGATTATATCATGATCCTACTTCCCCTGAGCGCCTCACCCTAAGGAATGGGTACCCTCAAGCTATCGTGTGTGCCAGGTTTGTACCATGGTCCTGCTGCCAGGGGCCCCTCGGAAACCTTCACAACTGTCTCCCACCTATGGAGGGCTAAGTTCAGTCAGCTGGAGTCTCTACAGTTTAGAGTTAGAGGGACATCTCAGAGGTTAAGAGCACTGGCTACTCTTCCAGAGGATCCTGGTTCAATTCCCTGCACTCACATGGCAGCTCAAATCTGTCTGTAACTCAAGTGCCAGTGGGTCCAACAGACACACAGGCAGGCAAAACATCAATAAATAACATGAAATAAATAACAAACTTTAAACCCTTGAGCTACTACACTGTGTCCTTCTCATGCTCTATCTGCTAGCTCTGTCCACCCTCGAGAAGGGTCATTAAAACCAAGCCTAAAGCTCAGACCCCAGAAGGAGGTTTGTGACCAAGAGCTGCATAAGCCTTCCTAGCTATGGAAACTCCTACCTGCCTGTGCTGCCCTAAGTGTTTTTTACCTAGTTTGCCCTATCCATTTAGCACTGCAGGCTGAACAGCAGGGCCTCTTGAGGAATCTGTCTGTTTTTCTAGCTTTCTCTACATGGGTATCTGAGATGACCAACCATGGTAAACCAGTATGAAATGATTTTTACTCTGCTTTTTTGAGGGGTCCACCAACGAGCTCCCAAGTAAATTGCACAGGGAAGCTTATTCTTACTTATGAGTGCCGGGTCTTAGCTTGGCTGGTTTCTTGCCAGTTTTACTTAAGTGATCCAATCTACCTTTTCCCTCTTTCATTATTGCTGTATAACTTACTTTCGTTCTTACTCCGTGGGTGGCTGGATCTCTGGCCTCTCATGTCCTCCTCTCCTTGTTCTCCATTTTTACCTCTTTCCTCATTTCTCATTGTATTTATACTCTGTCTGCGAGCACAACCTGTGCTTGCTCCCACCACTCTTGGCACAGAAACACAGCTTCACAATTAAACAAGTGCAGCATAAACAGAAGTCATACATCTGAAAACAATATTTGCCCCGACCCGCGGGGCCTAGTTATTCGTGGGTCGAGGTGGGCTAGAACCTGAAAATAATAGGAGAGAAAGAAGGAAGGAGATCAAGCAGTGCATTTGTCAAGGTCTAACTTTATTGATGTAAAAAGGAGTATTTAAAGCAAAGCTGGGAGGAAATGGGGAGGGGTAGCAGACAGGGAGGAAATGGGGAGGGGTAGCTGGCAAGGAGGAAATGGGGAGGGGTAGCTTCTGCTAACTCTGGGGTCTGGTAATTATCCCAGACAGTAAACATCAGACAGTAAACATCTGCTTATCTTAGTTCCTGGGCCAGGCCCATCTCAGTTCCGGGCACTCAGTACCTGGAATGAGTGGAAGAGACCACCTGTTAAGCAGGTTCCTGTATACCAAGATAAGGCGCAAATAGAGTTCTAAGGTGTAAGCAATTCTGCAAGAGAATGTAACTCAAGGTCGGCTCCCAACAAATATTCTCCAACAGCACTCCCTCTCCATCACTCCCTCTTAGACCATCCTTGCTGCCTGATGTTTTTGTCCCCTATGCCCATGTCTTTACCCGCCCCCTCAACCCAGTTTACCCAGATCTAAGATACAGATATCTTGATAGAGGGAGCCACTGTGGGGCTAGGGAGAAACCTGGTTCTAGGGAAATGCTCAAGAATCAACAAGGATGGCCCCCAACTATATGCCTAGCAGTAGGGGACAGAGTGCCCGAACTGGCTTTCCCTTTCAATAGCTCAACAATCCATCATAGAGAAGATGAAGATCCATTAACTGAGGGAACCAGATGCAGAGATACACAAACAAGCACCAGGCCGAACACAAGGGAAGCAGTCTACAAGAGGCAGAAAGGAATACATAAGCAAGGGAGGTGAAGATAATGGTAGAGAAATCTACAGAGACAGCTGAGCCATGCTGCTGGAAACTCATGAACTCTTGGCCAATAGCTCTGGAGCCTCCTTGGTACCAAACTAGGCTTTCCATTTGTGGAAGACATTTGTGAATCTTGAACTTCCTGAGGGGCACCTGGCGGTAGGACCATGAGCTAGCTTGTTGGACCCATTCCCTATGGCGGGATGACATGCTCAGCCTTAATTCAGGGGGAGTGGCTTGGTCCTGCCTCAACCTATTGTGTCAGACTATATTGACTCCCCATGGGAGCCCTTACCTGTTGGGAGAAGTGGGTGAGCTAGGGGGGAGGAAAGGGGGAATGCAAAGATTGGTGTAGGGATAACTTTGGTTGAAATGTAAAATGGAATTTAAAAAAAGAAACGAAATAAATAGATGTGAACTTAAAAATGAGAGTTTTAGAAAATGAGGGAGATGTGAAGGGGTGGGTGATGAGAAACTGTACATTATATACATATTGCCAAATTTAAAAAATCATTTAATAAGGATATTACTTCTTTATTGTATTTGACGTCTTTTACGTCAAATAAGCTGTAGAGAGTTCTGCTAAGTTTTTTTTGACAGTCTTTTAGGTGGTTCCTTTCTTCCTGTTGAGCTGAATTGGAAGCTATCAACAGAGAATCCTCTATTCTGGCCAGTAGTAAGCAAGCACCCCTCATGCTTAAGACATTAAATGTGGGCCTTGTCAATATTGCAATGTAAATACAAGATACACTTGAGATATGAATCATTCTGCAGCAAGAGATTCTACTTCAGTAATGTTGGTTCTAGTGACAATTTCCTCAGACATTTGAAATGACTTTGGATACCCTACTTCATAGATTTCTAGAAGACCCCATTTAACATGCACCTCTTCTCATTGAAGGTATAAAGGAGATCATATCCTCAGCTATTCAATAAAAATGCTGTTAGGCATACAATAAAACTTGAGATTAGTACTTATAAGTGTGGGTACATGGATATATATATATATATATATATATATATATATATAATGATTGGTGGAAGTAGAAGTCCTGTATGTGTAATTGGTGTAACTACTTTCTGTGTGAAACATGTTATGTTCATTTCTTTTGTTTCCATACATTTTGGGTTAGTATGAAAGGTTTTCTCTTATGTACTATCTTCTCTCCACATCTACTTTTGTAATATTAGATAACCTCAAAATCTCCTAAATGCTCAGCTTGTATAATTATGGTATTTGTCACAAGTAGATTAGGCAATACTGAATGCACAAAAAAAAAAAACCAAAAACAAAAACAGAAAAGCCAACCAAGCTTCAATTTATCACGACAAGCATTTGAATTAAGAATATACTAGCAGTATTCATGTTTAAGGGATGGATCAGTAACAGACTGCCAAAGAGGACTATGGACCTTGATTCAAGGAATTCTGATTTGTAACCCAGGGGGTGATTGAAAATTTCAAGATAACTTGGGGTGCTGTGTAGAAATTGTAAAAGCCAAAGTCTATGAGTACTTAGAACTTGAAGACTAAAACCACATTTTCTAGAAATGATTGAGACAAGAAGGTTAAAGAAATGTGCTGTCTAAAATTTAACAGTACTTTGCAATAACTCTAGTTGCTATTTGTTGGCAAATGAATAAAGAGTAACCCAAATATACATATGTATTTATTAAGTAGTACAAGAGATTTATAAGAATCAAGACATGAAAATAAAGACTTGATTTCTTCATGCTTAATGTCTCATTCATATTTTCAAGTTTTTAAAATAATATAACAGCTTAAAATAGGGAATAATAAATCCCTTTTCATAAAAAATAGAAGAAATGCTTCTAGAAGGTTAATTTATTTCTGCTGTAGCAGCTAAAGCTAGAATTGCCTTGGAGAAAATTGTGATTCTCTGGCACATTTAAGAACTTTTCACTTACAAATGTGGAATAAGATAGAAGATGAAGATAAACCTTTTTGATCCAATTTCTGTCATGAATTTCCACAAAACATTAAATTTTAGCTGGATAAAATTTAATAAATATAGAGAAAATAGAGGCAAAAATAATGCCAAGTTCCCTCTTTAACTGTTTCTTTTGTAAACAGAGAAGCAAGGCAATTATTTTTGTGAAGTTTGCTTACAAATCATTTCAGGCTTTCCTCAAACAAGCCTGAATAAGAAAAATTGGTGGAGGATGAATATTTTCCTCTTTAAATATTAGATACCAGTATGCTGAAGTCATTATTTGGTGCATTTTCAGAATTGCAGTGTTCTAAACAACCTAGTTTAGCTCTTACAAATGCAAGAGCCTGTTCCATATTAATCCTTTCTGCTTAGCCTCTCAGCAGGATGAATTTAAAGTCCTATCAATGGCTCCAAGCAATATTTTGAAAAAGGAGTACAGAAAAATCCTATTAGATCATCTGGTTCCTTATGATGCCAGAAACATTGCTAAATACAGCCCTTTACTGCTTTCACTCAGACTAACTTTCAACTTCCTGTGAAATGGCGCTTACACCTCAGAAGGAGAGATTAATCAGGAGAAAATTTATAGCGTTAGGAAAAGTAGTTCAAAATGAATTGGCTCCTTATGGTACTGAGTATGAGCTGAGAAAATTGAACCTGTTTGGGTGTCCGTAATTAAGATATGAAGATTCTACAAAATAATGCACTACATTTTTGTTGAAAATGAAGACAAAATATGTAGCAATGAATTAAAATTGTATTATTTTCAGATTATAATACTAGAATATTATTATACATATATTACTGTGATGTTTCTCAGGAGACAAAGAGAAATTGAATTTGACCTACAATAATAATATCTTTTGGTTTACAATCTGTGGAAAATAGTATCATCAACACATGTCTGTAGAACAAATGACATTGTTTACAATGAATAATTTTTGAGAAATCTGAAAATATAATTTTATGAGTCTTTTTAAAAGGCTCATATTACCTAAACTTTTTCAGATATAAGCCTCTGTATATTTTATCAGAAAATTAAGTATTCAAACTTGACTTTCAGCTGGATGAGTACTACCTTAACATTAGAAAGTCAGATTACCATGAACATAAGGCCAAATAAAAGTCTTATTTGTGGTCATACTCTCGGTACAATGGACTCTTGATTTGGGAAAACATCAGGAGCTAGTTTTTAGAGAAAAACCTGCAATTATGGCAGACCAAGTGGAGGCTGAATACTTTTCCCAGAAAGGTTCATTTCCCAGGAAGAGACAAGGAATCCTTGGTCTGCAAAACATCTTAGAGGAAGTATTACTCAGAAGAGGAAGGAAAATTGTTCTGTCACACAGGATGTTGTTTCAGGTGTGGGGTGGTCAGGTTGCTTAAGAAGTATAGGCTCAGGATAGTTGAACTCTCTCAGCCCATTAAGTGTGACATATGAATAGGTTCTATACTAGAAAAAAAAGACCATGACTGTTCTTTATTTTACATATTCACAACTGCTGAAATGTATGAATAAACACAGCAGCAGAAATGTATGCATAAAATTACTGGATATTTTTAAGGAAAAATGTGTTTTTTGGGGGGTGATAAACTTGTTTAACTGCACAAAACTTTAGGTAAACTATTATATATGTGTCATATAACATGGTATTAAAAATCAAGTATTACATTAAATGAAGTGAGAGCATATATCTTTTTTTTAATTCCTCTAAAAAAGTTGATGTTGCATTTAAGAATGAGATTGTGCATAGAATGTTTTGGTATTTAAAAAGAATGCAGTGAAGTATAAAAGATAATGTGGAAATAGAAAGACAGGATGTGCAAGGCATTCCATGTTCAATTTTGCTTTTAAATTGTGGACATTCTATTGAAATTAATGTCTGAGAGTTTGACTCATGTATGTTGCTATTTTTGGTATATTCATTATGTTATCTTACATAGTATGCACAATACAAAACACACTTTAACAAATAAAATTACCTGTATTACAAAAAGTGATTTGGGAAATAGTATTTAACAATATCATATACAATTAGTTTATTATTACATTGCCATTATAGCACATACAAATTGTATGTGTTTCTTCTATGTGATTTCTATCTTACCTCATCATTTTATATTGTTCTACCTAGTGAAGATTAAGTAAATTCTCCCCCCAAAAAAAGTGTTGGTTGGATATATGATAACATAAAAATAAAGATTGATTTAGGGTGATTTGTGACAAAATGGCATTAATGATGAGTTACAGATGTTTTTACATCCTTGGCACTACAAGTCAGAAGCAGAGACACAGGCTCTGAGACTTACAACTGGGAGAAAGTACCAGGTAAATTTCCTGTGCCAGGGAAGGGAAAGACTGAAGTACTGAAGGCCACATAGTGAAACAAAACACAGCGGGCAGCAAACGAACATGGGAGCAAAAACCAAAAATAATGCCTTCTCCTGTTTGGCTAAGCTCTGTCCCATGACATTGAAACAGAACACTCTTGCTTTGGAATCCTTTTACTCTTCAACACGTTGTTGCATGTGCTACTGGAATCATTAATGCAAGCTAGATACATAGATAGGAAGCTCTAAGTATAAGCGTGAAGTAAGTTTGTGAAGTGACTAGTTAAGACATTTGCTGACTCCTGGATAAATTTTGAAGTCTTCAACATAGTAAATTAACAGCAAATGAATTGATGCTGTGAAATAAAATCACAATAATCACATATAAAACAAACTAAAACAAACCTAATGAAAGAATTCAATGTATATATAAAGCATAGGAAATGAGGGTAAATATTCATAATTCTTGATGATACAGCAATAGACCTACCCCGAACACATGCAGAAAAAAAATGTAAAATAAAACAAAAATAAAAAACAGTACCTATTTTCAATTTTATTAATAGTTAACACTTTCAAGAAGAACAAATGAGCCAGGCAATAGTGATTAATGCCTTTAATACCAGCACTAAGACAGAGGCATGCCGTTTCTGTAAGTTCAGGGCAAGCCTAGTCTACAAAGAGAGTTCCAGGGCAGCCATCGATACACAGAGAAACCCTCATTCACATAACAAGTAAACAAATATAAAAATTGAAGAAGGAGAATGAAGGAACAAAGCCTTTTTATTTAGGCCTAGAGCCTTCAAAATGGGTGTATTTACTCATCTGCATCATCTGGTCATTTAAGTGTTTGCTAATGTTACTAACCTGTGCAATTATGACAAACCCCAGGCTCACTGACTAAAATTAAGTACTGAATAAAATTAAGGTGCTTTTATTATGCTATGTTAACAAGCCATTCAGTGCATTCCTTTTATTGCTATTAAGCTTTTCCATATCGTTTTCCTGAACTTGGATGAAAAAAAAAGTATACCATCTGTAGATAAATGCTTGACTTATTTCTATCTCTGTGGAATCATTTATTCAGATTATTCTGTTGGCCATTCCTGTGCAGCCCATCAGGGCTACCCCAGCCCATATAATTATGTAGAAGTCTTATATGTATTCTATTCCCACAGACAAAAGCCATTTCCTTCTAATTTCTCACATAATTTGATAGTAGGTGAGAAAGTGCTTTTGTGCTATCTTCTTTGACTAGCAATAGCCACCCACACATTTTACATTATGACCAATGGGTTAATGAAATAATGAAAAATAAACAAACAAGAGAATGTTATCAGAATACAAACCATAACAATGAAAATGTAGCAACTATTGATTGATTATAATTTTAAAAAATATGCATTTTTCTGGTCCTTTAGACCTTTACTACTACGCCATTTTCCATGTTATGGCGTTCATTATTTGTTTGAAAGCAACCCATTCTTATTGAATAATGTGTTGTTTCTTGACATTCTTTTTATCATCATATTAATGCCATAGTTTCCCATAAACTTTCAGGTTTCAGGTCCTGTTGCATTTTGGAAAAATTGAGATGGCTTCTTTCCATAGCACAAATTGTCCTAAGAAAGGATATTGAACATGTAAGAGCACAAAGGAATATGCTAATAAATTTATAGAACATTGAAATTGTCATTGAAACTCAGTTTGACGAACAATGAAATATTTTGTTCTTACAGCATACTGTTCTTTGAAATTATGACTATATCACATACTTCATAGAACAAAATTGTGTTGTTTATTTTAGGAGCAATTCACTATCCAACATAATAATTAGAGAAAGTTTAAAACTGAGTATTCCATGGATACAAGTAAATATTTATATTAACCTATAAACTTGCTTATTGTAAATATATAACAATAAAATAATGTGAAAAATTATGTTTTAAAAAGTAGTGAACATAAACAATGATGCATATATTAATCACTCTGTAAAATAAGTAAAAGTGCATGTGTTTTAAAAAAAAATGTCGAAGACATTCTCATGTGTTACTAACACCATGTGGTGACATATTTTTCTTTCTCAGCCTCAGCTCTGTAACAGTCATTTAGCATGGATGTGCAATTCCCTGGGAAACAAGACAGCAAATGAAAATTTCATTTTAATATTGCACAGGACTAGCCAAAATTAGATTGCTAATTATAGACTCTCTAATTAGAAGTACGGCATCCCTATGCATAAAGCATGTTTTATAAAAATGTCAATGAATATTGTCATTTAGAGATGAGCCTAGGTAGAATATGGTTCTCGGTAAAGATTTCAAATTTCTCTCATGCCACATAGAAGCGTTAGCGATAATATTGGAAAGTGTTGTTTGGCTTTAGCTCTTTTACTGTTTTCTGGAAGAAGCGTGATACTAGCTAGCTCTATGCCTATTGAAAGCCTTATCCCTTGGTGGAAATCATTTAAATCCCTTAAAAAGTACATTTCAATTCTGGGTTTTATAATTAGCTTTGCATTATATACACATTTTCAGTAATCAAATCCTAACTTGTGCTACCGAACATCAATTTGTTTCAAAAACATTGTTTATAGTGAATATATCCCTAGGGCAATACACAACTTGAACAAGATGCTCACATAGGCATGAGAAGCCTGTGGGGAAATTTAAAGCTTTATTGTTCTTATATCCATGACATTATAACACCACAGTTTGTGCAATATTGAGTTATAATTTATGTTACC
The DNA here is from genome assembly GCA_030556225.1 of Cricetiscus sungorus. Classification (NCBI taxonomy): domain Eukaryota; kingdom Metazoa; phylum Chordata; class Mammalia; order Rodentia; family Cricetidae; genus Cricetiscus; species Cricetiscus sungorus. The sequence continues at coordinate 50,405,705 of JANBXA010000741.1, forward strand.
TCTGTCTATTTAAACTTTTAATTGAAAAGGAACTCTTGGGATATTATTTAACTTATTTTGGAATTATAGGGAAATGGTAAACTGAAATGTAAAGTTTTTTGATAATATTTTTACCTTACCTGTATTAACCATTATCCTAAATCTAAGTGCTGCTTTGAAAAATATATATTCGCTATGTATTCCATTTACCTAATTTAAAAAATAAATGAGTAAAAAGAATACATAGATCAAACATAGCAAGGAGTTTGATGTTTGTTTCTCAGTCTATCAGCCCCCAAGTAAACATTCTAAGGCTTGATATTCATTATAATTATTTGCCCACTGGCTGAGAAATATTGCTAACTATCATTTACAAGCTAACTCATTTCATTTATATATTTTCCATGATGCTGTGAATGTTACATCACATCTTGCTTCTCTGGCAGCTACTTGGGGACTCTTTGAAATGTCTTTGTTTTCTTTGTGACTCTGTTTGTACTTCCTGCCTAGCTATATTCTGCTGGCCATTGGTCAAAGGAGCTTTATTCAACAACCAATAATAGCAACACATATTTTCAGCATAAAGAAGGACATCCCACACCAGCTCCCCTTTTCTGTCTAATAAAAAAGGATGGTTTTAACTGAAACATAGTAAAATTATAGATAACAAAACATGTATCAAGCAAAATTTATAATTACAATATTTAGTCCATTTGCATTAGGCAAGATTAAAGAAAATCCCCTGTGATCTATCCTAAATTTGTGAGACTAAAGTTTTATATGTAATTTTTATTTTATCAGTAGTAAGGAAACTATAACAGTATATCTGTCTTCAATTCCATATATAAAGACATTTAGAAAACTTCAACTGTGAGGCAGACTGAGCCATCCAACATCTGCCGTCACCCTAGGCTTGGAAGTGTACCCACAAGAAGAGTGAGTGCCAGGCCTTTTCTGCCCACTTTCCCCTGCTGAATTACCCTGACCACAGCCCCCAGTCCAGCCCCTCCACTTAACTCCCCAGGCAACCTGGAGGCAGACTGTCTACCAGACAGCATCTGCTGCTACTGGAATCTGAGACCCACATGTGTTGTTTCCAACTGATTTCTTAATACACTTTAGATTACACTCCCTGGGCTTTCTTCCTCAGTCTGTCTTAACTTCTACTCCATATTTGATCCTCCAGTTCCAGTACCTCCCATTGCCTGCCTATCAAAAACTAGCATTCTATTTTCCCTTCTAAGAGATCATAAACTCTTCCCACTAGACCTTTATTCAACACCTGGCCTCTGTGGTACAGTGGATTGAACCCTGCTAATCAAACACTTCACAGTAACATACTGACATTTTTTTAATAGAAAATAATGTCCAAACATTATATGGAATTTCAGTACAACTTTTATAAGAAATAAAATTTAAAATAATTTAAAAGCAAAATTAAGACTTCACATACTGTTTTTTTAAGTAAAGAGTATTTCATTAATAAAAAAGTGATGAATAATTTCTAATGGTTTAAAAATTAAAGTCTATTCTAGGGTGTTTTGATCTCACAGAGTTTCAATCCCAAGTATTAAACACTATTAACTGATAACTGTTGAGTGATTATCAGTTACTTCTTTCTATCTTAAAATATTGTGAGATTTGAATTCTACAGCTTGATATATGCCAAATGCCCATAGCTAGAAAATTATTAAATATGTTACTGTTTATTTACTTTAGAATTGCGTATTAAGAAACTATGAAGATTTATTTATCTTTGATTAAAATTTAATTGTTATGTACATAATTTTTAGTGAAAGTAGCTTTGAGAACTAAATAGTCACTTGCATTTTGAATTGAAATGGCACATATGTAATTATGTTAAGAAAAATAAAAGTTGTTGAGTTATATATCTAAGGTAGGAAATGTCAGGTTAAGAACAGAAAAAAAACTTAAATCATTTTGTTATATGAATAAATACAATTTCTAAAGTAAAAGATTTGAATATTTTAGCATAGTAAAGGATGATCATATTTGAGAATTTACTTCCATGTCTGATATTTAAAGTCTAAAATTTCATTGAAAAAATGTAGTATACATTATACATTTCTTCAGTGTATAGTAAGGGAAAGTTGAGTTACAAAGTGAATCATGTAAGCATTTAGGATTTTTTAGAATGCATCACAATATGGTCACACTATATATAAACTTCAAGAAAGACTAAGTCTTGAGAACTCATTTAAGCTAAAAAAAAAAAAAAAAAAAAAGGACCAGTGGTAGAAAGAGATTATGGTAGAATAGCAGTGGTTAGTCTTGAAGCCACAATTTGTCAAAATACAGAGAATGTTGGTTCAGTGTCCTACCACAGATGTACTCAGTCATGACCAAGAAGAGAATATGTATTCAGGAGAGAATATGAGGAATGATTATGAAACCTGGAGATCAGACAGAACAACACATAAAACCGTCCTCTGCAGATGACATGACTTCATGACTCATGAATGTACAGGACTTATGTCTGCCTGAACAAGACCTGTTCCAGATCAATTCAGTGAGCATTCTACAGTATAAGGAGGCATTGACACCTGGCTCACCTTCCCTGAATGAGGAGCTAATGCCAGTTTTTGTTTTGTTTTGTTTGTGTTTGTTTATAAGTTGTGCCCCCATGATTATTGCTGTGCTCCAGTGGATAGCCCCACACCTAGCCTTTTATGGACAGCTAATATTGGACTCAAAGAATTGTTAAAATCACCAAAGCACCCACAAAATTGCATGGAGACTGAGAGGGAAAAAGTAGAATAGTAGGGAGTGAACTTGATCAAAACATAACGTACTGTATATTTTGGTCTACAAACATCAAAAATATTTTTTCTGATGTATTTTTTGATAATATTATTTTATTTAAATTTGAAACAAGCTTGTTTTACATGTCAATCCCAGTTCTCCAACCCTTCCCTCCTCCCCTCTTCCCCACACCCATTATCATCCCCTTACTGCTCTCCAGGGAGGGTGAGGCCTTCCATGGGAGTCTTCAAAGTCTGCCTTATCATTTGGAGCAGATCTTACGTTCTCCCACATGTGTCTCAGGTGAGAGAGTATCCCTCAGTGTTGAATGGGCTCCCAAAGTCCACTTGTATACAAGAGATAAATACTGATCTACTACCATTGACCCTGTAGACTGCCCAGTCCTCCTAACTAACGCCACATTCAGGGGCTCTGCCCCCTTTTTTCTATCTGAGTTTCATACATACATCATGATTTGTTTATCTTACTGAGTTTCTCTGCCTTCCTCCTATTATGTCTCAATATATGAACCTCTTTATATCAAATCCCATGTAGGTATTTGCTTCAGAGATGGCTCAAATTAAACACACTGTACCAATAGTAATATTCAATGAAGAACTCATTATGAGATTATTGAGACATCATGCAGGAATGACATGATTTAGAGTAGTACCATGTGAGAATGGCAGATAATTGATAAGTGTATTTAATTGAGATGGCTATAATACATGTGACTATTTGCAGATGATATTTTCAGAGTGTAAAATAACCTAAGCATATAGATGATCAATATTAGCTAAAGGTTACAGAATATTTTACACTCAACTATTTTTGGTTGATTTTTTTTTCTCTCTGACTCATTGTGGACTAGCAACCAAGCTACAAAATAAATACACATGGAGGCTCATTCTTTCTTATAAATACCTGACCTTACCATGGCTTGTTTATTAACAAGCTTTTCTAAACTTAAATAATTCTGCCGATCTTTTGCCTCTGGGCTTTCTCCGTTCCTTACTTCTATAATCTTATATTCACTCTCTGTGGCTGGGTTATTGGTCCTTCTTTTCTCTCTTCTCCAACTCCCTTGCTTTTTTCTTCTGTCCCAAAATTGTTCTTTTTATTCTCTTTCTGGAATCCCCCTTATCCTGTCTTACCATTGTCCATTCAACCCTTGATTAGACCAGGAGGTATTTTAGACAGGCAAAGTGACACAGCTTCACAGAGTCAGACAGTGCAAGATAAAAGAAGGTAGCATTTCTTTGCATCATTAGAGCAAAATTGTCACAGCAAAAACAAATGTAACACATGTTAAAATAATATTCCATAACAGTCAATGGTGGAATCAACCATGAAATTATATGTTGAAGTTTCTAGATGAAAGTGAGTGTATAGAATATGTAAAAACTTTCTATTTTCTTGGGGCATAAGATTCACAAAAGAGCTAATAGCATGTATTAAGTTTTCAGTGAGGACCTCTTTTGATGCCTGGAGAAGTTTAAAACTAATAGTCAACAGAGTAGAAATAATTAAATGGTTTTCTCCACCAACATATATATGGATATAGAAGCAGAAGTGAGTGTACTTTCTTGTATTATTCATAAAATTGGAGCACAGAATAACTTTGGGGTCCTGTATAATACAGTCCCTCATAGCTTCCATCATTTCACTGTCATGAAAGCATGTTCAATGGAAAGGCAAAAGGTAATATTTGGAGAGTTAGTGAGATTTGTGGAGTGTGAAGTATCACTGATGTCAAGTTCAACATTTGCTTTGCATTTCAGGATTTGGGAGCTGTGATTAAAACACTTTGTTCATCAACATACACACACACACACTAACACACAAAAATAAATTACAATAAGTTCACAAGTAAGAGTAATTTAACCTTTGGAATCCAGAAGAATAAATCAGTCCAGTAATCACGGGGATTGGAGAAGTGGGCAAGAAAATTTCACTATCTCTTAACGGTTGATTTCCATGAGAGCATGGTCTGCTTCTGTGGTCTAAATAGATGTTGAAATGCAGGAAATTTATAGTGCTCAATCAATAAAATACTGTTAGTTCTGCTAAAATCAGAATTTTTAACCTTTGATCAGTTTGGAAACAGAAATACGGGTGAAGTGGGAGTACTGGAGACATTACTTTTCAACAGTACATTAAGTGTATTTTCCATTCATTCACCAAATTTTTCTATAAACATATGTATTATTATTCAATTTGTTGACACAGTGCTGAAGAAAGGAAGATTATCAGATGATTTCAAAACTACTGTGCTTAAAGTTCTGTGATGACATATGTTTACTGACAGATGCCCAATTGTCTTATTAATGTTCTTCCTTTAAAGAAATGACATCATGGTTTATAGAGAATTTGTTGGAGAGTCAGATACACTTAATCAGAACTGATGTAGCCTTCAGTTAGAATAATCACAAAGCCTCTGTTCATGGGCATATACAACTAACCTAGCAGAAAAGTTCAGACAAAACCTATGAAATCACCAGTTTTTCACAACTTAATCCACTATGAGTTATTTGACATTGTATGTCAAAAGAAAACACTTACCTTATAAGCAAATGGTAAAAAAAAAAAAGCAACACCCTTATCCAGAAAAAGGAAGCTAAGCATAATAAAAGAAAATGAGGAATCGTTTAGAAATATCTTTACAACCTCATCAGCATCAAATAATTAGAATAATACTATAGAAAAATTAAACTTTTAGAAATAGATTGAAAGCAAATTTTGCCATTATAGTATAGTAGGGAACAAATATGGAATGATTAGCCAAACATGGCATAATTCAAATTATATCTGTAGTCTCAAATGCTTTGGGTAGAAATCCTAGATAAATAAATTCATAAAATGTGAAGGTTCTAAGACAGGACCTGCAGTTCAGAGTTATATTTGCGATGATTGTCCAGCTGACAGAAGTGTTCAAACCAGACATCTACTTCTTCCAATGGCAGAGTTTATGGACCATGAAGCTCACAGAGTGAAGACAGGAAATGAAATGAATCTCAGTTGAAGACATTGTTAGTCCGGAAAGATGGCTCCGGTGTTAAGCAATCAAAATGATCATTCAAAGGATGTAAATTGAGTTCTCATTTCTATCTCCAAGGTATCAGTTTTCAGGGAATCACACCTCTGTGCATGCGTGTGTGTGTGTGTCACACACACACACACACACACACACACACACACACACACCACTTAGATATAAAATAAAGATTTTAAAATAGAATCCAATTCAAAATTCTCCAGTTATTTCTGAGACTGAATTGATGCCTGCAGAGTATTATGGATAGAAGTAAAACCTGGGATTTTAATTCTGCTCTGTACTAAATCATATCTGTTTTGTTCACAGGTTTCTTGGCAGAGTCTGTTTCTTTGTTAAAATTTCTATATGGAGCTGGGAAGGAAGAAAATGGAATTTGAGTAATTTCAATTTTTCAGGATATCTATTATATAAGTAATTTGTCATCGAGGCTCGTACTGTACTAATTGTAGACACTAACAGAGAATTGACATCTGCCAATTTATTTTTAAAATATCTTCACATAAATTAGAAAACTAGTCTGAAAAGAATTACACTGAGTAAATCTAACATGATATTTTCTGATCCTTTGGAGGTATTAGAGTTCAAACAGGGGATTTGTGCATGTTAGAAAACCATTCCACCACTGAGATATATCAAAACACTGGCATTTATTCATTTATAAATATAGCATCTAAGGAAAATTATGAGGGTGTAGCATTTGAAGCACTATTTTCATGGCAGCACTTGAAACATAAAACCATAGGGCTAGAGACTTATTATTTTTTGTAACTATTAGGTGGATGTGGGCAAATATGGAGAATATTCAATTCTTTTAAGACACACTGGTTTTGGAGATTCATTTTACTTCACATGGTTATCATCATTATTTAGATTGTAATTGTCCATTTATTTATTTAACAACTAATATAAGCTACTTCTGGAAGTCCACTTTTCACTATGCAATTTTCTAAAGTTAAGACAGGAATATTGCTCTCTGGGAGCTTGCAAACTCCATTCCTGCTAGTGGCCTTTCTTCCTGCTGGGGGTTGGAACTATGCCTGGAGAATGAAGTGAGTAAGCAACAGGAAGCAGTAATGAGAGTGGGAAGATATGAAATGATAGAGAGTTGACAGAAAATACATTATATATGGTTATATATGATTCTGAGGCAGGGCTTTGTCTTACCATTTCTCAAATGATGTTGCTTTTTCAGTAAAGAGTCATGATTCACAAGTGCTTTGATTTCAGAATTCATCCTATTGAAGTAAAAATGAAGATAGGAATTAGAGTGATTAACTCCAGTAAAATGACTTTAACACTATAATATTTCAATGTTTTGCTATTTTAAAACTATATAACTTATTATTAAGTGAGTCATGGTAGAGCTAATATATGGCTCATTTTGCTCTTGGTAACTCATGTTAGTATTATCATTATTCATTTTATTAGATAGGGGCCTCCTTTCCAAAAGGTCATTTATCCATTTTGTTTTCCTTATTCACTTAAATGTAGTTCACCAATAATTAAAGTATAAATTTGTTTTCAATCATATTATATTTTGCATTTTATCGGCATTTGTAATGCCTGATGTGTGATTCATCTGCGCTAGTTGTGAAAAAGAAATCCTTATTTAAGGTTAAGCTAAGTGACTAACACGTTAAATTCATTAAAGAGGAGACAATTTCTTTTACTTTTTATCCAACACAGTAGCATATAATATGCAATTGGTTGGATAAAACATTCTCTAAATGAAGGTATTGATGTAGTACCCTTTCTTTTTGTTGTCCTGCAAGCAAAGATGCTCTCTCATTTGTTACCTCCATTACTTAGGCAATCTCTCCTAATTCACAAGTTTCAAGTTTCTATGTTCAGCATGAACATCAATTTTTATGACTTCTTATAATGCCAATCAAACATAAAATCTCACTACTGCTTTATAAAAATTCTAATAATTTCAGGAACAGAATTAATACTATTTAGTTCAACCAAACACATGGAATGTGTTTAAAATTTATACTGTCTTGAAAGTAAACAGGTGCATTTTAGAAAAGTAGAAAGGAATGTTTCACTAACTACTGTATGTAACAGCAACAGTCCTTCAGAGAGGATTTGAGTGTGTGTGTGTGTGTGCGTGTGTGTGTGTGTGTGTGTGTGTGTGTGTGTGTGTGTGTGTGTGTGTGTGTGTTTCTAAAACACATATAAGATAGAGCCTTCTACTTTGTTTTCTGATTCAGGGTCTCTCACAGGGACCTAGCTGTCCTGATTACAACATGGTAGCTTTACTACTTCTTTTAAATCCACTGGTATAGATTGCATTTACAAGCAATGCACATACTTCCAAAAACATATTTTCAAATACCCTGAAGGTCTCTTCTATATTTTAAGATGTTTTAAAAATAATGTTCATGTACAAGTTATGAGTAAAACATTCAGATTCTCCATGGGATAAACAGTCATCATGAAGTCAACTGACTAAGCATGAAAATCACCAAGGAGATGTGATCAATCCTGATAAGAACAAGCTTTCTTTTAATATTCTAAAGGTGTACACTGCTATCCATCTATGGATATTAGCCAAAGGCCCCAACAAAATCTCCATGTACCGCTGTCACAAGATGCAATGCTAAAATTACCAGATGGTATGGTTCAAGGGACATAAATGCTGCATAGAGTCCTGGACCTGCTATAGCACTGTCTTAACGATTTATGTCAAATTCAAAAGTACCAACTTGTTGAGTCACTCAGTAGTTCATCCAGAAAAATACTCTCACGTCAGGCTTACATTGCTTCCAATAAAACACACTGAATATTTTATGTCTTTTAGATGTAGGACAGGCTGGTTTCAAAATTCATCCCCACAAGTAGGATATAGACACATGCCCACACCACTATATTTCTAAAATTATTCCTGAACTACAATGATGCTGTTTGTTTTTAACAGATTTTCTTTCTATTTCATTTCCAATTAGTCTATAATAATAACTTTTGGTCCACTGGGTCCAGTTGGTTTAGTATCGCACATAACGCACCAGTATAATATCTTCTAGAAAGTAAATGTAATCAAGATTCCTGAAATCTAAGTGATGTGGTAAGGTAAGGGGATTGTTACTGTCTGAGGTGAAAGTACAGTGAAAGTGTACTGCTTGCTTGGTAACTGTAGTCTAATACAACCTGGTAGGGTTTAAGAATAGGGAGGCAGGGAAAGGCATATTTCTTTTCATTTCCTGATAGGTTTTGGATAGTTAAATATAACATATTATGATTATCAATGCCTTTTCCCCAATTCTTAGTTAATTGATGTCTTCTTCTCTGTATTCATTTTAAAGTCTTTACAATTTTCTTATGATATAATTTAAACATATTCAACACACCTAATCCCTCCCATATCCATCATCTTCAACCTCCCCACCACTTCCAAGCAATTTTGAGAATATTTTTCCTTATGATTTTTCTTCTTTCCCCTATAGTGTCCTCTTTGTGTTGAATAGCTAGCTAGTCTTGGGACTGGTGCCTGCTTACTAGAGGTGGTACAATCAAAACAACATCTTATTCTCCCTCTCTTGAAAGCCCTGAAATGCCTATGGCTTCTCAGCTAGTGATGAAATTACATACCCATTTATCTTCTCCAACCCTAACAACTCTATCATACCCATAAAGCACTCTTTCCTCAAAAAGTCTTATCACCTCTGACAATTTAATCATTTCTTCTTCCACTTCGGGAACAAATCCTAAATATTGGTGTAGGTCATAAATGTCCAGTCTAAGATTGCCATAGCTCCCAGGGTTCTCAGCTGGGTAGAGCTGACAATGGCGTCTCCCCTGTGATAACATCAATTCTACCTCCATGGTTCTGAGGTCAAGGTGTGCTCTATCACATCTTGTTAGGAGAAAGTTTCGGCTAAAAATAAGTTAGACTAAATGAGCTAAACATTTTACACTTACATGTAGCAATTTATTTTACTTATAAAATAAATGAACACTACAAACTAGTCCTTCCATAGTTGAAACTATTTTTCCAAATTTATCTGGATCAATTTTTCTTTGCATTACCTACATAACCCCCTGTCGAAAACATACCTTAGTGCATTGTTATGTGCTTCAATTTGTTCTCTTATCAGCAATTCCTTTATTAGTTAATGTCTGTCCTCAAAATAAGAGACACTACTGTAGACTGAAAAATAACTACTATCTAAACATCGTAATTAGGCATTCCTAATTATGATTCCTAGTATCTAGGAATTATAAAGAAATCTAGAATATTGTTACAAGAAATGATTGAGGATACAAATTTAGACTAATTTCAATATTAAATTATGCATTTAAGCAAAGAAATGTGTATTCTCATTAATTCTTATACTATAGTTTTATAATTTTTTTCATTTTTGAATTTATGAATGGATAGTGTATGTATGCAAATATAAGTTTTAATGTTTGGGTGTCCACATAAAGGTACATAACATGCATATATATATATATATATATATGTGTGTGTGTGTGTGTGTGTGTGTGTGTGTGTAGACCTTGGAAAGCAATATGAGAAATTTTATCTTTTTTCTGCCTCATCTTTGAGACAAGTTCTCATACTCAAACACAGAGATCACCAGAAGTGACTAGCCACTTTCCTATGGGGAACCTGTCTCTGCATTCTAAGGCTGAAATGACAGACATCTATGGTATATACCTCACTTTATTCGGAGTCAAGGTATTAAAATAATAGTCATATTGCTTGTGACATGTTCTTCAATTGCTAGGTCATATCCCAATGTACATTACTGTGATTTTATATATCATTTATAAATTCAAGTTAAAAACTGAAATTATTTTAATTTGAAACATAAATTATTAAGCATCTGTAAAAGTTCATGAAAACATTCTTCAAAACTGCTTGATAATCATCATAATGCATTTCCCTCTGAAGTATGACATCATTGGTTTTTAAAATTAATTGAAGAGTGAGGGCATGACCTGGTTTTAGTCATTCAGCAGAAAAGAAGCATGAACAATTAGCATTCATGAGGCCATTTGAAACTAGCTCATAGTCTGATAATTTAGTACTATCCTTTCCTGCTAAGCTAAATTTAACTAAATGATGTCTTCTTTCAAAAACACACACCCTTCTCCTCACAACATATTTCTATTAAGAAAGATGTTTCTTCACATAAATTTGAACAAACTATCAGGATTATACATACATACATAAGCATCCATACACACACATATATGTATACATATGTATGTATGTATGTATGTATGTATGTATGTATGAATTCATGACATATTGTAGCATGTCTGTTTTCCACCAGCACACCCACCGCTGGTCTGGTGTGCCGGCCCCAAATAACATTGTATCTGTATTTGATACAATCCTGATGGCCAATTACCATTATTGTTTATGGGCTATCTCTGTCTTAATGATTAACCCATTTCTACTCATCTAAGTATTTCCACGTGGCTCATCTTATCCGGGAGTCGTGGCTGGCGTCTTGCTTTCTCCATGCTCTACATCTTGACTCCTCCTTATACTTCCTTTTTCCTCCTCCTAGTCTCCTAGCCCCGCCTATCTAGTTTTCTATTGGACACATTGCTTTATTAACCAGTATAAGAAACATATATACAGAAAAACATATATACAGAATAACATCTCCCATCAGCATATGGGCACTAATTTTTCTCTGCATAGATTCTATTAAGATTATAAGTGTATTTACACATGAAAGTACACTATAACATACACAATATTGTAAATTTATCACGCACTTTACATACTAGCTATTTCAAACAAATTATTCAACTTCTTTAAAATAAACACAATTTACAAACAATGGTAGTACAATTCTTAGTCACTGAAGCAAATGTAACACTGAACTGCATGGAATATTGATAACAGGATTACTAGGAATCTTACTATGTTTCATTGGTTATAATAAAACAATAGTAAAATCAAAGCCAAAGTAACACCAGAGTAATGACTCTGCTTATTTAAATACATACTTTATTGAATTTAATGTAACTTCACTATCACTGTATAAATTTCACAAATGGGATTGAAGGGAATTTTAAATTAAATTATATTTTGTGATTCAAAGGTGTGTATTGTATATTATGGCAGTTTTTCTGAATATTTATCTTTACATTCAAAATATATGAAGGGAGAGAGAGAGATGAAGGGAGGGAGAGGGAAATGGTATCGATATGTAAAATAAGAAAAAAAGAAAAATAAAAGAGGATATATGTCAAATCTTTTAACAGTGGCATTGTCATGGCTCAATACAAAAGCAAACTCATGATTTTATCTTAGGCACAGGGTGCATGTGTGTGTGTGTGTGTGTGTGTGTGTGTGTGTGTGTGTGTGTGTGTGTGTGTTTGTCAGGCTTGAAATCCAGCTGGAAAGTCACTGACTTTACTCATAACATCTCTTCAACTACTGCACCAGTGCTCAAATAGTGACATGCTGATCATTATTGTGTCAAGGGGTAACACAGAAGTAAATATGATGATGGCTCTTCCCTCTGCAGTTTGCACATGCATCCCAAACATGTAGAGAGAGTCAGTAAGGCTGAAGCTTCCAAATCAGAATTTTTTTCATGTTTATGATTAAAGTTCGTAATTTCACCAGCAATAGTGCCTTTCTGCCAAGAGGTAGTCACCCAGAGCATTGGCAATAGCCTGTAATTCAGGTTTTACCCTGTAAATATTAGATGTTTATGTCACTTGGCTGGTAAATACACCCAAATTAGTTAAGCATGTTTTTTGCATAGGTCATTTTATTTGCTGTTATCTTGTCCTGTACAGTAAGGACATCGCCTTTCTGTAGAGAAATTTATTTAACTTCATTACATGTATGAGCACACATGTGTGTGTTCATATTTCATGAAGCTTTTACAGTAGTAATTGTTCGTATTTCTTTTTAAAAACATATTTGGTGTTAGTGTTCCATTCTCACATTTTCTCGTCTATGTAGTCATCCATTCCACAACTGCAAAAGTAAACTCTCATCTCATGCATTACACACACTTGCCATGTTTACTTCTGCCATTCTAGACGCTGTGTAGATGTGTGGGGAAATATTTTTAATGTGAAATTGTTTTACTATGGCATATATGAAAAGCAATACATAAAAAATCATTGAGAAACTAACAAATAAAAACCAGACAAACTAGAGTAAAACAAATCTGCACATGATTTTGCTAAAGGTGTTTGGCTAGTTCATGAAAAGTAGAAAATATAATTTGTTTTGTTCTTAATCCTATCAGGCTTCTACTAATGTATTATATATTTCATTAGTCAATAATAAGGAATATGTATAGAATATTCTTTTAAACTCATTAATTTTTTTGAGAATATCAGTACTGTATTTCCCCCCAAATCCTCCAATATCCCATATCACCTATTCTCTCTCAAATTCCTGATTTTGTCTTATTTCTTTTATATCTGTGTGTGTGTTAAATATATACATATATATGTACATATATATACTATATATGTACATATATATATACATATATATATATATATATATATATATATATTTAACTTACTGAGTCCAGTAGTGGTTTTAGTACAAATATTTATTTAAGGCAGGCATATTTGATTTGGTTGACATCACAAGGCTTCTCCTTAAAGAGACTCATTTTTCCTATCTCAGCATCCATTATTCCCTAGATCTTTAAGCTTTGGAGTAAAAATTAATACTGCCACTCACCTAAACCTGTTTAATTTCTAACTGTATAATTTTATATTCACAAATAAATGTAGCTCTTATTTTTCAAAACTGTTTTCCTTAGTATATGTGGACTATTTAAGGAATCCACAACTTGTGAAAATGCAGTGAAGAACTAACTATAAGATACCCAACCCCATTTGATACACACAAAAAGTAACCCCCTGAGGAAATGTTGCAAAAGAGAGAAACAAATATTTTTAAGAGCAAAATGACCAGGAATTATGTTATGAAACAATATCTTTTATGCACCCATAAAATGCCAGCAATATTACTGCCTAAAGTACAACTGGGTAGTGACAGAATCAAATGACACGTCGAAGTTCATTAGATGAATATTACAAGGCCCCTTCCCTTAGGTGACCATCAGTAGATTATTGTCTATTTCAGAAGATAAACTATTAGTCGGAATATTCTGGTCTTGTCCTTTTAGGTATTTCTCATTCTTTTATTCATCTGAACACTCTTCTGAGGGACTCTGCATTTGGTTCACTGCTGGAGTTCTTGTCTAATAGGCTGGATGCCCCCATGGTTTCATCTTCAATACTATGTACATGAACATTGCTTTCAGTTCTCCTTCAGAGAATAAATGTATACTATGCTCAGCATCATTAATAGTTATAGGAAAAGTTAAACCAAAGGCATGTTTAAGTCAACTGTAACTCAAAGTTAAATCAAGACTTTTATTCAATCATTCCTCAACTAGAAACAAAATGTCATGAATACATACAGTGGTTTTAATGGAATTTTGAGTAGCTTAATTTTGTGAAAGCCTTGAGCATTTAGCCATAACCACTATCAGTTTGTTTGTGCTGAGGTGGCTGGGGAAAAGACTCAACTTTTTCCTAAGACATTACATAGCCTCTAAATTATGCACCACTACATGTACACATATAGGCAGGCAGTAATAATTGGACTCGGTGAGTTTTTATGTGTAAGAAGCTAGCCTGGTCTACAGAGAGTGTTCCATGATAGCCAGGTAGCCTGGAGAGTTACAGAAAGAAACCTTGTGTCATAAAACCATACATAAATAAATGGATGAATAAATAAAATCAACAATAACAACAACAAAACCCAGAAATTTCAGAAGAAAATGGTAAGGTGAAAAGTAAATGTTTGATGGGAAGAAATTTGGAAATAGTTCAGATCCAAATGCACGCATGCTATTCTGATTATAAAGATACAAATAAATTTTATTCATTGGAATTAAAAACTAAGTGTGGATTGAGCAATATTTAGTAGATAAGAAATTTTCACATTCAGTATGGTTTGAAACTAATGAAATTACAAATAGGATATAATAACTCATAAACTTTTATTATATATTACAAAATCAATATTCAGCCTTTGCTCATTAACAGATTACTAATTGCTGCAAAATTTAATAGTTTAAATGTTTTCTTATTTTTCCAATGTTAAATAAGACCATCTAATTTATATACTCGGATGTTTTATGAATTAGTTTCAATAGTGATACTAAAACTTACATTGGTAAAATTATAACTCAGCACATAAATCTGTTTCACCAATGAAGTGATAAAAGCACTTCTTTGCATTAATGAGTCCCTTTGCATTAGCAATTCAACAGAAGGTTAGGTGATGGATGAAGATATTTGCAATTTGGAATTCAGTTCATCAGTCAATATATTGAAGCCAAATTTAAAAAAGAAATGATAGGAAGGCAAGGAAATCACCTTTACATGGGACCATCCTGAATATCAAAGGGGAGCTAATTTCCCACCCAGAATCCTGGCTCTACAATATCATGTCATATCTGGGATGCTGATAGCAATGACCTGAAAATAGGTTCAGTAATTAAAGGTCTAACTGTAAAGTCACTGTGCCACTGCACCTGTGCTTGTCAGCTCTTGATCTATTTCACACCAGCAGAGAAAATGTCCCACAGATTAACCCCGGGTAAAATCGTGATGGCCACCCTCTAGTGAACCTTTAAACTGCTCAGGGAAGAGTCAGAAGCACAGATACAATCATTAGTGTGTGTGTCTGGTTTAAGGTCTTTATGTTTACTCCCCATAAAACTTCTCTTGAGTAAGCCTCAGCATCAAGAGCAGTCACCCAATCAGCAATATCCATAGATGTCCATTATTAATCTTTCACAGAGAAAGACATGCGAGGAAAACAGGAGTGACTGTAGACGAGAGTAGAAATATTGAAACAGTGTTCTCTAAACTTTGAATTTAAAAAAATAATTTCACATGCTTTAGGGAAAGTATAGGATAATTTTTCATGTACAGAATCGTCAATGAATTGACAAAACCTTTAAGTGATAAGATAAAAAAATCACCAAATGATACTGATTTTGAAATAAAAAATAAGAGGCTAGATTGATGGCTCAGCGGTTGTAAAAACTGCTTACTTATCTAGATGACTCAGGTTCAATTCCCAGCACACTATGGTGGTTCACATTGTCTGTAATCTAGTTTCAAGGGATCGGATATCTTCTCCTGACCTATATAAACAAGTTCCCATGCAGGATGCTGCCATAACATTCATATACCTAAATAAAAACAAACCTTTAAAATTGTACATACATACATAAACATGTAAGTATATGCATATATGCAGGCACACACACAGCAATTCAAGAGAGAAATGGTATTACAAAATTGGGCTACTGATGTATTTCGAAATAAAGGCAATCCTAATAGGATTTTTATTCATATATCCTACTTCAAGATGAGATAGATAATTCATCCAACCCTTAATATGTTTTTAAGTTTAAGGTACTAAATATCAGTAACACACATTAGTTATGAGGGAAAATATAAAGCTAACTGTTTTTCTTGTTCTAACATTGTCATGGAGATTTTGCGTTTATTGTAGAGATGTACATAAAATATATTTGATAATAAGAAATGAAGTTTAAAGTGAAGTTCCACAGCTTCTATTCTGCGTGCCTGTTCCACAGCATAGAAATTCACTGAGTTGTGTATAATGTAGGCCTTGTTGATCTAGATATGTGATGTTTTAATTTATTGGAAAGTTCTTTTTTTTCACAATAAACCTTTCAAATTTAAATGAATAAACAAAGGAATGTAAGGTTGAAGAATTTTAAACACTATTTTTTATCACTTTTTTTGTGATTTTGTTGTCATCTGAATTTTCCTCTTTGCACCCTTTGGAGTAGCATATTTTTAGAGATATTTTAAAAGGCCTAAAAAAGGAGAATTTCTTTATTCTTTATTCTCTTTTATTCTGAAGGAACATTGTTGGGTATGGATGGTGATGCTTAGACACAAGTATCTCTTTTATACAGGTATAAGGTATGTTTGGGAAAGGTATGGTTGAGATGGGATATGGGTAGATTAGCCTATCTTCTTGTAAATTATTTTAGTAATAGTGAGATATTAGTATTATACAGCTTACATTGTTATAGATTATTGGTAACCTATGAAAAATTATGTTTATTCTTTTCTCAGAATTGAATATAAACTGTATATTTTGTCATATTATGAAAATCTCTTCAGTTGTGATGTTTTTACACAATATCCTTACCATATTCTATGTGTGTATACTTTATTTATGTTCAAGACACTTTGTATATTGATACAATTTGGGATATTTTTATCATGCTGCACTTTATAGTTCTACCTCTGGTCTAGTCTAGACATTTCTTTGCTTTGGGGATTTATGTGTATATATGTGTACATAGTTATATTACTTAGGCATCTGTCCCTGTTTTACCCAGGGAAGTTTCAGTCAGTGTTATAGCCAGGTTTCTGAGTGTTACAGATTATCTTCACCCATGTTTCTTATACCTATGAGATTAGTCAGACATAGACGCTTAATCTTCAGACAATTCATAGACCTGCAGAACATGGCATTTAAATGTTTTAATATTAGTACTCTGTTGACATAAGACACTATTGCTCCTGACAGCACCATGCACTTTCCCGAAAAAAATGTTGGACACTGTTGTCGCTCCTTCTGGAATCCATCCTCACTTCGGCAAATGGTCTTTTGGACAAAGAACTGCCCCTACCTTGACCACTGATTTGGACTTGAGGTCATATGTGCATGTAGGAGACAAACATAGAACTGCTGAACCTTGCCAAGTCAGGGTAAGAGAGCCTTTTTACCTCCCTGTCTTGTTGTGGTCTGTCAGATACTCTATGCCTTAGCCAAAACTGGCTGTACCAATGTTGTTAAGAGAACTTAGATGACTGTCCAGGTAGCTAGCTATTTCTGTCCTTGCTGCACCTTTTGGAAGTTGCCCATCCACACTTCCTGTCTACCCTAGTATTATTATTTTCCTTCTCAGGTCTTTGATGAGGTTGAAGATTAAATTTTCACTACTATTATTCTCTCTTCCTAGTTAGATATGTTATGTACTAGACTTAAGATTCCCAGTTTAGGATAACTCTATTCTAACCCCATTTCAACCTCACCCTAGGACTAGGTAGTTAGGTCTTAAGTTTGTATTTTCTTGATTTTCCTTTTTTATAGCACACTTATTATTTACTGTTTTGTATATAGTTATTGTATCCAGCACAAATCTTTTCTTTAGACTAAAAGGGAAATTGTAGTGAGATATTCACATTGTCGGCACCTGTGGCATGGACCACGCCCACTGGGAGTGGAGACAGGGCCAGAAGTTACCTGAGGGAACTAAGTCTGAGGAGGGCGCTCAGAGAGCTCTCTTGCTTGCAGCAAGGGGACAGGAGTACATCCAGAGGACCAGGGACCTGCTGGTGTTCATCTGTCTATGTTGTAAGTTATTTCTCCCAGTATATCTATTCATTCTAATTGTTTCTCCTGATCCTTATTAAACATAAATAGAACATAGCCTATAAAGCTTCCTTTTTGATTGAATTTATTCACATTTACAGAATTATAACAACATATTTTCTTAACACCTACTTTGCATCTATCAAATTACCTACTTTATTACCTACCTTATACAAATGAATACTAATTTAACTTAGAAGCTGAAAAATACATATGTATGTAAATAACATTTTAATGTGAATAAAATATCAAACTGGAAGAAACATTTTAAAACTTTGAGCCACATGTATAATAAAGGTGTGCCACAGACTGCTCAATGGGTAACAGGTCTGCCTGGAGACCAAGACTCGGATGACCAGGTCAGGAGTGGCTTCGGCTTGACAGACAGACACAAACATGCTTGAAGAGGTTTGCGAACTGCTGCAATTTTTACTTCAGATCATCAGGTTTTTAAGAAGAAAGTTCAAAGAACATATCTTTGGCCACAATTCAAAGAAAATTACAGATATTCTACAGAAATTAATGCACATCAATAATTCTTTTGAAGCATGAAATCACAAGTACATAGCCAGGGGAACTCCTTCTATTTTGGCCTGCTGTGGTCAGCCTGCCAGATATTTGGTTCACTGAGTTTAGAGAATTGTCATTGTATTTGAACAATGCTTAAAACAGCATTGACAAGAACTCTTGTATTGTTTTAGGGGCCCTAAGATCCCCAAAAGGCAAGTTAGAGTTTTGTAGTAAATCCCACAGCATCTTAGCTGTGGGTGGGCTATTTTCAGGCAGGGTCACATTGGAGGCAAGTTCATACATCTTCAACCCTATTAATTTCTCAGGCCTCGAGCTGACACCTGTTTGCTCAACTGGTGCCATGGGTCTTGTGGTTGAGGGCACAGGGGACATTCATCTGCTGATCGCTGGTCTGCAACTATTTCAATTCTTGAAACCATATCTGAATGTTCTCTAGGCTTCATTGGACTAACACTGGAGCTACAGGCCAAAACATTCATAATCAAAAAGCATTATTGTTAACATAGCACAAAATACATCTAGCACCCATTCCAAACAGCCAGCCAAGCAAGCACCTGCAGGGACCTGGACCACTTTTACCCCAGGAGGCGTAACCACGTGTGGTGCGAACCTCTGGACAGGTAGCCACTGAGATTTCTCAGTCGTTGCTACACTGTCTCCACTGGGGCTGGTGTGGCAAGGTGATCTGTCATTTATCCTAGTTATAGAAACTTCCCAATCACTAAATTAGATAATATTGAACATCTGTTACCAGTTTAAATGTTCACTTACATCTCTATGAACCTATAACATTTCCATCATTAAACAATGCATAACCGTGTTGTGTGAATCTCTGTGTTTAATATTATTTTATTTGATACATTGTTGGTTTAATAACATTGAATTCTGGCAAATAGCACTAGAATTCATGTTTTCTTCCTCAATATATTTTTCTTCTCTCCATGACTCTTAACAAAGCAATTTAAGATTAAGATAACTCTCACAATTTCTATAGTAAATGTGGAATTCATGTTAAACAGGTAAACTATTGAAAAGATCACAAAATTCAAAAGTCAAAGCTCTAAATATTTGATTAAATATGACTGAGGATAAGAGCTGACTGAGACAGGAAGACAGAATACCCCTTATTTTCACACCAGCTGTGAATGCTTGGTCAGGTGATTATAATTTCTCAGGGCTCTGACCATGTGAATGAACGAGTATAGAACAACCATGAATATCTGTTATGAATTACATGTAAGTAAATGTTTTCTTTCAAGAAAAATTGAAAACATGTAATATGAATGTACAAAGGGGCTATTTTAATGTACATGCTTTACTCTGTGTAACAAGAGATGTCTATAAATAAGTATGTTTATGCCATTTTCACCTCATGGAATAGTGATTTCTTTTTATTAATGGTGTATATACAAACAAAAGTTATATATCAACCCATACATGGCATTATTAAATTGTAATGACACTTAAATTACTAAATGTTGCAATTTTTAACCCATACATCAAATATTTGTTACAATTCTGAGGGAATTGGCTAATTGACTAAAGAGTGAGGAATGACTTTTATGTGTTCATCAAATCTTGAGTTGAAGGATAGCTAAGAAAAAAATCCATTTTTTTTTAATCACTGTCAAACACTAGAGTTGAAATAGAAGTTGGAAATTTGACCCTCTTTCTTTGTAATGTTCATGTCCAACACTTATTTAGTCTTGTTTATGACTCAGGACAATGTCAATTTTAAATGACCCAGAGTAGTTTGGCAGTTTAGGATATTTGACAGGAAGGGAGAAGGTTCAGGTAGCTGAACCTCACTAGCATGACGTTTTTTGTTTTCCTTTTTCTTGGCAAGTTTATGATTGATGTTTTCACAGAAGTTGTAGGCACACACTGAGAACTCTAATTAAGAGAGTGATTTCCATCTGTGCAGGGTTAAGGGTCCACTTCAATCAATAGAACCTGTTGTAGTGTGAATAGGATGAAGAGGTGAAGGCAAAGAAATAAACTGAGTTGTTGACCAAGGAACACCACAAAGAAGCTTTTTACTGGAAAGAAAAAAATCCTTCAATCTTGTTCAGAGAGTTTTAGCTGAAGCCAAATTTATTCCAACTCTGTGTTGGTTCTCTTGCTCTTGTGATTGCTGACTTAACAAAACGTTCATTTACCGACATGTGAGACACAGTGTCAACTTCTATTGAACAATGAAATATGCTTCCCTCCAGAACATATTAATTAAAAATGCATTGTCCTTAGAAATTTACATTTTTTTCTAGAATACTTTTAGAGATACAGAATCTCAAAAAAATAAATTTGAAATATGAATAAATACTGATGATTTAATACATTTCTTCAAAGGGGACAATATGCCTCTAGGACTGGTGAGGGCATACATAATCTAGTTTATATAATCATGTCATGATTTTCTTTTGTGATTCTCATGTTTTCTAATATCACTAATTATTGCTCTTGGAACCTAGTATACTTCAAAGTATTTTATGGTTATATTTAGAAGTACTGCCATCCCACAACTTGGAGAAGCTTCATATTATCCTCTAAATTTTTGGACACTTCAAAATACTAGGATTTATCTGTGTGAAAAGAGAAATCATTTAAAATCAGTGCATGGTTAAGTTTGGTAAATATTAAAATATGGTTATTATTTCACATAGAAACTCAACCATTGATTATGTTGTAATTATTTTATTAGACAATAATATCCAATCCAACTGATATGGGACATCAGGAAGGCCATTGAACCAACAGCCATTCTGTTAGGTATGTGAAAACAGAAGTGCTAATAACAGTATCAATGGAAGCCTCCTAGCTCAAGAGGTTTCAAGGGAACAATAGTAGCATCTTGGCTAGATACTATGATATTTGGGAAAGAATGTGGCTACTCTTTTTGCTAGTCTTCATAACCTGCTTGAAGCTAAATTGAAAATTAATAGACCAATTTCTTTGAAGGAGATTGCAAGATAGTGTAATATCTATGTTGCTTATTTATTATTAGTCACTCTTATGCAGTTCAATAATGAAAACTACACAGTAAGTTGAAAAGAAACACAAAATGTGTAATTTGAAAATAAGGATGGCAGCAGATAATTTAAAGTTGGAGCACTGGCTTGTGCTGAAAGAGAGATACTATCTGAAATGGAATAAGAGGGGTCAAGACCTCTCCCAACTAACTTTACAACTTGTAAAGAAAACGGGAAAAGGCCAGATGAAGTTTGTGCCCCTCAAAAGCAGCAAGAAAACAAAGTTTTCAAATGCAATTCAAAGAGCCCATGCTCCATACCAAGAGGGCAGTAGAACCCATAGCTCTGGATTTTAACTTGCAAGGGTAAAGGTGCTGGGAATATTCGGCTCCACCTTAGGAGTGTGTTGTGTGCCTACCTAGGCTGGCAAAGAAACACACAACCACGACTCTTCTTCAAGCAGTTTTATTCAGGATCCTTGTACATCAGCTTCCTCTGCTCCTATAAGCTTCTGTTTCTCCCATCATCTTACTCTGCTTCTCTCATCAGTTTATGCTGCTTCTCTCATCAGCTTATACTTCTCCCAGCCCCAGCAAGCCCTTAAATGTGCTCACAGCCCAATCAGCTCATGCCACCTGGTGATCCCGGATAGGCCACAGAAGGAGGAAGCGCACCAGATCCATCAAGCACTTCCAAATAAGGCTTGTTTACAGCTAAACCAAACTACCTGGCATCCAGCCAGGCTCCATCTTGGGGCTGTGGCTTCCCACAGGAGTGTACCCGAGGTCAAGTCTTTGAATAGTCATTGCAGGAAGCTATGAAAGTAAACTCTGGATTTGTTTACACCCAAAAATGTTAGAGATGCCAAAGCTGTGGGATACCTGCCAAAGTGTGAAACCTGTCCAAGATAGAAGACCATGTTGTCGGCAGGAAAACAACAATGGAGGAGACTTGAATGCCCTTAGGTATCAGACATCAAGTAGAGAATCTGGAGTTTGCCCTATTAGGTTTCAATTTTCCTTCTGTCTAATATTTTCCTCTCAAACCTCCACTATCTACTATACCTCAATTTTGTAATGACAATACGTATTCTGTGCCATCATTTGTTGGAAGTATTTAATTTGCTTTTAGACTTTTGACTTTAGAGGAGGTAAGAATTAAAAGACTGCCTTGAGTCTCTGAGAGACTTTTGACTTTTAAACCGTGTTGGATGGAATGAAATTTTTATTACAAAATGGCTACAAGTCAGTGAGAACAGAGGAGTAGAATGCTGTTTGAATGAGAACAGTGACCATCAGAGGTTTGAAAAATTGGTCCCAAGAGGGTTGAATGACTTAGGAAGGAATAGGTGGTGCAGAATTTTTGGAGAAGGTATGTCACTGACACCTGGCTTTGAGGTTTCCAAATATTCAAACCATTCTCTATCTGGGTGTCTCTCTTTGCCTTATGGATAATAATGGAGATTGAGTCTTCAGGCATTCCTTTGCTCTATCATCACGGCTGCAATCCCCTGAATCCACAAACCAGAATAGATGATTTCTTTTATAAGAAATAAGTAAATAACCACTAGGTCAAACAATGGCTCTCAAAAACATCAAATTATATTTCCTCCAATCTCTGTAAAATTTGAAAACTGAAGTAGTCAATTGAGCAGTAGGGATGCATGAATAGAATTACCTACTCTAACATTACTTAAAACAGTGATACACATTCACTTCTGTTGAGTACCTTTAATAATTTGTCTTTCAAATATGTTTATCTTTTCATTTCTGCATTTGCTGTAAATGACTTCCTCCCTCCAATGGTGAGTGACATTAAATTTGTCATCAATTTTTCATGAAGCATAAGTTCATGATAATTTTCTCACACAGTCAACTTCGAGAATGTTGTTTTATTAAAGCATGTATAATTTTTGTTATAAGTATGCATTATTGATATATTGTTGGTTGTTGGCAGTTGTACATCATTGTCTAATTTTATTAAGAGGTTAGATTAAATAACATATAATTCATAATTAACTTTCAACCACTTTTAATGTTCTCATTGAAATAGTTTTATGTGCAACACTTTCTTGTCACCATTAGACATAGTGTGTTGGGTATTAGTTAAGAACGTCTTCACCCACAAGCTTCTGAAATTGCTAGGGTACATACTCCATCCATCATGCTTGTTTCTGCTTTCATGTATTTATTTAGTAAATATGTATTTATTACTTCAAAGCATATGGAGTGTGCAGCTTGTTTCCATCCACAGATCAATCATCCAACTCCTTTTAGTTTATACATTGTTGCCTCATCTCTTTGCTGTGTTAACTATTCATTAAAAGTTTTCTAACATTCATTAATTTTGTTTCAGATCACATTTGACATTTCATACACATTCAAGGTTGTCCTTATTTCTTAATATGTGACACACATTTGAACACTTAACCTCTAAAGCACAGCTCATATAAATCAGCTGTAAATTATTCTTTAGATCAATTTCTCTGACATAAAAATTCTCCTTTACATTTTAAAATATGTAAAATTTATAAAATGCGTAGAAATTTTTAAAATTTCCATGGTTATTGAATTATGCATGTACATTTTGTTTCTCTTTAGAAAATAACACACCTTTAATTTTATTCATATATTGATTAGATTTCTATGCAGGTTTACAAGAGAATATGAAAAGGTTTGATGACTGAAGTGGTACTTTGTTATTTAGTTACATTGAGGAGTTTCAGTGTGGTTTGTTGTCATTGCTGTTTCAACGATGCTGACTTTGTTTATAATTAATACGATTTGAAGTGATTTCCTTTAAGTGATTAATTTCATTTCACATCTGTCTCTATTGCAATATTTCTTATTTATAATATGTCATCTACAGAGAAAATTTCTAGCTTAATGATTATATAGAAAATGCATTGATTTAATGACATACTTGTTTCATATATTAATAGACATATACAAAGCATTAATGATACTCATGTCTTGGTTTCAATGATATGTTAATTGAAATATAGTGTTGGTCTTCAAAATTTCTTAGCATATTTATTTAAAAATAATTTGCTAATTGTGTTATATTAATATTTTAATATGTTTATTTTTATAGAATTTTCAACACTGATATAATTAATGTAGATGTCACTAATTTCAAGTTAAAGATAGTATTGTGAAATTTAAATTCAGAGAATTAAACCTTTATACTACAATATATGGTATAATATGTTGCCTGTCATAAAAGCTCCTATCTATACAAAGCAATGAAATTTATGTAAACCTCATCACTTTATAATGTCTGTTTAATATATGATTTTAGATGTTTAAATCTTTGTTAGTTGAAATCACTAAAACAGTCTCAGTCAGCATCTTGTATTATGTAGAAATATATTCCTTTGATAGCTGATGTGATTTCTCTGTTTTGACCTATATAAGTCAAATATTACCTTAAAAATTACTATCACAAGAAAGTGTGTTCTTAGTTCCTCTACAAACTGGATACTGACTTTGAGCATATTTTCTTATCTGTGTATTACTTTTATCAGAATTCTATAAGGGAGTATAGAGGTAAAAAGCAGAATGTATCAGTTGAGTTTACTTAGCAAAAGAAGCAATTGGATGTGGATAAGGGAGAGCAAGACAGTGCTAGCAATGATGAAAATCTGTGGTGATTCTGTGGTATTTCATCAGGCTAATTAAGAAGAGAAGAATTTAAAGTTTGGAGCCTTGTTTTCTCACACAAGGGACAGAAATGAAATATCTGAGGTTTGGCAGTGTTAATAATTGACACTGTCACAAACTGATCCAAACCACATCCATCAGGACGGGACACTGGGGAAATACGAACTCCAAAAGTATAGATCTTGTACCATTACTCCAAGTGAACTGGAAACAGTAAGAGACCTTTTGATGTAAACAAGTACCAATATTTCTTTAAATGTCTTGGTCAATGCCATACAATTCAAAATCTCTACCTTGGAGCAGTTTTCTTTAGTAATATTACTCTTGTTCCAGCATCTGTGGTTTAATTTCTCAAATATTAAAATGTGTTGATGTCACTAATAGCCTTTTAAATTCAAGCAGAAAAGCAAGAGAAATTGCAAAATAACAAAATATTATTTACAAATATCACACATAGCAGCCAAAGTAACTAGATTGAGATTTGCTCATTATGTAATATCTCTGTCTGTCTGTGTATATATGTGTGTAAATTTACTCATGTAACCCCACTACTGACAATAAATTCTGCCACCTAATATCAGTACTTTCAATAATACGTTGATTTCTATAATTTTAGGAGAGTGCTAATAATATTTCTTTGTATATGTGTGCCTGAAAGACAACTGATATTTTTTTATACACACCTCATAGATGTCAAGCCTTCAGCTGAAGTGAAAGGCAATGTGTTCATGCATCATCACTTTCCCATTCCCATGGGAAAATGATGGTTTTACTCTACATGAATCACACATTGATGCTGAGTGTGACAGTTGACCCACTGCTGTTCCTCTTTCCATGTGAAGCAACCTCTCTTGATGTAAAGCAGCGCCTGGGTGAACACTTGCAGGGTGCTCTCTTCATACTGGGTTGTTATTTTACCCTCCTTGCATTACCATCGTGCAGCTGTGTCTGTCACCCTCCCATCGTCTGTCTTCTGAGGACATCTTCCTCAGGACTACCGTTACAGTGAGCATTGCCTCATTGCTCAAGGGTTGGCTGTGAGCCAAGAACTTGAGTGTTTATGAATGAAAGCCTTTGCCAATTTTCTGTCTTATGCAAAGCATGTTGAAATTTCACATTTAATAAAGAGCTCAGCTCAAATTTAGATGTTGCCACAGAAGTGACTAGAAAGAAATATCCTGAATTTCCTGAAAATTTCCATGTTTGTTTAGAGCTGGGAGGGAATATAAATAAAGACTCTGTGTTGGGATTTGTTAATTCCTCCTTTTCTCTTATATCATCTTCTTCTTAATCTTTTAAGCAATAAGCCCCATTCCCATTTATAGAATCTTTATATCTACACGAAGCTTACAAATTTAAATGTCCTTATCACAAAGCACCTTGTGAGTTGATCTAAAATAAACCACTATGAGTACACGTTATAAAATATCATTAGATTGCGTATAAGCTCATATTAAATTTATGTCTTTTTTTGTACCCTTAACTTCTTAGTTATGTAGGAAACCTCTATTATATCTAAATCCAAATAACATTGAAGTTGTATCATCCTATAAACATGTATAAATGACCTAATTGTGAGTGGAATTGGCAAACATAGTGCACATATATTTTTAAGAAATTATTAATTTTTTTCAATTTGTTTTATATTGTAGAGGGAAAAAAACAGTATTTGTAATAAGATTTTTACAGTATAAAACACAGTGTGAGAATGTAATTGAAGTATTGTAGTCAAATATTAATTTGCTTGTTCTACATTATTTCTATCAATTTAGGTTTATTTATAAATAACAACACTTTATATTTTGGTGTAGAATGCCTCAGCTTTTATTTTGAGACTATTTTCAATGTAATTAAATTTTGGATGACATCATCTACATATTTTCCATGAGTCTTTTAAATGCATTTTATATTAGAAAAATAACTTGTCTTCATTCTTAAAGGTAACATCATTATTTACACTCAAATATTATAAGTAATGATAACAATTTTTGATTTATTAATTACCGGCTTAGTTAAGTATGTGACACACCAAAAATATTTTTAAACATATGTCTTTTGTTGAATGTAGGGTAGATTTTTGGAAAATCAAAAAATGTTCATCAAAATAAATTAAATATTAGGTATTTCTGACATTTAGCCTTTTGAATATATGTCCTTTTATTGTTTGGAAGAGTATGATATTTTTTATTTCTATGATTTTCACTTGTAATATTAAATATGTATTGTGCTTATTTTTTAGTTATTAGAAACACCCAAAAAAAATCCTGAGCAAAATGAATAAGACAGCAAAAATAACGTTTAAAAAGCATTGTCTTGCTATCAAATTTACACCCTGGTTAAGGTACAGAATGGGCACCTCCTGCTCTCCAAATTAGAACACTAAAGGGGCAATCAAGTAGTCATTGTGGATTCAACTGCTGTTTCCAAACACAGGAAGCCGGCATCCAGAGTGAGTGTTGCTAAGTGCATGATTACACTTGGACAATAATGGGCTGCCAAGGCATTCCTTTACTTCATCTTAGGCACTAAAGCCAATAGATATCGTGTATGCAGAGCTGAAGAGAGGCTAACATGAACACTCACAGATTTGAAGTGGGTTCTTTCCACTTAATCTTCTTTCCTACACACTTACACTTTAGTGGCTCAAGTAACAGATCTCTGGAAGCCAAAATCTTTTATGAGAGAATATATAAAGACTCACAGAAAAACAGGCTATTATATATGCTACTTTCATCAGCCTTAAAAGTAACATTAAGCTCTTCATACATTCAAAGTTGCTTAATCCAAATGACCAAACCTGTTCCAGGCGTATTTCATTACAGTTAAAACCTAGCAATTGTTTCATGAATTTATAAAAACATGTTCTCCCTTGTTTTAGCTCCAGCATTGATAAATCTGGAGAACATAACCTAAAATATGTACTTTTACTTTGAAATTATAATACAATTACATCATTTCTCTCTACCCTTTCATCCCTCTGAATCCTCCCACTTTATAATTGATTCATATAAATATTTGTGTATATATGTAGTAATACGTTCTTTTAAACAGAAACAGGAGAGTCACCGGAAAACAAATATTGTATTATTATATTAATAAGCTTCCAAAAAGAAGTCAAATTACAGACAGAAGGTACAAGAGTGATTTTCGGGAGATGCGGTTAAGAAATGGTTGTGAGTTAAGTTAATGCATACAGAGACTACTAGTATAAGACAAATTGTGAGATTTATCAATATGACAATTCAGGTTCACTATCACATGGGTTATACATGACTAAGGAGGTAAATACATTGCATCCTGACTGTAATTTCTTCCATCCCACCACTCCTCCCCCTTCTGCCACAGACAATTTCCTCTCCCTAAGATCTGCTCATACCCTCTCCTCCATTTCCTTGAATATTCAGCATCTCCCTTCAGAAAGGAAGAGGCCAACCAGGGCCATAAACTGAATAGGGCATAGCAAATTATAAAAAGACTGAACAAAAACCCTGGTTTTCGACTAAATGATGAAACCCAGTAGAAGGAAAAGGATACCAAAAGTAGATGATAGCCACCACCCACTCCCACTGTTGAGAGTCCTATTTAAAGGGCAAACAGAAAACATAACCTGCATGCAGAGGACCTAGCTAGACTCACAGGGTTCCTGATTACTGCTTCAGTCACTGAGACATCTATGATCCCCGGGTTAGTTGGGTCTGTGTGTTTTCTTGTGTTGTCTTTGACTCCTCTGGATCCTACAATCATTTGTTCACTCTTTCTCACGGATTCCTGAGCTCTGCCTAATGATTATTTATTTTTAATTTTTTTCAGGTGGCATTCAGACATTTATTTTCCAGCCATGCTGAGGAGAGGCAGCAGTTTGAGAATTAAAGGAGTGCTTGAGGAGACAGACTCAACTCTTTCAGTCTGATGTAGAGGTAAGTGCTTATTGCTTTTGTGATCTTCAGCTTGAACCTAATGTCTAACTCTGGGTCTGTTACTATTGCTGCTACAATTGGTGCTCAATGATAAAGTAAGAATGCACAAGAAAGCTGCTTGGTGGCCACCAGCCCAGGCTAAGACATGAGCTGCCGGTTGGACTCCTGCCTGAGTTCCTGCCTGCTGTTACGTAATCTTTTAGTTTTATATCCCAAAATCTTTGAGAGCTTGTGGGTTTTTTTTTTTTTTTTTTTGGTTGTAGCTTTTCTAAACCGTATTGAATGCCACCCAATCTCAGAAGGCTTTCAGTCTCTCTCTCCCTACAGTCCCTCTTCTCAGGCTGACACTCTATGGTCACAAGCTAGTTCTCTGATTCACACATGCTGCACCTCACAGATCACTAACACTGTCAGCAGATTTGATTTGGTAAGTCATTGGAAACTCCTAAAGGAAGGATTAGTTTTAAAAAGAGAGTTTTTCCCACATTAAAATGGGAACCACAATTACAATGGAGCAATAGAATGAAGGGATAATCACCTTAACTGGGACTGACATAGTGTTAATATTGAAAGCTCGGCCTTAACCTGGCCTTTTTTTTTCTGTCAAGCCCTTATAACTTAATCAACCTTTATTTTCAATTTACATTCTTTCAGGTGGCTCAGTTACCTCTTCTTACTTTGGCATTTCAATTGTTCTGAGTTTGTTGTCAAAAATCCCCTTTCTAGTCTTTCTCTCTCTGTCTCTCTTTCTCTTTCTCTTTCTCTTTCTCTCTGTCTCTGTCTCTCTCTGTCTCTCTCTCTCTCTCTCTCTCTCTCTCTCTCTCTCTCTCTCTCTTTTCCTGGATATTGGCCATTCAGCTCTTTATTGTGCCCATCACAGCAATAAATCTTTACACAGTGTACCAACATCCCACAAAACACTCTTTGGCACACACCCAATGTATTGTTTCCTCTTTGTGATACTAGCTTTAGTAAGTGGGTTGTTGCTCCAACCAAAATAATTGAAATTGTCCTAGATATTTTAATTTATCAGTGGTTTATGAAAACATGGTGCATATATAGAATGGAATTATAATCAACTGTAAAGCAAATTTAAATAATGAAATTTGTAATTAACCAATGGTATGGGATTATTTTCTTATTGAAGACAACAAACAAAATGGTATACTCTTCTCAATAAACTAGGCATTACTTTTCTGTTATCACTATCTTTCTGCAAATAGACAGATAGATTGAAAATTAAGGACCAAGCAGTAAAAGGATTGTTATTCATTTGCTACAACAATCATAAGTGGCATGTGGGAACTAATTTCTAAGTCAATTAATTATTTGGTAATTAGTGATTTTAGGTTAATTTCCTCAATCTCATTTTCCCTTTTTATTTTATTTTATTTTATTTTTTTTGCCATGGAAGCTTAAATACATGAAGAATGACAATGTAGGTGTTTCAGATTCTGAAATGACTCATTAATATTTCCAAATTCATTTTATCTATCTTTGCATCTGTACCATCTTCCATGTATTCACAAACATCTTCTATTACTTGTAATAGATGTTATGCCTTCTGTCTGGTACCATGAAGGATATAAGAAAATTATAGACTCTGTGTGCTTGCTTTGAAGAACTCCCAGGTAGTCTAGCAGGTCATTATTGTATTTAGGTTCTTTTCTACGCTAGAGACCCAATGCAGTACTTTGCACAAAATTTCCAAGTGGTTTAACACTGCGCAATATCCCTAGCCCTAGTCTTTCAGTTCTACTGTAGTGATTGGTTGAGGAACAACTACATAGACTTAGTACTAAAATTTCACTGATGAAATGCTATTTACCTACAAAGGCATTTTAAAAATAGCATATGGACCTAGTCATCACACACACACACTATATATATATATATATATATATATATATATATATATATATATATTAGCAATTACAGACATTATTGGAAAATAAAATTTTGATCACTAAAATAGATTTCACTTCAAGCTGTATCAATGTTATTAAACATCACTTACATTGAAGTAATTATTGAAGGAATAATTACTGAAACCTTGGATCATTGCTTTACCCATCTCTACAAATATATGCTTCTTCTAATACAGAACTCATTACACTCATGCCTATCTTCCTTCTAAATGTAAACATATTTAAGTTATGTTTCATTGCATGTAAATAGCATTTGATTAGCTTATTTTATTTAAAATCATTTATAATGCATTGTGATATATAAAATTTGCTATTATCAGCTTATTCCTTTAAATAAACCAATACATAGATTGGCAACTAATGTCTAGGGTATCAAATATATTTTTCCATGAAGAAAATCTGTTATGATTTTAAGTACAATTAGGGATGAATTCATGACTTAATCTTGATAACATATAAAACCCACCCACATCAACTTTTTCATTATTCTATGCTTAATAGAGACATAGAATTTTTTATGTAGAGACATACGTAATTTTTATTAAACAAATTTTCTACATTCTTAGTGTCAGGAAAAGAGAGAAAAGAACATAAGACCATAATTCTGTCACATTATCTCTACTCATATAATATATCCATAATCAATCAGCTGTATGAGTTTAGTGAAGTTCATGACACTTGG
The DNA here is from genome assembly GCA_030556225.1 of Cricetiscus sungorus. NCBI lineage: Eukaryota > Metazoa > Chordata > Mammalia > Rodentia > Cricetidae > Cricetiscus > Cricetiscus sungorus. The sequence goes on from JANBXA010000741.1 coordinate 50,437,639, forward strand.
GATCCTAAATTTACTCACTGGTTGTCATTTTTAAATGAAACTATATATAGTTTTCAATCAATACCAGTAAACTAAAATTTCCTAAGGGATGAACACAATGATTCTGTTTCTTTCATTATACTACTTAGAAGATTAAGTTGTAAGTGTAGCATCTTAACATAACATGTCACTAAAAGTAATGTGGGAAATATATATATATATATATATATATGTATGTATATATATTCATACATATATGTATGTATACATGTATATACATGTGTATACATGTGTATGTATATATATATATACATACATATATGTATAAGTTATCTATATATACTAAAGAAGATGAAAGTTTATCATTGATACACTGATATTTACAAAGGAATCCAATTATCTGACTTGTACCTTCTGTCATGATACAGTCATAGACCCTAGATAAACCCTTATTCTCAAACTACTACATAAGTGTGAAGGGAAGACATGACTATTAGTGGTCTTAGATGTAGGATCAGCAAGCAGGTCAAAACCTGTGAGAAAAGGATAGTAAAGTGGATAGTAAAGTCAAGAGCTCCATATTGGCCCTGCATTTGCCTTGAGATAGTTCTAAACATGTGCTCAGGTAAGATCCAGTGCTGACTGCCTCACTCTCATTAAGCTGAGAAAACTGAAGTCGGAGTTCAGAGTCCTTGATATGGTCATACAATAAGACTGATCATTTCAGGAAGAAGCAGTCTGGGAGAGAAAACCATACTATAAGTATAATCCTATTTTTCAGTTTCTTGTACAATTCCATACATGCTTAGTGTTTTGAAGAAATTAGAGAAAGAAAAGAGCAAGGAAGAAATCAACATGGGCCTTGATCCTAGATCTCAAAAGAGCTAAAAGGTTGTAGTTACCACAATGCAGAAGTTAACCTGTGTGCCTCAAGTTATGCAAATGCCCCAGAACACACACACACACACATATGTAATTTTATTTTCACATAATTAAAATGAAAGAATGTTTTTAGTAGGATTATACAATAAATCCTTGTCTAGGAAAAATGGGTTAATTTCAGTAGTACTTGAGGAAATTAAATGAGACCTGAAACACTATACTTAGGGAAATATCTGTGTTGTTTTCAAGAGACTTAGACCTCTAACTGGCCTATTCCTTTATCACAAAGTTCTCAGATATTGTTTTTCTCTGATGTAGATGGCACTACTTCTGATATTATGATTAATGACCTGTTGTATGTAAACAAATTTTTCTACTTCCATAGGTCAGACACTTAGGCTGTATGCACTACTGACCATTCTGAAGTTATACAGTGTACATAGACTATTCAATTTTTGGTATGAAAGAGAAATTTATCAGAACAATGATGAGAAATTTAGAGACAGAAGAGATTGTATTTATATCATATTTGACTAAGAAAGGACCATAGATGTGCTAAAAATGTGACAGACACATTCTACAAAGGGGGAGAATAAGATGAATAGATATACAAATTTCAGGACACAGTACCCGTGTGTAACATTATATGATAATGTTTCTTAAGTAAAAATAAATACACTTTCAATTTTAAAAATTGATTTCTAAGGCTTAGGTATTACTTTTCTTACACTTTCTTCTCTTACTCCATTTAACCTCTATAATTTATAATAAAGACCTATGAAGCACATTAAAAGCCACAGAAAATTTGAATAATTTCCTAGCTTATAGCAAGTCATTATATTATATTTCTATCAATCTACAGAAAATTCCAGTAAATGACAAACTTGTAATCTCAATGCTGATCTAATTCACATAACAGAGCTATCCTTGAATAAGTATTAGCCCCAAAGTGTCATTATTATAGAAATAAGACATGACATTGAGTTTGAGGATGTGATTATAATTTTCTGGGCAAACCAAGAGGCTTAAAATATTGTTAATACAAGTTTGAATTTACTCTTCTGGCCAGGGTACTAGCAATTTGCCTTAATCATGAGGAGTTCTTATGTTTAGAGTATAATGCACCCACAGAAAAGGGGGAATGTTAATTCTGAATTGGAGACTGATGTGGGCACAATGAAGCAGGATGTGTTCTATATTGCTACAAATCCCACAAAGGGGCACCGTCACCAAGTGGTTCAAAATCGCTAGCTTCAAACATATACTTAGAAATAACACAAAGACGTTTGTCCTTGGCACTCAGTATGAACTGCAGAAACCATTTCCAACTCTCACTCAGTCTAATCTCATAGTAACTATAAACCATGAACTTTTCTTATTTCAACTCTATTAAATTGAGGCTTGATTTTCTGGTGGGTATTTGCTGTATCTTACAATTAAAATTTTAAAGAAATTAAATAATGCTTGAAGAAGCCTAAAATATTTCTTGAGTTAATTCATGGTCTGTTTTCTAAATGAATGTCTTTACGGGTATACAGAAATATTTAATCCTAGATTTCAACTCATTCTTTCTTAAGCATAGAATCAGTCATTCTTTATTTACTAGAACTGTTCTAACAATAAAACTCAATATTCTGTATATACATTACATACAGTATTTTTCAAGATATTAGGTATGTGTATTATTTGTAAGAGCACATTTTCAAGAGTGCCTGAGAAAGGTTGGCTGCTCTTCAAGAACTGGCCTCCAATATCTAAATGCCCATGCTCAGTCTCGAACTTCTGATCTTCTCTTTTTTACTTCCTATGTCCAGGGATTTCATATGCATCAGAAAGTACAATCACATGAATAACCATGATATATTGCAATTTTCTTTTTGTATGAGTATATATATTTTGTGAATATGTCAAGAATAATTAATAATATTTGAAAGATAGACTGATCCCATGATGTTCCAAGAAGTCACACTGCTTGACTGGAGCGTAAGCACTCTTAACATGTAGCTGAGTCTCACCTCAAGAATCAATGTGCAAGATACCATAGAGTTACTACAGTGAAGACATCCTATCTCATTGTACACAATGGTAAGGATATATTGAGCATGAATGAGTTCTTCATTAAAATGAATCACCAGAGGACAATACAGCACAAACTGGGCTTGACTTTTTAAAAATATTTTATTTTGTTTTTTCTTTCATTGCAAAAAAGATGTTTTACATAAGATAGATTCTGGTTGTAATTTCTCCTTTACCAGGTCTTCTGAAAGATTCCTGGTATTGTATTGCTTCTGAATCCAAACCCTCTCTGTGTTTACTTATGAAACTAAGAAATCTAATAAATAATGGAAGGTAACAAGATAAAACAAAAAAAACAGATTTGGAAAAAATAGACAAAAACTGAGTAATAAAAAAGCATGAAATATACATGTAAATGCAGTGAAATACATATACATATACTGGAAAGTGGGATTAAATATTATAGCTGTTTTTTTTTTAACTCTTCTTAATTATTGGTCATTAGACAAGTTTCTTAACACTACTATAATAAAGCAAACTAGTTGATGATTTAGCACAAACATATTTTTCATTAATATGGAGTCTGGAAAAATTAAAATGAGGTCTTTGTAAAATTCATTTCCTGAAACTCCAAAGAATAATCAGTCCTATGAGTTTATTCAAGTTTCTCTAATCTTCCAGAAAATCTCTAGATATCGTTTTGTTTCATTACTCAAGTTATTCCCCAAATGTTACATGGACCAATTCTGTATTGTGTGTGTCTGCCAGCATCCAAATTTCTCTTTGCTTTTATTATATTTACCTTGTCAGATTTAGAAAAATCAAACTTAATCCACTACAAAGACATCAATAATTGATTATATTTGCGAACCCTGTACTTCTCAAGAAAATTATACTTACAATTTTATAACAGGAAGGTAATAGTTAGTGTTTGCTCAAAACAAATAGAAATATAAATGTAACTGTTAACAGTTTTGGTGCCATTCTCACTTACATACCAAAATTAATTCAATACAGTGAAGACCAGGGGACTTTTAATCTATTATTTGGTCCTTGGTTCATTAATAAAATGTGCTTATTTGATAGAAGTACCTATAGTAGATATCAATCATTTAAAAAATATAGAGAAGGAAATAGGGAGAGGGTGGAGAACAGAAACAGACATTTTAATAAGAAAACTTAATGTTCAATTTATTTTCTTCAAAACATATTTTCATTGACTTTATAAAATAATTGACTAAACATGCTAATTATGAGACTCCCAAAGTGAAGAATTATTACATTTCGTTAAGGAGGTTTTTTTATGCAGCATCAAATCCATATTTTCTTTCTGATTCCCAAGCAACATTTTCTCAGGTTGAGCTATCAAGAGGACAAAAACCAGTAATAATAATCCATTCTTAAAAACATTGAGACAGGATGACCCTATGATATCACTAAGCTAAACAAACAAAACTTGTCAAATTCTTCCTCAAAAAAGCACCTGATATAGTCACCATTAGTGATGTATTAAAATATGCAAAAATATGAAATATTATACTCTAGTCTCTGCTAATATTTAACTTCAAAGTCTATTATGAGTCATTATGGAGCAAATGAGGCTAAGCATCAGCCCATTTCTGTCTCATCATGCAGCGATTGCCTCTGTATGCAATGGAAATCACTGAAGGGCTGCTAAACACAGGCAATCTTTGTTTCAAGATTACTATCTTATTGATTCAGTCTTTGCTGATAACTATAAGAATTTGCATGTAAATTAATTCCCTTACAGATTCTTATTTTAAAGTAAAAGGGGCATTGCAATAGCTCGAACAGCGTAGGAAAGAGGAGAAATAGCTCCTTCCTAAAAAAGCAAAGCATAGAGAACAGGAGAATGAAGAGAAAGATAAAGAATAGATTTGTTGTTGTTGTTTTTTATTTTGTTTCCGGTGTGTTTCTCTCTCTCTCTCTCTCTCTCTCTCTCTCTCTCTCTCTCTCTGTCTCTCTGTGTGTGTGTGTGTGTGTGTGTGTGTGTGTGTGTGTGTTTTGTGTGTATTTAGATAGGGAAAATTGATTTAAATGCAGAAAGGTGACATACAAGTATTGAAATATGCTCCTACAGGAGTAGTTAAACAGTACTATGGAGAAATTCTTGATTAATGGGAAACATTTGTTGCTTATTTGCAAAATCATTATTATAAATGGAAGCTTTGTTGGATGTCTATGATATATAGAGAATTCTCTTTTTTGACTTGTGGTTTAGCATTTTTTTTTTTTGTTTCATAAAATTATTTGTGCAGTTGCCATGAAAGGAGAAGTGTTTTGCTTTGGAGCTCAGGTGAAATACAGTGTACAAACACACCAGGGTATCTCAGTTTTAATGTTAGCATGTCGGTACTTTCATTTGTAGGAGAAACATAAATATAGTTTTAGATGTGATTTTTTTCTGCTCTCTAAAATCTAATATTATAATATTGGTACAGGGCAATGCTAGTAGTCCATCTACATTCATTTGAACTCTTCATTGTTCAGCCCCCCTTTGTGTGATAGTGTTGCAGACCCTTGTCTCCTTTCTTCTGCTCTTATGTCAGAGCAATATCAATATCCACTGTATACTCTCTGATGTCAGTTAGGCATTAACCCGAGGAGCAAGCAGACTCCCTGCCACTGAATCTTAATACAAACAGCAAACATTCTAAAGTTTATGTCACTATTCAGACAGAACAAAACAGATATGTACAATGGGAGAGAAGACAGAGTATTTTCTCTTTTTTTTGACCTTCCAAAGACCTAGTTAACTTTGGAATCTTTAAGGACAATATACATATACACGTGTATATGTATATATATATACATATATGTATATGTGTATATATACATATATAATTTTAAAAAATATATATATACACACTTCTTTACTATCATCTCTATCCCTCTCTCTGTCTATTTCTTTGCTTATGCTTTGTCTGTTTTGTTTATATTGATATACAAAATATCATAATAATTTCTTTATTTTTTTTTCTTTTTGAGAAAAGTCCATTATTTTCACACATATATCCTGATTCTGCTTTATCCTTCCTTTAATCTTCCCAGTCCCTCCGTACATACCCTCCCATTTTGATCTGGTTCTTTTAATTATCATTAGAAAGCAACAGGCTTAGGATAGAAATATAATAAAATAAAAACTTTTACATTGGAATTGGACAAAATAAACCAACAGGAAGAAAGTAGCCCAAGAAAAGGCACAAAAAAAAAAAAAAAAACCCAGAGACCCACTCATTAACACACTCAGGAATTCCTTAAAAAACTCGAAGCATAGTATAAATACAGAAGACCAACTGAAGACCCTTGAAGACTATACATGCTGCCTTAGTATACTTGAGTATACTGAGAATATAAGCATGTTTGCTTGGTGTCCTGCAACCCCTCTGGCTCTGCCACTCTTTCTGCCTCTTCTTTTATTTTACATCGTTCCTCAAACACTGAGGAGAGGGCTGTGATGAAGATCTCCCTTTTAGGGCAGAATTCTCCAAGTTCTTTCCCTCTCTGTATAAAGTCTGGCTGTGGTTTCTGTATTTTTTTTCCCATCTGCTGCAGGGAAAACTATTTTTGAATTGCTAAACTCATCATACTGTATTCAGGACAAACATAAATAGAAAGTGAACACTTCTTTACTAAATTTCAACTGAAGAGATCTTATTTCCAAGCAAGATTGAAAGTTTCAAAGCAAATTATTTTTAGTAAATATTTTTGACAACGATAATGCAAAAAGAATCACAATTGTCACAGAAAAGAGCAGAACAGCAATCAAATCTATCTTAAATTTACATGAGATGAAAAGGTATCAAAATGAATATATAAATACAACTGAAACTTTTACCTGAGTTATGGGCAAAACACATAAAAGTGTTATATTTTTCTTCTCTCCCAGACTTAAATGGCTATATGTCAAGTATAGTTTTCAAATCTGACCAATTCATTTTATAAGGGAAGTGATTTCAACTATCCTTAGAGAATACAGAAGGAAAAACTATGGAATTTCTGAGAGAACCATACTCGGGGAATATCCAGGAGACAGCCAACATTTCCCTTGGAGTAATTAAATAAAACAGCTATATTTATTCAATTTTATATGGGCTTCTTAGAATCCCTTACCAAGTCAGAGCTTGTATTGTTGTTCTTTAAACTTCACTGTGTGAGGTCTACCACTCAGCTCCCAAGTAAATACACAGAGGCTTATTATTTCCTATGAATGCCTGGCCTTCGGTTAGCTTATTGCTAGACAGGCAGACTAACACAGCACCACAGAATTCAACAAATGCAACAAATATCATTAAATACATATCCCACAGCATGAACAAATGTAACAAAACTTAAAATAATATTCCATAACATCACAGGTGTATATTTATGTTATGCGTGTATATATAAGTCCCCTTGGTATTATAAGTTTGGAACTGTCCACAGATAGGCACATTGTTTTACTTACATTTCCCAGAAAATTTTGTTTAGTGTTTTGATTTTGTTTGGGAATGTCAAATATCCATTTAAACTATTTTGATCAAATCACCCATCACTATTTCCTCTCTACAGATGCCTTCTCTATTTTTCTACTGTTTTTCTATCCCAACTTAATGTGTTCTATTTAAACCCCCTGTAAGTCCATTTAGTTTTGTCTTGTATGTGAATACATACATTGTCCTCTGCTACATCTTTGGAAGCATTACCAAGGATACATCCCTCAAGAAAAGGAATTATTCTACTGCCTACAGCCACCATTTGCCATAACATCATCAGCTAGGGATAGTAATTCATGAGTCTATTCCAGGTCACAGGAGATTTTAGATAACATGACCTTATACATGTCTTGCATGCACAGCCATGGTCAACTGTGATTTCATCTGTGCAACTGCACTGTATTTCTATAGCATACCATGTCGCTGAAGATATCCATTACCTCCGGTTTTTACAACATTGCCTCATGCTTTTCCAAGTATAGAACCTCAAGTCTTGGTGTGATGCTTTTTGACATATATGTCCCTTTTAGAATTGCACACTCCATATCATAACCTCTGATTGTTTCAACAGTAATGAGTTTGTGACCTATGAATACAATTGTTGTTTACTTCAGGAAAGACAACTTCTCTGAAGCATTGTTGTGGACTAAGGTACTAATATGTGGATCTTAAAAAAAAAAGAACTTAGGTGTAACATTTTTATTGAAAGACAAAAAGTAAAATTAAGAAAACGCCCCACTAGAAATAAAGGGCAGTCTGACCTGAAAAGCTAACCCAGGCCACTATCAGTTCCCTGGAATTTGCTAACCACCTGCAACTTTCCCTCACAAGACCCTAAGAGAGCAGGATACCAAGAACTCAAACTGCCCCTCCTGTCTTTCTGTCAGCAGGTGGTAAATAGTATCCTTAAGAAACAAAAAGATAGCTGCAACTCCGGTTTGCCCAGACAAGAATAATTAGCACACCCAGAGGCCATGAGGTCTGTTGACATGAACAGCAATACCATCTGGCCTCAAGGGGAGAACCCATGACTATGGTCACTTATGGACAGAGGGTCACAGCCCCAAACTAAGCTTGTGGTTTTTCCTTTAAAAGTACCCAGGAACAGAAAATGTTGCTTCTCTAGCCTGCGTGCTGAGGGAGCCCATTTGCGCAAACATTTCCCATTCATTAAAGCTTCTTGCATGTTGCATCAACTGAACTGGACATTGAGTTCTTGGGGGTACACACTGAAATGGGGAGATTCCTCCTTTTGAGGGTCTTACATTATTATAAACACTCAGCAAATTAAGAGTATTGAGTTCTCATGAGGGACCAGGAAATTGAGGTGGGGGAGGAACAGAGGAGAGAAAGAAAAGAGATACCATAATAGAGGGATCCATTACAGGTTTGAAGAGAAAAATACCACTAGATGTATGTTCAGAGACCTACAAGGATGACACCAACTAAGAATCTTAATAAACTATCTGCTGGTTCAAAAAACCTGTGGCCAGAGAGGACATACGTTGTAGTGATAAGCAACTGCCATTGTTTTACTAAATGCTCAAGATATATGATGACTAAAGTTTAATTTAAACACTTACATTTAAAACCATAGATTATTGTTGTTGTCATTTATTTTCAGAGTATTTTATTATTTGCTACAGAAAAGCTCAGAGTTTTTCCAAAGTTTGTGTATAATTGAAGATTAAAAGTTCACCTTCAGTGGGATGTCTATATATTTTTACTCCAGCACTTGAAGACCTTCATGTGGGATAGAAAAGAAAGGCTGTATGACGAGGAAAGTGTGGTGTATATTGCAGAATGCTACCTTCATGGATTAGCATAGTCATTGCAGTCTTTCACATATTGCCTGTGATGGTTGACATGCTACCTGAACGAGTTTGTTAATTGTTCATCATGGAGATTTGTAGAGGTTCATAGGGTCCTTTCTATTCTGAGGATTTGTAGGCAACTAGCAGATGCTAGAACATTCAAAGGAATGTTTTATACAGTTGATTATTAAGGAAGAAGAGGGATAACGAGACTCCATGGCTAAAATGTATATGTACATAGTTGACAGTTCATTTGGAAAGAAAATGTCTCCCCTAGTGGTAAGCTACTATCAAGTTGTCCATGTTCCTATAAGTAAATCCTTACTCATGGTTATGTAAATGAACCTAATTAAATATATTTGTCCATCAGACTGGACATGAATGGGTGATATATTTCTTTCTGAATAAAGACAGTTGTTCATCTTTCCAGGAGGAGTTCACATTATCATTTTGTCAATGTTACAGCCCAAAATTTCAATGAAGTACCAATTGATTTATACATGTATTTTACATTTTCTTGAAATTATCATGAACAGGATCCAAATATGAGCTTGCTCAATTATAATGTTTAGACATCAAATTGTCTACAAAAAGCCAAGAATGTAAATTAAATAAAGTAACATTTTTCCTTAAGTGCAAAATTCAGGAAATATGGAGCCTTTCCAATGACTATTGTATCTTATTGATCAATAAAATAGTAATCATATTGGGGAAAAAATTCATATACATATATGTCTGTGTATTAGTACACACACACACACACACACATACATACATCGTGCATATATAAAAGGACTTAATTTATAACATAACTTGGCTTTCTTGGCTATATCAAAGAAAAATTCTTCATTGGTTTACTTACTGATTTTATTTGACCATAAATATTAAACATTACTAACTTCTGATTTTCAAATACACACACACACACACATACACACACACCTTCTGCAGTTATTACAAAGGCCTCTGATGGACTTATTTAATTGTTGTATATTCTGAATAAAGTTTTGTCTGATGTGGTTGAGTATAGTTGGAGCAGTATGACTCTTCTGTCACTCAGTATCCTCTCCACAGCATACACAAAGAATATATGTTCCCAGTGATGCAGCACAAGAAGTGATAGTCCTGCATAAGCCCAAGTCCATTCATGAGAAAGCCTCTTAAGCATGCATGTAACACAAAGTATTTGTGCATAACTCACTTCATAAAGACATAACAACAAAAACAAAAATCTGATTTATATGCCAATCTCTATTTCCTCTTATATTTTTCCTTTTTTATTTATATTTAAAACAAGGTTGTTCTACATGACAATCCCAGTTCCCTCACCCTCCCATTCTCACCTATCAATCATCCCCACAAAACCGCAGACCATACTCTTTCTGCTCCCCTTACATTTTTTTTACTCTTCCTAATTCTAGTTACCAGAAGTAATCTGAGATGCAAAAGTATTAAATGTGAAATTTCTACAATAAACTAGATTAAATTTAAACTTTTGCCTTTCTGAGTGTAGTGATGTAATTTCCTGTTTCCTTGTGCTGTCCTTTGTTATGAGCAGTTATCCTGTCAGCCTGGTCCCAGAGTCACATCAGCCCCAAATAATGCACAGATACAGAGACGCTGTATTAGATATAAAGCTGTTGGCCTATTGCTAGCATTTCTTATTGGCTATCTCTGTCTTAAATATTAACCCATTTCTATTAATCTAAGTATGTCCATGTTGTCTTATCTTACCAGAGAGAGGGTCTGGAGTTCTACTCTCTCAAGTCCTCCTACCTCTCCCAGAATCATCCTTGTCTCCTAGTCCCGCCTATCTTGCTTTCCTATTGGCCAACAGGGCTTTATTCATTAACCAATAAGAGAAATATATTTACAGATTGACATCTCCCATCAGTCCTTGCCAGGGTTTTCACTCCTTAACTTGTCTACAGTGTAGACATTTTGCAAAATGTTTACAGGACATTGTCATGGTAGCCCTCCTTTTTATGCTCCACTCTCCTTATTGAAAAGTTGAGTACTACTCATAGTTTAAATCATTTCATTAGTATCTTTGATTACTATATTCTCTGTGTACAAGTGGGACTAATATATTGATATGTAAGTAATTTTAGACAATATAAAAGGAACTTAATACAGAGTGGAAATATATTTATTTACATAATTATAAAAATATTCAGTATTTTTTGTATGTAAAGTGCATGTGCTAACTAAATCGCCAAACAAAACTATAACATTGCAAATAATAACAAATTAAGCATCCATACCCCACATCTTGATTATTTGAGACAAAAAGGTGAGGTCACTGGGACATCTTAATATTTCTAGAATGCATAGTTTGTTGCTATGCAGAAAGTGAAATGCACATTAATTTTACAGATAGTTTGTACATTAAGATAAGTTTTAAAATAATTGGTACAAAAACTAAATTACATTTTATATTGTTATTAATACTTACAGACTTGTTTGAAAAATATGTGTATAATTACATTTTCTATTTGTCTTATATTTTGTATCTATTGCTGTAAAGAGACACCATAACTACAACAACCATTATAAAGGTAAACATTTCACTGAGGCTGTGGCTTATAGTTCAGAGGTTCAGTTTATTATCATAATTTTGAGGAACACTGCAGCATTCAGGTAGACATGCTAATCTTTATCAGAAGATAACAGGAAATGGTTTGACTGTCACACTGAACAAAGAAACCTCAAAACCTATCCTTACAGTGACACACTTCCTTCAATAATGCCACACCTACTTCAATAAGGCTACACTACCTGATAGCTCTGCTCTGCTAGGCAGTTTCATTGCCACAGTTCCCATAGACTGACTGCACAAGGCCCCCAAATGAAGCCACATTCAGCAGACCTGGTTGGTCTTAAGCTGGTTCCCCAGCTGTCAGTCTGGAGTTGGGAGCTCTCACTTGCTCAGGTCAGCTGTTTCATTGGGTTTTCGCAGCCTGGTCTTGACCCCTTTGCTAATCACTCCTCTCTCTCTACAACTAGATTACAGGAGTTAAGCTCAGTGTTTGCTATGAAACTGCTTCTGCTTTTATCCGCTACTGATTTAAGATCTAGAATGGCATTTAAGTTGGTTATCAATCTCATTATAGGAAAAGTCATTTAAAGTACCTTTTCCAATGTTGCTTAGATACTTAAGTGGGGTCATTCTTGTAGATTTCTTGGATTTCCCTGTGCCAGTTATCTTGTTAACCCCATAATGGCTCCCTCTATCAAGGTATCTCTTTCCTTGTTTTGCTCTGTTCTAACCCCAACTGGACCTTTCTGATCCATCATGTTCTTCCTCCTCTTTTCTCTCCTCTTTCTCCTACCTCCCACCAAGCTCCTCCTATGCTCCCAATTTACTCAGGAGAATATGTCTCTTTCCTCTTCTTCCATGTTTCCTAGCTTCTTCGAGGTTATGAATTGTAGACTAGTTATCCTTTGCTCTATGTCTATTGTTTTTAATTTAAATTAAAGATTAATTAATAAAAATAAATAATTCCATATTGAAGGGACACATTAACAGTTAAAATCAGTTTCTTTCATGTTTATGTCTGTGTGCCTAAATGTGTAATTGTATGTGGAGGTGGCAGGGTGTGCATCTCTGCACACATGACACATGCTTGATGTGCAGAATACAGGCTAGAAATCAAACATAACTATTTACATAAATTTTCTTAGAGTTAATTTTCAGAGTATAAACTCATCCTTGCTGAGCAATATCAAATTGTGCAGAAATACCCATGGGTCACATTTTGTTGCAGCCACCAGAACTGCTGACATTGACTTCTCTGTACATTGTTCTGCCAAAGATAGACATGCCTGCAGGCAGTACCTGCTGAGACGTCTGGATACCCATTTTTCTCTGTTCTTTGATCCACGCATTCTGTCCCATTCATGTCTAAATCCTTAGGATGTGTGATCATCTGATTTTCTGACATGCTGTCACTTCACTCTAGGAGGCAAAGTGAATGAATGTATTATTAATTTTCTAAACCCTTAAATATAAGCTTGTATAGGAGACTTCCTTTGCCAGTGGGGTTTTTGTAATATGTCCAAGCAGATGCTCAGAAAATGTAGTCAGACAAGATTTTATCTTAGCTCCAAGCCTCCTAAAAAATTTGCAGCCATCACAAGTGTGGAAGCAAAAGCTAGCCTCTTTATTGTTACTCATGATCATCACTTGATATTCTGTACATTCTGCCAGATAAGTAGTTTCTAAGGCTAAAGAGCCTGTGCAGAATCTTGGACAACAGGGCCCTCTATCAATATTCAAAAGCCACAAAGTAACTCATTACACACAAGAAAATGAAGGTGGTAGACTTTTCATTTTAACTAGAAAAATGTGAATAATCATTTACAAAGTAGAAACTAACAAAAATAATGACCAAATTCAACAGGTATTCATCAACAGTCCATGCTAACTTCTTAGTTTCCTAAGCAGAAGTGTTACATTAGATATACAAACACCCTTAATTGACAACATATTCTCTCTAAACATAAATAATGATTCTCTAAGTAAGGCAGAAGTATATTTGTCTACAAGAGAGATACTTTAAGAGAGATATAGGTATAAAGCAAACATTGAGGTGTTATAATATACTATAAGATATTTTATTATTTAAAAATTAAAACCAGACACAATTGTACTAATAAATAAATCATATGTACATATGACAAATGTTTTAGGTTAAAATTAAAAATAAAATTTAGGTTATATTACATCATCTCTGTTTAACTGAAGAGTGTCTGTTTTGAGCAGGAATATTCAAATTGTTTTTTCCTTTTCCAGTGGAGCTTGTTTTATTTAATCAAAGACTTGATGTTTACCATGAAATGTTACTACACAAACATTAGGTTTTTTTTATTATTTTATTTACAAAGATTATTCTAGCAGTACTGATCCTGGTGATATAGAGAGAAGCTTACAGGTATAATTTGTATAACAGTAATGAAATGAGTAGGTTATATAAAAAATGTAGTAATATTGGGGAAGGAAAAAATAGAGCTCAAACTTGAGCAAAGAGAACTCCAATATAAAGAACAAGACTGTTTAATCTTGTTTTAGTTTCTGTAAGAGTGAAGTCAACTGTGTAGTCATTTAGTTACAATTGTAGGATAAATTATAGTTAGGTAAATTCACAATTTAATATTATTAAAAGCATATTTGACTTTTCTTGTATGAAATTATTTCAAGATGATGTTTACTAGCCCATAAATTTATTGGCAGTTTATTTTCCTCTAGTGCATTCAGAATAAAGTATGAGCAGAGCTTTCTGGTGAATATTGCTTTATTAAACTTCTTGACCAGTCAATAGAAAGGAAGATCCTCTCTTGAGTTTTAAATTTTAAAAAATTCAATTAAACTTTACTTTAATAATTAATATGTTGTAGTTGCCTACATTACAACAGAGTAAAATATTTAAAAATCCATTGTTTCCATTTTATTTGGATCATTAAATATTGAAATGCTCATAATTTATAAGATCTGTAACACAGGCAATTAAAATTTACATTAGAAAATTTCCATTAAAAATATATGCATTTTCAATTAAAACATCTGAGGATAAATAAAATTTATGACCAAAACAACATATTTTGAATATATAAAATAATAAATATGAAATAAATGAGGTAGAGTGACTAAAGTATTAGATGAAAAACAGAAATGAATTAAGGAATGATTATATTTTCCATACATGATTTAATTTGCAGAAAAGTCACATTTTTACTGAATTTACTCAATTATGTTTATATTCAAAAAATATTTTTCAAAATTATTTGGAAATGAATAAAAATATTTTATGAAGGAAGAAGCAATGGATTGAAGTGCAATATATTTTAAATTGTCTTTAAGAAAATAGAAAGAAGTATTTAAAGATAACAATAGAAATTTTATAATTTCCCTGCATTCTAAAATACATGTCAGCAATATTTGAGTAGAATGTAACTGTTTTGTCGAGCTTAGCTCTCACTACTCAAGTACTCCATTGAATGGCCCTCAAAGAATAGCCAGAATTTGATTTTTTCTAAAATACGTTATGCATTAGCAATTGCCAGCAGAGTATTAATTTTCCTCAGACATAAGAAAAAGAATGTGAATTGCATCTTAATAGTGCTGCACTAGTAGTGTGTCCTATGTGTGTATGTTTAAGTGAATTATGATATTTTGTTGAAATCTTTAATCAAGCCAAAATACATTCTATGAAATTATAAAAGTCTATAGTTGCACAATTTCCACAGTTACTTCATGGGTTAACAAAAAAAAAAAAAAATGGAAGTTACACAAGATATGAATTTCAAGGTTTGAGGATCGCAATAACCATAGAAGAGATGATCTTCCATTGTAATTGTATAAATTAGATTCACAAATATAGAGAATAAAATAGGTATTGTTAAAAAAGGACATTATTTAACTTGTTTTAGAAAGTGACTCAAATTTATCCGAAGTTATGCCAGCAACACAGACATTATGAAGTTTTGTTAAATCAAAGTGAAAATTAATATTAATCCCATATTTGCTCCCTCTATTAAGGTATCTCCTTCCTCGCTCTTCCCCTCTGTCCTTTCCCCAACTGAACCTTCCTGATCCCTCAAGTTATTCTCCGCACTCCCTTCCTCCCTTGCTCTTTCTCCTACCTGCCTCCCCCTCCCTAGTGCTCCCAATTTATTCAGGAATTCTTGTTCCTTTCTGCCTCTCCATAGGGTCCTCCTTGTTTCCTAACTTCTCTGTAGTTGTGGACAGTAGGCTGGTTATCCTTTCCTCTATGGCTAACACCCACTTATGAGTGTGTAAATACCATGTTTGTCTTTCCATATCTGGGTTACATCACTCAGAATACATGTGTTTTTCATCAGATGGAGCATTGTGCTTGAAATATAACTTTATAAGGAGCATTTAATTATACTTTATTAATATACATGGGTTGTTCTATTTATGTTCCATTTTTACTTTACTCATGCAGTGGATCATGTAGATGTGTTCATGTGCAAATAATGTAATGCACATGTAGGGTTATGAGAACAATTTGTGGAAGTCTGTTCTCTCCTCACTCATGTCAGAATTAGCAACAAGCACTGTCGCATGCTGAGTCGTCTATCTAGGTTCCCTTTTTGTTTTTAATGTTCTGTGATTAATTCTTTGAAGGCTGTTTCATAACAACAGATTACAAGTATTCAATTTATCAAAAATTCTTCACCTATAAACTCTAATGTTATTGTATTAAATTATGCATTTTTGAGGACTTTTGTATACTTATTTAAAATTTCATTTTAAAATAACTTATTTTCTCCTGTGTTTTATCAATATTTCAAGGACAAATGTCAAAATTACCCACTTCATATAACAGAAGATGATCAAGAAAGAGGATATACATTTATGATCAGAACTTTAATATCAGAATGTCCACATTTGCTTTTATTTACCTTATAGTAATATAAATTTATGGATAATCATTTTTTGAACTTTAATGAATTATATGTGTCATAGTATAATGTTATGCAAAAAATTTTTATACATGAAATATCATTTATATTCACTAAACATTTGATATATGTGAAACATATTTTAATTTAAAATTATAATTAAATTTAACACACAGTCAAAATGTGAAATGTTAAAACAGTTGTAGAATAAAAGAGAATAGGTAAGAAATAAGTTATTACTAAAAGTAGCCCTGTTGTTGTAGTATGAAATAATTTTAAAATGTCTGATTAAAAATGTAAAATCTACATTAATATAACATTATCTTAACATTTTTTCTGAAAAAAAAATTATATTTTCTTATGCAAGAAGGCATTTTGATATAGACATGCATGACGTTTTAAGCAACATAAATAATTCTAAGTACCAGGGAGGGAGAAGAAACTGGGATAAATAAGTAAAATAAAATTAAATAAATAAATTCTAAGTACCACTTTAATATATGTCATATACAAATATACAGGAAAAAAAGTAGTAAATATGATCTAAAAACATTTTGTTTAGGTATAAAAGAGAGTTGGCAATAAAACAAATACAATTTGAAAAGGGAAAAATGATATATACATTTTGCTTAAAATGTACAGAATGGTATGCCTAGATAAGTGTTTTCCAAAGTCTTATTGAGGGAAAGAGCTTTCCCCCAGCCAGCAATGATAGCAAGTAGTAGAATTTTAAAGGTTGGCATCAAGAAAGGAAGTTTGTATATTAGGACATGTATTTGAACATAGTTATTGATATGCCCAGATAACTCAAAATTACTTATAATGTGGATTGTGAAAATTTATGACATTTAAATGAGTTCAATTCCATATTTTCATAGTTTCATAGCCACGAGTTACTGTCCAGCTTTTATAATTATGGAATTTAAATATTGTCAATATTGTTCAATAAGTTATAATGTTTCATACAGTTTTGAAAGGCATTCACTATTTATATATAAAGTCAAAATAAGTATAAGTAAATTTCAAATATTCAATGGCTAAAATAATAATATTCTGGGAAGTTAGCATACCATTAATCATTTTAATGTTATTTATTTATTTTTAGAAATTTTAGTTTCAGATTATGCTTACTGTAGAAAAGAATGGTATTTCAAAAGAATGCCAGGGACACATGGTTTCAGAGGATAATTCTACCAGACTTTCAAAGAAAATCTAATTCTAATACTTTTCAAGATTTTCAATAAATCAGACAGAAGAAACAGCCAATTTCATTTTATGAATTCACAGTTACCCTGATATCTAAAGCCTACACTCAACAAAGAGAATTACAGATCAAATACCCTCATGAACATAGATTCAAAAACACAAAGTGAAATTCTCACAAAACAAACCCCAGAACACATCAAAAAGGTCATTTATATGACCAAGTTTGCATTATCCTAGAAATGCAGGGATGGTTAAATATATGAAAAACTGTCAGCGTAATCCACAATATAAACAAACTGAAAGAAAAAGCAACACATGATATTCTCATTAATTTCTCAAAAAGTTTTTGACATAATTTTAAGCAAGCAAGTGATAGACCTGTATGAAAAAAATTTTATGTCTTTGACAAAATTGAATAAATTATTGGAAGATGGAAAGATCACTATTGCTCATGGATTGCTAAGATTAACATAGTAAATAAAGCCATTTTACCAAAAGCAATATAAAAATTCAATACAATTATCTTCAAAATGCCAACACAATAATTTACAGACCTTGCAGGACAATACTCTACTTTATATGCAAAAAGAAATAAACCAAGAAAACCTAAATCTATCCTTTACAACAAAAGAATATTTGGAGGTATCACCATCCCTGACTCCAAACCGTACTGCAGATCAATAGTAATTAATGTCTTTCAGTATTGAAATAAAAACAGACAGCTTGGTCAATGGAATTGAATTGAAGATCCAGATGTTTAATCACATTCTTTGGACACCTGATTTCTGACAATGAATTCATAATATATTTGAAAATAAGAAATCCTCTTCAACAATTAGTCATGGTCTAATTGGATGTCATCATAAAGAAGAAATCAAATAGACACATTATCACCCTGTAAAAAACTAAAGTTCAAAGATCTCAACATAAAACCAGATACATTGAACTTGATAGAAGAGAAAGTGGATGATATCCTTGAGCACATTAGCATAGGAGACAACTAACTGAACCAAACATCTATCACAAAAGCACTTAGATTGACAATTAATAAATTGGACCCCCTAAAACTGAAAAGCTTCCCTAAGGCAAAGAACACCATTAAATGTCAAAACAGCAGCCTATATAATGTGAAAAAATCCTAACCAAACCCACATGTGACAGAGACATAAGTTTGAAATATATAAAGAACTCAAGAAATTAGACTTCAACAAACAAAATAATCCAATTAAAAATGGCTTATGAATCTAAACAGATAATTCACAGCAAAGGAATTTCAAATTGCCAAGAAACCTTTAAAGATGCAGTCAATATCCTCAGCCATCAGATAATGAAAATCAAAACTACTCTGAGATTTCATCTTACACATGTGAAAGTGGATAAATCAAAATCATAAGTGACAATTTGTGCAGGAAAGGATGTGGAGGACAGGGCACATGCCTCCACTGCTGGTGGAGGTACATACTTGTATGGCCACTTGGGAAATCAATATGGTGTTTTCTCAGAAAATTGGAAATCTGCCTAAAAATCCTGTTATACCACTCCTAGACATATACCCAAAGGATGTTATAACATACTGTTAGGACATCTGCTCAGCTATGTTCCTAGAGAGACCCTGGGAAAAACCTAGATGATGTCTGTCACCTAAAATCATATTAAGAAAATATGGAACATTTATATAAAGCAGTATTATACAGCTTCTAAAAACAATGTCATGAAATTTTCCAGCAGATGTATGGAACTAGAAATGATCACACCCAGACCCAAAAAAAAAAAAATAAGCATGGTATGTAATCTCTTATGTGTGGATAACAGCCATAAGCTAAGGACAACCAGACTCTAATTCATAGAGCCAAAGAAACTAAATAAGATGGGGCACATGGATCACACGGTTAAGGGTAAATACAATAGAAGTAACAGATGGATGGTGGGGATGGTACTGGGTGGGAGAAGGAAGACATGGGAACAGGATTCATCCAGTAGGTTGATAATAGAGAGATAGTACTGAAAAAGACCACTGGAATCATGGACATATACAGGATAAACTATAAACTTCATGCATTGAAAAATCTTGTAATCTATGAGCATAACCCTTGCTATTACTCTGAGAAATGGAGGACATGGAACCTGTATCAGATATCTTATCAGGAAGCACTTAGCATAGATGTGGTTGTGACTCTAAAATAGCCACATAAATTTTGACCTACACTTTGCCCAGACTAAAATATGTGCAAAGGTAAATTTGGTGCAGGAATTAAAGCAATGGTCAAGCAATGACACTTTTAGGAACATAACATGGGAAGGAGCCCAGGTCTTACACTGCCCGGAGGTTCAGCGTAAGAGGGGTTGGATAGCACAGAGACCTAAGACAGAAACAAGCATGAGAGACAAAAAAAAAGTCAATGAAATGATTCTTTATGATATGTTACTATATTCATTGATGATTGCCTAATCACATTGACATCAGAGAGGCTTCACTTAGCAACAGATAGAAACAGATGTAGAGACCTACACCCACACCTTAGGCAGACCCAGTAAATACTGTGTAAAAGTGGGGAAGAATGATCATGAGAGAAAGAGGAGCCAGGGACCTCACAGAAAACTACAGAATCAACTGATCTGGGCTGAAATCGGTTTACAGAGACTTAACATTGAACCAGAGAATTTGGATGGTTGTTTTTTTGTTTTGTTTTGTTTTGTTTGTGGGACTCCTAACAGTGGAGTGAGGAATGCCTCTGACTCTGATAAGTACATTTGAGATTATTTCTTCCTATTGTGTTGCTTTGTCCAGACTCCATAAGAGAGGAGGTTTTTGGTTTTCCTGAAACTTGATATACCATAGCTGACTTATATACATGGGAGGCCTCTATTTTCTGAAGAGATGGGAGGAGTAATGGATGGAGAGTGGAAGAGGGTAGGAACAAGGGAGGGACTCGGAGAAAATGAGGGAGGTTCACCTTGGATTAATATGGGGAAATTGAATAATTAAATTAAAAGCAGGAAATTGATTTATTTTTATAGTTTCATGTATATGTCATCTACTTTGATCATATTCACCCTACAACCCTCTTATTCTCTCTGTCTCCTGCTTTTTAGTTCATTGCTATATTTTTCTCTCTTATGAATACAAGACTTCATGCAGAATTTTTCAGTATTTCAAATAATAATTAGAATTGAGAAAAACCAAGTGCACTTTTCTTTAAAAAAAATTAGAAGATTAGCTAGTAATTGTAACTAAGAAATAGCACATAGAATATAAATAAATATTTTATTCCTAGCAGACTCTGGGCAATTGACCTAGAGGAGAACCTACTACTGTCATTTTCCTATGTAAGTATGATTCTCAACTGTATCCTAAATACCTATCCTTATACCCACACGTAGTGTAGATCTCAGCTTTGCTTAAATTTTGCAGCAGATGGCTACAATTATGGAAATTCAATCAAATTAGACAATCAGAATTCAAACTGGTGAGCTATGGCAGAAATGCATGGTTCATTGTAAAATTGAAAACACAATGACATGCCATGAAATGTATTGAGAGAATGCGAAAGGACTGTGGAGCATAGGACTGTGTGAATGAAATAAAGGAAAGGGTAAATGATGTAATTATATTAGAATCTCAAAATTTAATAAATAATAAAACTAGTAATCAAAACAAAATTAAGTACAAGCTTAAACCCAGAATGCAGCATACATTTATATTTAGTGTAATACTTTTGTGAAATTTTTATTGACTTAATTTGAATATGTGACCTATTATTATATGTGTGGCCCACAACCCAGCTGGATCCACCTTCAGACCCTTATAAAGAGAGACTGATTTTCTCAGTCAATCTATAGAACCTATTTTTATGAATGGAATACAATTTCCTATTAAAAGTTTTGATATACTCATATGTGATACTTACTTAGCTTACTTTGTTCCTCAAGAAAATGTATGTATGCTTTATTATACAATAGGGAAAGAGATAATTAACTCCACAAAAATACAACTTTAGTTTTGAAAGCCAGAATGTCCTGGATAGATATTCCACAAACACTAAGAGACCACAGGTGCCAGCCCAGACTACTATACCCAAGAAAGTTTTCAATCACTATAGATGGAGAGAACAATATATTCTACAATAAAACCAGATTTAGAAATACATATCCACTAATCCAGCCCTACAGAAAATACTGGATGGAAAACTCCAACCCCAGGAAGTTAAATATACTCACAAGAAAATAGGCAATATATAATCCCACTTTACCAAGAGAAAAAAGAAAAAGTGGGGTAAATCTACACACAATATCATCACCGACACCAAATTAAAAGCAAACAAGAATTAACAATCAATAGTCCTTAATTTCCCTCAACATTAATGGTCTTAACTTGTCTATAAAAAGACACAGGAGAGCAGAATGGATATTAAGACAAAATCAATTATTCTGCTGCATTAAGAAACACACCTCAACTTCAAAGACACATCTTACCTCAGAGTTAAAGGTTGGGAAAAGATTCTTCAATCAAATGGGCCATAGAAACAAGCAGGTGTAGCTATCTTATTATCTAACAAATTAGACTTCAAACCAAAGTCAACCAAAAGAGATGAAGACACAGGAGCATGCATTAATACAAAGTCAAAATTCTGAACATCTATACCCCAAATACAAAGGCAACCATGATCATAAAAGAAATATTAGTAAAATTCAAATATCAAATAAAACCTTACATATAGTGGGAAACTTCACCATCCCTCTCTCACCACTAGACAAAGCCACAAGACAGAAACTTAACAAAGAAACAAAAGAACTAACAGATGTTATGACCAAAATGGGTTTAACAGATTTATAGAACATTCCAATTGAACACAAAAGAATATACCTTCTTCTCTGCTCCACATGAAACATTCTCTAAAATCGACCACATACTCGGCAACATAGTAAAACTCAACCAATACATTAAATATAAATAAATAAATAAATAAATAAATAAATAAATAAATAAATAAATGGAAGTTCTCTCTGTATCTTATCAGACCACCATGCTTTAAAGTGAGAATTCAACAACAACACAAATTGCAGAAACCCTACACACTCATGGAAACTGAACAATGTGCAATTGCACCATTCCTGTGTCAAGGAAGAAATAAAGAAATTAAAGACTTCTTAGTATTCAATGAGAATGAAGACACAAAATATCCAATGTTTTGAGACATCTTGAAAGCAGTACTAAGAGGAATGTTCATTAACACTAAGTGCCCACATGAAGAAACTGGAAAATAGCCAGATTAGATATTAACGGCACAACTAAAAGCTCTAGAATAAAATGAAGCAAACGCACCACAGAGGAGTAGATGCCAGGAAATAATCAATTTGAGGGCTGAAATCAATAAAATAGAAACAAAGAAAACAAAACGAAGAATAAATATAGCAGAGTTGTTTCTTCAAGAAAATCAACAAGACAGAAAAAAAAATTATCCAAACTTACCAAAAGGCAGAGAGAGAACATGCATATTAACAGTTTCAGAAATGAAAAGGGGGACATAATAACAGGCACTAAGGTGTAGTATGATATTCACATTGTCTGCTTCTGTGGCACTGGCCATGCCCATTGTGGGTGGAGCCCGGGGCAGAAGTGACCTGTGCAACTATGTCTGAGGGGGGGCTGGGGAACACTCTCTTGCTGGCAGGACATAGGAGGAGAGCATCCAGTGGTACTTGCTGGTGTTCATCTGTCTAGGTTATAAGTTATCTCCCTAAATAAACATGTATTCAGCCTATTTGTTTATCCTGATTCTTATTAAAATGCAAAACTAAGGAAATCCAGAGAATCTTCAGGTTATACTTTGAAAAACAATTTTCAAAAAATTAAAGGAAATTAACAATTTTCTGCATAGATATTACTTACCAAAATTAAATCAAGAACAGATAGGCAATTTAACTAGACCTATAACCCCTAATGAAATAGAAGCAGTTACCAAAGTCTCCCAATGAAAAAAAACAAAAAAAGAAAAAAAAAGAAAAGAAAAGAAAAAAGAAAAGCACAGGTCCAGACAGTTTCAGTGCAGAATGCTACCAGAAATCCAAAGAGCTAATATTGATACTCTTCAAAGTATTCCACACATTAGAAGCAGAAAGCAGAAGACTCATTGCAAAACTCTTTTTTTACAATGTTACAATTACCTTGGTACCCAGACCACACAAAGACACAACTAAGAAAGAGACCTACAGACCAATATCCCTCATGAACATCGATGCAAAACAACTCAATAAAATTAAAATACTGGAAAATTGAAACCAAGAGCACATTAGAAAAATCATCCACCATGATCAAGTAGGATTCATCACAGAGATGCAGTGATGGTTCAACATACAAAAACATATCAATGCAATCCACCATCCATATAAACAAAATGAAAAAGAAAAACCCCATGCTCATCTCACTAGATGCTGAAAAAGCCTTTGACAAAATCCAACACTCCTCCATGATAAAGGTCTTGGAGAGATCAGGGATAACAGGAACATACCTAAACATAAAAAAAGCAACATAAATAACATAAAAACATAAACATATGTAACATAAAAACATAAACATAAAAAGCCAACAAAAATCTAAATAAAGAGAAACTCAATATGATTCTTCAAAATTTGGGAATAAGTCAAGGCTATCCACTCTCTCCATAACTCTGCAATATTGTACTTCAAGTTCTAGATAGAGCAGTAAGAAAACAAAAGGACATCAAAGGAAAAGAAATTGAAGAGGAAGAAGTCAAACTTTCCCTTTTTGCAGATGATAGGATAATATACATAAGTGACCTGAAAAACTCTAAACAGGGAACTCCTACAGCTGATAAACATCTTCAGCAAAATGACAGGATTGAAGATTAACTCAAAAGAATCAGTAACCCTACTATATACAAATGATAAATGGGCTGATAAGATATCAGAGAAACATCACCCTTTACAATAGCCACAAACAACATAAAATATCTTGGGGTAACACTAACAAAACAAATAAAACACCTGTATAGCACAAATTTTGAGTCTTTAAAGAAAGAAATTAAAGAAGATACCAGAAAATGGAAAGATCTTCCATGTTCCTGAATAGGAATGATCAACATAGTAAAAATGGCAATCTTGCCAAAAAGCAGTCTACAGATTCAATGCAATCCCCATCAATTAAACAAATTAATGACACAATTATTCACAGACCTTGAAAGAATAATACTCAACTTTATATGAAAAAACAAAGGACCCAGGAAAACAAAAAACAGCCCTGTACAATAAAGGAACTTCTGGAAACATCACCATCTCTGACTTCAAGCTCTATTATAGAGCTAAACACTGAGCCTAACTCTTGGAATCTAGTTGCAGACATGGAGGAGTTATGGCCAAAGAGGTCAAGACCATGTTGGGGAAACCCACGGAAACAGCTCATCTGTACAAGCAGGAGCAGAGCTACTGGACCCCAGTTTGCTAGCTCAGAAACCAGCATAAGAGGAAACCAGACTCCTTGAACATGTGTAAAACCATGGCCAAATTCAACTGATAAGAGGGGAAAAAGTTGTGTGGTTATGGTTTAGAGGAGTAATTCCATCATGAGAGAGAAACATGGTAGGATGTGGTAGGCACTCTTCTATGAAGGAGACATCAGGGAAAACAATCTAAAATAGGGTGAGTTTCAGGTTCTCAAAGCTTGTCTCCTATGATGTCTTCAGTTCCTCTAGAAAGATCAAACCTTCTAATCAGTACCAAATATTGCCAGAGCAAAATGTTCAGATACCTCAACATATGGGAGACCTTTCATATTAAATCCCCACAGATGACAAGGAATTTTCCTCAATTAATTTGGTTTTCATTACTAAGAGTGAGAGTACAAACCTAAACATAAAACTTTATCCTAATGTAAACTTTATAAATGATAAATTGTTGATTGGGAGGATAATTCATTTTGAATATGGTTCTGCCTTAGTTAATATTTCTAACATCATAACAACACCATTATCAAAAAGCTTGGGAAAGAAAACGTTTCTTTTGTATTATAGCTTGTAGTCCATCATCCAAGGCAGGAATGTAGTTCAGGAACCTAAAGTCAAGAAATGATGCAAAGCTTTAGAGGAGTGTTGCTCAATCTCATTGCTTTCTCACTCTGCATATACAACCAAAAGCTACGTAGCATCCGGTGACCATTCCCACAGTGGATGGGCCCTGCCACATCAATCATTAGTCAGGAAAATAAACAAAGGACTTGCCAACAGGTCAGTCTTATGGAGACATATTATCAAATAAAATTCCCTCTTC
The DNA here is from genome assembly GCA_030556225.1 of Cricetiscus sungorus. Taxonomy (NCBI): domain Eukaryota; kingdom Metazoa; phylum Chordata; class Mammalia; order Rodentia; family Cricetidae; genus Cricetiscus; species Cricetiscus sungorus. Next base: position 50,463,743 of record JANBXA010000741.1, read on the forward strand.
CTGGATAGATCTAGGGTTGTGTTAAGAGAATGAAAACCAGCAACTAAGGCTTAAGTAGCTACTGAATTCTCGATTCTGTCAGTGGGGCTTGAAGTTTGATTTCTGTGTAACTATGTATTTGGAAGACCACTAGCTTCATTCTGCTAGCATGTTCCACAGTTACAAATATTGCCTGGACTCTTCTTGGCAGTTCATACAGCTTGCCAGCATGCTACAGAACTATCAGTTAATTGGAACCACTAATGAGCTGAGTGACTTTTTAAAAGCAACTGCCAGCAAGCCACCCAGAGTGACTGCAGATGGCTTCTTAATAGGTAGCCTCTTCAAAACCAACTTTTCTGATTTCTTATGTGTCAATAATGTAAGAATGGAATTGAGATTTCAAATATGGCATATCGGTCCATAATGTTCCAAACTAGTAGAAAATTTTGATTTGCACCCCCAATTATATACTTTTGTGGAGACTTACATGAAAATCACCATAGTTTTCTGTAATGCCTTATTATGTATACTTTATAATGAGTAAAGCTCAAAATTTTTGTATTGTACTCTTTATGCCAATCTGATATTATGTTTTTTTAAAAAAAAAGAAAAAAGAAAAAGCTTGGATGTATTTAAGTGCTTTAAGTCTCAAATGAAAAGAAACAAAGCTAATCCTAGGAAAAATTCTTTAAAACTAATGCCTACATGTTAAGAAGGAGCTTCTATTCGTAATTTATTTATTTTACATAGCAATCACAGTTTTCCCTTCTGTTCTACTCCTTCCTGTCCTCCCACCCTGAAACTACTCCCTTTTCATCTTACTCTGCAAAGTTAATGCATATCATAAGGAAATAACAAAGCCTAGCACATTCAGTAGAGGCAGGACCAAGCCCTTGCTGTGTGGAGGCTAACCAAGGGATCCCACCATAGGGGATAGTCTTTAAAAAGTCGTTCATGTGCCAGGGATGGATCCTGGTCACATTACTAGGATTCCAGCAAACAGACCAAACTTCACTATGTCATCCACATGCAGAGGGCTTCCTTTTGTCCCATGCAGGGTACAGTACTGTTGGTCTAGGGAATCTGATCTCTCCTGAGCTAAGATCAGCTGTCACTGAATGTTTTCCCATCGTGATCTTGCCCCTCCCCCACCTTGCTTATATATTTTCCCTCTCTCTCTTTGACTGGACTCCCAGAACTTGTCCTGGTGCTTGGTGGTGGGTTAAGGGAGTCCATAATCAGGTTTCAGGGGAGGGCCAATTCAGACACCCTATCCACTGTTGCTAGAAATCTTAGCTTGGGTCATCCTTGTGGATATCTGGGAATTTCCCTAGCACCAGATTTCTCCCTAACCACATAATAGTTCTCTCGTTTTCATTCATTGCTCCCATTCCCACATGATCTCATCCCCCATTCCTTCCCCTTTACTGCACACAATCCCCAGGAGAACTCATCCATTCCCTTTCTCGGGACGAATCATGTGTCGTCTAAGGATTCTCCTGGTTACCTCCAAAACAATTACTCATGGAGCTTGAAAGAACAGTATTCAACTCTATATAAGAAACAAACAAACAAAGAAACAAAAATCCAGCATAGCTCAAACAACCCTGTACAATAAAGGAATTTCTGGAGGCATCACCATCCTAATTTTAAGCTCTATTATAGAGCTATAACAATAAATATAGCTTAAAGTGGGGTGCCTCCCTGTATGGTATGAATATGTTTTATTACCACTGCTTAATACAGAAGATTTTTTGGTCAATAGCTAGGCAGAATATAACAAGGCATGAAATCTGAACAAAGATACAGGAACAAGAAAGCAGAGGCAAGAAGATGCCACGTAGCCACATAAGGCAAGCAACAGCCCTGTGGCAAACACATTGATTAATAGAATTGGGTTCATTTATGTTGCAAGCACTAGCTAATAATATGCCTGAGCTACTGGTCAAGCAATTATAATTAACATTAAGCCTCTGATTTGTTATTTGGAAACTGGTGGGCAGGAGGGAAAGTTCAGTTTCCAACAGCTTTATCTTGACTTAAAAATAGAGACATGAATGGAACCAAGTTGAAACCTCTGACATTAATTTACACATCTATGAACACAAGATTTTTGACAAAGAAACCAATGAGAAAATGAAAAAAGAAAGAAACAAACAAACAAAAAAGATAGAAAGCATCTCCTCTCTCTCTTGAAGTGGATTCCTAGAGCTTGGCCCTGTGTGGAACTCTGCATCTGCTTCCATCAGGTCCTGGATGAAGGCTCTATGATGACCATCATGGTAGTCAACAATCTGAATCTTCTTATCTGAGAAGTGACATCTAAATAACAGTGTGGATATAAGCACAACTATTTAGAAAGCAGTTTAGATTTATACTGATTTATGAAAGCAGCAAAAGTAGGTTCTCCTCTAAGGTTCATGACCTTAGTAGCCCCATGCATTTGGCTAGATTTACAGTGCCTGGCATAATTTCTCCTCTGTTACTTAGGTTTCAGGTTCATTTACACAGTTATCCATTACTGCCAAGATATGTGTGATGAGGTACCGTCACACCTCTATGAATATCTTGACCTGCTGGCCATTTTTGTGGGGTGTGAATATCGGAGCAGGTAGACTACTGAATGCGTTTCTATTTTAACAGTTTGCATACAACCAGAGGAGGCCACTGAAAAAAAAATGCATGAGTAGTCAAAATACAAAAAACAATGGAATGGAACATGTAATACTCAGCCAAAGTAGGCACATCTAAACATAATCTCTATATCTAAGGCTGAGGGGACATCATAAAAGAGGAAGCAGAAATATACTATGAGAGGGGACCAGGAAGTGTCCAGTGAGATTGTTACAAGCAGGTTTTTTCCCTGCCGGTCAGGGCCCACTGCTGCACCAGCCCCAAGTAATACACAGAGACACTGTATTTAATATAAAGCTTTTGGCCTGTTACTAGTTTCTTGTTGGCTAGCTCTGTCTTAATTATTAACCCATTTCTATTAACCTAAGTATTTCCATGTGGTCTCATCTTAACAGAGTGCAGCTGGTGTTCTGCTCTCTCCTGTCTCTATGTTGACCCCTACTTACTACTTCCTCTTGCCTCCTTGTCTCCTAGTCCCTCCTATCTTCCTTTCCTATTGGCCAACCATGCTTTATTCATTAACCAATACAAGAACATATTTACAGAATGACATCTCCCATCATCTCTTTTCTGTCTAAAATAAAAGGAAGGGTTTTAACCTTAACATAGTAAAATATATCATACAAGAGTTATCAAATAAAAATCACAGTTAACAATATTTTGTTCATTAACATTTAGTAAGATTTAAGAAAATATTCCATCATCTATCCTATCTTTGTGAGTCTAAAGTCTTATATGTAACTTATCTTTAATCCTAACTAAGGAAAACTATAACCATAACTATCTGTCTTCAACTCCTTCAAAGACCAAAGAAGGATAATATATAAACTCTCTAGAAATGACAGAGACAACTCACCTGGTCAGTCACCTGAATTTCTTCTGTAATGTTCCATCTTCAGCCCATAGGCCATAGTGTGTCTGGCAGACTCCCCAGCAAAGCAGGAAACTTTATACTGTCCACCTGTATTGGCAGTTTTTCTGTCACTATTTTCTGTGTCCTATAGACTGGCTGACAGACTCTTCCATGAAGCAGGCAGCTTATAGGACTGTTCATCTTGTTTCAGCAGTCATTTTTCTGTGGGTCTTGCATGTCCAGTTTATACATCATAAAGTCAAACAGTCCAGACAAGAGCAGTATCTTGCCCACGTTGCTAGTCTTGCCATATTGAAAACAAACTTCGTAACATATTTCTTCAATGTCCATCTTCCTTTCTGATGCAGGTGATGTTTGCAGGATCAGTTGTACCTCACTGTCAAGAAAACCCTAAACTATTTGAAATGCCATATTCTGTAGGTCTTTGAAAGATTTGAAGAATGCCTATTCATCTCAAATACATCTCTGTATATATAAAAATCCTAACAAGCTTAACTTAAGTTTTCACTATCATATGTAATATGTATAATCTATACAAATTTATACAATAGCATTTCTAAATGAGATATATAAACACAATACCAAACAAGAGGAGAAATATACACATCACAAAATTGATCTTAAATTAGTGTCAATAAATGAAAATCCATTCCAAAACAAAGTATTCATATCTATACCATAATTCCCTTTTTACATTAAAAAAAAATTTCTTGTGGTAATTAACCTTTTATAACCAGCCACATATAAATGAAAACAAACATTTATAAACAATATTTGGGAATTTGGGTATTGTTCTTTCCAAACTATTTCCTGATGGCAGGGGATGCTGTCATGGGGAGACTAAGATGATGCAGAAATCTTGGCTGTAGTCTGCAAGGCTGGCTTGTCCCACCTGTTTTGAATGTTGGATCACCTGGAAGTGATGTTTCAGGGGGTCTGGCTTGATCAAACCACATTAGACTGGAAGGAATCCACTGCTTTTCATTTTCTGTGGAAGCAAAAATAGAAATCCTTTCCCCCAGTAACATGTCCTCAGGCTTAAATTTTGAAGTCAAAGCATTTTTAAAATATATAAATTGAATTAAACCAGCACCATTTCTTTTATCAGTTGTTATTATTTCCTCAGTAGTCAAACAATTTAATGATAACAGAACAGTGTACAATATCCAAAGTTTCTCTGTGTTTTCCATCTTTATGTGGCTTTTTTATTACTCTATTTCTTCTACTTATATTTTTACATATTTTGAGACAAGGTTACTCTATGTAAATTTTATCTGTCCTGGAATTCACTCTGCATACCAAGTTTACTTTGAACTCACAGAGATCTGCTTGCCTCTATCTCCTGAGTGTTGGAATTAAAAGTGTGTGCCACCACATCCAGTTTCTCTACTTCCTATTTTCTTTGTTAAACCATTTTATCCTGTTCCTCTTTCTTTCCCAAGCCTATGTATATTTTAAAACACACTGTAAACCTTTAGCACTTTTTCTTAATGTGACTTTGTCTTTATTGTAAATCTTTATCTTTTTCTAGCCACTAGTCTTTTATCTGGTAAACAACAACATTGCTAAAATGAAAGCCACAGTTGTCTTAGCTGTGGACTAGCCAAGATGGCAGCGGCTATTTACTGCCAGCAGTGGGAGCTATGCTCACTGCCATTGCCAGCTCTTGTACACACCATTCAGTTGTTAACAGAGCTCTTTAAAAGCCTTGTGTTTTTGTTTGTTTGTTTGTTTTGTTTTGTTTGCCTCTTATGCTGAGGCAGGAAATCTCCCTTAAAGGAGCCACAAAACTCTGTTTGTCTGGAGCAAAACAGAGCACAACTGAGAAAAATGCTGCTAGCAAGAAGCCTTGCTTGTTTTTGTTTTTTTTGTTTCTAAAACCCCTTTTTAAGCTTTTTTTAAGTTTTAAGTGAAAGTTCTCAGTTCCACTTCTGACACCATTTGTTATGAGCAGGTTTTTCCCTGCCAGTCAGGGCCCACTGCTGCACAAGCAGCCCCAAATATCACAGAGACACTGTATTTAATATAAAGCTTTTGGCCAGTTACTAGTTTCTTGTTGGCTAGCTCTGTCTTAATTATTAACCCATTTCTATTAATCTAAGTATTTCCACATGGTCTCATCATACCGGAGAGCGGCTGGCATTCTTCTCTCTCCAGTTTCTCCATGTTGACTCCTCCTTATTACTTCCTCTTTCCTCCTTGTCTCCTAGTCCCTCCTATCTTCCTTTCCTATTTGCCAACAGTGCTTTATTCATTAACCATTTAAGAAACATATTTACAGAATGACATACCAACATAAATGGCAAAAAATGCCATACATAGGATTTCATTTCTATGTCAAGACATACACACAATTTATAACTCCTGAAGGATAGGGGATTCATCATCACCAGGGCTGAACCCCAGACTGCTTATCCAAAACAAGTGGTCAGGTCTAGAATATTTTACTTAATGAACTCAGTGTTATTCATATGTTTATTTATTTGTAAATATATGCTGGAACAATTGTTAAAGAATCAGAAGTTATGAAATTAGGAGTTAGTAAAGGAGACATGTGAGGTATACTTTAAAAGAGCAATGATTGAAATTGCTTTCAATTATATTTTAAACAAATAAAAATAGCAAATAATGAAAAGGAATGGATTTTAAATAAAAACAATATTTTGAGTAATTGAGAAACAATGAAAACTTTGTTTCTTAAAACTATACTGGAACTAGAGATCAATACAGCTTTAAACAAAATAAAAGCTGAAACATTTACTCAAAATTTAAATTAATGATGTATTTCCGGTGTTGTTCCAGTAGCTTTCTCAGAATTGGCTTTTGACACTTGTTAATGTGTCTACAGCATTACTTTGTTTCCTTTGAAGTCAATAAAATGATTCCTACCCATATCCTGCAATACTCATATTGTTGCCTAACTCCATTGTCATCATAAAGGCATCAACAAGAAACTGATAGGAGCAGATGCAGAGACATAACCAAACACTAGGCAGGGCCTACAGAATCGACTAAAAGGCCTCATAGGGACTCACAGAATGAAGCTGCACTCTTGGAAACTGCATAAGTTTATGCTACATGTGTTATGGTTGTTAGCTTGGTGTTCTTGTGCGACTCCTGACAGTGGTAGGGGAGGGTGTGGTGGATTCTTTTCCTGGCACTTGTTACTCTTTCCTTTATTGGTTTGTCTCAACCAACATTGACATGGCGGTTTGTGCCTAGACTTACTGTAAGTTGTTATGCATGTTCAGATGATATCCTTGGGAGACTGCACTATATTTTGGAAGGAAAACAGAGTGCGAGTGTTTCTTGGGGAGAGTGGAGGTTGGGGGGTTTGGGAGAGCTCAGAGGAGTGGAGGAAGAGGAAACCAGTCAGGATTTGGTACATGAAAGAAGAGTAAAAATACACATTTTATGATTTTGTAAAATCAGGTTTCACAGTATTGGGATTTTCTCAATAGCAATATTGTGATAATGATTTTGATATTGCATAATAAATTTCTCATTAATTGGAGTAATTATGTTTTTCCTTTTATTATAAATAGATTTTTTCTCATATACTACATCTTGACATTATTTTCCCCTCCATCTACTCTCCCCAGTTATTTCCCACTTCCCCTCTCATCTGGTACACCTACATTTTGTCTTACATTGGAAAATAAATAGGTTTCTAAAGTATAATAATAAAATAAAATAAGAAAAAACAAAATAACAATAATTAACATATAAGGAAAAAAATAAATCATCGAAGGAAAAGAGCCCAAGAAAAGGCACAAGAAAGTTACCCACTTTTTCAAACCCATGAATTCCATTACAATATAAAATAGAAAACCATAATATATGTGCAAGGAACTGTAGAATACAAAGAGAACATGAGCATATACATATATGATATAAACTATTATTTTATATGCAATTACATAAGCTAATATACACTGTGAAATTAGATATATACATTTTTATGCATATATTTTTTTCTTTTTATGAATTAAATTTTACCTATTTTACATACTGACCATAGACTTCCTTCCCTACTATTTCTTAATACCTGTTGTGCCTGCAAGAGGCACTGTATCAATGGCAGCTCTGAGCTCGTGCAAGTGGTCAGCCAATGACTAGTCTGACTTGAGGCCCACACCTTGAGAGGGAACCCATGCCAGACATTACCCAGATGGTCAGGATTCTGAAGTTGGATGGCACAGAGGCCTTGGAGTGAGCCAAATATGACTGATAAAAAAGTGAATGAAAGTATTCCTAATGATATTTTATTATTTTTATAGTTTCAGTACCTACCCCAATTGTTGTCAGAGAGTTTTTCTACAATAACTGATTGAAGGAGATGGGGAGACCCACAACCAGACACTAGGCAGAGTCAGGGAAACCTCAGAACAGGGGGAGGAAAGATTATAGGATCTAGAGTTGTCAAGGATACTTGAAGAACACAACATCACAAAGTCAACTAAGCAGAGCTCATAGAATCATACAGAGACTGAAGTGGAACCATGGAGCCCACATGTGTCTGCATTAAGTCCCTCTACACACAGGCTGTGGTTGTTTAGCTTGGGATTTTGTTGGACTCATAGTTCTTTAGTTACAGTTATAAGAAGAAAAGCTGGAGAAGGGGTGGGGGGTGGTCCCGAGTGAGGGTCCCAAGTGAGTGGAGTCCAAGGTAAAAGAACATGTGGGAGAGCATAACAGATTGCATAGGAGGTGAGGGTGACCAAGGCAGAGAGGCAGAGGGAATAACAGGCCAGGCAGATAGAGCTTAAATGAGGAGTTTATTTAGAAAGGGGAGTGCGGGAGAAGGGAAGAGACATAGAGGCACCAGGAACAGAAGAGGAGAGAGGGGTGAGAGAGAAACGGAGAGAAGAAAAGGGGGGAATCTGGTGGCTAACCAAATGCAGGGGAGATAGAGCAAAAGAGAGCTAAGTGGGCAGGGGTCTGACTTTTAAAGGGGTCCTTTGTACCTTCCTACAGACTAGTACTCATGGACCCCTGGGCTGACCAGAGTACTGCCTGAGTGCATTCTGCAAAGTGGCAGGGGCAGGCCAGTGTAATGCCTGAATCCTTAAACTTCTAACAATAGGAGGGGGGATATCTCAGACTATTCTGCCTGTTCATGGGCTCTTACTGGGTTGCCTAGTCCATCCTAATCTTATCGCATGTTGCTATGCTGTGTTGGGTTGATATCCTTGGAAGGCCTGTTATTTTTTAAAAGGAAAGCAGAGGAGCAGTGGATCTGGGATTGAGGAGAAGTGGGGACTAGGGGAGGGAAGCAAGTGAATGAAGTATGTGAGAGAAGCATACATTAAAAAAAAGATACTTCATAAATGCCTTCACTTTTGTGTTTGGTTATGTAAAAGCTTAGTTTAAAAAATAGTCAATTGTCACTATATTTATTAAGGAAAAGAATTGTTTTTTCTTTCAGTAAATCTAAGAGGTGAAGGAAAAAAGGACGTATTTTTTTTTCTTAGATCTGATGCTAACTACAAAAAGAAAATAAAATTAGAAAAATAAAGAAAATATTTCAATGGACACTAAACTTGGGACCTGATTCATATGTTGTATATATTTCTCCTTGTTCCTTCTCTTCCATTCTATTTTACTAACATTATATAACTGCTAACTCTCTCTCCCCTGTGAACATTTTATCTCTCCTATAAAAGGGTCCTCAAGAGTCCTGGAGTACGTGCTCTCTAAAAATCTCGATTTGGGGAGAGGCAGCTGAACTTCCTGTACCAGGCACACAACAAAGTAAATCTTACTTTTATTGGACAGTCATGGACTCACTCTTTCTCTTTGAAATTTATGTTGAACATGTTTTATTAGCAACAGAGTTAGAGATGAGACTGTGGATCAGATTTGCAGCAGAGGAGGGAGAATGTATGATCAGTAGCTTGTCTACCTGTTCCTTAGCTGAGTGCCTTACAGTATAAACCTAATTATCATCTAAATATTTATATATCTATGCATTTGTATGATTATCCTTTAGAGCAGAGTCAGGGTCTTTTGTGAACTCCACAATTCCTGGTGTCTTAACCAAGCTTGCCTCAGGGATTCTATGCCTCTAGAGTACTGGAATTAAAGGCATCAAGCTCTCTGGCCCAATGTTAGCATGGTTCTGGAGATTCAAACTCTGGTATCTCAAAAAAAAAGATAAGGAATGGCTGATGAATCATGAAAATAGATGAAAACTTCTTCTGGAATTCATAATCATTCATAGGCGGTTGTAAACCCCAACGCACATAAATCTCTCTCTCTGTCTCTCTCTCTCTGTCTCTGTCTCTCTCTCTCTCTCTCTCTCTCTCACACACACACACACACACACACAGAGAGAGAGAGAGAGAGAGAGAGAGAGAGAGAGAGAGAGAGAGGAAGAATAAGGTGATACCTACCTTTTCAGTGTTTGTGTGATCAAGCATTGTTTCTTATAGTGACATTTTAAAATGCCAAGATCTGAGCAAATTGGGATCAGGGTGAGGGGTGGATAAGAGAGGGAGTTAGGAGAAAGAGAAGGGGATAAGAGGAAGGGAGATGAGGACATGAGGGACCAGGAAGATTGAGTCCGGGTACAAATAGACGAGAGCAAGAAAAGAGATACCATAATAGAGGGATCCATTATAGGTTTAAAGAGAAATCTGGCACTATGGAAATATCCAGTGACCTACAAGGAAAATTCCAACTAACAATCTAAGCAATAGTGAAGAGGCTACCTCAAATGCCATTCCCTGATAATGAAATTGACAACTACCTTACATGCCATCCTAGAGCCTTCATCCAGTAGCTGACACAAGTAGAAGAAGATACCCACAGCTAAGCACTAAGCTGAACTCCTGGAATCCAGTTGCAGAGAGAGAGACAGAGACAGAGAGAAAGTGATGGGCAAAAAGGGTCAAGACCAGTCTGGAGACACCCACAGAGACAAGGGGGAGCTCATGGACCTCAGACTGATAGCTGGGAAACCAGCATAGGACCGACCCTGAACCCCTAAATGTGGGTCTTAGGAGGCCTGGGAAATTTATGGGGCCTCTGGCAGTGGAACCAGGTTGTATCCCTAGTGCTACACCAATGGACTTGAGGAGAACATTTCCCATTCCCTTAACCTAGAGACCCAGGGAAGGGCCTAGGACCTACCCCAAATGACTGAGAGATTTTGATTTTTTCCTCATGGAAAGCCCTCCTTGGGAAATAGATGGGGTATAGAAGGGGGTGGTCAGTGAGGTAATAGGAGGATGGGAGAAAGAGTTAACTGGGATCGATATATAAAATAAGAAAAAAGTATTAAACAATAATAATAATAATAATAATAATAATAATAATAATGAAGCGGGCATAAGCTAAAGCTGAGCATTGATTTAAGAAATGACATTTAAAAATTCAATAATGACTTTTATAATTCTCAATATTTTCTAGCCCGAAATTTTGTTTTTACCACTACATTAAGTAGAGATCTTCTGATAATCTAGCTTTGGCTTAAATCACATTTTTACCTACAAAAAAATCCAAGGCCTGATGGCAGATGTTATTCTGTAAATATGTTTCTCATACTGGTCAATAAATAAAGCACTGTTGTGCCAATAGGAAAGCAAGATAGGCGGGGCTAGGAGACAAGGAGGAAAGAGGAAGTAGGGAGGAGGGGTCAGGATGTAGAGCATGGAGAAAAAAGATGCCAGTGGTGGCTCCCGATAATTTGACCATGGGGAAATACTTAGATAAGTAGAAATGGGTTAATAATTAAGACAGAGCTAGCCCATAAACAATAATGGTAACTGGCCAACAGGATTGTATCAAATACAGAGTATCAGTGTGCTATTTGAGGCTGGCGTGGCTGTGGGCCCAGACTGGCAGCAGGCGGGCTGGCGGGAAAACATGCATGCTACAAAGGCCTCAAAAGAATATCCATAACTTAACAATATTGCTTCTAATCTTCAACTTGTATAGTTTAATTTCCACAAAATGATTAAATTAAAGCACATTTTTTTCATATATCGCTAGCATCATTTATTGATTTCATTTTATTTTCATGAAAGCATCCTCTCAGATACTTTTCCTGTTGCTGGATGAAATTTCCCATTTAAAGCACTTAATACAGTTCCTAGTCCATAATAGCAGGGATGTACAAGCAGATGTTATTTGCAGCTGGTTATATCATATCTTCAATCAGTCTACTGATGCCAAATCAATGCATGCTTTTGCCCAGTTCCCTTTCTGTGTTTATAGAGTCCAGCATCCTATCTATCATAGATGTAATTAAAAGTCACTGCTCTCAACTAGCCGAACTCATTCACCTAAAGTCATCTCTCATTGGCATGGCCAAAAGATAAATTTTTCCCGACCTTTAAATCTGGAGGCTTCCTTTTGGATTCTGTGAAATTCAATTAATATTAATAATCACAAATATGTAGGTAATCATAAATATATATATTCTATAATTACAAATATCTTGTTTTCTAAGTTTTACATTAGCTGCTTCCTTATATTTTGTGAAGTACAGATAGATACATTGTCAGAAAGTTATTTCTCTACACATATTTCAAGTAAATTCCTTAAAATTGATTGATCAACTCAATGCACTACTTTAGTTTGCCAGGTAAAAATACCTAAATATTTTGTTCATAAATCTTGTTTTTATTTAATCATTTGCTAACCAAATAATATTTTATAGAGCATTATTTCCCATTCAATACTTATAATCATTTCAAAGACATTTGAATTGGAAATAATTTTTAAAAAATCTGAGATTCTTTATGTATTTATATTCAAGTAGTGTAATGTAATTCACAATCAAACTCATTCCATACTATTGCTGCTCAGCATATAAATGGCATTTTATTACCCAGTCATATTTTGATATGTTCATTTGCTTTGAATTGTTCTTCTTATATGTTAAAGTAATTTTCTAAGCCACCATCTAATTACTCTTGCTGAGAGTATGTTGCAAACTACCTAAAATTGATATAAATAAATGAAAAGTTTGCAACCTTAGTGTCTTTTAAATATATGCAGGAGCTATTCTGAAGAATTAATAACATACCAAGATGACTAATACAAGTCTGTCACAATTATTCAAACTTCTGAACATAATCCCTCAAACATGAGAGTGCTATAATTTCTAAACCATTAATATCAAATCTTGAAAGCATATTATGAAAAATGCCATGATGTATTTCATGGAAAGAAACCATGCTTGAATAAATGGAAAGCTTGTTTGTGAAAAATAGAATAAATAAAACTTATTAATTTTATTCAATCATTAAAAATACCCTACCTGCAAAACAACAGAGTTTAAATAGCGGAAAGTCTTGTGAATAAATTAAATAAAATTAATAATTCATCGCACATGTTATTCCAAATTCTTGAAGATACCTTCCACATAAGTGTAGTGTTTCGTCTACACTTGCAATGGATAATATCAATTTCTAACCACTTAGAATGTCTTTGGTTATATTTATTACTTTGAACTTAGTTTTCTTTGCTACGAAAACTTAGTTTTCCTTGTAAATAAAACTTGCTGTTTACTGTTTTTGTTGGTACATTCAGCGCATTCTGATTATGTTTTCAATTCTAACACTATCAACTTCACTCCACAAAATCTGCTTCCATGCTCCTTCGTTTTTATTATTTTCATAGTTGATTTGAGTTAGGCAAACTGTTTATAGTAGGATAAAAAGAAAATATAAAGAATACATTGTTTGATTTACAGATTCATTCTGCTGAAATAATCTAAAACATGCTTGAAATACAGATTTATAAACATTAGTGAAATTTTATAATGAAAGTGATATAAGGCAATATCTGGGGACACTGAGTTGAACAGAACAGTAAGTCAGACTTAACATAGAACACAATGAGTTCACAGTAATTTTTACAAAAGTTATGTGAAAAGACATTCAAAGGAAAGCAGAAGTTTGTAAATATGACAAGAGAAGTTCAACATATGTCAAGTTATAAGAGATTAATAGGTCATATATCCCATAGGAAGAGAATATGCAGTGAACTGAACTAAAGACTAACATATATTTAAAAATTAAAATTTATTAATATTAAAACACAAATTAAAATGGTTAATTGCCACAATCCTGGATCATTTTCATTATTTAAATTATTTATTTTATTATTAATATAAAACTGTGAAGTCAAAACACAAAACAACATTTTACAAAGCAATGTACAATTTTTTTGCCTTATATTCCACAGAACAATTTACACAGTGGGATATTGATCTTGGTTGACATGACTGATGTGTAACCAACTGAAATATACACATATACACACAAAAATATGATATTTATCTTAGTAGGTTTTTTATAAAATCTTATTTATGTGCAAAAAGTATAAGATGCTATCTTAAATGCACTCATTGTAAAATTTGCAGAAGGATGATTGCTTATTTAATTGAAAGAATTATATTTGGTATTATTTTAAAAAGAAAACTTCATATATCATTGATCAGAATTATAGAATTATTTATATCCTTTACACATTCTAAAATTTCATATAATTAATTAAACAAATAATTGGTACTATGTGTCCTGTGTATCAAGGATTCTTGTCATAGGTTTTTCCTAACACCTGGTTCAAATTGAAAACTGTCAAATAGTCCTTTGATTACTCATGAAAGACAGGCAAGACAAGCTTTAGTTTCACATTACCCATTCACACTGAACATAAATTACTATAAAAATATCAGCCCAGCCACAGAATATATGAGATGTAAAATGATAGAAATCATTATTTGGTATTTTGGAAATAATGTAGTAATATTATATAGAATAAATGAATATCAAGAAAACACTTATAAAATAAATGCATTTAGATAGATATTGCTTGTGTCAATAAAATATCAAAACAGAAAAACTGCACTTTTTATTACATGAAATGGGTATATTTAAGAAACTCAAGTATTAGAATAAAACCCTAACTTGAAATCTCTAGAATTTTCTCTTGTTTATGAGATGACATATAAGACTAAGATCACTGTTTTGAAAGGTTACATTCTTAGAAGCTTAGTAGAAAGATTAATTCTGGCATCTGTCCTTGTCTATTAGTTTGTATTTTATGTCATCAGAATGATATAGATTTAATTATTTCAATTTGATGTAAACTTTGAAATGAGGCATTAACAGTTGTTCAACATTGCCATTTCTTATAATATATGCAGTAACTTTGGCTATAACAAAAAAAAATATACAGAAACTGGGATGAGAATTAGCAGAGAATTAGCTTGAAATTTGGCATATAGCCTTCTGAAATATGTAGAATGATACTGAAATATGTAGAATGATTCACATAGCATACGGTAAAATAATGTGACCTTTGTGGGAATATAGTGTATATAATCTGCACTATAATGGCTAAATAATTTTTTGACACAATAGCCTTAGAAGTAATTAATCATGTAATTGAGTTTTTTGTTATTTTGTTATTATATAAGTGAATATGACCAGTTCATTTAATGTTTCTAGGCTATCATAAAGTATAAATTTTACTTTATAACAAATTCAAAATTAAAATACTGTGTTATCAATGAATCAATGTTATTTTCATAGCATTATACATTAAGTTATTCCAAATTATGGAAAGTAAAACAAAAAACACTTGTACATATAATAAAGATAGTATCTTGGGGGTCATCAGTGATAGCCAAAGCAGTCACTGCTTTTTTTCAAAGAAGAAATAGGAAAGTGGTGCTTTGTTTCTCAATCTATTTTGGTATATTTTAATATTTCTCTCAGGAGGGATAACTTCTAACTGAGGAGAATGTATTCAAATTTTACAAAGAGTCTTAATAGGAAAAGAATAATAATTTAAATGGAATTTATCTCATGTAGATGTGTTTAGTACATCAAAATCCTTCATAAGGTATCATCTGCCCAGCAAATTTTCATTGCCTCATCTTCAGCTGAATAACTCATCATTCTCATTTTCTTTTTAATTTATCAATTTTGGGCAGCTCATTATTCAGATTATATGTCTCACTTAGTGGATATTCATACTTGGTCATAGATAAGTCTGGCAATTCTCATATTTATGTACTTAGTCTCAAGCTCTGAGCCTGCTAACAGCAAATACAATCTTTAGTGATCAGAGTACCACAGAATTCACCTTGAGGGATATTAATACTTTTAGATATAAATGAGATATAATTATTTTCTCAAGTTGCTTTTAAATGTATGTATATGTGACTCAATCACAGCCAGGAAATTGTGCACACTATTTGAAGTAAAGAAGAGAACTGGATCCAATGAACATTACAAGCAAATGAGAAGAGTGTGTTCCTTCAATTGCTAAAAAAAATACTTAGTGGTCAATCTCTAGAGTATTCAAACATTGTGTTCATTTAGCTATTATATGAATAGTGCATTCACGTAAAGTGTTCTGCAACACACCATGGTTCATGAATAGATATGGGGAATCTACCAACAAATAAAACAGGAGCAGTCACTGAATTTTAATCTAGCAACTGCCTTTATTATTCTGAATTCAATTCAAATAAACACTAAGATTCTAGAGTTTAATAACAGTTCATTTTTATTTTTGGATTGAATATTTAATTCATGCATAAATTCAAGATATTATAGAACTGAAAATCCTTAAAACAAGTAAGCTATATCTTCAATATACTTTTCTTACTTCTTATGGTTAATAACATAAATGACTACTTGGTATCTGTTCAAGTCATTTTCATTTTAGAGGAATAGTAAACAAAGAACTAGTAAATTTTGTGAAAAGATTTATCACTGTAAGGAAGTGAGATGTTGGTAAGAAGGTAACTAAAAGTTTAGTGGCAATTGTAATGTCAAATTAACATTTCATTTTATTCCTAAACTTCATTAGTGCTAATCTATACCTGATTTATAGACAGTGTAGACAAATCTAAAAGGATATTATTGAATATGCTTTTTGATAGAAACAAGTCATTTTAGTTATTTTAAATTGATGACTTACATATGTTGTCAGCTAAAGTGTTAGAAGAAAATTACCAAAATTTCACATATGAAACATACATTATAAGTGAATCATAATTTATTTGAAGAACTATCTGAAACTAGTCATATACAATTATTTTCAGTATAAACTATTCTTAAAATAACAAGTAAATGAAAGATTTTATTAATGAGATATCCTCTGCAGATAGTTATATATTTATTTAAGTATATGTTTTGGCTACAATATGAAATTGTTTTCATTTTAGTGGCACATTGTATGTATGTATGTTTGTGCTTGTCTTTCTATATACACAGTCAAAGAGAAAGAGAGAGAAAGATTATACAAGGCATTCTTCACTGTGGAACAATATGTTCAGCATGCAAAGCCTATACATTTAATTTAAGAATGATTTCCCAATATGCTGTAGTCCCACTTTAGCAATAAATTTCAAATTCACATGAAAAATCTGAACAGGTGTGTTGTTTTACATTGGTAAAGGCACTAGCTATACCACTTTGGAAACTAGAGTTTGGATAACAAAGACCCATGTCAGTGCTTCGCACCCTAAAAACAGTATCTAAAATCTCAGCATATACGTAAAGCAAAGGGAGAGGTGGATATGAGACAATGTGAATGACTTTGTGGGTGAGCAAGTCAGCTTCCATTAGTGAACAGACTGTTCAAAATGAGTAGGGAAGGCAAGGACCTCTGTGTCTGAACCTCCACAATCGTGTTCATTAAGGTGGGATATAGATAATCCATTGAGAGTGAGCTTTCAAAGTCTCTCATTTTCGTTTTCTCCAGATGTGAGATCTCTGTTAACTGCCATCTACAACAAAAAGCATTTCTAATGAAGGTTGGTTGAGTCAACAACACACACACACTTTCAGATCTATTTTGGAAATAACAACTGGCAAGTTGCACTTGTTCTTGTCACTGATCTTGGTAAAGCCACTCGTCTTCCCAGCAACCTGAGAAGAATCATTTATCTTATGTGTCTTCAGTGCCATATTTTTTCTGACTAGATGTTTATTTTCATGTATTCAGGAAAAGTCATATACCATACTTTCTCTCCCTGAGTGGGTATGTATTTCTGCTGCTATGGCTAGTAGCAAACACAAAGCGAATGACTTTGTGTTGCAAAAATGAAGATGTAGTTTCCTGTGTCTTAGGAGCCTCCACAATTTCTGATTCAGGCTGGATGTGAGTTTCACTCTCTGTCTTGTTTTGTAGTGTCCATCTTATTAACTCAATGATATTGGTTTCCCTAGATTTTACTTCCCAAACATTGTAGCAATTTCAGCAACCAAAGCATGTGAGCCAATCTAATATAATATTACCAATATATAATTACATATAATATTGCTTTGTTTATGTTGAAAAAGTGAGCAATATATAATATGGATTTTAAACAATATTCTACCATGAGTAAATGTCCACAGAAAATGCTCTGCAACAAAAACATCAGTGAGGCATCCTTTATTGCAGCAGGTGTTTATTGTGAATATCTATATTAAATTCACTAGTTTTAAATTAAGCCTCTGTATGATTATCAAATATTAAATTTAAATAATGTGAGATAATGTTGTTTTTTAAATATTTAATTGCTATCTAATTTTTTAAATAGACAATAAGATCCTGAGGTTGTTTACCAATCAATTTTCCAAGTATGATTCTTTGAACTCAATCAGTGGACACTAAAATATACAGTTACTTCAGTCATTAGAATCCTCCAAAACCTTGATCTTCAACACAATCAAAAGAATCTACACACACTGCAATAGTTCATTACAGTGTACTGTATGTCAGACTTTTAACTCAGATGTTCATTTAAACCCCGATGTCTAATAGGTAGTGCACTAGATATGACAATGAACACAAACACACACACACACAGACACTTGTACACGTGTGCACACACACAACCCAGTCCAATGTACACTCCTTTCTCAAGGGTTACCAGCCAACAAAAACTGGAATCCATGTTTTGTTTGTACTGTTTTGTTTTGTCTAAAGAGAGGGAAAGAACATGATGTAGGTGAGGAGGTACTGCATGGTTGGAAAAGTAAACAGGAGGGGAAAGAGTTTGACAAAAATATATTCTAGGGAGTATTCAAATAATCCATTAAAACATATTTTAAAAAGAAAACACACACACACACACACACACACACACACACACACACACATGCACGCATGCACACTCTTCCTCCAGCATGGCTGACAATTAACAAAACCACATCCTTGGATCACCTTGGACAGCTTAGGCACCCCCAATAGACACAGGATCAGTTATAAGTTCTTGTATAACCTTGAGTAAAACCTTCTGATTCCTTTAAATATGAGAAGTGCTTCTGAGTCTTGAACATTTGTGAGCTTTCTAAGTTTTCTGAATATCTCTGGTGTCTCTAGGAGTGAATGTCTTAATTTGAATGAAATGGTTACAGAAAACAGGGATCGTCAGAACATTAGATTTCTGCTCCCTCTTATTTTTCTTCTGATTTGGAATACTTTATATTGGAATTTTAAGTGCACAATTCTGGTGTGTCTTCACCATTCAATCCACACATTCACACTCACTCTATAGTTTTAAAGCAAATCACTCTCAATACAATATTAAGGGTCTCCTAAGTGAAATGAACTTAGTGCCAAAACATTAAACACCAACATGTAAATTTAAACACAAAGTTTATTTATTAAACCAAGGTCTACTGTTGATTATTTTTAGGAGTCTGCTAGAAGGTTATGCATCTGATTTTATGACAATGACTGAATAGAGTCATGGATGTTGAAGATTACTGTGACTTTGAGAAGTTCTTATCATAATGTACAAAGAAATACACTACTTATTTTTATTCAGAGATTTTTTTCCCCTGATGCTTGCTGTGATAGTTAACAACATTTTAACAAGGGCACACCTTCTCAAAACTTATCACTGCAATAAAAATTAAGTTTATGTAATATAATGCTTTATTTTGTCATACATTGTACCTTCACAAGCATCTTGCCCAGGATTAGATTCCTCATAAAGAATGTAGTTTTGCTGGCAGAAGAAAAGTCATCAGCCCTCAAAGCTCCATGTCCAATTCTAGTTTGCTTGTTGTTTGTATCGCATGTGTAGCTTCTGGGGTATAGAGTTCCTCAAAACCTTATGGATTATTTGAAATCCATTTTTTTTTTACAAAATGTTGGCCATATTATGACCACTTGCCAAAAATTATAATTGTTTTTAGTAACATCTATGATGGCAAAAGTTTCTAGTAATTTCCAATTAATTACACAAAAATCTTTAAGTGCAACCACTGTAAGAAGGCACCCAACCTCTTCCAAATCACACTTGATATAATACTAATAAACTTAAAAATTAATTTACTTAATTTTGAGATGTATAATGGAAATTGCATTGCCAGTCAGAGAAATGGCATTAATCTTACACATCTGCAACTCATCATCACATCTGCTGGGTGACCTTGTCTATGGCTGATGAAAATTAATGTTTTGAAAGGAACATTTCTTAGAGCAGTACTTCTTAATGGTAGGCTTAAAATATTCAGCCAACTGCTTCAAAATATGTTGAATCATCCAGATTTTGTTTTTCTATTTGTAGAAAAAAAAAGGCAAAAAAAAAAAAAATTAGCATCATACCCTGAGCTTTCAAAGTGACAAATTGGCTTTAACTTGGGGTCATCAGCTGCAGTAGATGTATATAAGTGCTAACCTACTCCTCAAAGCTTCAGAAAAAACACTGCCTTCTCTTTAGTTACAAGAATTCTAGAAGGTGCCCACGGATGTGTTCTGCATCTACAACTGCACTGGAAATGTGTAGTCAGTCCATGCAGAGTCTCCCCTAGACAGGTATCATTTGCTCTAATTTCTCCTTTATCTCTCGATACACCACATTAAATATAAGAAGGTGAAACAATAAAAAAATAAAGGGTCTTATCTCACACAACAATGAAATATAATGCAAACCTTGTAGCAGAAAGATAATTTAAAAAGCTCAAAATATGTTTCTGAATAATAGACAAAATATCCATTAAAATTTATAAAATAATTAATTTGAAAATTTAACTAAAAATGTCTATATTTCTACAATAAATGAAGGAAATTAGAATTGCAAAATAAGATATCCTGTTAATATAAATATGGGCTTATCATACAAATAAAAATATAAGGTCTAATTGTAATGTATTAATATTTTCAAGACATCCAATAATTCTCATCATTGCATTAACTAAATAATAATATTATAAATAGAGTACTACCTTTTGAAGTTAAGGAAAATTTTAACATGAAATGAATATTTCAAAATAAATACATTTCTATAATTATTCATTATGGTCCCATGTAGGAATGTATGAAAAATACAAAAAAAAAATATTAAATTAAACACAGACAAGGAATTATTAAAAAGTCAAAGTAATGAAACTGGAAACAAGAAACCAGTACAAAAATATGTATGATACTACTTCATTTCTTTTAAGTGATACTAAAAATCAATGATCCTTTTGTCTATACATATGAGAAATTCCAGGAGTTTAGAATAATTAATATCAAAATGAAAGAAGAGATATTAAAGCAAATTTCATGGATATTAAAGTACAATGTACAAAATGAAATTTTATTTAGGCATAAAGAAGAATTAAATTATGATTTCTTCAAAAAGTACAGTTAATTTATGGTTATAATTAACTTGTTACAAGCTCATTTAATCCTGTGTCTCTTTAGAAGAATAATAGTAGCAGGATTTCAGCAGGGTCTATTGTCTGTCTAACCATGGGTTCTTTGCTTCAAGTATTATGCCAGTAATGCATTATACTGGTTTAAGCTAATTGAGAAGGTGGTTAAATCCTCCCATGAAGAGGGAGGAGAAGAGGAAAAGTAGGTATTCTTTAGGAGGGTATCCCCTGATAGATTGGTAACATTTGGCTAGAATGCCACAGATTTGCATGGAAACAGAAGAGGTTTTAATCTAGGAGAAATTGGGAAAGGGCAGTGAATATGATCAAAATACATTGCATAGATTAAAAACAAATATTGGAAAAGAAGGCAGACAGAAAAAAAAATGAGATTCATGTAGTGTGACAGTATCAACGGCCCTCTTTCCTGTAGCACTTAGGTTTCATTTAGAAATCTAAGTATTTAAAAAAATTCACTCTACTTTTAATATTACTCAATTTAAATCTTTTTTGCTGATTTTAAACTTCTTCACTATGTGAGCTTGTACATCTAGAATTAAAAGAAGAATTTGACATTCATTCTTTCAAAGGTCTTCTGAGTGCAATAACCTTTTACAGCCACATAAAAAAGGTTTGCTCAAGCTGCTGGACACAGCCTATGGAAAAGTAAAACATTAATGTTAAATGAGGCAAGGAAAGCCGCAAATGTGCACAACAGCCTTCCATTTGAAGGTTACATTTTAGAAGAAAATACTCAACCCCCGAAACATCTGTTTTAGAGTTGTATGAAGAAAGACAATATGTAACACAAGACAACAGTCAGTTAAATTAATTTTAAAATGTTCATATTCTCAAATACACATTAAAGCAGCGGTTCTCAACGTTCCTAATTCTTTGACTTGTTAGCGCACTTCATCATGTGTGCAGACACTAACTGTAATATTATCTTTTTGTTACTTCATCATTACAATTATGCTATTGTTATGAACTGTAATTAGTATCAGATATGTCACCACCAAAATGCATCTGGTTGAACAGATTAACAGGCACTGCCGTAAATTAATTTTAGTAAAGTGAGTATTTTATATACTATATAATGAATTCCAATTTTTATATAAACCCCGAGTATATCTTATATATAATATAATATATAATGGTGTAGTATTTGTATACCATACAAATGTTATATTATATACAATAAAATTATATACTATGTAGCATAATGAATTGTTAGTAAATATAATGAATATATATATAAATATAATGTAATAAATTAAAGAGCAATTAATGAACATAAATGATTTAATTAATAAATATAATAATATAATAATTAATATAAATAACATAGTTAATGTATCATATACTTAATATAATTTTGTATACTATGTAATGATTTTTTTATTTTTATATGTACTATATAATAAATATTTTAGAATTATGAAAATGTAAGTGTATTTTTATCTTACAAACATTTCCCTTTATTTTCTTTTAATTCAAGGACAACATTAAATAATCATTTGCTTCTTGTTTCTAGAAAATACAGTTATTAACTACTGTTTTATATTTTATACTTAAGGCAGTATGATTAGAGTTGATTTTTGTAGATTGTGATTTCCCCCTGACAAATAATTAAAGGCATTTGACAAGTTAGTATGCAAGCAAATGTAAATGTTTTCTTATGAAAAATGGATGAGTCTCTTACCATGGTAAGAGTAGTTATAATCAGCAAGATGGAGGTGGCACACAGCTCTAATCCCAGCAGGCAGATCTCTATCTCTTTGAGTTCAAGGCCAGCATGGTATAAAAACTAATTTCCAGGACAAGCTGGGCTTTTACACAGAGATATCTTGTATGAAATACAAACAAATGGGTTTAGACTCATCCCACCCTATCCCCTCTCTCTTTCCTCATATAACCTGTGCCTCCCCCTTTTTTGAAGTCTTATCTCTCCTGGACCATTATTTGTTTCCTAAAGTTTCTAAAATTTATCCTGTATCATCATTTATAATGATGGAGAAATGCATTACACAAAACAAAATTATTTTAGAAATCAAAAGGTATTAATTCAATGTTTTTTTTCCAGAACTTCTTTAGTTACTCTTGACAAACAAAAAATTGGAAGACATCAATAAATCCCTTAAGGAAAGCCAAGAAACCAAAACAAACAAAAAAAATTCCAATACTTAAAAATTGAAATGGAGACAATTAAAATAAAACACACACAAAAGGAGGGAATTCTGGAAATGGAAAATCAGGGTAAATGAACAGAAGCTACAGATGTAAGCATAGCCAACAGAATGCAAGACATGGAAGAGAGAATCTCAAGTGTTGAAGATACACTAGAGGAAAAAGATTCATCTTTCTGTGCTACTGGTGTTATACTTAGGAAGTAGTCTCCTCTGCCAATGCCTTTCAGGCTTCTTCCCACTTTATCGTCTATCGGGTTCAATGTTAGATTTATGTTGGGGTCAATTATCCACCTGGATTTGTGTTTTATGCATGGTGATAGATATGGATCTATTTGCAGTCTTCGGCATGTTAACATCTGTCTATGCCATCACCATTTGTTAAAGAGGTTTCCC
The DNA here is from genome assembly GCA_030556225.1 of Cricetiscus sungorus. NCBI lineage: Eukaryota > Metazoa > Chordata > Mammalia > Rodentia > Cricetidae > Cricetiscus > Cricetiscus sungorus. The sequence goes on from JANBXA010000741.1 coordinate 50,487,424, forward strand.
TTTTTCCATTGTAACATTTTGGCTCCTTGGCCAAAAATTAAATGTCCATAGGTGTGCGGATTGATATCAGGGTCTTTGATTCTATTCCATTAATTCACCTGTTTTTATGCTAGTACCAAGCTGTTTTTATTACTATAGCTCTGTAGTAGAGATTGCTGTCTGGGACGGTGATGCCTCCAGAAGTTTCTTTATTTATGTGATTGTTTTAACTTCTTCTTCTTCTTCTTCTTCTTCTTCTTCTTCTTCTTCTTCTTCTTCTTCTTCTTCTTCTTCTTCTTCTTCTTCTTCTTCTTTCTTTCTTCTCCTCCTCCTCCTCCTCCTCCTCCTTCTCTTCCTCCTCCTCCTCTTCCTCTTCCTCCTCCTCCTCCTCTTCCTCTTCCTCCTCCTCCTCCTCTTCCTCCTTCTTCTCCTTATTATTATTTTACATGTCGATCCCAGTTTCTTTTCCCTCCTTCCCTCCATCCCTCCCTCTCTCCCCCCTCACATGCACCCTGACCACCCTCCCCTCCCATCCCTCAACCCTCCTTACACATGTAAGGCTATGCTATCCAGGTGGGGTCATGTAAATCTGTCAAGTCATTTGAAGTAGGGACTAGGACTTATCTCCAGTCTCTAGCTTAAGGGAGTATCCCTCCATGGGGGATGTGCAACAAGGTCCATTTGTGCACCAGGGATACATCCTGGTTCCATTGTTGAGGTCCCTTAGACTGCTCAGTTATGGACGCAAGATTTAGGTGTTGAAATCAACCAGAAGTATAGAAGAAGAAAGGTAATTTTTGGCTTTGGTTTTATAGAATATCTCTCTAAAGAGGGCTATGGGACTGTACGACAATGACAGCTAGTGCCTTACAAGACAACTCACTTGGGAGCCTCCTTTTCAAAGCTGTGTAGTTATTGACGGTGAATGACTGGTAGTTTTAAGTCCATAACTTTCTTAAGTGCCACTACCATACATCACTAATAAGAACGGCTGTGGGGGTCTTCAAAAGCCTTTTGCTGGTGTATTTTACATTTACTGGACACACATATAGCTGTGAGAAAGAAAAGTTATTTATGTAGAAATTACTTATATCATATATATGATCCATAAATATGTATACTAATTATATACTATCACACATACATATATATATACATACATATACATACATACATACATATATATATATATATATATATGGTATCCAAAAATTTTGTTGTGTTCTTGCTTTGTACTTGTTTCGTAGATATATTTTAAAAGATGGTATGCTATCATGCCAAATTTTTATTTTATTGTTCTGAAAGTATAAGCAAGCCAATTTCTGCGAATGTGAGTACAGGACTGACTACACAGTGACTAAATTCCACTTAGGAACCATTGGAAGAAGTAGTAATATCACATTGTTTGAATTTTTCAATAATTGCTCTTCTCTTGCCAATATCTTAACTTTCGCACTGCTTATATTTTCCAGCTACAGTCTTCCCTACAATTATAAAATTATAACATTTATTTTACTAATTTCTCCTTTCTCTCTGGAGGCCTGCTTATGTCACTTTCCCTAGTAGTATTTTTCTTTCTGTCTGTCCCTGAAATGTACAACAAGTTAAATGTACTGGTATTAAAACATACACACAAAAAAAAAAGAAAAAGAAAGAAAGAAAGAAAGGAAGAAAGAAAGAAAGAAAGAAAGAAAGAAAGGAAGAAAGACATATTTAAGACTAGCAGTGGTGTGGCGAACAGCTTTAATCCCAGCATTTGGGATGTGGGGGGCAGAGGCAGGGGGATTCTGTGAGTTGAGATCAGCTTGATATACAAGACCTAGATCCAGGACAGGCTCCAAAGCTACACAGAGAAACCCTGTCTCGAAAACCACCTCCCCCCAAAAAAATCATATATATGGTTAATATGTGGGAGAGAACATTGTTCTTTCCCAGTCTGAGTTACCCCACTCAGTGGAATATTTTCCAGGTAAATCTATTTATCTCAAGTATTTTGTAATTTATTAGGACCTGAGTAAAATCCCATCATGTATTCCTTCGTCTTTTTGCAATCCACCCATCAGTTGGTGCAATCTAGGCTACATCTATTTTGTCTGTTGTGAATACAGCAGCAAATCTTGGTAGTTATGTTTAATGCTACCAGTAGTTTTTCCCTGAAAAATGTTTATGTCTTTATTTTTATATTTCTTATGATTTATTTTTTATTTTACATATCAATCCCAGTTCCTTCTCCCTCCTCCCCTCCCTCCCTCCTTTCCTCCCTCCCTCCCATACCCCTGACCTCCCTCCTATACCATTCCTCCACACACTCCACAGGGAGGGTGATTCCCAATTGAAGCTCTTTTAGAGTAAATAAAAAATTGCATTTGTATATTCATGAACTTTGATATATATTCAATACTATACATATATATATATATATATATATAGTAAAATCTTAATCTTGCAATAAATTTGTTAATATATGAGCTTTGTATAGATTTATTTTTTGTTTTCATTAGTAATCACATTTAGTTTTCTTGCTTTCAACTCAATTGAGAATTTTATCATCATTTTTCACATTTTTCATTTCTTATTTATACTCAAAATTATTTTGATTATTAGTACAGGTATGCCTGAATGCACACAATTTCTTTTTTGTTGTTGTTTTGGTTTGTGTAGAGAGCTGCAAAGTGCTGTGCCATAAAGGTGGTGCTGGATTCTGCCTTCCAACTCCGCAAGGGTGAGCGCTGTCTGGTGTAAACAAGCCCTTAATTGGTTAAGTCTGTTCAGCCTGTCTGCTTCCCCATTAGAGTAGCCTATCTGCAGGGTCCACGAAGCTCACTTGGGTTGGTTAGTGCAAGGGGGTTTAAGCCTGTGCAGGCATTTCCCCGGGGTCTCGTGGGTCAGAAGAACATGTTTCAAGGATCCTGATTAAAACTGCCTGAAGAAGACCTTCCCGGAGCCACGTCTTGCTGCCCTTGCTGGCAAGGGCAGGTGCATGGTACAGGTTTGGTTTTGGATTTTGGTTTTTGGAGATAGGGTTTCTCTGTATTGCTTTGGAGGCTGCCTTGAACTCAGGGAGATCCACCTGCCTCTGTCTCCCAAGTGCTGGGATTAAAGTGTGAGCTACCAATGCCCAGTTTGTTTGTTTTTGTTTTTTTTATTTGGGTGGGGGTGGACATGTACAATATTTAAACAGTGTTTAGATATGTTTACTTTAGAATGTGTATCTCTGTCTCTCTGTGCCTGTTTTTATTCTTTCTATGTCTCTCTCTTTGTCTCTTCCTCTCTTTGTGTGAATGTGTGTGTGTGTGTGTGTGTGTGTGTGTGTGTGTGTGTGTGTGTGCGCGCGCTCGCGCGCGCATTAGATTATGGAGGTAAAAAGTAAACTAAATGTTGATGAAAACTGAGTGAATATTTTCATATATGGAAACATACTTTTTGATATTCTGCAGGAATTTGCACTTGAAGTTTTCTTTTAAATAAGTTGTTCTTAAAATGTTGCAGGAAATATTCGTAAAATCAGAAGTTTTAACACACTGTAACTAACAAACATACTTGAGCTGTATAATTTCTCTTGACAGTAAATTGGAATACTTAGGTTTTTCAAAGCTAATTGCACTCTCATTTAGTTAATGAACATTTTCAGTAGCAATATTATGATTCCTGTTTCTTTGGGAAAGAGCAAATGATACTTACATAGTGTTGAGTTGTACTGTGTAAGACATGTGGCTACTTGGGGATTTTTTAAAACTTTTAAAACAATTATCTTAATTTTACACTGCCAATTATGTCTTACAGAAATCTAATCCTTTACTGCAAATGCATTCATAATGCCTAGAATAATGAAGGTGCTGTTCAACAACATCATTACTATTCTAAAGAAAAATTGCCTTGAATCTATCAGCTGTAATTATTTTTTCTCTATGAACAAGATTCTCTCTGCTAAAGATCAGTTGCTGATATATCTTCACTTAATATACAATAAAAGATCCAGAATCATTCAAAAACATATAGACAATGATGGTCCATTTTAAAATTGTTCAATTATTACTTTTATTAGTGGATATCATTTTAAATAAAAATTAATTAAAATATGATTGGACGATTAACTTCCTTCCTTATCTTCCCTCAACCTCTCCCATGGCCCTAACACTTTTTTAATTGATGATGTTTCTATTGTTGTTACATATAAATACCTAATTACTTAAACATGAATAAAACATGATGGATATGTTTAGTGTGACTTGTATATATGTTAATTTAGAGATAATAGCTTTGTGCCATCCCCCCAAAAAAGAACCCTGGGAAAAAATAATTCCCCTTCCCTCTGAAATTATTAGTTGCACCTAGATTTATTGACTGAATTTTGTGCTCAGTGAAACTTATGTTACCATGTCTATTGACAGGACAATTGTTTAGTTCTTTTAGGCAACCATATTTTTATAATATCAAGTGTTTAATATAAGGCTCAGAAAACATCAAAAGTTTGGAACAGAAAGATTCTATTTATTATTTTTAAGAGTCAGAGTTTGTAGATGTGAATTACTATTAATTCTGAAATATTGCAAATTTTAAATATTATTTTAATTAAAACTTACTTGCATCATTTTCCCATTTCCTCACTTTCCACCACTCTCACTCCACATTTTCAAATTCAAGGCCTCTTTTACTCGATTAATTACGTTACACCGACACATGTAAATAGGACCAATTGAGTTTAGTGTTACTTTCTATGTTTATCATTTTTAAGCCTTAGGTGCAGGAATTGTGTTAAAAATGTGCCTTAGTTTAGTCAATTTGCATAAGACAGTTCCTTTACATTTCAATACTGAAATTATTTCATTTACCTATAAAGTCCTAGGATTCATTTGTCACATTTATATTTTACAGAGTGGACCCCTGATGTTGTACGTAAATTTGATTTTACATACATGTGTCCAGTATCATTGCACATACTAGAATTATCTGGATGTGTTTGTATATAAATATTATCCACTTACACCTTTATTATGAAATGTTATACATTTTTCTAAAAGTCAGACATCCAACATTGCTCAACTCCATAAATTTCGGTAATGTTAGAATAGTCATTCAGTCATGCCTCATCCCTAATGTTTGGCTTCTCTGTCTCTTTTTACAAAATGATTTACTGTGTCCATGCATGCATGTACTTATTTACATACATACAAATATTATCGGCTGGAGTCTCCATGAAGAATGAACGTGGTCATTTTTAGATCACACGCTTATAGAAAAACTGATGAATATCTCAAGCAGCTCCCCAGTTAAAGCAAAACTTTGAGCACAACTTTTTTTTCCAAACTTGAATTTAGTATACTTTAGATTCATAATTTGGTAAAACATTGACTGGCTTTAAAACCTTTCTTACCTCTCTTTAATTGATGTGGATTCGAGTTTAATAAGTTTTTGTTTACATGTAATTTTTTAAGACAGTAACTCTCTATTTAGTTCAGATTAATCTGGAACTTGCTGGTTACTTTAATTTATTATAGCTAATATAATTTTCATTAGGGTCTCAAAGTCAGAAATATCTGTCTGCCTTTGGTATTGGTTGTGTTTATAAAGTAGTTATAAATAATATTTTTATTTTAACTCTTAAATTTCTTATACAGAGTTTAGTATAATGCATAGAGAATAATGTTTTAGAGAATACGATGATATCAGTAAAATTATCACTGATCATGAAAATTCAGTACAGTAAGAAAAATAATCAACAAAAAAAATAATGATATAAAGGAGGATTGTATTCCTTACAAATTAATTAAATAAGTCATTTATATTTTTGGTACATAAAATATATTTGGTAATGTCTGAATCATGTTATTAATACTGATGAAAGCAGATAATTGTACTTTAAACATTAACTGACATATAAATGTATTTATGTATACATGTACACACACACACACACACATATATATATATATGCTTTTTTAGTATTACATATTTAACAATTTGGGGAACTTTGATCTTCCATTTTATTATAGGTAGACTGTACAATCAGGAATTTTACACAAAAAAAGAATGGATGGCCCTCATTTCTTTCTTTTTTTTTAATTTTGTTATTGACGTTGGTTCAGGGGATCTTGCTCGATCAAACCACATTATTCTGGAAGGGATCCAGAGCTTTTCATTTTCTGTGGAAACAAAATTAGAAATCCTTTTCCCCAGTAACTTCTCCTTAGGCTTAAATTTTGAAATCAAAGCAATATATATATAATTAATCCAGCAGCATTTTTTCTTCTTCTTTTAATAATAATATAATTTAAAAATTTTACATATATCCCAGTTTTCTCTCCCTTCCTCCCTCCAACTCTCCCTCTATCCCTTCTTCCCTCCCTTCCTCTTACCCTCTTTCCCCTGTGACATGCATCCTGGCCACCCTCCCCTCCCATACCCCCACCCCCATTCCACTTGTAGGGCTATGCTATCCAGGTTGGGTCATGTAAATCTGTCAAGTCATTTGAAGTAGGGACTATGTCTTCTCTCTTGTCTCTAGGTTAAGGGGGTATCCCTCCATGGGGGATGTGTCCGCAAGGTCCTTTTGTGCACCAGGAATAGATCCTGTTTCTACTGTCTGAGGTCCCTTAGACTGCTCAGTCCTAGCTGAGACCCATATTCAGGGGGTCTGAGTCAGTCCCTTGCTGGGTTCCCAGCCATCAGTCTGGGAGGCCCACGCTCCTCCTTGTTCAGGTAAGCTGTCTTTGTGTGTTTCTGCAGTCTGGTCTTGTCCCCTCTCTCTGCATCTGGATTCTGGTTCGATTCAGTGCTTGGTTATGGGTGTTTGCTTCTGTTTCCAACAGGTACTAGATGAGGACTCCATGATGGTGGATAATTTAGTTGATGATCTCGCTATCAGGGAAGGGCATTTATGGTTGCCTTTCCATGGTTGCTTGATTAATAGTTGGAATCGGTCTTGTAGTTCTCTAGACCTTTTTTTAGGTTCAGTTTTCTCTTCCAACCAATAAAGCCTCCCTCTTTTATGTGCCTCCTCTCTCACCCTGACTCAACCTATCTAGTCACACGTGTTTTCCTCTCCTCCCCTTCTCTTTCTCCTAGATCTCTCTCCATTCACGCCCCCCCCCATTTCCCATGTGCTCTAGGGGACTTGTCCCTTCCTCCTTTTGTGAGGGACCATATATGAATCTCTTAGAATACACCTTGTATCCCAGTTCGTGTGGTAGTGTGTATTATAGGCTGGTGATCCTTTGTTCTAGGTCTAAATCCATATATGAGTGAGTACATACCCTGTTCCTCTTTTTGTGACTGGGTTACCTCATTCAGGATGGATGCCCCTAATTTCTTATCTGCTTTATCCTTTAAAATTTTTGGTTTCATCTTATAGTCTAAACATTTGGGGGAAAGGATGTATACATAGTTTTTTTTTTTTCCCTAAGATATCATTTCTCCCTGAAGGAAATAGCTGGAATAATGAGCATCATTGGTTGCCCATTAAATATTTTACATGTAGAAATATACCACCTATTAAATGCAATAATTTTGAGTATCTAATATTATTTTAACACCTCATAGTATATTGCAAATTTAGTCATCCATCCCAAATTTAATTTATTCAACAAGTCAGTATCATAACTAGCAAATTTTGAAAGTATTTTTAATAGAAACACTATGATAAATCATGTTGTGGATATTGTTAGTGTAAATTTCAGTTTTAATTAGTTTAGCAGTATGTTGTAATCAAAACTTCATTCTTCTTAATTAAGAACACAATAAAAAATTTAGCTAATCTAAATGATTTATGATATTTGCAGTATCAGCTTACTAACCTGAAAGTCAGATTTAGGAATGTCAGGTTGCAAAGAAATGTTTTAAATATAAATATAATAGTAATAATAATAATATAGTAATAATAATTATCACATCTCTTTTCCTCCATTCACAATATTGCCTTTAGTATTGGTCATTATTTATTTTTTTTAAATATCTTCTTTTAGTAAAGATAGATTCTTTTCTCATTGATGTGTCCAGATTATATTTTGGACTCCAGCTACTCCTCCCCTCCAGATACATTCCTTTTCTCTCTTTCATTATAAAAGAACCGGCCTATAAGAGATAACAGTCAAACACACACAAAAATTAAATATATTAAATGAAAGACAAACTGTTAAATTGAAATTGACACAGCAGCTCCCTAGAAACAACAGCAGATTGAGTCTCAGAAGCAGATGAAAAAATCAGAGATCCACACATTAGCAAATCTGGACTTCCATAACAATACTAAGCTAGTAGCCATATTCAATGTTCAGAATTCTGTTACATCCCCCTGAAGGCCTTGTGTGTGCTGCTTTTGTCTCTGTGTGTTCATATGTGTCTTGCTTAGTTGAATCAGGGAGTCTTGCTCTCCTAAGCACTTCTATACACCCTAACACTTAAAAACTTTCTGCCTCCTCTTTGTGTGGATTTGCTAAGCTTAGAGGGAAGGGATTTAATGCAGACATCTAATTTGGACTCAGCGTAATATGTGGCTGTTGCTCTCTGTGTCGGTCCTCTCTGATGCGTGAAGAAGCCTCTCTGATGATGACTGGATAAGACACTGATCTATAACTATAGCATATATCCCTGGGAATCATTTTATTGACTTTTTTAGAGTAGTTTTGTCTTATTTTTATCCCAGGTCTCTGGATTATCTAGTTTTCCAAGCTGTATTTGGTATGAGTTCCTTCTCATTGAGTGCCCATAAAGTGAATCAGGCATTAGTTGGCTACTCCCATACATGTTCTGTCACCATCGAAACTAGCATGTTGTCTAGGCAGGACAGTTTTGTAGGTGGAAGATTGTGTTGCTGGGTTGTTGTCCATATTTCTCCTTTCATAGCCTGCAAAGTTTCTTTGTGAACAAAAGAGACTGGAATGTAGGTATGAGTGCTCTGCTCGGGTACCATTTCAACTTCTCCATGTTTTGTGGGAGAATTGTTCCTGGACAATGGAGCTCCACTGTCTGTTTTGGAAAATCAAGCTTTTGTGTTAGAAACTGCCAGGGCCATTGGAGATTTCCATCAAACATTTTGGCTATCAACACAGTTGACTGTCACTTAGGTTGGCCAATGGAAGTCTCGCCTGGCTACAAGAGATAAGCAGTATGTGTATCCTCCATTACTGGGAGTAATCATTATCATCATCACTCTTATATCTTCCAGAAAGTTTCCACTACACTTTTTTCCCAAGACTTCAAAAATGACCCCCCCATTCTAGATATGTCTTTCTACACTCTTTCTACACATCACATTTCTTTGGCACCTGATTCCCATGCTCCCACCACATCCACCCTCAGTCTGCCTGTAAAATGTATTAATCTATTCTCTTTTCCCTTCTCAGGGACATACCTATGCCCTGTGCCCACACTTTCCTTTAGCTATTATCTCTGGCTCTGCAGAAGGTAGCTTGGTTATCATTTGCCTAAGGGGTAATTGCCTCTATAAGTGGGTACATACCACATTTATCTTTTAGAGTCTGCATACCTCACTCAGGATGATATTTTTTCTAGTTCCATCCATTTAGCTGCAAATTTCCCGATGTCTTTTTTGTTTGTTTGTTACTCTAGCACTTCATTTTTCATTATTTATTTTCATTACACAATTACATATTGCTTGGGCCTAACACACTCACTGGACAGTAGAAAATAATTCGCCATTTCTTAAATATTTTAATATAAAAACCTGACATAAGTTAAGAAAATCAATACATTTCCAGGTGTCAATTCAAATACTTCCCAACTCAAGGCAAGTAGCAACTCATGGTGGTCAGTAGTGAAAGCACCAGGAAGAAAACTGGGTCCTAAGTTTTGGACTTTTCCACCCTGTTAGACTGATAAGATGAAAGGGGTAACAAGTTCAGGAACCCTTGCCATCCTAGAGGAAATCTGATAGTCATCGGTCGGTTATTTCCCTGTACAGACCACTTCATGGCACTCACACAGATCTACCTGGCTGGGGATTTCTCTTCCACATTGTGCTCTGCCCAGCTACCAAATGACAAGCTATGTTGACCCGGGACCAAATCAATTTACCCACAGGGTTTCAGACATACATCAAGGGAAAAGAAGTTGAGTACAAGGTCAAATATCAGCAACAAGTTCTACTATAAAGCACTGGTTTGCATAGAAAATTCAAGGACAGATTTTTTTTTTTCCAAAAGCTATTCCAGTTTTATGAGGCTTGTATGAGGTATGCAAATTTGTCAGGACCAATCGGTACTACAGAATCAGCTCATGCAGGAAGTGCCTGCAGAGCCCACCTTTTAGCAACTGCAGTGATCAATGGAGAGGCTTGGGCTATCATATTCTTGCTTGCTGGTCTACATCTGATTGAAGCTGGACAGAGAGGACAGACACTAATTTAGACTGAATAGTTTCATTCAGAGATATCAAGGATCTTCATCTTCATTGTGCTAAATTCTTGGGCTATCGTGTTACAAACCTGTTTTCCCACCTGCCTGTTCCCAAAGCCACACCAGCCCCAAATAATACACAGAGGCAATGTATTAGATATAATATTGTGGGCCTGTTAGTGTTTGTTATTGTCTAGCTCTGTCTTAAATTTCAACCCATTTTTATTAATCTAAATGGTTCTATGTGGTCTTGCCTTACTGGAGAGAGGATCCAGAGTTCTGTTGTCTCCGTCCTCCATGTTGAATCTCCCCACTACCTCCTCCTTAAATCCTCCTTGTCTCCTAGTTCCACCTTTCTTGCTTTCCTATCAGCCAACAGTGCTTTATTCATTAGCAAATATGAGAAACATATTTACAGAGTGATATCTCCCATCACTTGGTCTCCTTCTGCAACTTCTCATCACTGCCTGGATACATGGTAGTACCACGGACAACACTGTGTTGGCGTGCAGGTCCAACAGATGGTCCACTTGGAATGTGATTTGATCTTAAGGGCTCTGCTTCTAACCCTAATATGCCTATAGGTGAATTCATATTTGATCATTATTATCAGGATGCCATGGAACTTGTGTACAGAGCCCAGATGGAGAAAGTGAGTTGTAGCATTTCTCTCTCTGTAGGAGATACATTGCTTCTGTTATCTTCTTTATTTCTCTGTTTATTATTCATATCGCTTTTGTCTTCAATAAAATAGCATGCTATTAAACTGCCTAGAGAATGAATAGGTATCTATGGAGAGCTCCAGAAAGGACAATTGATTGTTTCCTCAAAGTAAAAAAAATACATTATGCATAAGTTAATGAGACACGGTTTCCTCACAAACAGGAATTTAAGCAGTGATGTTAGATGGAGGTTTTGTTCAGGCTAAAAGCTTGTTACTTTTTATTAAAAACACAAAAAAACTTCACTGAGGTATTTTTCATTTGTGTTTTAGTATTGAATCCTTTGTATTCATTTTCTTTTCTAGATAATGAAGTTTAGACTGATTTTAAATTATAGCTAAAGTGTATTATCACCCTTATTTTCATTATCTGCTTTCCTCAATGTTATTATTGTACTGTATGTTTTGTAAATATTTGTGCTAATGCTCCACTTTATTTTTATTTGTACTTTGACCGTAGATATATTTGCACAATATACAAAGAAATATTTAGCTATCTTCTTCAGTGTTTCTATAATTGCAGCATTTTGTTTTGTAGCTCTACAAATGAGTATGCAAATATATTAATATCCATAATGGACATGCTGAGATTATTTTATGAATAGAATGAACATGTAGATCAACTTATGACATCTTAATAATACCAATTCATACCACTCATATACATGGTACCCATTGGACACTCACTTGGAACTTCTTCAATTTCTATCCATAATGATTATAATTTTCAGTTTTGTTTTGTTTTTTAGTTTAAGCTCTGTGAATCCCACACATGTCTACAATATATTTTGATCATATCCATAGAAAGTAGTCCTTCTCAATCTCTTCCCACACCTCTCTATCCAGGCTTCATTTTCTTTTGTTCTAAAATAGTCTGTAGGCTCCAAATTCACGGTAGTGAAATGCACCTGAGTATAAAACCATGGTCAACCTTCCTTTGCCATAGGATTCAAGAAACCAACACTCCCTTCCCAGTCACAACGCCACTGACAATAGATCCTCAGCAGCAAGGCTTGAGCCTCTCATGACACCTTTAAATCTACACTAAGCTTCTTATTGTCTTGATTTGTGTAGATCCTGTATAAGCCCATGTAGCTCCAGTGAGCTAATGAGGGCAACAGCCAGGTGGTTCAGAAGATACTGGTGGGCAACAGTCCTCCTTTGTTGCTCTTGAAATTTAACATCTCATATTTTATTATACTCTCTAAGCCTAAGGGAAAGAGAGTGATATAGATGTCCCATTTGGGGATGAGCACTCCATAGAAGTATGTTCTGTGCACTTTGATAAAGTGTGAGTCTTAGCCTAACTGAGATCATATAAAGCAATCTCTACACACCTTCCCCTTGTAACTTCCACACTCTGCACCTTAACAAGGTCTGTCTGAACCACAAACATAGAACCAGCTTGGTATCACATAAGAAATTCCTTCTGTCCTCATAGCCTAAGATCCCTGCCTGACCCTTGAGCATGGCCATGAACAAAACAACCTCCCGACTACCCTTCAGTCTCTCCTGAATGTCATTACATGTTGACTTTTGAGCACCAAACTGGTACACTGAAAACATATAGCAAAAGTCACAAACAACAACCTAATGTCAGATGCCCAGTCTCACTTGAAAAATACATGGAATAAAAAATATAAAAAATATACCCCACAATTTAACATTTAATATCATTGTTCTAATAACTTAAAATATAATAATCTTTTTGTATGTTTTATATCTTGCTGACTGACATTTAATGGTATTGCTTCACTTCAATTTCTTTCTATGTTTAGATTGTGAAAGTAACATCTTTTAAGACTCATTGATATTTATTTATATAACCTTGATACAGTCACTTTAATGTTTGACTGATATGAGTGTTAATTAAATGTATATACTCATAATTTTCAGGAAACTTACATTCATAATCTGGGGTACTGACATTGATTTCTGAGAAGGAGCCAGGCAAATTATTAAGCAGCTTTACTAGGCTAGAAAATAATGCTAATACAAGATACATTCAAATAAATACCAAGAGAAATTAAATTAATATTGAAATAGTATTTGATCTTTATTTTCTATTTCTAAAATGAGAAAATAATTACATTTAACCAATTATAACATTTCAAAGCTTAAAATAATATTTACAAAGCTCTTAAAGTTACTAAGAATTGTAGCTCATGACAATGAACTTTGTGTATTTTTCATACGCATGCACAATTATTAAGTGAATTGAATCTTGGAAAAATCGATGTTTGATGGTAAGACAAGTATTACCTGAAAATCATTGAAACAAAATATGCTCTATTTTATTTACCACATAAGAATTCTATTGATATATCCCAATATCACTCTCCATTGATCACAAAAGAATTTTTACATCTTTACTTTTGATTCACAACAAAAGTATATGAATGTAGAGAAAATACTGAAATGAAATAGGCATTCTAATATGAGAAATAATAGGTTCTGATTCATATTACATGCATTTTCTTACCTCTATGAAAATGTACGTTCGTCAGCATGTTGGTGGAACATCAGAGTTATAGCTTCTTATGTTTACGTGTACATTTATCTAAGGACATTTAAAGAAAAAGAAGACATAAATTTGAAGGATAACATGAATGGGGTCCATAGAAAGGTTTTGAAGAGGCAATGGAATGGGGAAATGATTTAATTACTCTATCATCTCGAAAATAAAAGACATTGTAAATAAGTTGTTCTTCATTTGCCTGTGATCACTGTTGTTTCATCATTTTCCTCAAACAGTCAATGTAAAATATGTATAGTTAGTAACTTTGGGATATTTTAACAATTATACCTATTTTCAACAAAAATCTTTCTTTATATTGCATTGCTATGTATATATTTCATGCGAGAGGTAAAAAGAAATAAAAATAAACAAATTAATAGCATGTATAAGGTATGAAAACAAAACAATTTTGTCCTGCAGGGATAAAAAAATACTTGAAAATTCAAATAATGGACAATTTGTGTTTAGTAAATTATAATATATAATAAACATATAGAAGTTGATGTTATGTTATTCTTTTATATATGCAAGATTATAAAATTTATGTCAAATCCTACACTTAAGACGAATGCAAAATCTCTTATGAGTGAGTAGAAAGACTGTTAGACCCAAAGGAACAGGTTGTATGCTCTGAGATTGTATCTTCTAGATATTATGATGCTGTATCTGTGAAATGTCAACAACATGGTTCTCCAACTAAGACCCTCCGAAGACATTCACACACACATGCAAAGACACACACACACACACACACACACACACACACACACACACACACACACACATTTTCATGGGCATACAGAATGCACATTCTCATACATAAACACATATGCACACACTCACTTGTAAACACACACACTTGTACACACATTCACACATAGGCACATAGGCATACACACACACATATAAAACTGTAATGAGTACAAAAAGCCATAAATATGAGAAGAATAGGAGTCACTGGAAAGGAAATGAAGAGGGAGTAGCAGATTTCATGTAAATATATTATTTTGTATGAAATTCTCAAGAAATAACCAATCAATAAAATAGTAAATCAATAAATCATAACTTTTGTGGTACATGATACTAATCCCATGCCTCTGCTGTCAGAAACAGGCAAATCTCTGTGAAGTCAAGCCAGCTTGGTCTACACAGTAGGTTCTATGTGTAGGCTAGCACAAAGTACATTATGAGATACTGTCCCTGAAGAAAAAAGAAAGAAAGAAAAATTATATTTTCAGTACTATTCTAAAACATAAATATAACCCAGTCCAATTTAATATTTATTTAATATGAAGTCAACTTTTCAATTAACAAAATGTTCTGAAAAGCAATAAAGGAGGAAAAAAATTTTTAATTAACCATGTGTGTTTTACCTATGCAGTATTTTTCCAAATAAATTTGAGTATCATATTATGGACTGTTTTCTCAGCCAGAGTTTTATGGTGGAAAAATTTTACATGACTTTCAATGCATGCCCGAGGACTGATTTGATACTGCAAGTATGCTTTCATAGTTCAATATGAATATCTCTACACAAAGATGAAAAAAATGGATGAATGCTTAGATTTCAGAGAGACACTGCTTAAAAGCTTTTCTATATAAGAAATATGCTGATATCCATTTTTAAATAGCTTTATAATTTTAAGTGGTCACTCACTGAATGACTAGAAAAAATGCTTCAAAAACAAGATTTAGATATGAGGACAAATGGTCCGCAGCCCCCTTGGCAAAGAACCACCTTCTCATCACTCTGCCTGTGTGCACAGCTATAAAAGTAGGGAAGCCATTTTTAGAGATATGCTGATTGGGATAATCTCGATGTTGTGCTTTTTCCAAAGCCTGATATCCCTAGGGATGAATTTGGAAAGATGTAAATCGGTTTCCTAACACTACATTTTGCAATGTGTAAATTAATAGCTTGACATTTCACAGCTGTTTTAAAGGCTATGCTTTACAGGATAAAATATCAATCACAAATATACATCTACCCAGAAATGTCAAATCCCACCCAAATGAATACCTCTGCAAATTAGCAGCAGGTCCTAGTACTATGCTGTCTTTTGTGTGTGATGCATTTTCTTTCTTTTCAGTTTAAGGGTTCCCTGGGAGAGGTTGAAACCCCACATAAAAGATGACTAGTAAGCTGTTTTAATAACAGAACACAGCAACCAAATTCTAAGCCCATTTGAAAGAGGCAGTTTAGTATCCTTTAAAAAAGAAGTTAAACTAGAATTAAAAGTATCTGGATTGAGTGTCCAAGATCACTCTCAAATTTTGTTTATATTTAGTGCCCCTTCAAATCAGGTTAACGTCTGATAACATTATTTTAAAATTGTCATTAAATACATTTATGTAGTGTGTGTGTGTGTGTGTGTGTGTACATATGTGGGTGGATGGGAAAACAATCTCATGTCCTCATGGATGTCAGAGTACACTTTCTAGATTCTGTTGTCCACCCACATCAAGTATATCAAGAAAACAGTGTTTCAGTGTTTAGGTAATCAGTATCACAATTTTTCCCCTACACCATTTGCTGGCCTCTAATAGAATTATATTAAATTGCTAATTGTTAAATTGTTAATCACACAGAGGTTGATGAAGTTCATACAATGTAGAAAATTTCAGCATTTTTAAAGATGTAAACAGGACTGTTAATTCTATTAAGAATAATAATTCCTTTCAATTTCAGTGCAATATTTACATCCTACTCATGGTACCTCAAGAGGAATGTTAACTTGACTCATAATATTCAGAAAAGCTCCTATTTTAGTATTTGAGTCCATCTGAATTAAGTATGGGCCTAAGATACTTTCCTAAACATTTTGTCAAAGAGACCTCTGTTGTTTCTATATATATTTCAAATGGTGTTCCAAAATATTGTGCTTAGCTATGCCTTGTCATATGGAATCAATGGTGGGCCCTTTACTTTTTAAAATACTTCTGTACTAATTATTCATATTGAGTATAAATAATATTCAAGATTAGATATGCTTTGGTAATTATATTGGATGGTTAATCCCAGAGAGTCTGGCATAATTTACAATCACAGCAAGAATACCATAACTCATATGCTTTATTGACTTTTCACACAATATGTATAGGTGAAGGGAAAAATTCACACAATGCAAAGATGCCAAATTTAATTGAATGCAATGGATTACAATGCAAGAATCATTTTTATCACCTTCAGTATATACCCTTAAAATGGGTTGAGTTATTAGTTTTTGCATAGCCTGAATATAAATCAAGGTTGTCTAAAATGTGTTGTGAGTGAATGAATACATAGTAAATAAATAATGTATACATTAATTATATATTACATTTAATGTTAGCATCCTGAAAGTCAAACACTATTTCTCTGTCCATTCAAGAAAATTCCCAAATGAAGAATACTCTTAAATAAGCATTTTCTCTCATTGATTAATATAAATATGAATTATAGGACTATATTCTATATTCTAGCTAATATATTTTTATTTAATATATTATGTTAGCATATAATATATTATATAGTATGTATATTCTTTATTTTTCCAAACAATAAAACAGGGCAATTATTCCACAATTTTAGCACAATATACTTATGAAACATTTAATGAGTTTGATTTAAATCTGAATTTGTTTTATGTAGCAAAACTTTTATGCTATACCTCTGTAACATTGGCTTGTATTGATAGTGATGAATTCTGTAATATGATAATTTGGATATTTTTCCAAAGCATAGGAAGAACTGAAAATGTGTCACAATTTTGCTTACAAAAATGAACAAATATTGTATAATTCATATCATAATTACAGAAAGTTATGAACATGATTTGAAAATACTTGCATTGTTTACAAATGAATTCCTGGATTATTTTTAAAAGATAACATCTATCTACAAAAAAAACTTACAAAATTCTTTTTGAGGCCGGGTACATTATTATAATATAGTAAAGCACCAATTATATATTCAACATCAATGTTATGCCTTCCATAGTAATAGTTTATATAGCATTTTAGGGACAGTGTTTCCTTCTATGTGCAGAAAACTTAGGTTTGAAATCCCAACAAACAAGCCAAGTTACCTTCTTTGCTGATAAAATATTTGTAGAAATCTAAAGTTGTTGATGGCCATTTAACTGTCTTGTTTATTGGAAACTGTATGAGTAATAGAGTTCCAAAAAAGGTTTTCTTTTAGCATTCACAAATAAATCAATCCTAATTTCTCAAAATTTAACTGATTACCTCTTTCTTTTTTCAATCAGAAATATGGACTGATTATAAGTAGATATAAAATGATTAAAACTTTAATTTCTCTTTCAAAAAGATATAATTCTGATTGTTAGATAGCATGATTCATATACAATTTTTACATTTGTTTTTATTTTCATTAAGTGAGACTCCAGACAAACCATTAACTATCACACAGAACTTTATATCTAAAAATTCCTTCCTTCAAAAAGTTCCGGGATCTCCTAATATCTTTTGGTTAACTTTGTTTTGATTCTACCTTCTGTCACAAAGAAAGAAAGAAAAGAAAGAAAGAAAGAAAGAAAGAAAGAAAGAAAGAAAGAAAGAAAGGAAGGAAGGAAGAAGAGGCAGACAGACAGACAGAGGAGGGAAGGAAGGAGAGAGGATGGTAAGAAAAGAAGGAAGGAAGGAAGGGAGGGAGAGAGACAGACAGACAGAGGGGGGGAAGGAAGGAGAGAGGTAGGGAATAAAGGAAGGAAGGCAGGCAGGAAGGAAGGAAGGGAGGGAGGGAGGGAGGTAGGGAGGGAGGGAGGGAGGGAGGGAGGGAGGGAGGAAGGAAGAAAAAGAGAGACAGAGAGCAGAGGGGGGCGAAGAAAGGAAGAGGAAGGAAAGAAAGGAAGGAGATGTTTTACTCATTACAAGAATATAAAATTTAAAAAACAACAAAAGCACCGGAAAAGCTGAGATTTCCAATATTTCCATCTTGCTTGAGGGACTGAACTTCAAATACATCTTTTCTTTTCTTTGTTTTGTTTTGTTTTTGTTTGTTTGTTTGGTTAGTTGGTTTTGTTTTTTGAAACAGGGTTTCTCTGTGGCTTTTGAGACTGTCATGGAATTAGCTCTTTTCAAACTCACAGAGATCCACCTGCCTCTACCTTGAGTGCTGGGATTAAAGGCATGCAGCACCACCACCTGGCTTAAAATAAATCTTTAGAAAAACCATGGGTGAACATTTAAGGAAATAAAGAGACCAAAAACTGTTTACTTGAAAAACGAAATATATGAGAACAAAAATGGTACAGTGATTCCCAAGATCTGTATTTTAAGGAATAATTTTATTTTATCTTTTTTTTTTCAAATATTGACCAAATTCATTTTAGGAGCCTAGGATAGGGAGCATAGAAATGAAGGTATTAAATTTGGAGCTAAAATTTGATGGATTTGAGGTAAGTTAGAATGCAATCCTCATGGCCAAAGGAACATCTATTTTCAAGTAAATGTGAATTCATACCATTTTTGTGGTTTTACATTTTCAAAAGAAACAGATGAGTACTAAAATATTGAGCATAGGTCAGTATGGATTATCTCACAGGTAGAATTTGTTTGGGATAAGGCTGAAAGAAAGTCATGAGTCAAATAAGACTCAGATTGCAGGGGCTCCACGGACTATGTAAAGAGGTAGGGAAAAATTCACAATCATAGTATTCTACCATGTTACAGTAGCTGGCCTCCCACTGAGCACTGTAACTTTGACAATTAAAAATAACACACAGAGGCCTGTGTTCCCAGAACCATTTCCTTAGTCTAGGCCACAGCACTGCACAGAACATTAGCTGCCATCTTCATTCCATTTTGCCCTCATCTCCTGTGGATCCCATGGATCATCTCCCCCTAATTTCCCTTAGCAAATGTGTCACTTTGTCTCAGACCCCATGTTCATCAGGCACTGCCTGTTAACACAAGCAACACTCCAATCAGGGCAATGAGTAGGCTGAAGGCAGACACACACACCTCTACCACTGCTACTGAGATCTGACCCACCTTCTCTCACATCACATACCCAGCTCAGTAGAACAAAACCTGTTGTGTTCTCCCTTCCCTCTCTGATGTCACCTCAGTGCCAATTTTCCTTCTCTGTACTTATCTCCATATCATAGCCTCTCAGACAAGGAGGAATTCTCTCTGAACACACCAGCTGAACATGCCTGGAAATTATTCGACATATAGCCATCACACTCTCCAAAAATCAAGAAAGGTAACAGAAACCAAAGATGAAAACATCCACCCCAAAGCAAAAAATCCAGCAATTTGCACCTTGACCAATAACCATCTCAAACCCAAATGTCAAGACAGCAGCAGAAAATCACAATCAAAAGGGTACCAAACAAAAGTAGCATCCACTACTATAACTTTCACAAGATCAACTACACAACTGTCACATATATCCAGAGGGCTTTGATCAGTCCTATGCAAGCTCCCTGATTATCAGTCTAGTCTCTGTGATCCTTGTGTGGGTTTTGAGATGACCATGATTTCTCTGGCTCCTTTGGATCATTCCTTTCTCTCTTTGGCAGGATTCTCTGAGTTGGGCCTAATGTTTGATTGAGGGTCTCTGCTTCCCCCCCCCCACCAGCTGCTAGATGAAGCCTCTCTGATGACTATTGGGATAGGCAGGCACAGCCGAATACAAGGCCAGATGCTTACTATAACTTGATATGCCATGTTTTGTTGATATTCAGGGGATGCCTGCCCTTTTCTAAATAAAAACGGAAATGGAGTGGATGGTGTATGGGAAGGTAGAAGGGAGATAGGGGGAAGGACTGGAAGGAGAGGAGGACCCAGAAATTGCAGTGGCAATGTGAAATGAATGTATAGGGCATAACGCAATCAACAACATCCAGGGCAATATATCTCCAGTAGAACTTAACTAATCTACCACAACAATCCCTAGATATTCCAACACAGATGAATAATGAGAAAAATCACTTCAAGTGACTTTTAGGAATAAGAGAGAGGTACTGAAAGAAGAAATGAATAAATCCCTTAAAGATATCCAGAAAAACATAAACAAACATAAAGTATAAGGAATTAAGCTGTTCAAGACTTCAAACTGTAAATAGAATCAATAAAAAAATAATAAACTAAATTGAGGGAATTAGGGAAATGATAAATTTAGAATTGTATACAGGAACTATGCAGGAAATACAGAGGCATTTCACCAAGAGAATTCAAGCACAGGAAGAGAGAATTGCAGACATTGGAGATACTATAGAAGAAATGGATACATATGTTTAAGAAAATGTAACATATGAATGCAGACATATTGGAATTATTCCCAATTTGTCAATGGAGAGTCTAAAGCCAGAAGCACTGGGACAGATGCATTAAAAAATCTAAGAGACCAAAGATGCTAGCCAGACAACAGTATACAGCAAAATTTTCCATCATTATGGGTAGAGTAATAGTTAAAAGTAAGCAGTATTTTTCTGTAAATAAAACCCTACAGAAGGTGTTAAGAAGGGAAATGCCAACATAAGGAGGTACACTAAACCCAGGAAAACAGTGGAAATAAATAATCTCACATCATCACAAAAGCAAAAGCAAAACAAGGGAAGCAAACACCCACATATACCACCACCCACCCCCACTGCCAACAACGACAAGAAAAGCAAACTATGAAGAATCGACTATCATTGATTGGTCACTAATATCTCTCAATATAAATGACCTCAATTAACAAAAAACAGACTAAAAGAATTTTTAGTCCTTCTGTTTTATAAGAAACAAAACAACTCCATATCAGGGGAAAACATTGTGCTGCCCATGTGAGGTGCAGAGCATGCTCCCCCAAGTGTTGAAGCCTGTGGGAGCAGGGGCAGTTCTTATGCTCTTTGGACCCCACGATCAGCACCCCCGCATGCCTTAGATGTTGATGAGGGGGCATTTCTCCCCAACCCGTGCCACCACAAGCCAGATGAGTAATGGGGACAGCCCTTCCATGCTCACAACCTAAGGACTGACTCATGCATATGTCTATCAAGAGGGTCAGCTCTACTCTACTGTGATGCCCAGAGAAGATGCATGGTTCACTTTCATAAGTGTTGCAGATGGTATGGTGGAGAGTCAGCTCTCTCACCGTCAACACTACAAGGCAGATGGGGGGGGGGGTGGCCAGCTATCCCACTCTCACACACTCAGCAACACTCTAGAAACTGGACCCTGCACCTCACCTGGACAGGACAGAAGACCCAACCTTGTTGTTGGAGGTGTGGGTGAGTCAGTCCAATTAATGAGCAAGGGTGATCAGTCCCATTACTTATCTGTCATGTGGCTATATTGGCAGGGTAGAGATGCGCACCCCAACAACACGTGCTGGCAGTTGGGGCAGATGGAAGAAATGACCCCAAGTTGATTTTAAAATGTAGATCTGTCCCTGCCCCTCCCCAGCTACAGCACTCAGGAGAGTGACCCCTGCGTCTCACCTCGGTAGCACAGTAAGTATAGCTGGCCCTGAAGGTTTTGTGTGGGAGAACTGACTCTGAGGAGGTGAAAGCACTGTACCTGGCTCTGCTCCTTGATCACTGTTGCAGGAGGTAATTCACCAGGACAGTACTGTTGAGATGGCCCTGTTGGTAAAAGCAGAAGAGGCCTGGTGGACTATCGTGGTTTAATAAGGATCAGCAGAAACAAATAGGCCAAATATATGTTTATTCAGGGAGAAATAATCTTTAACATAGACAGATGAACACCAACACATTCCTTCGGATGCTCTCCTGTCTGTGTGCTGTGAGCAAGAGACGTCTCCGGGGCTCCTCCTCAGACCTAGTTCCCCCAGGTTACCACCACCCCTGTATCCACCCCCAATGGGCATCGTCAGTGCCACAGATGTGGCCAAAGTGAATATCTCACTACAGTGGGCTGCCCAACCATGCATCTGCGACACTCAGAACCAGGGTTCTGTGTTGGCCTACCCCAATAGCCACCTTTTTTGTGATCTGCGGAGCACTTGGGACTGGAAGGTTGTGCTTTGCACCCACGGCTTCCAAATCTCCATTACACAGGTCAGGAACACAATGTCCAAGAAGAGTCCCTGAAGAGCCCAGTTTAGTGATATGTCTTCTTATGATTTATTAAATCTTGACTGTGGATTCAGAAAGAAAAGCCAGTCACAAGTCATATAAGCCAGGCACATATCTTTAATCCCAACAGCCAGAAACTAGGAGGTGGTGGTACACACCATTAATCCTATGACTCAGGATTAAGAGATGGAGAGATCTCTGTGAGTTCAAGGCCATCCATAGCTACACAAGAGTGAGTCAGTCTCAAAGAAAATTATAGCTCAAACTTTTAATCCAACACTAGAGAAGTATATAAAACAGAAACCAGGTCTCATAGAGAGGCATTGGTTCTCCAGCCACAATGAAGATAGGGAATTTCCTGTTCTAGCCTGATGAGAGCTAGCAATTTGAGACTTGGTAAAGAGCTCCTACATAGATCAACCTTTTCATGTATGAGACAGAGGTGAGAGCTAGTGGCTGGCTGCCTTGCTGTTCTGATATTCAGCCTGAAGTTTGAACCCCAGTATCTGTCTCTGGGTCTTTTATTTTTTTGTTACAGCCCAGCATCCATCATATAACAGAGACCAGGGGCCTTTTACCAGACCAATGATTCTTTGTGATGAATGCCTGTATGTAAAAATATGTGGATTAAGGGGTTTAATGTTTGACTCACTATATCACACTGAAAAAAAAATAAATATTACCTCAGGGTAAAGTGGTGGAAAATGATATTCCAAGCAAATGCCTGTAACCATTTTAATATCTAATAAAATAGACTTCAAGCCAAAATTAATTCAAAGAGATGTGGAATGAACACTAAACACACATCAAAGGAAAAATCTATCAAAACAACATTTCATTTGATAACATCTGTCCTAAATACAGGGACAACCATTTTGTAAAGGAAACACTATTACAGCTTACATCACATATTGACACTCTCACACTGATAGTGAGACACTTCACTACCCTATGTTCACCAAAGGTTATGTCATCTAGACAACAACTAAACACAAATATATTGGAGCTAACAGATCTTTAAAACCAAATGGAACAGAGTAATATTTATAACATTTCACTAAAATACAAGAGAAGATATTCTTATCAATACCTTATGGAAATTTCTCTAATATTAATCACATACTTGGACACAAAGCAACTCTCCAGACATACATGAAAATTGAATAACTTTCCTTATTCTGTCAGATTACCATAGATTATAGCTGAATAACAAAAACAACAGAAACAGCAGAAAGCCTACAGACTTATGGAATCTGAACAATTATTACTCAATTAAAAATGGGTTAAGACAGAAGCAAAAAACAAAAAGAAAGAGAAATTAATGTCTCTCTGCAATTCAATGAAAATTAGTACACTGCATACACAAACTTATGGTACACAATGAAAGTTCATAGCTCTATGAGCCTACATTTAAAAAATGCAGAGATCTCACCTACATTTACAATTTTAAAGCACACCTGAAGCTCAAGAATAAAAAGAAGCAATGACACATAGGAGAGAAGATAGCAAGAAATAATCAAAATAGAAAATGGAATAAAATACAAGCAATCTCACAAACAAAGATTTGGCCCTTTGAGACATAAACTCTCTCTCTCTCCCTCTCTCTCTCTCTCTCTCTCTCTCTCTCTCTCTCTCTCACACACACACACACACACACACACACACACACACACACACACACACAAGCTTATACACAATCCTAGTATAGAATAGTGTTAAGAAAGCAGAAGATGCAAAGCAAAATGCTGAAATGTCAGGACTGATAAATTTCTCAAATGAGTTCTAGCATATCTTGAGGTTGAGTTGTGCTTTTATCATATTTTGTGTATGCAAGAAGCTCATTTTTTTCTGGAATCTGTCTCTGTTTCTCCAGAGTTCAGAGCATTGTGTCTTCCTTCTAAGAAATATTTAATTTGTAAAACCTATGATGACTATTGAGGATATCAATTTTGGAAGCAATAGTACTGACCTAGTAGGCTTTTACTTTTTATCAAATATAAATTCTGTATCAGTGATGAGTGACATATGACATATGAGTGACATATGAGTGACAAAGTAAGTAGAGACAAAAACAAACAAACAAACAAACAAACAAACTAAAAACCCTTAGAGGATTTTTTATGAGTGTATTTTCTTTAAAAAAAATTCTTTAATGTGCTTTTAGAGAGGTCCTTAGTTTTCAAAAAGGATTTTTGATATTTATCAGTGGTCCTTTGATGGAAGATGTTATTCTGTAAATATAAATGTCGTTTTGAAATGTGTTGAAACTGTTGCACAAATAACATTAAAACACTGGAATGTGCTAGCGATTAGTCATCGTTGTGTTTTTAATGAACTACATTTCAAAACATAATATTAAAGATTAATACACCTAAAAAATAAGTTGTGAATTCCTTTCTTCGGCTTATGTGGACCAATATTCATCTGCAGAAACCTGTATAGATGAAAAAGTTTTATTGTGAGGTAGATAAAAATGCAAACCTACTAAAAATAGATTTTGAACATATAATATTTGGGAACATAAAGAGAGAGTAAGAGAAATGATTTTCATATTGTCATTTTATTATTAAAAAATTGTACTCCATAGTAAAATAATCAGTGCAGCATATACACAGACACACATATGCACATTTATTTTGACAAGGTTGATAAGTTAGAAAGAATGCATGCCTATTAAAATTATGAATTATTTAAAATTCATTTTTCTATATAATTCATAAAACATATGGAAGTGTTAAAACCGAAAAGAAAGGGATGGAGAAGGAAAGGAGGAAACATGAAAGAGGAAGAGAGGGAAACTACATAATGGAATAATTAATTGATTTATTACAAGACAATGCACTTACACTAAAGAATTGAGCAAGCCAATAACAGTGATTCAGAACTTAAGATGCTTAAGTCGAAATGAAACCTAGTATTTTCTTAAACTAATGAATTTTCCAGAAAATACTTCAAAATTGTAATGTGTGAATATATTTATAATTCTAAAAACAGAAATGGGTTATTTAAACAGCAAGCTTATATATATAAATATATTCAATAAAATTCAGTCAGCAAAGATAAATGGCAAAATAATACTAAATTTGAAACACTAATGAAAACATATGAAAAAAATCTGTTTTATCTGATAATTGTTTTCTAGTTGGAGAGATGGCTCATAGGACCTGGGTTAAAGTCTAAGCACCCACATGGTTCCTCCAGTTCCAGGAGATGCAATGCCCTCACATGGACATACATGCAGACAGAACACTAATGCACATAAAACAAAAACCAATAGATCATTAACAAAAATTAATTACTTCTTAGGCCTTTAAGCTTTGGGGAAGCATTACTAAAAAACCATGTCCTACTGTATGTCATGTAAATTTATTCATGAAAATGTCTTACCTCTAAATTATTTCAGTTTGTAACCACAGCTGTCAATTGAATCTCTTGAAGGGAGCTTTGATTTACCTGAAAACTAAATGTGAGAATGCTGGATAAAATAACACTAATGGCAACTTAATCTCTCTTTTTCCCATATCAGGGTACAGTCTCAGGTCATCTGAAATTAACAGTCATTTAAGAATCCAGGTCCTCTGAATGCTTTCCATCACTTTTAATTGACAGGCACATTGAGAAAGCGTGGAGAGCGATGCCCTGTCTTACCATCTTCAGATTTACAAACATCTTTCCATCCCCTACAATAACGTTAATAAGGTTCTAAATCTTTCAGTTGAATAGAAGAATCCTTCATAACTCCTGGAATCCAGATGCACAGAAGAAGGAATAATAAGAAAAGGGGTCAAGACCAGGCTACAGAAACCCACAGAGACAGCTGACCTGAACAAGGAGGAGCTAATGGCCCCCAGACTGATAGCTGGGAAACCAGCATGGGACTGACTCAGACCCCCTGAACATGGGTCTCAGTTAGAAGTCCTGGGCAGTCTAAGGGACCTCTGACAATGGAACCAGGATGTATCCCTGGTGCATAAAAGGACTTTGGAAGCACATTTCCCGTGGAGGGTACTCTACTCACTTAGCCCAGAGGCAGGAGGAAGGGACTGGATGGGAGGGTGGCTGAGGGGCATGGGGGGAGCAAGGGAGGGAGAGAGAGATTGAGGGAAGAAAGGAGGAAGAGAGAGGGAACCTGGATCGATTAAAAAAAATCCTTCATATATTTTTTGTGGATTGCTACAACTTGAATATTATGATGATACAAACATTTCCAAAAATACACAGGGAACTTGACAATTTTTAACATGAATTATGTCTGCATATTCATCTTCAGTATGTGTGAGAAGTAGATGCCAGTGTTTCACATAATTTATATAACATAGCACAGCTTCTGCATGTAAGCTATATGCATAATCTTGTAAACTTAAATGTTCTATATATTTATTATTTTTTTACATTCTGCTATCTTCTTCAATTACTGTTTTAAGTGTATTAAGCTTCTTTTTTTGCTTGTTTGTTTATATTTGATTTTTTATTATTTTTCTTATTTTACAAATCGATCTCAGCTTCCTCTCCCTCCCTCTTATCTCTCTCCCTCCCTCCCTGTCTCCCTCCCTCCCTCCCATACCCCGACCACCCTCCTATCCCATACCCTGCAACTCTTCAGGGAGGGTGATGTCTTCCAAGGGGATCAGCAAAATCTGTCATTTGGAGTAGGAACTAGGCCCTCCCTTCTGCCACTGGGTTAAGGGAGTATCCCTCCATGGGGAATGTACTCTCAAAGCACTTTTGTGCTCCAGGGATACATCCTGGTTCCACTGTCAGAGGTACCTTAATCTGCCCAGGCCTTCTAACTGAGACCCATGTTCAGGGGTTCTGAGTCAGTCCAATCCTGGTTTCCCAGCTATCAGTCTGGAGGCCCAGTAGCTCCTCCTTGTTTAAGTCAGCTGTCTCTGTGGGTTTCTGCAGCCTGGTCTTGACCTTTTTTCTTATCACTCCTCCCTCTCTGCAACTGTATTCCAGGATTTTGGCTCAGTGTTTAGCCGTGGATGTCTGCTTCTGTTTGCATCAGCTACTAGATGAGGGCTCTATGATAGCAGATATTGTGTATATATAATATTTGTTTGTACTGCCATAACACATATGTGAAAGTCATGAAACCATTTGTTGGAGCCATTTGTTCTTTTCTTCTTTTATGTACATAGAAGGTATAAAACTCAAGTCACCAGACTTGCACAATAATACACCTGACCATGCAACCATATTACAAGCCCCCATCTCTAATATTAAAGTATTTTACCTTTTATATGTGTAGGTGTTTTGCCTGCATTTATGCCTGCACATTATGAGTGTGCCCTGTGCGTGCCAGCGAAAATTCAAAAGTGAGATTCTAGATTACAAACCTGAAATTACAGACAGTTGTGAGCCTCCGTGTGGGTGCTGGTAATCAAACCTGTAGCACAACTTATCAAAACCCGGAGATGCATATTGAGGTTCAAGCTGAAGATCAAAAAAGCAAGGTAACCAAACACTAAAATGTTCTTATGTCTGCCAAGGTTTGGTCAATCCTGCCCTCAACATGGCTGGAGACTTAATACTGCATGAGACCCTGAGGTCTCTAATGCTGAGATTAAAGGCGTACAGCACCACTGCCTGGCTTCTATGGCTCCAGGTGCCCTAGAAGAGCCAAAGTGCTACTGACCTCACATTTTTGAATGCTTTCCATCCTATGTGGGTTGATCCACAGACACAGACACATAGATGGAAAGGGAAAGCTTCCTCTCCCATTTAACTCTCCTTCCAAATCTACATTTTGTGACACCAACCTTGCACCATCTTCTGTGCTAAGTACCTTCCTGGGAGATATATCTCCATTGAAATCACAAGAAACAAAGCAACTCCATTCCTTTACCAAAGAAATAATATATTTAAACTGATAGAGATATTAAGCAACTCAATGCAAGCAAAACATCGAAAACTCCCTTATTTGGGGGCATAAAGCTCTTGATCCCTTGGTATAAGTTCACACCAGTACCTCTAGGCAACATGGCGACCACATGAATACTTCCTGAATAAGCAAGAAAGAATGAGTGAGGCTTCTAAAGAATCAAAGAAGGAGCACAAAAACATAAATGTTTTGTCTTTTCTCTCTATTCCCGGAACAGAGGAGATATTCCAATTTCCCTAAGTATAAACTAGATAGGAGAGATGGGTGTGTGTTAAAAAATGCAGGTTCTAAATTACTGCTCTCTCTGTATTACAGATAAGAGATTTCAAGCTTATGGAAACAAATCAACCCATCTATTATTATATTTAACAATTATAGGGAAAGTTAGAAGGCAGAACACATATGCTTCTTTCAGAAATCCCTAATTCATATATGCACCCACTTTTTCATCACCATGACAGGAGATACTATCAAGTTTATGACTTTAGCACTAAATAAACACTATCATGAGATGCATTAAGAAAGACAAACTATTAATCACGTGTGGAACAAATGGTACAGGAAGAACATCATTAAAAAATTCTACTTGGTAAAGTGTGGGACTGAGGAAATTTAGTATGTTGTATAATTGCACAGGAGGGCATATAATCTCCTCCTAAGGGCACCTTATAAGGTTTGTGAAAAGAAATTACTTCTGAATAATGGCTAAAACCTGGAAAGATGAATGAATCATGATCGGAAGTGGAAATAACAATAAAACGTTGCATTTTGTGCAAATCATGGCATTAAAGAAATATAGAGTCACTCAGGAAATGAAAGATATTTAATTTTATGAATAAGAGATTACTTGTAAGGTTGATTTGTAAAAGGCAGGAAATTAGGTTTTCTTGGAAAACAGGGGTCACATTATTCAAGGTGACTTATAACCTGCTAAAGATGCAGAACGACATTTTTAAAAGCAAGGAGAATGCTTGAAGATTTTTAGAAAGTAAAATTCCATCTAATTTGCATTTGAAATGATGCTCTTCCTCGGTTGTTTGGAAAATGGATTAGAAAGAATTAGAGTCCCAGTTAAAAGAATGTAATTAGGAAAAGGTTGTAACAATGCAAATAAGAAATGCTATTTACCTAGAGTAGAAAGTGACCCTGCCAGCAGAAAACAATATGGATAAATTCGGAGAACAAATGCAAACCAAAAGAATGAGAAGACTGACATATATTGAAAGACAGAAGATTTGAAAAGGAATTCAATATTATCCTGAAGAAAAATAGTTGAATTGTAGTATTTCTCACTAAGGTCTGAGACCTATTCTGAGGGCATAGTAAAAATGATGTTGTAAAATTTGAGCGACTATATTAGAAGTGAGGTGAGCATTTTTCCACATGCTGCTGTAGGGTAGGTAGCAAGTAGGATAGACAGATTCCAGAAAACTCCATCTAAGAGAACAGTGTTTATTTGAGTGTTAGAATTTCATGTCAGAAAGGAAGCTGAAGGACAACAACAAAATGCTTATATTAAAAGGACAGATTTTAGTATGAAATTCATTGCTTAGAATGCAAAGCAACCTTCTGAGAAGTTCATGTAATGATGAGGTAGAGAACTCCTGATAAAACTGATGACTTAGACTTACAACTTTCTTTGTACACTGCCAGGTAAATAATAACAGCTTGATACTGTAATCTCTCCCATTATAAATAGTGTAATTATTACCTAACTCAGTTGTTAAAGGTAAAAAGCAAATTGTCAGCTAAAGCCATATAAAATCTGTGACATAAAGTCATGCTGTATAGTAAGATAGTAACTTTTCATCTCATATTTTGTGATGTCCATTTGAAAGACACTATCAGACAACAGAAATATATATTGGAGTAAAATTCTGCACACATATGGGTTTGATCCATAGTAACATGAAAAACAATAAAAAGACTTAGGAGGGAGTTCTAATGAACTCAGAAAGATAACCTTCATTGATTTCTGATAGCAGAAACATGATTAAATTACTCACAAAAAGGAAAATCTTAAACATATAAATAATTATTGGTGGCTTGCCACATATGGTGATCTATTCATTTTTTATGATAGTGATAAAGTACATATAATAAAAGTTGTGTTAAATACAGCATATAGCTTAAAAAATAATTTGGGGCTGATGTAAAAACTTAAGAATATTCTGAGTTCTAGAGTAAAGTGTCCTCCTCATGTTATGTAGAACACAAGACCCCTCACAGATAAAGTTCCCAGGTGTTAATTATTTTGGTTTGATTTCTGGTTCCTTTTCTGTTTGTTTCTTTTAAAAAGTTTTGAAAATATTATACATAACTGGTATATTTAAATCTTTTTCATTCCATCTCCAGTCCCCTTCCAATGAATGCCTATTCTCCATCCACTTTCTATTGAGCACAGGAGATCTTTAATTATAATGTCTACACACTCACACACACACACACACACACGTGTAGCCTGCTCAACACATTAGCAGTCCTTGTATGTGTATTTGTTTAGAGATGAGTATTTGGGATTGGATAGCCTACATTGGGCTTATTCTTGGAGAAGACTGATTCTACATTTGTCACCACCTAGTGACTGGTCCATATAAGAAATAGACTTCATGAGATTTCCCCACCTACAAATTCTGTTGTCTTTCTGGATGCCATGGCTAGGCAGCCACATTGTTAGGATTCCAGGTGTGGCTATTTTGTCACATATGGAAGAATATATCACAAGCGATACCTTTGCAATCAGACTCTTTCAGTCTTTCCATCCCAGCTTCCACAATGTTCTTTCAGAGTATATTGTGTTTTGTGTGAGTCGATTGACTGGGGTTCCACACTACATAGTCATTCGCACTCATAAGTTTTGAGTAATTGTGGATTTCTGTAGTCTCTATTTTTTTGTATGGCCTTCTTTCTTAAGCTGTGAAATCTACACTTCTCTGTGAGTATAAGAATTAGTTTTTAGACTGCAGTTAGAAAGTAGAATGATTTGCAAAAGTAGAAATAAAAAGATGTCTTTCAAGGCCCATGACCTCACCAGACTTAGGTGGCCAACTTGGTTTTCATACCAGGCATATATTCCCCCTTATTCCTTTTATTAATCCACTAGGAGAGTTAACAGCAGATATGAGTGTCACTATCAAACTTCTGAATATGTCTTGTCAGCCTGTTTTATTATTGCTGTGACTCTTAAGTGTCACAACTAGGTTGGATTACAAATTGCTCTTGTCCCTTCACATCAGTACAAAACCTGATGTTATGAGACCTAGTCCATAATAGGAGCTCTCAGTTCTGCGTCATCTCAGTCCTGTGTCTAAATTATATGATGTCTAAAGGGATAGAGTCTTAACTTCAAATATTGTGGCTGGGTTCCTGTCAGGTTTCTGATGGGAGATGTCATTCTGTAAATATTTCTCTTATTGTTTAATGAGGAAAGCAAGATAGGCAGGACTAGGAGAAAAGAAGGATTCAAGAAGCAGTAGGGAGGAGTTTTAAGACGTAGGGCCAACAGGGTAGAATTCTGAGCCCTCTCTCCAGTAAGAAAATACCTCATGGAAATACTTGGATTGATAGAAATGGGGTAATATTTAAGACAGCGCTAGCCAATAAGAAATGCTAATAACAGGCTAACAGCTTTTTATCTAATACAGCGTCGCTGTGTGTTATTTGGGGCTGGTGGCACTGTGGGACCACATCGGTGGGAAACCCACTCGTAACAGTTTTCTTTTCCTATAACCCCCAGAGTACTTTCTGGCACCAAACAGGTTAGAATATATGAACAAAAACACCCTGTAGGCACCATCTCAACATATCCTTGCTCAATGAGTGTGAATATTGTCTTTGGCAATTCAGTTTGCAGAAGTCAATGTTGTCTTAGTATTAGCTTAGTATTTTCTTTGTGTTTTTTTTCGGGGGGGGAGGTCAGGGGGTCCATGGAAATCCACTAGCCAACAACTCAAGTGAATGTGTCACTGGAAGCATTTTCTGGGTACAGGAGATGGCCAGTTGAGAGCCTGTATCTCCTATTCCAAGGAATTTTCATTAGGACTACCTTCATAAATTCTAAAAACTTACACTACAGTATATTGTAGTTTAATAAGGATCAGGATAAACAAATATTCCAAATAGATGTTTATTCAGGGAGGAATAACTCACAACATAGACAGATGAACACCAGCAGGTTGCACTGGATGCTCTCCTCTCCACATTCCACCAGTAAGAGAGCATTCTGCGGCTCCGCCTCAAACCTAGTTCCATGGGTCATTTCTGCCCCTGGCTCCACACCCCCCATAGGCATGTTCAATGCCACAGAAGCAGACAAGGTGAGTATCTCACTACAATGGTAGGTTCCCACATGACCCCCCAAATCCCCCATTTCCAGCCTTCTCTTGCCTGAATTCTATCACATTCCCCAACCTGACTATTCCCACTTAAATCTACAACATTCCCAGCACATCCATAAAATCAATTCTATTTTTCACTCCCAGGGAGATACTTGTGTCCCTCATAAACCATCCTATTTAGCTAAACTCTCTGGCTATACAGATTGTTGTTTATTTATCAGTTACTTAGTGGCTAATATCTACCTATACGTGAATAACATTGCTTTGTCTTTTTTAGTTTTGGATTACCTCACTCAGGATGACTTTTTTCTAGTTCCATCAATTTGTCTACAAATTTGAGGATGCCATTTTTTAACAGATGAGTAATACATTATTGAATAAATGTACCACAATACCTTTATCTATTCTTATGTTGAGAAATATTTTGGTTGTTTCCAGTTTCTGGCTATTATGAATAAAGCTAGAATGAACAGTCAGGGAAATTCTCATTGTGGTCAGATGTTGTATCTTTTTGGTATAGCTGGTTCTTCAGATAGATCAGTTCCAGTATCCTGAGAAACTACAATCTTGATTTCCATTGTGGTTATATAAGTTTATACTCCCACCAGCAATAGTTAAGTATAATCCTCGTTCCATATTTTCTCTGGCATGATATATCACTTGTGTTTCTGATCTTAGCCATTCTGACTTGTGTAATTTGGAATCTTAAAATACTTTTGATTTGCCTTCCCTTGGCAAATAAAGATGTTGATCCTTTTTAAAATTGATATTCAGCATCTTGAGATTCCACTATTGAGGATTTTCTGTTAACATCTGTATCATATTTTTATTTAGATTATTTGTTTTATATCTAGCTTATTAAGTACTTTTCAATGAGTTTTGGATATTAGTCCTCCAACAGATGTAAAATTTGTAAAAAAAATTTTTCAGTTCTATAGGCTCCAACTTTGACTATTTGACAGTGCCCTTTGCCATTCAAAAATATACAGTATCATGACATCCTATTTATTAATTGGTGATCCTGATATTCTGCCTTCAAACTTTCCTCACAATAGTTAGGTATAATAAAAAATGGGTTGATTTTTGGAAACAAATCATTTCCAATCCATAATACATCTCCCTATTGCTTATACGCAGTAGCAGACACAGACACAAATGCAAGCACACACATGCATGCATATCTGAAAAATATATATATCCTGCTGATCTGTGCTTTTTTGCTTAACATAATAATCTCGATTTTCTACACTAAATATAATTACATGCTTCTTAATATAATAAAATTCTTTGTATATATTCTTTATGTATGTATATATATGTACATATCCATATATATTTATATATATATATTTCTTATTTCACATATTGAACCCAGTTTCCTTTGCTTCCCTCTCTCCCATGACCCCCTGGCACACCTGCCATCCCATTCACCAACTTCCAAATCCATAGGGAGGGTGATTCCTTCCAGGAGGAATCATCAAACTCTGTCAAGTCATTTGGAGTAAGAACTAGTCCCTCCCTCCTGCCTCTAGGCTAAGGGAGAATCCCTCCATGGTGAATGTGCTCCCAAAGTCCTTTTGTTCACCTGGGATACATCCTGGTTCCACTGTCAGAGCTCCCTTAGACTGCCCAGGCCTTCTAACTAAGACCCATGATCAGGGGGTCTGAATAAGTCCAATGCTGTCTTCCCAGCTATTAGTCCATTAGCTCCTCCTTGTTCAGGTCAGCTGTCTCTATGGGTTTCTGTATCCTGGTCTTGACCCTATTTTCTTATCACTCCTCCCTCTCTGCAAATGTATTACATAAGTTTGGCTCCATGCTTTGCTGTGGGTACTGCTTCTGTTTCCATCCACTACTAAATGAGGGCTCTGTGATGGTGAATAAGTTAGTTATCAATCTCATTATCAGGGAAGGGCATTAAGCTAGCCTTTCCACTGTTGCTCAGATTGGTAGTTGGGGTTATCCTTTTGGGTCTGTGGACATTTTTCTAGAGTCATTTTTTTCTTCAAACCTCTAATGACTCTAATGGCTCCCTCTATTATGGTAACTTATTTTTTGCTCTCATCTATTTGTCCCCTGACTCAATCTTCCTAGTCCCACATGTTTTCCTCTTTATATACATTCTACATTCTTGCTGTTTTCATTGATTGACAGACAGTTAGTTTGACTTGCTATCCTGGCTATTAAGAATAGTTTTGTAATAACATAGATGAGAAAATATTCTTTTGGTGTGATGTCTTAATTTGGAGTATATAACCAGAAAATTAGTAATTGAACCATGCAGTAATAGACTATCTTTGGAAAATTGATAAAGTACTTCTCACATTTTTATTTTTATATTTATGGAAAAATTAATTAGAAGAAATTTATGATTGCATGTGTTCTACACTTGGAAAAAATTGCGATGAAAAGAAGATTGTCAAGGCATAAGTGTGTGTGTGTGTTTATGTATGTAGGAGTGTTTAATTAATTTTGGTATTAATTATGAGTTCAAATTGGAAAGGAAGCATAACCTAGAATTCTTAGTTGAATGTCCTCTAACTATAAAACTTACAAACTCATTCTCATACATTACTTTTGTAATTATCCCGTATTATATTGGACACTTATCAACAATTATTAGATTAAGAGCACACATTTAAGATTCATTTCAACTGGAAAATTTTTCTAAATCTTACATTTTCTTTGTTGAAACCCTTGAGATGGAATCTAGGGAGAAGGGTAGTTGTTGACTACAATTAGTGAAATCATTGATGACCCAACCAAGCCCCAAAGATAGCTTTAATTCAATGGTTACAAAGATGGTTCCTGTTAAACAAAATATGTCCATATCTAATCCTGAAGTCCGGAATCTGGGAGTAGGACAGATAGGGAGTAGACAGTTTGGTAGAGAACTGCATAGGAGCTATAACTCCATCTCAGGAGAGAACAATCATAGTATTATATACATAAAAGAATTGATAAAAAAACAAATTTATTTAATAAAATTAGTTCTAATTCTAAGGATTTTGTGACATTTGGAAAAGCAGTCAATTACCAAGTGAAACTTTTCAAGAAATCTGGTTTCCTATGTGTGCTGTTAAGGAGAGGCGAATACACATGAGGTACATAGCTGATATAATTAGCAGATAGTTGATGCTAAGACAATGAAACAAAATGCTATTTGCTTCAGATCTGAACAAAACCTGCCACCTATGATATCATATTAGCTGGTAGAGTAATTTAGTTTGTAAATATGGCTGTTCATTTTGAAAATACGGGACTCTTTGAGCAGAATTCTCTGGTTGACCCTGATGAATCCAAAATATAACACCTACTGCCAGGCATGCACTTTAACTGATATGTTGTCACTTTGAATTACTTTGCATTGACATCTGTGGTTATTTAGTATTACAAGTTAATTTGGATGACTTCCAGAACAAATAAACAAGTGCAAAACTGTCTCAATGCATTTATTGTGCTTGAATGATTGAAGGCCTTTTTGTGTGTGTGTGTGTATGGCTTTAATGTTCCAGAATAATTTTATCTAACAGCAGGCATCAGCTAGGCGTACAAACTGTTCTTTCATTGTAAATCATATGAAATCTACATTAAAGGGGCATTTGGTTTTAATTACAATAATAATAAATAGAAAAATGACTAAACATCTTACAGAAGATTCTAAGCATAACACAATAACTATAATAACCATAACACTAAAATAAAAATGGGAATGTATATAGAAAAGCTTGAAATAATTAATGGAAAAATGAAAATTTGAAATGCTAGAAATAAAGTGATCATAATTTAATAAACAGAAAAGTAAAGCAGTTAAAAAGCAATGAAATACAAAAAAATGCAATACTAAGTAATGACTTCTCCCAATGAGAATTTCAAATTATATATTATTTGAAAAACATCAGGCACAAAAAAGTATTTGTGCATTATGGCTATGGCGATATGCAAAGTTCTGAGGTTCCTTTTATAACTTCTTTGTTCCTACAGACATCATCTCCATTGTGGTGGCTTGGATGAGGATTAACCTCATATGCCCTAATGTTTGAATGGTTGGTTGCCAGGTAGTGGAATTTTAGAAGTAGTATGTGCAGCCTTGGTGGAACAAGTATGTCATTGGAATGCTTTTTCTTTATGTTTCAAAAGTCCTATGCAAGGCCCAATTTCCCTTTCTTTTTGCTTGCTGCCTTCCGAGGAGGATATATGCTCTGTGCTACGATTCTAAGGCTATGCCTGCCTGTTGTCATACTCCCTGCCATGAAGATGGACTAAGCCCCTAAATTTCAATAAAGCCCCCAATTAAATGTTTTATGTATTTGTTGCCTAGGCTGTAGTGTTTCGGCAGAACAATAATAAAGTATCCAACACACCCATTATACATCTGGATTTGAAACGAGTGACTGAAGATAAGTGGCTTGGTGTGTGCTCCTCTCTTTACAACTCCATTCTCCAGCTATATAGTCACACCACATGTATGGCTTAGTGTTATTAGAATTCTGAATAATAATAAAAGACATATTATAGTAAAATTTTCATAGTGAGCCTATAATAATGAAATACTCTTCTTTCCAGAAAATACCCCTGAGGATGTTGTATATAGAAATTCCTGAAATATAACTAGAAAATATCAGTTTTGTATAGTTGTTCACTGAATAGAAATTTTGAAAGGTAATTGGAAAACAGAATTGTCTTTTGAACATTCTGTGTGAAGGCACAATTGACTTGTGAGCATACAATTACAGCAACAGGTGTGAAGGCTGTGCTCAGTCTATGGAACATAAATTCCTACTTCCCAAGCCAATGTGTCTGTTGCTATTTCTTAGTGCAAATTTTCTAGTATCAAGGCCACTGCTCATTTTAAAAATTCACATAATTCAGCAGTAAACTAGATTATATTGCTGAACATGGTAATTGCAGTAAATATCCTCTCTACTGGCTAGGTTTATGTCAAGATGCAGCAAGGTGGAGACTTAAAAGAAGATAGACCCTTAAGCAAACCTGTAAGTCATTTCTTAATTAATGATCTAAGTGGGGGGCAGCCCATTACAGGCGCTGCTGCTTCTGGGATGGTGGTCCTGGGTTGCATAAACAAGTAAGCAGAGCAAGTGTTATAAGCAAGGCAGTTAGCAGCATTCATTCATGGCCTCTGCTTCAGCTCCTGCCTGCAGTTTCCTGCCCAGCTTGAGTTCCTGCCCTCACTGCTTTTTGCTGATGAACTGATTAATGAGGAAAATACATCCTTTCCTCCCCATCATGATTTTGGTCATGATGTTACACCACAATAATCATAAGCCTAACTAAGACTCCTTATATTGAAGAATTGACATTTGTTTGTTGTAAATAAATTTAGCATTTATCTGCATATGGAAGTTATTTCAATGCATGCAATGGACCTTAACCGATTGTCAGTTCTTGTAAACGGACAACATATCCACATTCATAGTTTTCTAATGAGTATTCCCTCTTCTAACTATACAGAATTAGTCATAACCACCCAAAAAGACTTCTATATCTTAAAACAGAGACATTCTCACATTCATGCTTACTATTGTACTATTAGAGCAGAAGAGTGAGATAATCCTAGATGAGTGTCAACAGAAAAGTGGGAGGTGAAAAGCTGGCATGTGTACACAATAGAATTTTATTCATCACAAATAAAGTTAAAACTTGATACTTTTAGTAAAATAGATGTATCTTGAATTTGTTTTAAATTAGAAATCCCAGAATCAGAAAGAAAACACTCATCTATCTTTCATTCTCTTTTTCTGCATGTATGTGCTTGGGTTTATGTATCTTTAGAGTATATACAGGATATAAAACTGGAATGAAGAATAAGAGACAGAGGAGAAGAGAGCACTTCAGGAAGGGGTTTTTGGACAGCAATAGGATGTATTTCCCATGCAAGTGCCACAGGAGTAAAAGTGAAAGAGGAAAATGGAGGAAGGAGAAAGGGGGGGAATAAATATTAAACTCATAGTTACAGTATCAACTCTGCAGTGGGAGGTGAGTTGTAGAAATGTCAGTAGAAGGGGGTTCAATTGTTGAGTTCAATTCAATATGTACAGGTGTTTGTCCTTTGGTCAAATTGTGCCATAAAATTATCGAGTCAGCCTGAGTTTCTCTTCACACAATTCTAATCTATGGGATTAATTCTTTTTAGCTTTTACTACTCTCGGTAGCAGACAACTGCAGAACCCTGGATTTAATTCTGAGTACTCAACCCACGTAGTGGAAGCACAGAAGACACTCTAGAAAGTTTCTCTCTGTTCTCCAAATGTGCATGATAGCTCCACCCACACCTTTTTTTTAAAAAGGTCCCCCAAAGTTAAAAGCCAAAGTTGTTTTACATTATTGTTCTACAGGAACTTTGTATGTTAAGAACACAACTAGGAAATCTAATAGAAACCCATGATACACTTACAAAGGGGTAGTACTAGGTTAGAAAGGAAAACTAATAATGAAGCAAAAAAGAAAACTGTAATGATAGGAAGACTAATGTAGAAATGGATTTTGAATTTAATTCTTTAAGAATTAACTAGTAGATGGCTCACTATTGAAAACTGATTTAATAAAATGACTGTTAGCAAAAGCTGTCCTCAATAACATATTATTAGTTGAAACAACAGAGATCATTCTCTCAATATATATATATATATATATATATATATATATATATGTATGTATATATATATGCAATGCCTGGCTGTTTCTGAATGATAGAGGCAAACAAATTTTATTCATAGACAAAGGAAGTATTTAACAAAAATGTTTTATTTATTAACTATTATTAAAAAATGAAATTGTCTACTTAAGTGTAAGTCCAAAAGCTATAGTTTCAAAAACAAAATATTTAATATTTAAGATATATTACAATGAATTTATATATGAAACCATGAGCATCTTCAAAATGTAGCTAACATTGGTATGCATTGTAGGATGGTAGAACATTGCTATGGGTTATATAATACAAACTTGATTGTTTGGTTATATATACATCTCATAGCCCCACCACTTAGATTTCAGAAAGTCTATATTATGGTGTTAAATAATAAAAAAAAAAAATAAGTAAGCAATGAATCTCCCTAAAAGTAACCACAGCATTAATTCATGGTCCTGTACAAATATTTTCAATGATTTAAATATTAATAGCAATGCAAAACTGCTAGGAGTAAACTTCTTTTACTAAATACACAACTGTGTGTCATGGAAATAACTTGGTATGATATGAAAGCAAGAACT
Organism: Cricetiscus sungorus; assembly: GCA_030556225.1. Taxonomy (NCBI): domain Eukaryota; kingdom Metazoa; phylum Chordata; class Mammalia; order Rodentia; family Cricetidae; genus Cricetiscus; species Cricetiscus sungorus. The sequence continues at coordinate 50,527,480 of JANBXA010000741.1, forward strand.
ATGCAGTAGAACACAAAGATAATTTTTTGTGTTGTTTCCTTTATGATGGCTATATTTTTACATATACACATATAAATATTCCATGTGCATATTTATGTGTGTGTGTGCTGTGAACCACAGGGAACATGTATAGCAAACAGAAAAAGCAGTGAGTTTGGTACTTTCCCTCTACCATGAAATTTCTGGGAAGAATGTCAAGGACAATATTAGAACTTTAACCATTTGAACTATCTTGCTGACTAGAAAACTCAGTTATAAAATTACATCTGTTCACGAATTAGTTCATAAAATGTAAAAATAAATTTTTATCATTTTATTTCAGTAGAATAAGCTGATAAGAATGCTAGAAAAATCTTCATAAGGATAAAATTAACTTAAAATTTTGACTTATGGCAAAGTCAATGTGTTTCTTAAGTATTAAAGACTGATAAAATCACAAAATTAATAACTAAACTCTTGCAATAAATTAGTTCTTTAACATATGCATCTTAAGATAAGTGGTATGAAAATTATTTATTTTATTGACTGTGCATTCTTCCCTTATCAGTAAGTTTGAGGATTTCAACTAAGTTTGCATTTTTCCCTTATTTATCTTTCTAGCTTTCCTTTCTCTGTTGAGAGTTTCTTGCTCACTGATTGCTGAGATCTTTCAAAATACAAATATACTAACTTTGTTTCTCATTTAACATGTACATCACAGTATGTCTCTATTTTTCTTTATTGTTAGATAATTTCCTTTCTCCCTTAACATCAAATCCATAATTCAACTACTTCTGTGACTTCTTTTATCCTGTCTTCGCATTTTGATAGCCATATATGTAGCAGCCCAATTACAGCAGCAGAGACCAAGGAACTTTATAGCCACCATATCAAACCCTGACCACCACAGTCTTGACCACTCAGCAGCAAGAATAAGAAAGAAAGCCTCATATGGTGGTCACAGAGAGGGAGCAGAGGAGCATTATGGTATTTTATGGGAGAACTTTACTACAGTTCAAATTGTGGGTTCTGAATTTTGTGACAACAGACAAGGACGGAGGAGAGACAGCTGGTACCATCAACACTCACGTTTATTCAACAAATTAGAACACGGGCACTGCTCAGAAGGAAAATTTCAGGATGTAATTGAAGTCCTAAGTCATGGGAAATTGACAGAAGATTGTTATCTTGAGTAAACAACCCACTCAAGAGGCTAATTCATAGAACTTTTGAAGGCAAAGGCATTGTGATGATGAAGGTACCTCCATAATATGATATCTAGATGCAAAAACATTATTTTCATGACATTATTTTATTTATGGTAACCTTCTAATATGTAGCATTTACCTAAGGCTCACATTTCATCTAGCTTATAAGCACTCTATTATATTGGCCAAAATATTTTTTTTACCATTTGCTTCAGTTTTATTTTTGTCATAGATTGAATATACATAGAAATAATCTGTTATATAGAGTTAACAATCTAAGTACATTCTTTTCTTCCAAGAAAGCACAATACTATTATAAGAGCTAATAAGGTTATATCTCCTTTAATGTTAATTACTAATATCTTTTCTGTGATGTCTTCATTGCTTTGCCTCACTGTCATAAATAACTCCTCCTTTGTCTATGCTATCAGCCTGCAATTCAAGTATCTTCTATTATCCTCAGCAAGTTATTTTGCTAAGACATGACAATGATTCAGCACATCTATTTTCTTAATTAAACATTAATATCCCTAAAATAAAGTGATTGGCAGAACTAAAATATATATGAGATTCATGTTCATCACAAGAATAGTAAAGTGAACATAATAATTTCAAGTCAAATATATAAATTAAGCTACATTCCAAATGAAACATTAAATTATTGTTGGGTAACTGTGGAATATTTCACAAGATATAATACATATTTAATAACTGAAACTATACCAATTGCATTAATATTAAATTGTAAAACATAGAAAAACATCTTACTCTACAGAAAAAAAGACAAAATTTGGTCTTCCAACTAAGTTTGCAGTAATTCCTTCCAAATATAACATATAGTTCCTAATAATCACCTTCACCTTGACTCTGTCCTATGCATTTTCCATGTTAAACATTACAATTTCCCTAAAGCGTGGTGTTTCACAGACAGCCCCAAAAGGTCTCAGATCCAAGTTTCTTACAATCATTGTCACATTATCTCTGATTTTTGGTATCTTCCAGCCATTATAACAATGCTTCTTAAGCTGAATGTCAGATTTTGGCCTTGTGTATTATGTTTCAATAATTAAAATGAGGAATATACCATTTGACAATGAAAGCCCTTGTTTTCTTTAGGTTCAAGCTCACCAGAACTACAGTTGTTGATAACTTTTAATTATTTTCATACATGATATTAAATTTCCATATATATGAATTTTTATAAAACATGAAAATCATATAAATGGACTAAAATTTACTACTTAAAAAAGAGTTGATAGAAATTGCAAAACTTATATTTATTTGTCATATTGTGAGTAGATGTTTCATAAAGGCATTTTATGTAAATGTGTATTTTGAGTTTGCTTTTCAAAAGGAAATTGTGCGTATCTTTGTTTTCCTTTGTTCAGTGTGTTTGCTTCATTTCCAAATCTCTGTCCCATCCCAGAAGAATTAATGAATATTGAGTGCTAGTCTTTTGCACACATGCAAAATAATTATCCATCAATACACAAAACAAGCAAATATTTGTGAAAATTATGAATAGCATAAATACAGTTAGTGGGACTATTAATATCTTTTTCTACCTTGTATGGGAGTTGGGAATTCCTTTAAAATAATGAAACAAACTTTCATATGACCCAGATACACCATTTTAGATATGAATAAAAAAGACTAAAATTATTATACCATGGAGTTATTTCTATATGTACGGCTGCATTTACCACTGAAGCCGAGATATGAAATAATCCCTGTGTGGGGGCATGTGGACTCAGTATCATGTCTCAGAAAGAAGAGGCAAGTAATCTCTTTAGGTTCAGATGCAGTTTGGTCTACAAGGTTAGTTTCGGGCCATCTAGGCCTGCAGAGTGAAACCCTGAACTTAAGAAAGCATAACAGAAATTACACAGATAACAACCAACACACAACAGGAAAGGAAGTATGTAGTATACATTTAAAATAGATTGTTATTTAGATTTTTAAAAGACAAATATGAGCAACTCTCCCTTATATGTAAAGTCTATATTTCATTTGTTTTATATATGTGTGTGTATGTGGTATATATATATATATATATATAATATATACCACATACACACACATATATATATATATATATGTATGTATATATATATATATATATATATATATATATATATATATATATAGTAGCATGTATGTTTCCGCCGCGCCCGCCTGTCTGGGCCCACAGCCGCGCCAGCCCCAAATAACACTCAGAGACTCTATATTTGATACAATCCTGTTGGCCAATTACCATTATTGTTTATGGGCTAGCTCTGTCTTAATTATTAACCCATTTCTACTTATCTAAGTATTTCCACGTGGTCGTCTTATCGGGGAGCCACGGCTGGCGTCCTCCTTCCTCCCGGGCTACATCTGGACCCCGTCCTCTACTTCCTCTTTCCTCCTCCTAGTCTCCTAGCCCCGCCTATCTAGTTTTCTATTGGCCACAGTGCTTTATTAACCAGTATGAGAAACATATATACAGAATAACATCTCCCATATATATATATATATATGAATGAGAGGGAAAACTGAGATGAGAATTAAGTGAACAAACAAGACTACATGTAATACAAATATGGCCACTCGGGGTGAAGGCTAAAAGTGGGGTGCACAGAGTGATGGGCATAAGATAAACAAGAATATAGTTTGTGAAAATCCCATAAAAACTCATTAATCTGCATGTTAATGAAAGCCGACACACAAAATGGTGATGCTTAAAGAAATTCGAGACACTTTCTTAAACTTATTTTAGAGTTGAAATCCGTAGCTTCTGCCCCCGCAGGGTATTCTAGTGTTTTATTTATATAAATTACATGGGTAAAACATGTTTAATTTATCTTCTGCTGTCGTTTCATGCCATGGCATATGGAAAAATGTTCAGGATTCCTGTGTTCCGTTTTACCATGAGATTTCCTGATGACTTTGTCCGTTTGCATTTAGCCACCTGTTCCTGCCCGTCCTTCCCCACCCGGATCAGTTGGCTAATGTTGTCTCACAGGAGCTTCCTTTTGTGTCACGCAGTTCTGAGACTTGGTGCTCCAGACTCTGCCAACCATGCCTTCAGGTCATAGACTGCTGCTATCCAGCCTTTGCTTGTACCAAGGCTCACAGAGCGGCAATGGTGCAGATCACTGTTGACAGACTGGCCTTGTCCCAAGTCCTTGTTGGGAGGATGTCTGTCTTGCCATTTGGTCTCTCTCTTTGGGGCAACAGACGATTTGGATCTCCCTGCATTCTGGCCCAGGAAACATTGTTTTCTTTCACAGAACCTGCATTACTTTCCTTAAGCTGATGTGATGCTCAGTTTTTACAGTAGGTCCACTTTGAACATTTTGTTAACAATTTCAAATTCATAGAATAATGATTTTCAGAAATATTTCTCACATAATTCTTAACAACATCACTAGGCTTTGAAATTTTAAACATCACGTGTTTGAGCAATTGACAGAGAGAGAGTTAGAAAGAGGGAGAGAGAGAGAGAGAGAGAGAGAGAGAGAGAGAGAGAGAGAGAGAGAGGGGGGGGGGGGAATAGGTAGATATGAAGACACTGGTGTGTGATATCAAATACCTACTTCTAAATAGGTGAGAATTACATTAGAATTAAAAGCAAATTAATATATACGGAGAGTTTAATCTATTACCTATCTATCAACTAGATTATATATTATGTACATATATATAATTGCTATTTTTTATACATAAAGAATGGACAAACTTAACATGGAATACTGACTCTTAAATATTTCCATGCAGATAGTCATTTATGCAATATACCACAATAGATGTTATCATATAAAATATTATTTTATGACTGACTTGTATTTATGAAAACAATTCATGTTGTAATAAAATACTGAAAGTGATAAGTGTTGAAATATACAAACAGAGGTCGGGCCCGTCTCTCCAGTAAGATGAGCCACGTGGAAATACTTTAGAATAGTAGAAATGGGTTAATCATTAAGAAAGAGCTAGCCTATAAAAAACAAGTAACTGGCCAACAACATTATATCAAATACAGAGTCTCTGTGTGTTATTTGGGGCTGGTGTGGTGGTGGGCCTGGGCCATCAGGGAAAATCCTGCATGTAACAATAAATACGTAAATATTATATTTTAATATAATACTCTACTAATTCATGAAAATTCTGTATAGTATAATTTGGTCATAATCATCACCAAAATCTCAGGTTAAGTTCTCTGAGATCCACTACTATAACTTTATACATATCCCACCCCACACTTCATATACTATTTTCATTTTATTTAACAGCACATGGAGTGCAATGTAGGCTTTCTATGTGCTCTTAGTTGTGTGGCATCAACGGGAATGCAGTCAACCTGCCAAAAAACACACACTTAATGAAAACTATCTCTCCCCCAGATTATGAACTGTCCATGTGTATTTAGGTGGATTTTAAAGTGTTGCTCTGAAACAATTAAAATTTCAGTTTTATTAAAATATTATCTGCCCTTAATTTTGACATAATGCTAAGAATTAAAATTATCTAAAAAACACATGAAATAAAAAATGTAAATTTAAATGATGAAATAGACTTATGAAAATAAGAAATCATTAAGTTTAATATATTTAGAGTTTAATATAAGTATTTGCATTTATTATTTAAACTAAAGTATTCTGAATCAAATGAAAGAATTGTATAATGATTTTTTGAGCCAATGAAATATAAGATCCATTTGACTTTGTTTCCCTACATGAAGGGAGTTATGGGAGAAAAAGAATACACATTTAAGATGGAGGAATATCAATATAAAAGAAGAATGAAGGCAAGGAGCTCAATATCACTACATTCTCTGCAATGCATACAATTATTGCTTCATAGACTCTACTAAAATGATGCATAGTCATTTCTTTGAATCTCATACTACTATACTACACTTGAAGTAAATAATAGCAAAAAAAATAGATCCTTTACAAAGATAATAAAATCTGTTAAACAAAATATAGGATCTCTTATTTTTCTGGAATTTTCACAGTTAGTATTAGTTAACTCTTCTTGCTTCCCTGACTGATTACTGTCAGAAACAACCTAATGAAGTGATCATGTGCATTCATAATTCAAAGAGATACTGTCTATCATAGAATAAAATGCATGGTGGCAGGAGCAGAAACAATCTGGAAACATAGAATCATGTTCAGGAATAAAATTGAGATACATGTTTTTGCTTAGCTCCTTTTCTTTATTCGGTCTCTGTGTTTATTTCTTAGCATTGTGAAGCACTTATGTGCATGGAATTGGTTTGAACTCATTAGCAATCGCCTCTGAGTCACCTATAATGTACTGGGGTCACATTCAGAAAAGAAATAATATCATGACCCTCCCACCCCCTCGGTTTCATTTACCCAAGATTGAGCTCAAACATGAATTCACTTTTTAAGTACACATTTGTCATCTGTCATTCTTGTCTTTCTGTTACATGATTCGAAAATGAGCCTGTATCTACCTGTGTATCTGTCCGTATGTACACTCTGGGGTTTTCTGGGTCAAATTGGCATAAGCTACAGTTATCGGAGGAGGGAGCCTAGCTGAGAAAATGCCTTTTTGAGATTTAGGTGTAAGGCAATTTCTCATTCAGTGATTCAAGGTGGAGAGGGCCGGCCTACGGTGGGTGGTGCCATCCCTGGGATGCTGGTCCTATATTCTATAAGAGGTAAAGTGAGTGAGCCATGGGAAGCATACCAGTAAACATCACCCCGTGTCGCCTTGGCATCAGCTCCTGCTATCGGAGTGCAGCCTTCTTGGAGTTCCTGTCTTAACTTTCTTCAATGAAGAACAGCAACACTGGAATGTAAGCCAAATAAATTTTTTCATCCCCAGTTAGCATTTTAGTCACAGTGGTTTGTATCAGCCATAGAAACCCTAACTAAGACAATGTGCCTGCACTCTTGTTTGTATGTCTGCTTGCATCAAAAGTCTTTCCTCTCTTTTATTGAACATCACAGAAAGATCACAAGAAGAAGCGATAAAATCCCTTTAACAAAATCGTTTTCAGGGTTTTACAATGCATTAAGTCATTAACTCAACTGATCCCAACTAACGATGGTAACAAAATGTATAATAAACTCATTATTTTTCAAGCAATATCGATATGTAACATACGACATTAATTCTTTTACTTTTCTCTTTTTCATCTGAAAACTTATTTTTAATTTTATGTACTAACACTAGTACTCCCTCCCTCCCATCCTTCCACCTCCCTGCTTTCTCACTTCTCAACCCCTTCCCTTTCCTCAGAGGATGACTTGAAGTCTAGTTAATGTTTACTTAACACCCAACACAGGAATATGGTGACATGCTATAACTGGTTGAGGAGATATTATTCTTTAATTGTCAGAAAGACATGACAAAATGTTAAACAACAAAGATAAAATTTTGGAGTCAGACAAATTCCAATAAAGACCTCTTCAGAGGTTGATCTCTTGCTGTAAGTAAGTAATTGAACAGATGTTTGACTGGGAATTTTATCATTAACTGTGCTTCAGTTACATGTTAAACAAATGAAATGATAAATGTTGCCATGGGCTTCTTTACAAATCTAATTGATGTACAAGGAATTTAAAAGGATAAGTGCAGCAACCTAAATGTTGGGTATACAACTGATATTTTATTCAATTTTTATTAGTAATTATTTTACAGAAAAAAATTTTAGTACATGTCAATTGTACATCTCTATTGATATTTAATGAATTAAGTATATTTAGATTAAACAGATTAACTTGAATTTGATATTCACTGTATTTGCTAAATATTCACATCCATAGAATATGATCTTTATAGTCTCATTGCCAAAGATAGAATTTATGCTGACAAAACTCAGTTTAAATTATTGTCATACTGTTTTTGCTTCCCAAATAGAGAGTTTATATTTTAATACCATGTATCTCTAATGATTCAAATACTCAAAAAATTATAGAAACCATGAAAATAAAGTACCTTAATATTAAGACCTAACTGTATAATTTTTAAAAGTAATCCAGTATTTTTAATTAAATTTTATTTATTTAACATTTTTCAGTTATTTTACATTTCAACCACATTTTCCTCATCACCCTTTCTTCCAGTTCCCTCCCCCTGATGCCCATCTACCACTCTCCCCATCCACTCCTTCTCAGCATCCACCCAGAAAGAGTAGGCTATCTATTGGCTTGACATAGCATGGCACATAAAGTTGAGGTACTCATAAGTAGATATTAGGAGTAAACTAAATGAAAACCAACCCACACTCCACAGCTCCAGAGAGGATAGATAACAAAGAGGGCACAAAGAGGGATGCATGCATTTCCCTGGGAAGGGGAAATAGAAGAGATCTCCTGAGTAACTCAAAACTTTAATAAAAATTCATGTGTCACTGCTAACATTATTAATATTTCTTTGTTCTATAAGATGAGCAAAAAGCATATTGTTTTCTATAGGGATTAAAACCTAAGAAATTTTTAATAAATGATATGTTCCGTTCTGAGTTGTGACAAGAATGTTTTGAGATAATAAATACTAAAGTACTTTCTTCATTTATAAATCATTGCAAAGAAACAGCATTAATAACCTAAAAATCAAATGTAGAGAAATGCATTGTACTAAAATATATTTGGTTGGTTTAAAATGTTATAAATTGTTCATGTGTTTTCAAGAACAATAAAAGTAAAATAGAAATATTATTGTTACAGAGTTTCATATGTGAATTAATCTTCCATATCCTGAATGCAGAAGATATCTTGGCTCTGAGAGTTATATACAGAATAATCCTACGCAAATGTTTCACATGATAGCTGAATGCAGTATAACTTACTGTATTGTAACCTCAAGCTATGGTCAACCCATCCCTTACTCATTACTTTTGTAACGATAGCCGGGAAAACAAATTTCCAACTGAACTTGCCATGCAATTAGTCTCTCTCTTTTCCTTTATCACTCTGTATAGAATTGTTTCTGTAGCATGTATGTTTTCGCCAGCCCGCCAGCCCGCCAGTCTGAACCCACAGCCGCGCCAGCCTCAAGTAACACTCAGAGACTCTGTATTTGATACAATCCTGTTGGCCAGTTACCATTACTGTTTATGGGCTAGCCCTGCCTTAATTATTAACCCATTTCTACTTTCCAAGTATTTCCACGTGGCTCATCTTATCGGGGAGCTGCGGCTGGCATCCTGCTTCTTCCCAGGCTACATCTTGACTCTGCCTTCTACTTCCTCTTTCCTCCTGCTAGTCTCCTAGCCCCGCCTATCTAGTTTTCTATTGGCCACAGGGCTTTATTAACCAGTATGAGAAACATATATACAGAATAACATCTCCCATCATGTTTCCTCACCCATTCTACTAGCCCTACCTATTAAATAGTTATTATTTTGTTGGTAGTATGTTTAGTGATGTAGCAAATGTAAAGTTATCAAAATACTTACAACAACAGAGATATATTAAACGGTTAATCAATATATTTAAAGTTATATACAGATGCTATCAGCTCTCATGATAAATGACTGATGGCATTGTCACAATGACTTAACAATTAGTAGTTTGAATGGATTAATAAAGTCCAAATTAGTGGTTTTACATGTAATTTAGTCTTTTGTAACATGTGAGTTTGATCAATTATCACATATGCTTATGCTTATTATAGCAATGGCTTATTCTACTAGAAGACTACCAACAACTATCAGATTGCTCCTGAGAACAGCATTAAATTTAGAATTAAAAAAAAAATGATGAAAAATAACAATTTAGCTGAGTTTCTACATTTAAGAAGAAAAATAAATTTTACCATATTTGTATAATGTGTCAAATTCTGCGTCCACACTGTCAGAACTCAGAAGCCCATTTAACCCTTGAAAATGTAAATCTGAATACTTTTTATTTCCCGTCTCCTGTTTATGCAGCAAGTCCCAAGCTCATTGTGAAAAAAATCAAAAATTACTAATGTTGAACAATTTACATGATAATTGCAAAGCAGAGCATAAATTTTAAAAGTGAATAATGGCTAACTATAGCAGATGCTCTCACAGCAATACAAGGCAAGCAATAGTTATTGATCAGCTGAAGTGCCAATTCCCATGGCAGTGATTGCCATATTAAGGAATCAGCATTTCAGTAAAATTCAAATTATGTAAATGGGTCCATTACCCGAGTACAAAATGTATAGGAGTCTAAGGACAAAATGGACTAGGTAAATCTTAGGTACAGAAAAATGTCCCATGTGTGGCAAATGGTCCATGTGTGGAGAAGAGACTGCACTAGGGGTTCCTCTTACCTGTTTCAATACAACAATTCTATTCACATTCGACCAAGCTGGCTTCAAAGATTTCTTAAATATTCTCCCTTCTTTATCATTTCAGGCATCTGCTTCATTAAAAATCAAGTCTGCTTGGAACAGTTTTTAAAAGTACTTCATATAAATTAAGAGCTCCCATTTTATTGGACCCATTACCCCTAAGGCCTAGTTGAGAAATGAAAGTCTACAGTTATTCCTGAATTTCTGTTTCTTAGAGTTCTACAATTTAATAATACATAAATCGGTTTCTCTGTGAAGATAATTTCAAGTATCACAAGTGTCTCTAAACTTTATGGTCATCATTGTCATATCTCCAAGTTTAGATGCTTCTAAGTGAGACTTTAGATACAGTTTTGCAGAATGCAAAAGAACATATCTATCCTTTCTGTTTCTTTTTTCTTTTATTTTTATTAGACAGTCCATCATTTGACAATTAGGGAACACATAATTGTGGAGATGTATTATTTATGATTTATTAAAGCTTGCCTGAGGCCTCAGAATGCAAAGACAGACACAGCCGTAGAGGGCAGGCAGTGGTGGTATACACACACCTTTAATCCCAGGATTCAAGCGACAGATGCAGATGGATCTCTTGTTAGTTCAAGGCCACACTCAGCTACATGAAATTGATCGATTCTAAAGAGAAACAGAGCTCACACAAAGGTGATATCAACACTTGGGATCCCACACCTTTAATCCCAGCCCTAGGGAAGTAGAGACATGAGTGATATGGCTAGGCAGAGAGAAGTATATAAGGAAGAGGCAAAGTCGGTCTTTGGCAATTAGTCTCCAGCCACATTACAGAGAGGCAGCAATATAAGGATTCTGAGGTTTGGTGGAGAGCAGTGCAGTTTGGAGATGCACTCAGCAGACACAGTTGCCCCTTTTGTCTAAGCATTGATAGAGATGAGAAATCTGTAGTGTCTGGCTGATTTGTTTCTTTGATCTTTCAGCTTCAACCTCAATATCTGCCTCTGGGTTGATGTTATTCATGTTATACACAATTCCCTCCTGGAATACTCAGAAACCAGAAATATTAGGATTGTCCAATTCTTTATCCATTCCTCTCCATTGTTTCAGAAAGCTATTAGGAGAGTGATGTTATAAGAATACACAGGTAAAAATAAATAAATAAATAAATAAGTAAATAAATAAATAAATAAATAAATAGTAAAATCCGACCATTAAAATCAAGGGGAGACACCACTCATCACTATTTTCCCACTTAGTGTATTTAATTTATGTTATGTGTACATGCAAGATCTTCCTGGCTCTGAGGTAAATTAGTCTTATCAGAAGGCAAAAGAACCTTTTCTATATTTTTATTTCTGGAATAATCTTTCTGCAGAGTCTTGCTGGTGTCTTAGAGCATTGCATCTCATATAGTGTAATGCAGGTAAAATGGGGGAAGTTTAGTAGAGAAAAAGGAAAGGGAGAGAGAGAGAGAGAGATGAGGAGGAGGAGGAGGAGGAGGAGGAGGAGGAGGAGGAGGAGGAGGAGGAGGAGGAAACAAACGAAAAAATAGAAAAGTAAAAACGGACCAAAGATCAGACAGGTTGTGACTAAGAGCACAAAGAATTTGTGCTCTCTGCTGTCTTTGTGCCTCAGAAGGATAAGTAGACATTTGCTACCAGGTGTATGCTCTTTTCCATCTGTATGTGTTTCTTCTCTCACCCATTATGAAATCAGAGTATGTTAGTCTCATTTCTAATGATTTTAGAGACAACAGTTTCATGAGTTTTATAATCAATTATGTGTCAGAAAATACATTTTCTAAAAGAATAATAGATGTGTGAGCACTGTGTGTGCATATCTCTTATAATTAAAATGGTTCAAACGGGAATTTCATCCAAATTTATCATCAGATTTTATTTACTTGCATTGGCTGATAAATGAACAGGTTAAATCTGCATTTTTGTATCTGAGTTAAAATAAAAGAAATTAAATAAAGCATTCATTATTACTGACTTTCTCAAAATGCAAATGCTTGGTGAGTGTATGTCTAAGATTGATGACAATTTGGTTAGACATGAGTACAGCATAATATCATTAGGAATCACTTTATTGATTTTTTTTCAAGCCCAGGTCGTTGGATTATTCAGCATCCAGTTCCTGATTATTGAGTCACTGACAAACATGTGCTCTTTCTGGGGACATGGACCTTAAATTACAGTGGGCGTCATTTGGCCACTACCCTAAGTTCTGCATCTACATTTCCCAGTACATCTTGAAGGTAGAAAAGATTGTTGGTTAAAGAAAAAACTTGAAAGTTTTTTTTTTCCTGTGGTTTTTCTTGTGATGGCCTTGCCATCTCCAGCTCCTGCAGTCCTTTAACTGTCTCTTCAGTAGGATTCCTTAATGTCTAGCTAATGCTTGTGGGCCTCTGCATCTATTTCTCTCAGTTACTGGATGAAGGCTTTCTGATGTCTATTGGGATATTCAGCAACCTGATCAAAGGAGCTAGACAATTCAGGCTACCTATAAAATATTGTAAGGAGATATAGCTGGGGTCATCTATATGTAGATTTCTGGAAGTTTCCCTTCCAGTAATCTCTTTCAATACTCTTTCTCTCCATCCAACTCAACACAATCTCTCAAGTTCCCACACCCACCTGCTTCCTGTCCACCCAGGATATGTCTTCTGTTTCCCCTTCTAAGGAGATCCATGCATTTCACCTTTCATAGAAATTCACAGTGTTAAAAGCAACAGCCAGTGAGCCTGTATTGGACCAACTTAGGCCCTCTACATTTATCTGACAGTTCCGCAGATTGGTCTACTTGTGGAATTCCTAACTGTGGGAGCAGGGGCTGTTCATAACTCTTTGCCTGGATCTTGGAATCCTATTGCTCATACTGGATTACATGCCTAGCCTTAATTCAAGGAAGGTAGCTAGTCTTAATGTCACTTGATACCCAAGGGAGGCCTTTCTGTTTTGAGTAGAAATAGAGAAACAGATAGATGGAGTGAAGGGAGAAGGAAATTGGAGGAGAATTGGGCAGAGGAACTGCAGTAGGGCTATAAAATAAAAAACAAAATAGTTTAAATAAAAATACTAAAGTTTTAATCATAACTTTAAATTAAAAGATATATTATTTTGTAGAATCTTTTACACAGTGTAAGAACTTCTGTGTATTTATAAATTCGCTTTAAAATATTGCCAATCTTATTAGATATTTTCAACTCTAGTAGGTAGAATAATTGCTAATTATGCTCCTTTTCCAAAAGCATATATTACATATCTTTTTAACTCTCACCTGTCAAGTTTTCTACCTTATTCAATCATCAAAAGAAGAGGACACTTATACCCATAAGAACTTTTGTCCTATATAAACTAAAAAAGACAAAAAATCTTATATTATTAAGAAATTACAGATTTAACCTCAATATGAACTGTCATTTTTTGTAATGCTTATGACACTTCACATTTTAAAAATGACACTGTATCAATCCCGAGAAATGAAGTCATGTAATTATCTAAACTGTAAATATAAAATACCCACATATAAAATAATCACTCAGATTATTATTATTAATTATTATTGTTTGTCCAATGGCTCAGGCATATTATTACCTACCTCTTGTATATAAATTAACCCATTTTTATTAATTTGTGTATCACCACATGGTCTGTGACTTCCTGGCACTCCTCCAGAAGCTGCTGGTGTCTATCTCTAGCCTCCACCTTTTTCTCCTGGATTCACTTTGGTTAGTAATACTCTGCTCTGCCCTAGGCCAAAGGATCTTTCTTCATCAACCAATAAAAGCAACATATATTCAAAGCATACAGAAAGACATCTCACTATATATGAATATATTCTTAGACTGAAAGCAAAGCTAGCAACAAGCCACAAGCCACAGAGCCAGTCAATGGGAGCACATACCTTTAATCCCTGGACTCAAGAGACAAGCTAATGGATCTCTGTTAGTTCAAGGCCACTGGCAGGACCCATGAAAAAGAGTCCATTTCATTTTGACAAAAGGTCAGAGAGTATAAAAATGTCCTTATTTCCTTAAGCCTATAGTTTGGTGTCTTTAGGATGTTTTGGCCTTGGCAGTGGATGTATCTTATCTAAATAACAGTAGACTTGGGCCCAGGTATATTTACCCTTGACCCTGAAGGTCTGGTGGCAGGCTTGGCTACTAAATACCTGGGGATTAAGGGAAGTAAACCTCTTTGCCCCTATGCATGATAATATATGTCTTCTGCGATTTTGTTGGCACTGGTGGTCGAATACATAAGATGGTGAAAGAATAATCCAGGGGTTCATGCAGTATGAAGTGAATGCCCCTCCTCCACCATAGATATTCTGTGTTTCTTTCAGGGATTCTAAACCCCTTAAGCTAGCCTTTTTTTTTTTTATCCACACTCCCCCTTCAGGTAAGAACTGTGGGCTGCTTGGGTGGGTCCCACTGACAGCAGGCCCCCATACATACATCCTGCAAAGACAGCTTCCCACAGGCCATACGGAGCCACATGAAACTGATCCAGGCCTAAAGAGAAAGAGCTCACACATAGGTTAACTCAATACCTGTGATGTGCATGCCTTTAAGCCCAGCTCCAGGGAGGTATAAACAAAAGAACCAATGGCTTTTATGAGAGATTTATTCTCAAGCCAAAATGAAGACAGGCAACCCTTTCCTCTCTTGAGATAGAGGTAAGAGCTTGTGGCCCTGGAGCTTTGATTTTCTGATCTTAAGCTTGAAGCCTGAACCCCAGTATATATTTCTGGGTTTTTAATTTTTGTGATACACACTACATATTAAATTAACTGAGTTAAACATAATACCTTAAATAAGAATAGAAATATATAGTATAAACAATTGACCTTAAATAAGAAATGATTAATAAAAGTTTATTAACAAGAATAGAAACATATATCCAGTATAAAAATTAAATTTAAATTTACATCACTCTACCAAAATCCATGGCAATGCAAAATATCCAAGATTAACAGGTTTTGTTTTTCCTACATTCCCCTAAACATAGCAAATATCCACAACCTACTAAATAACCAAAGTCCATCTGTAACTCCCAACTTTTTGAATGTAGACTGTAGACTTTATTTTCTTTAAACTACCTCTTGCTGCATGTGGACCAAGTACTTTTAGGGTCCCTGAGAATGTTTGAGATGATAGCAAAGTACTGACTAGGATATTTTAAGAGGTTGGTTCATCTCAGCCAGTAGCCTTGAAGCTGTTGTGTATGTCCGATCATCTGGTACTTTGTTTCCATCATATTTGGGGTCTTGTTCTATCAAACCATATTAACCTAGAACGCATCCACCGGTTGTCTTCTGTGGAAACAAAGCAGAACCTTTTTTCAGAGCAGCACATGCTTAGACTTAAATTTGAAGTCACTGCACCTTTAAAATATATATGTTGGTGTAACTTAGTAGCTCCCACAATCAAATGTCTCTTGGAAGTTAGCTCATTAAGTGTCAAAAAAATTAAAGAAAACCCAATAATATACAAAACATAGACTCTATGTATTTTCCTTCTTTACATGGCTTCTTTTTTTTATTACTTTTGCTCTCTTCTTAAAGACTTTATTTCTATAGCTGTCTATAATGTTTCCTCTATCTCCAAGGTATAAATAAGTTTTGTAAAAACAATGTGACACATTAACAGGTTTCTTTAGTCTGAATCTGTGTAGTGTATCTTCAGTCTTTTGCTGACCGTTGCTTTAAACTGCTAAGCGGGAATGGCTAGGAGCAAGGAGGCAGCTTTGGGTGCTGGTTTTATTCTGTTTAGCTTCTCAACATGGCAGATGTACCTAGAGCTTACCCCCTCTTCAAATGATGCTATCTGGTAACACATATTACCTGCCCACAAAACCTAATTATGAGTAAAATCTAAATCTTTCTCTGTGGTTTTCCCCATAAGGATCTTGACCACACTTATTCATTTGCCCATGTGATCCCTCCTCCCTCTTCAACTGAACTCCAGGAGCCTAGCCCAGTGCTCAGCTGTGGGCCATTGCATCTGTTTCCATCAGTTATTATATGTAGGTTCTCTGATAACAAGTATGGTATTATAGGGAAAGGCCAGTTCAGGAACCTTCTCCACTATTGATAGGAGTCTTATCTGGGGTCATCCTTGTGGATTTCTGGGAGCTTACCTAGCACCAAGTATCTCACTAACCCCATAAGGATTCCCTCTATCAAAGTAACTCCTTCATTGCTTTCCTCTGCCATTCCTTCCCCACAGAGACAGCTGACCTTAGCTAGTAGGAGTTCAAGGACTCTGGACTAACAGCTTAGGAATCTACATGGGTCTGAATTAGACCCTCTAAATGTGGGTGACAGTAATGTCACTTGATATGTTGGGGAACCCTTGGCCGTGGGACCCGGACTTATCTCAAGTTAATGAACTGGCTTTTTGGAGGCCATTCCCTATGGTGGGATACCTTACTCAAACTTCATATCAGGAAGGGACTTGGTCCTGACTCAACTTGATATGCCAGAATTTGTTGACTCCACAGAGGAGACCTTAGCCCTTCTGAGGAATGGATGGTGGTAGGAAGTGGGGAGGTTTGTGAGGGCAAGAGAAGGGGGAGTGAGGGGCAACTGGGGTTGTTATGTAAAATGAAATAATGTAAATTCAAAGAATGCATTGAAAATTAGTGAAATCCTTCAAGCAGTACTTTGCTTGACTTGAAGATGCCTCTGTGTACCACGATGAGAATCCACCATGATGTGTTCAAGCCCAAATACCACAGAATCTCTGTACCTCAGCCTGCAGACAGACACAACTAGAAAGCTATTTTTGTCGCAGAATTTTGTGTGTCTAGAAAGCTCTTTTTTAAGCTTTCTGAGGCCATAAGGAAATTCAATAGCCGCATATTTCTAAGCCAAACATAGCCCGAGCTTTTCTGTGTCCCACCCTATTCTGCATCCGCTTATAAAATAATCTCTCAGCGGCTTAATATTGATTATAATTGTTTGGCAAATGGCCCAGGTCCATTACTAGCTAGCTCTTAAATATAAATTAATCCATTTCTACTAATCTGTGTATCACCATGTGGTCCGTGGTTTACTGGTAATACTTTGGAGTCGTTTGCTTCCTGTGGCTGCTGGCATCTTTCTGGATTCCTCCTTCTTTCTCCCTGTATTCACTTTGGCTTTCCCGCCTATATACCCGGCCCTGCCACGCAACAACACAGATTTATTCATCAACCAATTATCTCAACCAACTTTCAGAATACTGACAACAACCTTAGGTTTAAGTCAAAAGTAAAGTTGTGATTTACTTCACCATTATGGATCAATTTATGGTTTTCTGAATCACTTTTTCCTCCCCTCCCTCAATGTAGCTCCAATGAAGCTCTTTTTAGTTGAGGGGCATTTTCTTATTAAATAGTTTCTTCTGACTTCATAATCATAGGGAGTTGCATGAATTTTTGTCACTGTGGACCTGCCCCAGTTTAGCGGGTGCCTTAGCATGGAGTGTTAGGCCTGTGAGAGTCAACCATTCCTAGTTTGTAAAGTAACTTCAGATTTAATAGTAATCACTAGAAAATTTCAGGAACATTTTGTGACACTGTCATACGTACTTGTCAAAGCTGCAGAAGAATGGCATGCTTAGTTTTTCTTTGTTCCTTGAAGCCTGTAATAGAATTAATCAACTGAAAAGGAACTAACCATATACCAATGGGTTTTTAAATGAACAATAAGTGTTTAATATTGCAATGAACACCCAGCCACCAATCTGATGCCAGGTAAAGGATACCTAGAGAAAATAGTGGCAAAAAATTTAAAGCTTCATATGGCTTTTAGTTGGTGCATATAATAAGTGTGGACTAGGTGTTATTAACAAATGGGAGTGTACAGCCTTCTATATGTATAAGATATTAGGTATCTACTAATACAAACTAAGCATATTCTCTCTCTCTCTCTCTCTCTCTCTCTCTCTCTTTATCTATCTCTCTCTCACACACACAATGAATAATGCAAGATGATTTTTATAATAAAATGTATGATATAAAAGATAAAATTAAAAGAGTGCACTCTGCAGTAAGTTGTGTGAAAGTGGTTTAATTAAATATTCTGTTTAAGTAAATGTATAGAAACACATATCTATGCCATTTTTCATCAATTCTTGAACCACTGTTCTTGGGAATATGTGTGTTCATACACAGAAATTGCAACGTAAGTATATATAGAGCATATTTAAAAGATATTGTATGAAGCAATTCTAAATGTAGTTTTAAAAATATGTGGCTGTCATGACTGGTTATTACAACACAAATCATGTGTGGGCCTATAGCTGTTAAAATCCCTTGCTGCTGAATGTCCTAGAAATTAAATTATATTTTTCTTCTTCTCCACTCTACAGAATTTTGGCTGATCTTTGAGGTTAAATCACTTTTTTGACATCAAAGATCTTTCCAAAAGTATTCATAAGAAGCTGTAAGAAGCTGTCTCTGGAGCTTTCTACTTTAAAGTAACAAATGATCTGAACAGTGCAGTTCATGAGGAAAAAAGACAGGAAAGGCTTACAAAAGAGAATCCAAAACTCCCCATATCACATTACTTTTACAAATGGTTGTCATTTCCTCGTGTTGTTTTTTTATAAAAACTATTCACTTTCCTAATAAAATAAAATAATAGTAAGTTATAACATGCTATTATTTGAAAAGAAACTTGGTTTTTAATTAAGTAATCAAATTTCCTAAAAAGGTGTTTTCTTTAACTATCAATGGAATTGGGGACTAGTATCTATGTTTCTGGACCATGTTACATTTAGCTTCATGGAAATTGAAGATCAGTGTTCATATTTCTTAACTGATCCCAACTACTTTGTCAAAAATCTATGATATTTAATCTTACTAAATATTTTTTTTACTATATCAGTTGTTTTCCATATACCAAGGAAGAATAATATTATTTAATGAATGTAATTTTTCTGTATTTCAAATATTTGAAATATTTGAAAACTGCATTCAGTAAGAAAACCTTTTCCCCATCTAGGTGATTATGAACTAAAAATTTCCTAGATAGTGAGTGATAATTGGGATATACATAAGCATTTCTAGAGTTTTTTCAAATATATTTGTTTAAGAAAAGTGGTTCACATCTTATACATTGTACTTAACCATGGACACCAGCTGTAATAATAAAGTATTTACTTAATTATTTAAAAATTTTAGAATTATTTTTAAGTAAATACTTATTTTGTGTCACGTGTATGGATGATTTGCTGGCATGTATATCTGTGCATCAGGTAACTGCAGAACCTATGGAAGCCATATCATGCATCAGATCCCCTGGAACTGGGGTTATTCATTGTTGTGAACTTCCACGTAAATGCATGTAATCAAATCTGGTCTCCTTGTAGTCCAGTCAGTCCTCTTAACTGTTCAGCCACATCTGTAGCTCAAGTTTAAAGATGATTTTAAAGTGTGGAAATATATTTTAATTAATTTAAGACAAACAAAGAGAGGACTATTTTAAGTTAGCTAATTTGTGTTTGTTTGTTTGTTTGTTTTTCACAAATGGCCTTATTACTTTACTCTCTGATACTGCAAGGTTCTTTGCTCTTATTTTAAAGACATGACTACAAAAATAGAGAGAAACAGTGTGATCCTCCATCAAAACAAACCAAATTAAAACAAAAACTGATGATACTGAAGGAGGTTGTTTAAAGGATACAGAGAGCTCATTGTGATTTAGATATTACTAAAATTTATAAAGGTAAGCATGCCTGCAATACATATGCGAAATTACACGTGCATTAAATAAGTTCTTGGAGGACTAAGATGATGATTCAATCTAATTTTACTTGTAATGGAAGCACTAATTAAGATCACCAGGTGTCTTTGGGTTCCTGTTGCTATGAAGACACCATGATCACAACTCTGTTAAGGAAAACAAGTATTTGAGAGGTCTCTTCTCCAGTTTTATAGGTCTGTCCATAATCATCATGCTAGGGAAGATGGTGGCACACAGGCAGATGGGCTGCTGGGGCTGAGAGTGCTACATCTTTCAGGCAACAGGAAATCAACTGCCTCACTGGGTGCTGTCCTGAGCACAGGAAACTCCAAAGCCCACGCTCACAGTGACATACTTCCTGCAGCAGTTCCTAACCACTTCAACAGATACACACTTCCTAACAGTGCCACTCCCTACGAGATAATGGGGGTCAACTACACTCAGACTGCTGCACCAGGGAAATGCCTGAAGTGCCGTTTGATGATGTACATCTGTACCCCAAGCATTATATGAATTGTAGAGTCTCATCTAGCCAAACAGACTGTCTCTAAACTGAAGATTAAGAATGAATGAGGAAAGCCACATGTCAAAATGTCTTCAACAAATGCAAACACCACACACACACACACACACACACACACAGAGAGAGAGAGAGAGAGAGAGAGAGAGAGAGAGAGAGAGAGAGAGAGAGAGAGAGAGAGAGAGAGAGAGAGAGAGAGGAAGAGAGACAGAGACAGAGACAGAGAGGCTAAGAGAGACAGAGACTGAGAGTGACTTATTACAAAACCTGCAGTTACCCCTAATTCTATATGTCTGGTATACATTTTTACATATGGATTTTGATAGCCACAAACTACTAAACTAACAAGGCTGCTAAACATCAATAGTAATAAAAAAAGGAAACAATTTAAGAAACTGTCAAGACGGTACCGACCTCCTAAAGATTACAGAGTACTCTCTTCTTTATCATTGAGTGATTAGACTTAACTATGAACTCTTTAATACTAAGCTCCTAATTTTGTCTTCTAAAAATATTTATAAAACTAATTATTTTAACTTAGTACAGAATACATCACTGGGGTTCAACCTTGCTTCCAAAATGATACATAAATCTTGATTTTGATTCTCTCTCAAGTGTGTATAAGTTCCAGATAGACTTGCCATTTGTCAAAGGAGATAAAATCTCAGCATACTTGTCATATTTGATAGGATTCACTTATGAACAATTCTAAGGTGGCCTCCAAACTCCAGTGTATTTTGGAAAGTGTGTCCTGATTGGTCTTGAGGTCGGCATCAGGATTAGATTCTATCATATGACTATCAATCTTGTACTAACAGCATAGTTTTAAAACAAAGCATCAGCGACACTTTCTAATACACCTTCAACTTGAAAAGTTCAACGCTAGAGTTGTTCACTTTTGTGGATATGCTGATTATGTTTTTGTCAATTTTAATTGTTTGAAGAAACCAAAATGAACCTCTGGGAACATACTGATTTTGATCATATAAGATATTAAGAATAAACTCACAGGTACTTATGTATTTTTAGAGCATCTTTTGTTTATAAAAAGATTATCTTACATTGGCAGATCATTAACTTAGTGGGTATTTGAACTTCTTTCCTAATAGAAAACATAGTGTGTTAAATAGGAATATCAATTGAACATACCAAATTATGATTTCATTAAGATGGAAGTGAACTGAAACACAACAGTGTATCTTTTAAAGTGACTTAATTAATATAATATTCAGAAGTACAAAGAATCTTGTCTTTAATGAAGTTAGACTACATTATAAATACAGATAATCCTTTTTAAATCTGCACACATATATAGGCATAGCTGCATAGATACTTTCTGCTAAATCTCATGAACGAAGAGACTTATTTTATAAGGTTTTCTAACTTTCTTTTCTCCTTTAAACTGGATTTATGTTCTGTAGATGTTCAACTTTTAGATTTTTCTTTTCATGTGACAAAGTGTGCTAATGACTCTTACACTAATAACTACTTTAAATGTTAATGTAATTATGATCCAAATTATGATTTGATATCAAAATATGAATTATGATTCAAAGAGGTGATAGAGAGAGGAAGACATTGATCCCACCGATGATACTGAAGGAGGACAAAACATATATTTTCTTCACTGGACTGCCTTAGAAATCATGCAAATCTTTCTGACATTGTCTTTGTCCTTTTATTTGATTGATTCATTTTCATTCCAGAATTCTCTGTCGTTAACATCCACTCAAATCTCTTCCCATGAATCCTGTCCATGGTTCTGAGTTTAAATTAAACTAAAATGTTTTAAAGTAACTACTAAATTATTGTTATTCTATTTTACAGAAATCATGTTATTTTTTCTTCAAAACTAATATTCTAATTTAAGTGAATTTTCTATCTCATATTTTAGGCTAAATATCATTAGTCCATAGAAAAATTGTAACATTTAAGTCAACTCTTTGTTCATTTGTAGAGGGTAAAGATTTCATTCTACTTAGAGTACCACAAGAAAGGTAAATATCACTCAATTTTGTTCATAAAGGTGTTTGACACCTCTGCATTATGTTTAAGTACAGATTAGCTCCAAATTTGTCAAACAAATAAATTTGCAATGTTATCTGACTTGTACTTTTACTTGAGTGTGCATATATGTATATATATATATGTATATATATATATATACATATATATATACATAGGCATGTGTGTATATATGTGTATATGAGTGCATGTCTTTATGCATGTGTCTATATATGTGTGGGTGTGTATAAGTGTGTATAGATATATTTTCACAGCAGAAAGATGTACTATTATTCTGTGATTATCAAAATCTTTTTCTTCCTACCTATAGCTAAGCATTGGGCAAGGCACGAAAGAGAACAGGTCCCTTTTTGATAGTCTATTGACAGGTGGAATATTCAATTTACAGTGACAAAGTAGGCATTTCTAGCACAAATGCCTCCTAGCTATGCTTCAGAATGAATTTTTTTTCTTTCAAGACACTGTACAAACCCATTTGAACAAGCTGTCATATCTTTTACAAATCTACCAGCTACTTTTTATGAGGTTCAGCAGCTCTTTATGACTGCAATAAAGGGAGAGTGGAGGCCATGTGTGTATCCAATGAGCCCCAAAGCAAGCATCCTAACACAAAATCTAATGAGATCTTTGGATGTTCTTTCCCTGCAGCTGCCTGGTTACTCTCTTAGCACATTTTTTCATAACCATTTCATTGTCACTGTAATAATGAAGGCTTATGAGGGATAGATATATGGAGTATGTTGGGCAGTCATCATTATTAGTAAATCTAATAATTGTCAAAATATTAGACACACCGTGAAAAATAATTCCTAAGTCAAATGAAAGTTAAAATTTCCAGAAATTCAAGCACACAACGCAATATAAACTTTGTGATCTATTTAAGTAATAGTATATCTCTTCTATGTACCATACTAATAAGTTATTATAAAAAAATTTAAATTTTAAGTATAACTGAAGGTTACATTTTTAATGTGGTGGCTTAGTTAAAGTGTTTCTAAATATTTCTCAAATCATATATCATATTATATTGATAATGATTAAATATATAAGCCTTTAATTTATATGTATTAATATATGTATTATTTTTCAAATTTAGTCTGTCATAGGCTTGTTTTCCAAACTGTACTTATCATGAAATATGTTAATAGAAAATAGTATCAAAATTTCTTTAAATTTTAGTAACTAAGTTCCACAGTGGACTGAAATAAAAAGTATGAGCTATAAATATCAGACTTCAATGTTAAAATATTGGAATTTTAAATTTTTTTCACTTGTGTTTGCTATAGAAACAGAGATACTAAATTTAGTGACTTTATTCCTTTCATTTATATAAAAGTCAAGAGATCTTGTCTATTTTCCCTTCCCAGACAAATATATGTATATCTCTCATAGGGCTCTCTTTGTTGCCTAGCTTCTATAAAAGTCAATGCTACATTCTGTTCTTATATACAAATAGTATGTAAGTGTATTACAAAGTGTGGTTTTAAGTTTTCTTATCAATAACTAAATGTACTCAACCTCACTACACTTCCTTTTAATTCTGTGTTTTTATTTATACTTTTTGTATGTAAATTATAGCACACTAATGGTCAATTCACATCTTTTGAAAGTTTTTCTAGATTCTACTGTTTAAAGAAAGGTAACGAGAAAATCAAGATTCTTATTCTACACTTCTTTTCAGCTCTGCCTTAATTACAGTGTCCATTTTTCTCTATATCTTTCTCATGTTCATGACATAATTTGTAATATGCACTGTTGATATTCAGGAATATGTGTGGCAGCCTAGTATCCTGATAGCCCCATTCTGTTGCCAACATGTGGGAAGCCTGCGCTCCCTTATATGTTCTGAAATGCTGTTTAGTTTGTTTTGCTCTTGTTTCCACTTAAGATTTAATTTTGAAATTGATTTTCCTATTAATAATATTTCTGAAATCTTCTCTCATAACTCATACAGGTACAGGATCAAGTTAAGAATTGGAAAGCAAGAACAAACTGAATTAAGATCTAGTAAATGGGAAGGGTAAATAAGAGGAAGAATAGATATTAATCAAGTTGAAAAAGGAAGCAATTCAAAGAACGAACTGCTCTAAGAGCTTGTTTTGTGTTTTATGTTTAGAAGATAAACAGATCTACAGAATCACAGTACACAAATAATAAATAGGAAATAAAGTACACAAAAGGACAGAAATGAACAGGAAATATTACAACAGAAACAATATTTGTATAATTAATTTGTTTGTGCCTTTTCTTTCTTCTTTTTCTTTTTCTCTAATGTAAATGTTTAGAGCTATCAATTTCCTCTGCAAGACTATTTTTAATGTGTCCCAGAAACTTGGTAGTGTTTCTATGTGGGTTATGTTTCTATGTGTAGTGTAACTTGTGGGTTATTTTTCTTCTTGTTTTCTTCTTTTATCCATTCATCATTTACTACTAAAAATCATTCTGAGTCAGTGTCATCTTGAAACAATATTCCTTTATATTTAATACGTTTATTGACATTTTATAATTTATCTAGTTTTGTAATTTGTTGTCTATATAATTTCTACATTTAAATTAATTCAAAATATTATAAAATATTTTAGTAACTTAAATTATTATTAAATAAAATAAAGTTCACGCTGTGAATGTTTTAATTATGTTGCTAAAGGCAAATGTTGGTACATTTTTATTTCCCACAGTGTCTCTCTTAAATGTTGTAGATTATTTTGTGTTACTGTTTATTAGAATGAAATGATAGTTTCTTGTGCCACTATTTATTAAACAATATATTAATTTCTTTACCAATTGCCTCAATTTCTAATTCTTTCTTGTTTGTATTTTATTTTGCATATCCTTTCATTCTCCTAGTAGTGCCTCCTTATCTTAACTTTAAGTAATTTTTAAATTTTTTAAAAATTATTTAATTTGACTAAATTTTTGTTTCTTCTTAGAATTATGAAAGGATTTTTTTGTTGCATACAGATTTTAAGTATATCACTGAGTTCTTTTAGCATATTGATAACATTGGTTGATCTTAGTCTAATATTGGTTTTAAAAGGTTTATAAACTTCTTTTGGATAGTGTTAAGACCTTCATTGAAAAGGTTTTGTGGTTTTGGTTGTCTAAATTTTTAATTTTCTAATTATTAGTTACAATTGAAAATTCATTGTTATAGGATTTACTAAAGTTTTTGAATCTGTGAACATGTATCTTCAGTATGCTTTAGAAAATTCTCAGCTGCAGGTCACCTGGTGTTTGATGTTCCTCCATTCTCTCCTCCCCTGATTTGACTAAGAAAAACTCAAATAATCTACTTACTGCATTATTTTTTGCTTCTTACATTTGTATTAATTATTTTTTCAGTTTAATCACCTATATAACTAGTAATTTATTTTTAATCAGTGAGTAACTTCCACACTCTGTAAGTCAGTGCTTGAAAGGAACATTTATTTTAAGGGAAAAGAGAACTCACTATACACCAAGAAAAAAGGAAATAGATACATTTAAATTTCCATCTCTCCATACATGTGTGGTGAGTGTGTGTGTGGTTTTGTGTGTGTGTGTGTGTGTGTGTGTGTGTGTGTGTGTGTGTGTGTAACTTTAAGCATTATGTATGTTCAAAAAGTTAAAAACTATATTAAATCAGTAAAGTAATTTATTGAAGGAATGAGATTGTTAGTGATGGCATAACTATTATCAAAAGAAAATAAATTCAATGGGGTGTTAAAAAATATCATGAAATTAGAAGGCAAATGGATGGAACTAGAAAAAAAATATCCTAAATGGGGTAAACCAAACCCAGAAAGGGTAAGTAACAAGAAGGGCTCAAGGAGGAATGCGTTTCTTGAGAAGGGGAAATAGAGTTTGTGGGTAACTAGGTGAGGGGAGTAAAGGGAGAGGGTTCCAGTAAAGATTAATAAATTTAGAGGTATGGGGGAGCAATGTAGAAACCTAGTGCAGAAGAAACTCTCAGGATTCTACGAGGGTGACCCTAGTAATAGTTGGTATGGAACATGCATCTTCTATAAACAGGCAACTTCCAGTAGTGGGAGTAGAACACCAACAGAGCCACAAAATGTTCCACTTGTTGTCTACCTATCTTGAAAGGTATGCTGGGGCAAAAGAGGTACAGATCTTATGGGAGTGGCCGAAGCAATGATTTGTCTAAAATGAGCCCAATACCACATGAGGGACACCTTGCCTAATACTACTAGGATGACCAGAAACATGAGGCTGAGTATCCTAGAGACATAAATCAGAAAAAGTATCAATAAAATGATTCCTCATAATTTCTGTTATACTCATAATTTGCTGCCTACTTGTATCGTCATCAGAAAGTCTTCCTCCAACAGATAATAGAAACATACAGAGACCAACAGCCAAATATTAGGCAGAGAGAGAGCCTGAATTGGAGTTCTCTATTGGTTCCCTCCCTTTGAAGCTTGGACAATTTTACAGAAGAGGGAATGTAAGATAAGAATTGTATGAGCCAGAGGGAGGAGAAGATGCCCACGATGTCAACAAAGCAGCCCTCACAAGGGCTCACAGACTAAAGTGACAATCTCAGCGAGTGCACGGGTCTGTGCAGCAATCATGGAGCCTGCATTATGCTGTGATATATATGTTCTGGTTGCTGAATTATATATTTTGGGGTTGAACTCCTAACCATGGGTGTGGGCACATTGACTCCTTTGCCTGCTCTTGGAACACTTTCCTTCTACTGGGATGCCTAACCACCCTCAAATGAGGGTTTGTTTGCAGGTTTCTTGGCACTTGATATTGAATGCTTTATTGACATCTTTGGGAGTCCTGGCATTTTCTCAACGGAAATTGAGGATAATTTAATCTCGGGGAAGGGTAAGTAGAGTAGTGGACTGGGAGTAACAAAGGGATGAAACTGCAGTTGTGATATACTGCATGAGAGAAGAGTAAAAAATAACAAACAAAAAGAGTCTGGGAATGTATCATCATTTTGCTATTAAGTGATGATTAAAGATAAAAAAGTATTAGGACAGACTTCTTTTTTTGTATTTCTTTCTCTATTTAGCATCATTCTTGAATAAGGTAACCCTTATGACTACTGAGAACATAGTACGGACTTCATTCCAGTAACAACGTTACATTCACAAATTATTGTGCTTGCCTATTTAAACACAAATTATTCTCCTCTAAAAATTGGTATACAGACATCCATATCAGCTTTTGAACCTAGTGAGAGTTCGAGAATTGTGGCCATTTAATGATGGCATTGTAATATGAATGAAAAGCTGTCAGCATTCTGAAAAAAAATGTTACACAATGTGTTTTGTAAAGAGTAAAATATATGAAAAGAATATCTTGCCTATATGTATATCAATAATTGTGATTTTAAATGTGGGAGAATTTAGAAATCAGTAGGTGTTTTGAAGGGAAAACAGGTACCAAAACACCTCTGACAATCCTAAGGTTACAGCAATGGTTTGGCGGTATTCTCTGCGCAAATAGGAATAAGAAGATAAATTATACCCAGATAGATCAAATAAAAATTCCAGAGTGAAGAGTTAAATAAATAAAATAAAATAAATCACTAAAGATGTTGATGAACTGCATAGGAAGAGAGAAAGAGCTAGAATTGAGAGTATAGAAGCAGTAACATCTGCAACAAAAAGCATCTGGCTCTTAAGATGACCCAGATGAGAAAGGCACTCACTGCAATTCTGAAGAACTGCATTCCAACCTACAATTCTACATTGTAGAAAACAGAGTCAGTACCTAAAGATATCATTTACCTCTACATGCACACCTTGGCATGACACACACACACACACACACACACACACACACACACACACACACAAGAAATACGTATATTTCATATTTAGCTTTTATTTACTATCCTAAAATGATCATGTGTGTTTATTCCTATTGGTTTTCATAGCATCAAATGAAAGAGATGAATTTTGCTTATTTTGCTATTTGCTGGTTTGCTAACCAGGTTAATTCTCTTTCATCAATAAATATTCTATCTAATACAAATTATGAGGAGATCAACAAACATGCTCATTTATGAAGTGAAATATCAATCATTTCCCTTCCTATTTTAGTAAGATTTCTATTTTATTTTTTATGCTTATGTGTTACATACACAGACCCTTCTCATTTTCAACATCCTTGTATAATAACTTTGGATAATACTGATACTAAAATTCTAACAGTTCCAAAGCAATGGGGTGGAGAACCTAAGAGAATGACATTATGAAATTTGAAGCTAATGATGCATTGACTGGGAAGTCTGGCCATAAATCTAGAGAATAAACAAAGCCCAGCTGTCTTCCCAGGTGCAGTGCAGGTGGGCCTTGGTAAATTATTTTGAATTGTGGTTGTTGCTTTCTCAGTTGAAACTATAGTAGACAATTGTGAAGTTACCTCATTCTAATTAAGACTCACTTCAAAAGAGGTAACACTTCAATGTATACTTTCCCCAAGTAGGACTGTTAATATTTTTAATGTGTATTGAAATATATGCATCTATTATGGATATTTATTTTTATTAACAGTTAATAAGTCTTATAATAATTTTCAGGAAGAAATACAATCAATTATGTACCATTTATTACTCTCAAAATTTGAGTTTTGGTTTTACACTCTGAAAATAAAGCTATTATAAAATTTGTATAGATAATATCATACTATAGTTAACTTACATTTTCATAGAGAGTCCTCATTTCAAAGGTTACTGTGACCTGAAAGTGAGAAAAAAAGTGATTATAAGTCAAGAAATATCACAAATATTATCTTAGATTTGTTATCAAAGCTCGTCAGCTTCGTAATCTCTTCTGTTGTAGTAGACAATCTTTGCAAGCGGGACTAGTGTGTCTGTTTTTCTTGTTTGCTTCCTTTCTAAAAGCATGGTCCCAGCTTACTTAAGATGTGAACATCAAAGAATCCCAAATGTAAACCTTGCTAGAAGACATCTGATTGTGATCACTCTAAACTGCCCAGAGAAGAACAGATAGATGACACAGTGGTTAAATGAATTTGCTACTAGCTCTGAGGCCTGAAGTCTGTATCACAGGACCCAACTTGGGAGCTATAAAACTATAACTCCAGCTCCCAGGATGCTACACAATATTCTGTTCTACTCAGGTACCTGAAAGATGTAGCATGAATTTAAAGAAAACATAAATTAGTTTTCAAAATGAAATAAACTTTCTCCAGTGATGTGAAACAAGGAGAGCCTGACTAACCATGATAAACAGGAATAGGTATAAAACACAATGACAATGCAACATAATTTGACGATCTGCATGGGACTGGGGGAAATGCAAATTTTTAGACACATCAATATACATGAATATAGTAGGGTATGATTGTCTTTAAATTGTCTTTAATAATTAAGCGCTATGAGATTTTTATTACAAATGCAACTAATCACTTAATAATAGAGAAAATTGCAATGTATAGAAATTCTTTTCTACTTTTGACATTTTACTGTGATATGCAAGTGTGTCAGTGAACTATAGTGAACAGGCTGTATGCTCTGTGTCTGTAGAAGTGGACTGCATTCCAAGATTCTGCATGTCATTCAAAGTCTACATGTAGGTGCTCTTGGTGACACTGCTCACCCTGATCACATTCTATTGTCACCAAATTATTTCTGTGGTTCTGGAGAACTCAATTCTGATGGAATTGTGAGGCACAAAAATTCTTCCTCAGATCTGCCAAACATCTTGGAATGGAATATAACAATAAGTTTTCTAGCCACCAGTTTTGGAAGATTCACACTAACATATGAGAAATGTAGACTAAAATCCAAAAAACTCACAATGCATTCATCCTATCATCTTATTTATTATTGTTGTCTGAGTAGGAATGGGAGATGCACTACAGGTGAAGACTTGATGGATTAGTGTGAGTACACTAAGTTGCCAAAAATGATTTACTAGTTTATATTATACTTAATGTAGTTTGAGTTAAGATAATTGTATCTGAATGGGTTGTTCACTGGTGACCAAACTCAGTAGTTGTGAACTGTCCATGAATGTCATTTCTAGATGTCAGTTATGAATCAGTGATAGACCCACAGAGAGCCCTACTCATTTTTGATGAACTATTGTCTACCATTTGTTTATGTGGTGAAAGAGGAATTAATTTTCTTTAATTGCATAAACACTGCAAGTTCCACAGACTCCAGGGCATGGTTCAAATCCACAGTCACACAGACAGTACTGCTGAAATACAGTTGATCTAAATAAGGGGAAGTGGTATAATGTAGTAACAAGGGTAGAAGAGAGAATAGAGAAGATGAGGGTTTCATTACTCAGAATGTACTTTATATATTTATGAAAGAATCAAATAACACATTTACTAAAAGTTAAATGAGGGGATAAATATATTAAAGATAACTTCCGCCCCACCAAACAATTAGCAATCATAGTCCAAAAATAAAATCTTTGAATTGGTTGAGTCTCTCGCCCTACTTATATCCAGAATCAGAGTATTTATTCATCATATTTTTTTTGTTTTTGTCACCTGTGTTTATTAAATAGGTAAGTGTGGGCTGACTGAAGTTGTCTAACATATGTGATATAATGTTTCATAAGTTCAGTATTGAAAACAATGGATGACTGATTGTACATATAATTTATATAATCTTGATTAATATTAATGTTGTTAATTGATTATTTGAGATAAAGCTAAAAATACTATTATTTTATAAAAGCCTATTTTTTTAAAAGAGTTGGATACAGCCCCTGTCTCAATTGTTAGGAGTCCCACAAGGACACCAAGCTACACAACTCTAAAATATCCCATGCAGACACTCTGGTTGTCAGTTCAGTCTCTGCATGCCCCTATGAGTTTGTTGATTGTGTGAGACTTCCTATGGTGTTTTGACCCTTCTGGCTCCTACTCTTGTTTCCCCACCCCCCTCTTCTGGAGGATTTCCTACTCCTACCTAATGTTTGGCAGTGTGTCTCAGCATCTGTCTCTGCTGGATGACAGTTAGGCCAGATCACAGGACACAACCAGGGACCCTATTCCTCATCCTGGTTTGCCTTGCCCCATTTAATACATGGGGAATCATTTAGTCTTACTGCAAATTTGTAAGCAGTGTTTTATTGTTACTCACCAGAGACCTGCACTTTCCTAGATGGAGACAAAAGAGGAAGGTATTACGGGGTGAGAGGAAAGTCATGAGAGTGTGAGAGGGGAGGATGGGGGGGAGGCTGCAGCTGAAATGTAAAATAGATACATAAAAAAATCTTATTTCTTATATACAGTATACTTTTTCTGTTTTCTATGCTATCACTTCTTTAAAATGCTGGTAGTC
Organism: Cricetiscus sungorus; assembly: GCA_030556225.1. Lineage (NCBI taxonomy): Eukaryota > Metazoa > Chordata > Mammalia > Rodentia > Cricetidae > Cricetiscus > Cricetiscus sungorus. The sequence goes on from JANBXA010000741.1 coordinate 50,559,497, forward strand.
ATTAATGATGGAAATCACTACATTGTTCTAGTCTTCTGTATAGATGCGACAATTTCTGTAAAATATGCACCAAGAAGTTCTGGACCAAAATTCATGACAAAATATTTTATGTCTTCTATTTTCTTCAGTACATTGAGTGATTATTTTAATTACTTCTCCAACTGAATATTTTTAACTATGTATTTATCCATGTAAATTTGGCTTTTTCCATGAAATTTAATTTTAGTGCATTAGATGGGGTTATTCCAGTACTGAGGGTACAAGGATTCAACTTGAAAATGTAAGGTGATATATATTTTCAAACATTGTCTATGTATTCTCCTTTATAATCAGGGGTTCATTATTCTCAATGCCTTTTAGAATGTCATATGAACGTAGATGCATAGGCTTTTATTATTTTCCGTTATGTATGCATTAGTTTGTCTGCTGATGGAATATGGATAAGGAACAGTCATTGTCATTAGTTCTATTTGCAGTGATCAACCTATCAGTCTTCTATGGATAACTTCAAATCAATTACACAGAAGACCCATTATAAACTCATCAAAAAAGATATGAATATAGACAAGAGACTTGTCTGGTAAAGAAAATAGATGAAAGCAGCTATAGGATGATGAAAAGTAACAATAAGTATAAGGGACTATACAAAATGTGCAAATTTTTAATCAAGAGTTAATAAAGCTTACAAAAAATCAAATGCCAGAATGAATGTCTGGAACTAAAAGAAGTAATTATTGTTAATGATAAAGAATCTCATTTTTTTGGAAATTGAACTTGGAAGTTTGTAAAAATATTCATTAAATGATTTAGAACTTTAAGCATACAGGAAGAAATGTACACATTGCTACATTGCTTTGTTTATAACTTATTTTGGTCATATGGTTAAACATGACTGATGAACAGACAGGGATGTCTGAAATAAGTATTACTGAAGGGAGAGGTTATTACTCACACCCGTAAGTGAGGAAAGACAAAACTAAGTAGAGCCAACTGAGATCAGAGCTCCTTGACCCCAAGAAGCTGAGATTTTTCCTGTTTTATCTTCCTGACATCTCTCAACATGGGCTGCACTCAGTATCTGAGATAATTCCTCAAGATGTCAATGCTTTATATGTAAACCAGTAAATAAATTATAAAGCAGGAATGGACCTTGGAACCATCTGTTATAAATGGCCCGTTTCTATATAGCTTACTGACACTTCCAGAGACTAGGACTGTGATTCTTTGCTTTTCTAACACTGTAACATTATAATTTGTAGACTCTGCTTCAGTTTTTGCAATACTTAATCACATGTCAACCAAGCAATCAATTGAGGGATTTTAACAAACCTGGTTTTGGCACGGAGGACTCTATGGTTTGTGTTACATTTGTACGCTTTCCTATCTGCCTGAGGATTTATGAAAGAAAAACTTTGATTCATCTTTAATTTATTCCCAGTTGTTATTAATTCCCATTGAAGAAATGTATTTCTTAGATCATGTTTTTATCCATATATTCAAGAATGCTAATGTCAAAATAAGTAGACTCCTCTTAACTTGCCATTGAAATTAGTAAGATAAAATGTAATATTTTCTCCTTTTTAAATATCGTCCCATAGTTTTTATATTTTTCCAAGTGAAAACTTCATTTGGGAATATTTTCCAATAACTCCAACTGAAATATGCAGAGATCAACCCAGAACATGGGAAGAATAACTAATATTAAAATTTTCCAGTTCATCTAATTTTAAATTTTTTCCTTTTATAATTATTCTATCATGTGTATCGGTATTTTGCTTAAATGGAAGTCTGTGTATTCTTGAAGAGTGGTGAAATTTCTAGAACCGGAGTTACAGATTTGATACTGAGAGTCAAATCCTGTCCTCTATAAAATCAACCAGTACTCTCAAAGTTTATTCATATATTCAGCCACTAAACATTATTTAAGACAAATTGTCTGAATCTCAGCAAGTAACTAGAATACTAAAGAATTTCACCTAAAAATAGCATGTGTGTGTGCTGTACAAGTGTGTGTGTGTGTGTGTGTGTGTGTGTGTGTGTGTGTGTGTGTGCACGCGCGTGCGCACCTGTGTGTCCATGCATGAACACATGTCCTGGGAGGTGTGTGTAGAGGAGAAAGGACAATCAAGGTACACAAAGGCAAGATATAGATACTGTGGGGACTTGGGTGAGGTAAGAAGACAATTTTCTGTAGTTATTTTTCTCTTTCTTCCCGTGTATCCCAGGAATTTAAACCATGTCATCAGGCTTAGTACTGGTGTCTTTCACCTCTCAGCCATCTGACTGGCCTAGCTTTATTTTTAAAAAGATGCCAATAAATAATTTAAAAATTTTAAATAAATTTAAATAAATTTAAATTTAAATTTGTTTTCAGGTCAGTCATTATTATGGGACCTGCTACTGTTTAAAAATTCCCCGGGTTTGTATAGAAGTACCAATAGTGGAGAAAAACTGCATATAGTAATTTAAGGTTAATTAAATGGAGCTATTAACACATATATAAAGATGGACTTATCATAATTCTCCCAAAATATATATGCTCTTTAATGTAAGACTTAAAATGAGAATAGTACTAGAGAAAAGCATACACAGTTGTGAATAAATGATCTGAAAGTACAGAGGTAAGTGAACCTGTGCAAATTTGATATAGTTAGTTCAATATAAGACACATTACACCTTAAGAAAGACGTTACATTGAATGAAGTTGTCTTGCATGCACAAACACAGGCCCATATTTACAAATGAGAGTCTTACTCAGGGATATGGGAGGTACTGTGCAGTTCCTGTTGACTCTTGACGCAGTAACTCGCAGGTTTCAGCTCCCCCAGTACATCTGTGCAGTCAGCAGGGAAGCATCCAATTATTTGCGATTTTTGTATGCTTGTTGGCCAAATTTGTACATCAAATGCAAAATTGTACATGTGGGGGCATTCTAGAGGTTTGTGACTCTTTCTGGAGGATGTTAGACCTATATGCCAACAAAAGATCCATAAGTGAGACCATCTGTAAGTTATGTACCTCTATTCTCTCTGGTGCTTATCTGTACACCAGAACAGAATGTGGTCCCATAATCATGAATAAACTGAAAATGGATTATGCAAATTAACTTAGTATTTTCTTTGAGAGATATGTTGTTTTTGGAGTGTAATATTACAATGGATACCAATCATTAATTTAAAACTCTGAAAGTGACAGAGGGTATACAATAATGTTTAAAATTGTTCAGATTCATATGAATTTGGCTGAGTAGCTTGAGTAGGTTCAGAATTTGGGACATGCAAATATATAAACATATCTTACTAATTACACAAACTTATGTGTTAGTTAATGTGAGTCTTGCAATGTACTGAATTTCAGAGAGAATGGTTCATTTAATTGCTGCATGTATCATGTAAAACTATTAAATATATTTTTATTTTATTTTCTTCGGTATTATGAAAAGATATTTGGATTCAGTTCTGTAATATAATCATTTCAACATTCCTGGGTATACATAAACTTGAAATTTGAAGGATTTTTTTTCACCAGTTTTAAAATATTATTACCTTTACTACTTGAATTGTTTCTCATGCTTAAGCTAAAATAATTTGTGTATACTTTTTTGTTTGGTTTTTCAAGATAAGATTTCTCTGTAGTTTTACAGACTGTCTTGGAACTGGCTCTGTAGTGAAGGTGGATGTCCTTCTGTATGCTGTGATTATGTTTCTCTTATTGATGGATGAATAAGCTGTTTTGACCAATGGACAGGCAGTATTTAGCCAGACAGGAAATACAGGCAGGGCTACCAGGCTAGGAGAATGCTGGGAAGAGACACACAGAGAGTGAGTCTCAGTAGAGAGGCCATGTAGCCAACAGAGCATTCTCTGTAGCCAACATGGGCATTCTCCAATAAACCAAGATTATGTGGAGATACATAGATTAATGGAAATTAGTTAATAATTTAGATATAGCTAACAAGTAAGAAGTCTGAGCCATTAGTCAAACAATTTACAAACTATAAGCCTCTGCATATTTATTTGGGACTAAAAAGTTGTGGAATTTGGTAGTACAGAAATTTCAGATTACTGTAGACCAGGCTGGCCTTGAACTCACAGAAATCCACCTGTCTCTGCCTTACTAGTACTGGGATTAAAGGCATGTGTTATCACTACCCAGCAGTTTTATGCACTTCTGGCCTTGAATTTACCAGAGATATATGATTAGATAAGATGGCTTACTAAAACGAGTGATTTTCTCTGACTTTCAAGAACTATGATAGTTCTTAGTATATTTCTAAATCATAAATGAGAAAAGAAATCTCTCCCTCTTTCTCCCTCTTTCTCCCTCTGTCTCCCTCTGTCTCTCTGTCTCTCTGTCTCTCTCTCTGTCTGTCTGTCTGTCTCTCTCTCTCTCTCTCTCTCTCTCTCTCTCTCTTACACACACACCATACTATTAATAAACCAACATATTCTTTCCAAGCTTACATAATACTGCTATAATTATTGTTAATGTACAGGGATCATTTTGGTTAGCTATCAGCAAGGTAAAAGAACCCTAAATTTGTTTTCTTTTTTCCTCCAAAATAGGTGACTCACAGCTGATTCCATGGTGTGATAGCATGAAAATGAAATGTGGCTATCATTAACTCATAAGTGGCTGCACCCATGAGTGGGATTAATAAACTTGTACCTTCTTCAGTAAGAGAACTTATCAATAGAGAAGATATTCCCCGATCACGGAGGAGGCTGATACTCCTATGCAGAATCCTCCAGAATATTTATTACATACTTACCAGTTTTCAGATTTTTTCTGTAAATTCTGTTGTGACCTGCTTTGTGTCCTAACAGACAGTCAGTTTTAAAATGTTATGAGCTTCTGAGGAGAATGTCTGTTCTGCAGTATTTGCATGAGATGAGATATGTCTATTAGGTCAATTTCATTTAGAATGTCATTTGATTTCAGAATTTCGGTGTCTGTTCTGAGGTTTTGTTGTTGTTTGTGTGTTTATTTACTAGATGACTTGTCTATTAGTAAGAGTGACATATTAAAATCATCCAAATACACTACGTTATGGCTATCCTGTGGGCTTGCATCTAATATTATTCCACAGAGATATTATCTTTCTTATTGATTTTTTTTTAATGTAGTGGAAGACAAACATGTTCTGTGCCTACGGTTTAGCTTCTCTGTGTCTGGTGGGGACACAAAGTCCACGGAAGAATTTTACTTATCTCTGTGCTTTAAATCTCTAAAACCTGATGCCAGGATTTTCTTTTCTGATGTGTGATTCTTGACTTCTCGTTCATGGTCCAGGATTCCAGCTGAAGTCGTCAGTAAAGTGTAACTGAACTGGGAAGAAGAGAGTAGAATTCCCTGTCATTTTCCTAGTTCTACCAGTAGCACATCAAATCTGGGGCTGATCACTCTGGCCTTGAGCTACCTACCTGTGAGATTCACAAAATTCTTCCTGGAACTGTGATCATGAATGATGTCAAAGTCACAGTGTAGCCTTGTTTTATAACCACAGTTCCTAACAGGGTGATGGCCTTGGAGCAAGGCCTGATAAGGACATATTATTTGCTTCTCTTTCAGCCCTGGTGATGCTTTGTGAGCACTAGAAATACATTCACGCACACCGTGGTGACTCCATGGAATTTGGCCAAAACTCTTAATTAGCTTCTAAGGAGGAGAGGAGAACATGAGGGACAGTATTTCAGGTAACCCCAAGCATGTCTCTGGGTTACTTAGTTCATGGGGATGAAACTGAATGTCCTTTTCCTATTCTCTGTGTTGTCACTGATATATGATCATGGTGTACATGTGAGTATCCACGTGCACATGTGAACACATGTATAAAGAGAAGTAGGTGATGTTGAGGAATCCCCTGTGATTATTCTCTCTTTTATTTATTGAGGCACAGAATTTCATTTAACCTAAATCCAAGCAATTCTAGGTAGTCAGCTTGCCTCAGGGATTTTCTGGCTCTGCTTTCTAAGCCCTCAAATTTCTGGTGGCCTGTATAGCACCCCTGCCTTTGATGTGGGTTCCAGGAAACTGAGCTCCAGTCTTCACACTTGCACAGTAAATAATTGAACATTTCTTGAACTGTCTCTCCACCCTGAGAAGGAACATGTGTTTTCCTGGCTCCACCTCTGGAGAGCTGAGAATAAAGGCTCATGGCACTAGGTCCAATTTACTTGAAGCTGAAGGTTGACCCAAGGGCTGCATGAAAGCTCTTTGTACTGAATAGCAATCCCAGGCTCTCCAGAGGTCTTTTAATTATGCTTTACACTCTTCTTCTTATGGTCTCAATGTCTGTAAGGTCACTTCCTTCAAAATGTGATGTCTAATTTTTTTTTTTGGCACATCTACAAAAGTATCATTTATTGACTGCCTCTTCATCCTTGAATTTTTATCGAGAGACACAGTGAGTTATGCAGTAAACGCTTTCCTCCAAACTAGCAAATGTTTATTGAAGAGTCACTGATCTGGTTTGAGACCTCTGGTTTCTGCTACACTGTCAATGCTGGGTCCTCACTGGGACTCCACGTGGGTGTCCTGTTGTTGCCCTGTGTCATGGGTTTCCTGTAACTTTGTATCTACAGGAGTAGCGCTTCACAGATGTTGGAGTGCGCCAACTCATGACCCTGGTTTTGGACCTGGGTAGCTGCAGGTGTTCATCTGCCCTCCAGCTCTCCCCTGTCCTCACCACCAGAGTGAGCTCTCCTGCATTTCTCTGGCTAGTTCACTCTTGGCAGCCATGAGCAAGGGGGCTGGACCAGTTCTCCTGCTTTCATGGCCTCAAGGCCAACTATTACAAATCTACACCACCAGAGACATCTCTGCTCTGTAGGCCAGGCGAGGTGCAGGGTTCAGTTTCTGGAGGGAGTTCTGTAGATAATGAGGGGCAGAGACAACTCTTACTCTCTTATGGTCCCAGGGACAGCTTTGTCACCTGGCACAGGTGACAGGAGTGGGGGCGGGGGAGAGCATCTCTGTCTTCTGACCACACCATCATATGACATCTTAAAATAGGGTCAAAATTTATTAGCTGTAATTTTAAAGTTCAAAGCTTTCAAAGTAAATTGTTTATCCAAGCCTGCAAGTACTTCCTCAAGAGTTATGTATTTTCAAAGCAAAATGAAAACAAAACCAATTCTAGGCATGAGTAGTTTTCCTTTGAATTTTATTGGTCACTTTTATCCAAGAGGTTCATAAAAGGAATTTTTGACATAGGACACAGGGAACCCAACATGAATCTGAAAGTATCTTCTCTCAGGATTAGGTCTCATGTACCAAAAGGTGCCAAACAAGCTTCCAAAGGAAGAAATCCAACTATCAATGGTACTCCCCATCTATGATACTTACGAACCACAATAATGACTATTGTAGCACAGTAGGCCCTATAGTTATGGAATATAATTTTAAGTTGTGTTACGTTTGTTTATGCTGTGGAATATTTGTTTAATGATACAAAGTTGTGCTGCAATCTGCTATGCTACATTTGGTTAACTCTGTGAAACTGTGTAATTTGCATGTCTAAAACACCTGATTGGTCTAATAAAGAGCCAAGGCAGATGAAATGATAGACAGGGGCTGTCAGACAAAGAGAAGTAGAAGGAGAAATCTGGGAAAAAAGAAATCAAGGTGCAAAAGTAGAGTGCGGCCAATCACACAGCCAGACACAGACTAAGAAAGAAAGGTAGGATATACAGAAATAGAGATAGGTAAAAGCCTGGAGGCAAAAGAAAGACAGGATAATTCTTAAAATGATGGCTAGAAATAAGCCAAGCTAAGGCTGGGCTTTCAAAAGTAAAAATAAACCTCAGTGTGAATATCTTTGTGAGTTGGTGGCAGGCATCACAAAAGAGACAAAGAGCCGAGGATTAAAAACAAACAACCTCACCTAAGGAAAACAATAGTGGTTTGCATCTGTTCATGGAAATCAATACCTCTCTTATGGCTCCTCAGGGCTACTCAAAAGGAGGGATAGCATGTCTTGTACTGGAAACCAAGCAGAATAACCAGAGCTACTGGATCCATTAATCCTCGAGGGGAATCTACAACCACCAATATGCTAAATCACCCTAATTCCTATATTCTTTAGACTCTGTCCTGTACCCACCAGTAAGGATAGTTCTCAGGCCTTATAAAAAAAAAAAGAAAAAAAAAAACCCCAAAAAAAAACAAAAACAAAAAACAAACCTTTTCTTTGAAACAGAGAGAGACTATTCTAGAAAAACCACCAATATTCTAAATACAATTGTATAAACCCAGGCCCAAATGACAACCTGCAATACAAGTCCCACACATGAGGCATTGCAGAAGAAGAGGCAGAAAGATTTTAAGAGATAACATTGTGATTTGGTTGTCATATTGTTTCTCCTAGAAATGTCAGAGAGGTGGCAGGGCTCCATAGCATGACCTGAAAAAGGAAACCACAACAGATATGCTAATGTGGAAAGGGGAAAGGTTATGAGCCCTCAAATGTGGCCAAAGTTCCAGAGACAAACAACTAAAGAATGCTAAGAGCTGAGGGCTGAGATCAGGAGTAGCCTCACCCTGGAAAGAGAATGTCATGTTTTTATTGAATACCAGAGGGTCAGCCCTGCAAATATGTGCATATAAATAATAATATATAGGCAGTGCAGATTATATTCCTATATTTAGAAATTGAACACACACACACACACACACATATATATATATATATATATACACACACATAGTGTATACTGAACATTGTATAAATGTAACAATAATTAAAGAAAAGAGAACATTAATTTGAATGAGAACATTGAGATACAAGGGAGGGCTTAGAGGGATAAAAAGTGAAGGAGAAATGATATTTTTACATTAAAATATTAAAAAATGCTTTAGAAACATCAATGTTATATTCATAAGCATCCTTATAAATGTTATTTTCTTTTAGTATTTCAATACTTTTTAATTATTTATTTTCTTATTTTACATATTGACATATTGATCACAGTTCCCTCTCTGTCTCATCCTCCCATGCCTCCTGACCCCCCTCCCATCATCTTCCCCAACCACTACACAGGGAGAGTGAGGCCTTCCAGGGGGACCATCAAAATCTGCCAAATCACTTGGAATAGGGCCTAGGCCCTCCCTTCTGTCTCAAAGTTATTTTTAATAAAACAAAACAAATGCTATTAACTTTTTGTCACTTCAATCCTTTAATTCATTTCTTTTGACCAAATATGAGACAGCATAAATGTAAAATGAATTGTATTTATCTAACCTTTCTCCAGCCCTCATTTTCTATGTCTCAATAAAGATAATCATATTAACTTCATTTTTCTTCAGTATATTTAATTATTAAATATTTATTGTTATAAGGATTTCAAATAAACTGTAAAATACAGAATCCATTAATAATTTACACTCATGTGCATGCAAATCCTCATATTTACCTACCTTCTCTCCACTTTATTATGTTCCTGAAATGTAAGAATAATAACCATCAACTGATAGGAAAACATAAACACAAACATATTTTTTTAACTACTACCTATTTATGTTTGTCTTAATTGCATCTCATCAGGTGAAACAGCATGGGAAGTTTCAAGTTACAATAATTTAAAAACCAAACAATTGCTCAGCATAATTTCAGAAATAATGATTCTTAAATTCAAGAATTTCTGTTTTGTGTACATTAAGTTGAATCGCCCCCAGTATTCTTAGCAGATATCCAGAGAGTCAGACCTTCATTCATTTTTCACATCAGTGAACTTAGCCCTCTCCTCCTAACAAACCCAATTTATCCTCAATTCCTCCCTTTCATTCCATTTCCATCTTTTATATTACATGTTATAATATCCCTAGATTAACAAGCACATAAAGAAAGAATAGCTGTCATTTATGTCATTTGTGATTTGCAGGTCTATAATAGTGTCCAAAAGAGAGCCAACTCATAAGTTAGTAATCATGAAATCCTATTTTATTACAATCTACTTTAAAATGGACTTCTGGTTGTAAGTGAATGACTGAAATTTCTTTTTAAAGGTAATGTAGCCACTCTGTCCTGGAACTCAAGGAAGCTTTCTGTCGAAGACTTCCAAAAGCTGGGGTTACAGGTATTTAACAGCATTTAAGGTCTGAATAAAATTTAATATAGATAAAGACAGTTTCTCCATGCCAAACATTCTGAATCAAACTTTGAATACTATGCCTCTATTTTTAACATAATAAAAAAATGGAATTATACTAAAACAGATGTATTAACTACTGTTAGAAGTTTCCATTTGAATGCTACTGAACTATGTAAAGCAGTATAAACATTTTCAAAAAACAGATATGCAAAATTTTAAAAACATTTTCACACCACATTAAAGTCTTGATTTTGTGTGTTTAGGAGTAACAGTATGTCAGGACGTGGCCTTTATGTATCATTTGGTATTTAATTAGTTTATCTGAAAGAGCTGATAAATCTCACCTTCTTATTTTCCTCATCATTGCAAGTTCCTTTTTCCCAGATCTAACAAGTTAGCCCTGAAGATAAACCATCACAACAGATTGTTATTTGATTGGGAATCATGTTTCAAGACACTTTTTAAGTGTGTATAGAACACACATCACTAAAAGTTCAAGTACGAAACACTACTCCAAGAGTCTTTATAGAAGCCTGCCTTGATGATTGAACGAGAAGTGCAAAATGGAAGAGATGACAGAAGAAATCAGGTAACATGAGTGGGGACAGAAAAGGGAAATCACACATCCTCAGCTCTAAGTAATGCGAAAGTAGCGTTGTGAAGTGTTACTTCACGGTCTCTCCAACTATGCTATTCCTGGAATATGTGAGCTTTAAAACACATTTTATACAGTTTCTCTATCTCTCCCTGGACACTGAACTAACACCCAGCACAATTTCACATTGCACAAAACTGCCAGCCAGGGCTGCCAATTCTTCCTTTAATGTCCTTTTCCTTCCCAGTGTCTCGCATTTCCTGCTCATTCTGTCTCTCCAGACACCTTCACTGTCCTTATTATTGATTCACACTTTATATTCAAAGTAGGAATGCATTTCCAGTTTCTAACGAAAATGTGTTTTTCTCAATAACCTAAAGCCTTATACTGAGATGGAGCCTTGGAGTAAAATTATTCTAATTACTTTCTTAAAGCCTAAGAAAATTGAAAAAAAAAATGATGGAAGATTTAAATCTCTCTCTTCCACACAAGACACCCAGTTTCCCAGTTTCTTGATCAAAAAATAGCATGACTGGGAATTCTTCTTCATTCGCCTAAGAAGTTATCACACAATCAAGAATCATATAGAAACACACAATTACAACATAATATATATTTCACTTAAATAATAAAAAACAGTAAAATAATAGATATACTATGAAATATCAGTACTGAATCTAATTTATCAGATCTAACAATCAGCCACCACAGAAGTAAGTAGGATATAAAATATAAAATGAAATTGACTTCATTTTTGCTCACAAGGAGAGCCTTCTGTGCATATCCACCCTCTTTGAAAAGCTCTTGACTGAGACTTTGCTATATTTCAGTGCACAGCAGTTTGCAATGTGGAATGCTCACATTCTGAGGTGTACCTCTGGAGGGCAGGGAACTTCACCCAAGTACACCATGACTGGCATTCTCCTAAAATGCTGACACTCTGACAGTTTAGAATTATCTCCGGAGTTATGGATATTGCCAATAAATTAAAATCAGCTGCTGAGTGGTTCTCAGAGAAGCCTGGACTATCTAGTGATGCCCCGTGTTATTACATAGCAGTATGATGTTGATAGAGAAATAACAAAGTAAAAAAGTTTTAAACAAATAAGCTCTCATATTCCAAGCTGCTGGTATGTATGAACAAATGAATTCAACAAATATAAGCATGTAGTGGGCAACTAACATTAGTGGTAACATCATCTCCAGCATCAATTAAATGGTGTGAGATTATAGATTTAATTTTAAAGATTATAATTTGCAAATCACTAAAACAGGGATGATATTTGGAAGAGCACTGAAAAATTAGTTGAAGCCAATATTATCTTTATAAGACATAAAAAGCTCTCTTCTGTCAGAGGATGCCTGTTCTGTTCATCTATGTGCTGTCAAGTTTTATGTCAACTTGACACAAGCTAGAGTTATGCTAAAGGAGGGAACTCCAATTCCTTTATATTCCTCCAATGCCTCAATAACATCTGACTGTAGAATATTTTATTTTATTTTTAAATAATTTTTATTTAAATTAAAGATAATCTTATTGTATATACCAATCCCAGTTCTCTTTCCCTCCCATCTGCCCATATCCCCAGCCCCTGTCATCCCTCAAACCCATCTGCCATCCACTCATCCACTCACCAGGGAGGTTGAAGGCTCCCATGGGGAATCATCAATCATGGGGTGCATGGCCTAGGCCCTCAAAAGTGTATCTAGATTGAGAGAGTATCCCTCCATGGGAAATGGGCTTCCGAAGTCTTTTGTGCAATAGGGATACGTCCTGGTCCCACTGCCAGACACCCATAGACTGCCCAGGCCTCCCAAGTGACACCCACATTCAGGTGGCCTGATTGGTCCTATGCTGGTTCCCCATCTGTCAAACTGGGCTCCATGAGCTCCCATTTGCTCAGGTCAGCTATTTGGGTGGTTTTCCCTCAGCATGGTCATGACCCCTTTGTTCATCACTCCTCCCTCTCTACAACTGGAGTCCAGGAGTTCTGCTCAGTGCTTAGCTGAGGATCTCTGACTCAGCTTCCATTATCTACTGGGTGAAGCTCTATGATGGTGTTTAAGGTAGTCATCAATCTCATTATAGAGAAAGGAAATTTAAGGTAACCTCTCCATTATTTCTCAGATTCTTAGTTGGGGTCATCATTATTGATCCCTGGAGATTTCCCTAGTGCCAGATTTCTCTTTAAACCTATAATGGGTCCCTCTATTAAGGTATCTCTATTCTTGCTTTCCTCTATTCTTCCCCTGACTCTATCTTCCCGATCCCTCATTTTCTTCCTCCCTTTCTTCCTTCCTTTTCTCCTATCTCAACTCCTCCCAGCACACTTCCAATTATCTCAGATGATCTTGTACTTGTATGTAATTGTACCATGTATGTCTCCCTTAGAGTTTATCTGTTTTCCTAACTACTTATCTGATGGTGTGGATTTTAGTCAGGCAATCTTTTACTCCACGTCTAAAATCTATATGGGTGAGTACCTACCATGTTTGTCTTTCTGTGTCTCAGTTACCTCTCTCAGGAAGATTTCTTCTAGTACCATCCATTTGCCAGCAAAGTTCCAGACATCATTTCTTTCTTTCTGCTTAGTAGGACTCCATTGTGTAAATGTACCACATTTTTCTTTATTCATATTTCACTGCCTGGTTACAGGAGATGGCCAGTTCAAGTTCCATATCCCCCCATTAATAGGTGTCTTCCCTAGGTTCATCCTCTGTGGACTCCTAGGTGCTTCTATTGCACCACTTTTCTACCTTGACCCTAAACTAAAAGCAATTCCAGGTGTCTCTCCAGTAATCCTCTCTCCACTCCCTATTAACTAATCAATTCTATTCCCATCCCCGAAGGTGCCTAGGCAACCCATGATATCATTTCTATTTCTGCTTCCCAAGTAGAAACGTGTGTTCCCCCTTGGGACTTCCTTGTTTCATAGCCTCTATGGGTCTGTGGATGGTAACATGATTATCCTTTACTTTACATCTAATATCCACTTATAAGTGAGTACACTTGTAAGTGTCTTTCTGGTTCTGGGTTACCTCACTCAGGATGACTATTTTCTTCATTCTGTCCATATGGCTGCAAATTACATGACGTTTTTGTTTTTCAACAGATGAGTAATACTGCACTGGGTAAATGCACCACATTTTCTTCATCCATTCTTTGGTTGGGAGACATCAAGGTTATTTCTGTTTTCTGGATATTATGAATAAAGTTGTGAACAAAGTTGAGCAAGTGTTCTAGTGGTAGGATGGAGCATCCATTACATATGTGTCCAGGAGTAGTAATTTTCTGTGGAATCTCCATATCAGTTTCTATAGTGACTGTATAAATTTGCATTTCCATCAGCAATGCAGGAGTGTTCCCCTTGCAACTTATCATCTGCAGCATGAGTAGTGACTTGTGTTTTTTATCTGTGCTATTCTAGGTAGGTGGAAAATGGAATTTCAGAGTCATTTTGATTTGCATTTTTCTGGTGGCAAAGTATATTAAACATTTATTTGTTTCCTGGTGATTTGAGATTCATCTATTGGGAATTCTCTAATTAGATTTCTACCCCATTTTTAATTGCATTATTTGTTTTGGTGATGTCAGTTTTTTGAGTTTTTTATGTATTTTGAATATTACCCATATGTCAGACATGGGGTTGCTGAAGACATTTTTTTTTCATTCTGCAGGCTGCCATTTTGTCATAATTATCGTATACTTTTCCTCACAGGAGGTCTTCAGATTCATGATGTTCTATTCAGGAAGTTATCTCCTGTACCAATGCATTCAAATCTATGCTCCACTTTCCTTTCCATCAAGTTCAGTGTATCTAGATTTATGTTGAGGTCTTTCATCCTTTTGCATTTGGGTTTTGTTCAGGGTGATTGATTTAGATCTATTTGTATGCACATACATGCCAACATACAAATAGACCAGCATCATTTGTTTAAAATAAATTCTCTTTTCCATTGTGTATTTCTGGACACACACACACACATAATATATATATATATATATATATATATATATATATATATATATATATAATCTCCAAAACCAATTATCCATATGTGTATGAATGTGTGTGGGTCTTTGATTCTATTTCATTGATCAACTATCAAATACACGTCTCTATGTATTATTATTTGGGATTTGCGCGGCAGCGAGCCCAGATTGATGGGCTGGCTGGCAGAAACTTATACGCTACAAACCTGTTTATTTTTAAGTTAGTAACATGTGATTTTTATTGCTAAATCCCTATAGTACTGCTTGGTTTTTATTTGGTTGGATAAATCACGATCTAGGTGATTTTTGAGAAAATGTTTATAAATTAGTGGGATGCTCAGGCATTCCTTCTAACCCATTACCATACCTTTGTCAGCTCTTAATTCTTAGAAAGATTCTCTAGAGTATCTTTTACTGAGGTAGGAGGTTTCCACTCCTCCTTTGGTTCTCCATCACAAAACCTTCAATATTTCCCTGCCCTATAACAGTCTGCTTGTGGGTGCTGCTCCTCTAATCTTAACTTTGTTCACTGGAACCATATCATTTGGTAAAGGACCAAGGTCCCCCTAGCAATTTCTTCCATGCCTTTCTCCAGTTATATTTTGTCTTACATCAACATCATTCCAGGATCCCCTCCTGCCACCAGACCTCAAATCTTCTAGGGACAGTGACTCTTGGTGTGGACATAATCCCATTGGCTCTTGCCTGGGATCCATATCAGCTTTCTTTCCCAGTAAATCTTCATTTCATGATGCTACCCACGGACATGACCTACAGAAGCACATTTTAACAGGCAAGCTCCAACTAGCAAACATCCCTAAGATACAAAAAAGACAAAAGAAACCTTGTAATGGACAAAAACCCAACAAAGACAAGATATGAGGCCAACATTTTGTGAAGAGCAACCTAGAATTAGACTCTGCTGCACATTATAGAGTGCATCAATGGCTTAATGGGGGAAACAATTATTTAACAATGTCATTTTTAATATTCAGAACACAATTTTATCTACTTAAGAGATTTTTTTTTATTTTTCATAATCAAGAGACAAGGAGGAGGAAGGATTGTAGAAGCCAGAGGGTCAAGGACACTTGAAGAGCACGGCCTACAGAACCAAATGAGCAGGCTCACAGAGACCGAAGCTTCAATAACAGAGCCTGCAAGTGTCCTCTACGAATACATTGTGCTTATTTAGCTTGGCATTTCTGTGGGACTCCTAAAAATAGAGGTGGGGGGGCTGTCTCTGACACTTTTGCCTGTTCTTTGGTTGCTTTGTCCGGCCATGGTATGAGGTTTTGTGTCTGGTTATCTTACATATTGTTATCTAATTGTCTTCAGTTGATTTCTCTGGGAGGCCTGTTCTTTCATGAAAGATAAAGGAGCAGAGAGGATAGGTAGGTGGAAGACTGGGATGAGTGGGAGGGAGGGTTGGCTATGGTTAGGATGCACTCTATGAGAGAAGAATAAGTAAGAAGAAAATACAAAATATCTGCATATCAAATGCATCATAAAACTTTAAGAAATGTGTTACAATAACTGATTATTGGTTAGTATGTTTGTTATATTTTCACTTCATTTAGGGTCCTGTGCATGTCAGACAAGCGCTCTACCACAAATATATGTCAACTTTCTTAAATAATTTATAATCTCCAGAAAGAAATTATAATCTTGATATCAAATTATGAAAGCATAATTGAAGAATGAGAAAATAAAACTATTATTTTACAGAAGTAAAAGCAATGCTGTCCAGTTATTGTTTATAGAACCCACTAATAAGTTCTCATAAAGAACAAAATTCATTTCATTGAGACACATGATGAATCGAGTAAAATCTAATAGCTGTACTTCAAATAGTTACTGATATTCACAACCAGTCTTGTTGGATGATCTGGTTTATGAATAAACCCATAATTAAAAGTCTGAATTTTGAAGTGTAAGACAGTGATTATAAAACAAATGACAGACAAGTCCAAAATAAAGGTCATTTGCAGACAGAAATTTAAAAACTCTAACAAGCTAAATTTGTTTTTATTCTTAAATATTTACTATGAACAAAGGCTCAACAAAATATAAAAAGTGAAATCTAGTAACTCCTGGAATCAAGACTTAAAAAATAATATCTATTCAATATTATATTTCTTGCTTTTCTACAGGAAATGCTTTCAGAGGAGAGGTAAATTGTGGAATATTTTGATTCAATCTGTCCTAATGACTCATATTTTGGAAGCTATCTCTGTTTAAGGCTTCCAGAAAGGGGTGCATGACAAATTAGGCAGTAAGTAAGCATCTCATTAGCTCCTAGAAAATGTCAAACTCATTTACACATTCAGAGAGTTAATGATGTTTTTCTAGATATTTTCTTATAAATTACTATTTTCTACCTAGCTTTAGAACACCTAAGAAGTCGTATTTTTATTTTCTGAATTATTAAAATTAAACATTTTATGTAATTTATGTAATTCTTAACTTGTGAAATCTCTGAGAATTATTACACTAAACTGTGTTCAGAATGCTTAGATGGATTAAAATAATATATATATATATGTATATATATACATATATATATTCTTTATATAGTGTTTGTTGTAATGCTATTTTTATCATAATTGAAATTATATGAATGATGTTTAACTATGTATACCTACCTCTTATATATAGAGTTCATATCTTCATAAGGATGAGAGGAGCTTTGTAAAAATGGCAAATGAATTATTTCTGTGTAATCTATATTTCATATCCCTAATTAGATATAGTTTCCCTTTATCATAATAATTCTATTCACCAAAAGAAACATGTAACTACACCATAAATTTTCTTATGGAATTTTATTAGAATGAAAGAGTAAACTGATGGAAACAAATGATATGTTATATAAGACTTGGTTTATGGGGTACACAGTAAATAGTTTAAAGATCCAAATAAACTTAATAAGGAAGCTTAACGGATTTTTCCAAATATATTTCCCTCCTTTTTTTCTATTTCAGCATACTCATGCATGTTTTCTACAACAGTATTATTGATTGTCACCTTAGGAATACTGGGAATAGACCTCTCTTTATATCAATTACATCTACATTTCTGTAAATTTCTTTAAATGAATAAAAGAGATGGTTTCTTTCCAGATAAGATTGGGGAATTTATGGATTACAGAGAGGTTACCCAAAATAAAAATAGTGAAGACATTATAAGGAAGCATTGCAACAAACATCAAGGAAATTTATGATATTCTTATGAAATTCGGTAACAAACAAAATACCAAGATACAGATATATTTACAACAAAATTCTATAGGACTTGCAAGGAGCTACAAGTAATATGGCTTAAGTTACATTTTTTAAAAATGAGGATCATGCCAACCTCCTTTTAAAAAGTGAACATTACTCTAATACCAAGTCAGATAAAGACCCAATAAATGTAAGAAAACTATAATCCATTATTCCACGTGAACATTCATGCAAAGAGTGTCAGTGAAGTACTGGGAAATGAGAAGCCAGAAGCATCAAAATATATAATTCACCATGAAAAAAGCCATAGTCATAGATTAAATACAAAAATCATGTGATGATCTCAGTAGACAAACCAAAATATCTTTGACATTTAAAGTCATTCAACACGACTTCATGATATATATTCTTGAGAAATGGAATTATATGGAAAATATCTTAACAAAATAGGTGCTATTTATTACAAAAATACAGACATTATTAACCTAAATGGTGAAAATTTTCAAAGAAATTCCACTGAAGTAAAAATTGAGACAGGGTTGTTGATTATTCCTGACTTACTACTTAGAGCGATATGACAAGAGAAGAAAACTATCTGTATTTTGGGATAAAAATATACATGAGACCTGAAAACTTGTACCACAAAACTTTTAGAAATGATCAACCCTTTATAAACAATGGCAGGATACAAAAACAAAATAATAAAAATCAGTAGGCATTCTATATACTACTAGCAATCAGGCTAATAGCAAGATAATGGAAATAACTTCCACTCAAAATATCCTAAAATTAATTTAGGAATAAATGTGAAACATAACATGAAAGATCTCTGCAATGAAATTGTTAAATCTTGGAAGAAGGACAAAGAGGAGGATAGAAAGAATTCTGTGTTCTTGGTTAGGTGAATTGATATGATCATTTCATGTAAAAAGAATATAGAGGTTCATTTAAATTCCAGTCAAATTCACCATGTTTGATTTTTTTTTTTTGGTAATAGAAAACTAAGAATAGATATAGAAAGACTTGGGCCATCTTAACTGTTATGATAACCAACTTACACAGTTTACATTTCCCGCTTAATTCAATTGCCTCTTCACTGATTCTGAGAGTATAAGCTGTATTCATTTCTCCACTAAGAACACATCTACCATATCCAATTGTTGTTTCACCTGTGCATGGCCACAAGTGGGATCAGAAATCTCAGGAAGATAATAAGTGTAGAACATTCCTTTATGCTGTGTGAATATATGTTGTTGTGATTGGTTTAATAAAGAAGCCAATTGTCCAATAGCTGCACAGGAAGAGTTTAGGCAGAAGAGCCAAACTGAGAATACTGGGAGAAAAAAAGGTGAAGAGATGAGTCTTGGGCAAAGGCAGAAATAAGTAAGATGGGCACTCTGTACTGAGAAAAGGTACCAAGACACATGGCAATACATATGTGGATGGAACTTTCTGTACAACTGGGTCCTGCAACCACTTAATTCCAAATTAACACCGAGTCCTATATTATTTATAAACATTTTGGCTGATGGCTCAGGCTTCTTATCGGCTCTCATAATTATCAGCCCATTTAAATTAACCCATGTATTTTCACATGATCTTGGCTTACTTGAGAATGTCTTGGCATCCTACCTTCCTGGTAGTTACATGGCATCTCTTACCATATCTCTCTGTGCATTCACCTTCCAGTATTCTCCTAGTCTGGTTGTTCAGCCTGTATTCCCTGTTTGGCTACATTCTTCTGTCCATTGTCCAAAACAGCTTTGTTCATTAACCAATAAAAGAAATACATATTCACTGCACAGAAGGGCATTCAACATCAGACATAGATAAAAATGTGTTAATTTAAATGTAAAAATTAGCTAGTAGGAAGTCTGTGCTATTTGCTGAGCATCTATAATCAATATTATGACTCTGTGTTGTTAATTGGGAACAGTTTGTGGGACACAAAGTTCCGTCTACAGTTAAGAATAATGGAAATATGAAAAATATATAAGAAGGCATGAGCTATTAGAGAAGGTCATTTTGGTAGTCAAATCATGAGTTAAATGTGTGAAATTGACTCCAATGTATAACCTTGTCATTTGAGCTTTACATTACAATCCTGCAATCCTTTCTTCCTCTTTTTCTCCTTCTCTCTTTTTTCTTCCTTCTTTCCTATCTTTTCTTTCTTCTTTCTTTCAGTCCACAGGTTTTTAAGAATTAACTTATTGTTTGAGAATCTCATGCATTTTATTTATGATACGATATTTCAATTAAAATATTTATTGTTCCTTAGTCTCACTCTTAAACCTCTCATCTACCATTCCCCTCTATCTTTCAAATGTATGGCCTATTTACTTTTCAAGCGCTACCTTGAAGTCTTTTAAAAATATTAAAATAGTTCCTTAAGAAATTCATGCAACTAGTTTTGATCTTATAAACTCCAATTTTCCCAACTTAATTCAAATTCTTCCTCCAATTGTTTACTTTCAATTTTGTGGGTATTTTATTGTAAACCCATCACAACTGATTTGTGCTGTCCAAAATGTCTTGTATGTGTGGTCTTCCACTGGAGCATAGATGTATCACAAGCAGTGGCAATGTTAGAAAAATTACTCTGTATTGGCCCCTGAAAACTGCAACCAGATCATTGATAATTAGTGGAGATTCATGCTCCACTCCATTCTCCTTTCTGATATTTAGTCTATCATTGACTTACAAAGGTCCTGTACATGCTGGTAAAACCAAATTATTTCACCCGTGAAGCTGACCCATCTACAATGCATTGTATGCTTGTAGTCACTTACATACTCTGGTTTTTAAGTTCCCAAACTTCTTCAGCAAAGGTCCCTGAATGGTAGTAAGTGGGAGTTTGATTTATATGTCCACTTATGGTTCAGATTTCTGTATTCTCTCATTCTCTGCCCCCTGGACAGCTGTGGATCTCTATGTCTATCACTTTGTTAGTCACTATGTACTCTACATAACAAGCTTTTCTGCTGAGATTTGAGATGTTTATTAATAAAGGTCTATAATAATAAGTTATTTGGAGGCAGCTCAATACTATGATCACTTAGAAAAATAGCAGTATTTCTGCTCCACTATGGCTTGTTGTCCTATCTAGGTAGACATTTTTTTCTAGGTATTGGTTGAAAGGCTGAGGATGACAATGTCTTTGGCAAGCACCCTGTCCAAGGAACCAAGGGAAAAATTATGATAGCTAGGTGTAAAAGTTTGTAAATGGAATTAAATATAGTGATGAAACAGGAATAAATATATGATATCAAATAAAAAGAAACATAATACATTAAGAATAAAAAATGGGATATAATTAGTCATAATAATAAGAATGTATAGGAATAAATAATAACAGATTTCATTAAAAATTGAGCAAAGCATTGATTAGATTCAGATTCCCACATGTAGGTGAACTTCACTGTATTCCAAACAATATATCATTGTATTCTGGAAAGGTCTTCAAAGTGTTCAATAGCGTCTGTGTAATGAGCACGTTTTCCCCTCCGGTCTGGTTCCACTGCCCCACTACCATGCCAGCACTCAATAACACTCTGAGACTCTGTATTTGATACAGTCCTGTTGGCCAGTTACTATTATTGTTTATGGGCTAGCTCTGCCTTAATTATTAACCCATTTCTACTTATCTAAGTATTTCCATGTGGTCATCTTATCTGAGCACAGCAGGCCAGGCTCTTGCTTCCTCTAGGCTCTACATGCTGACTCCTCCCAACTACTCCCTCTTTCCTCCTTGGCTCCTAGCCCCGCCTATCTTGCTTTCTCATTGGCCACAGTGATTTATGCATTAACCAGTAAGAGAAACATATTTACAGAATAACATCTCCCATCAAGGCTGAGGCCGTGTCTAAAGTAGTTATCAAATTTCCCCCTCATCCCTTCATCCCTTCACATATTACTTTGCTGGTCTTTCTTTCTTTCTTTTCTTTTCTTTTTCTTTTCTTTCTTTTTTTTCTTGCTTGGTTTGGTTTTTTGACACAGGCTTTATCTCTATAACAGAGATCTGGTTGTTCTTGAACTAGCTTGTTAGACAAGACTGGACTTGAATCATTAATTACTCTTGTAACTTAAATTTAATGAAGCTACAAATTATTTTAGGGAAAATTTAACATTTTTTTTCATTGAAGCTCAATTAATTTTTGTGTCTTCCCAAAAAATTAACTAAATCCATAATCTATTTGATTGTCTCATTATTACTATTCAGGGAAAACGTCACATTTTTTTGCCTATGAATGGAAGCAGAGAGCACGATTAATGAATTTCTTCTATGTACAGATTCTTCCGACTTATTTTAGTGGAATAAAATAATATTTACTGGTAATTTTTTTACCAGCACTTCTTGGAAGTTATTATATGTTAAACTATCCCCTTCTCTTATCCCTCCATCCTGTGTACTTGTTTCTGTCTTTCATATTGGCATTCCTTCTTGTATGTATATGTATGTATGTAGAGATATATAGATACAGATGAAGATAGATGATATATATATAATATATATATAATAATCTATATATATAATAGATAGATGATAGTAGATAGATAGACAGATGATAGATAGATAGATAGATAATAGGTGATAGATAACAGATGATAGATAGATAGATAGATAGATGATAGACAGATAGATAATAGATGATAGATAGATAGATAGATAGATAGAGATAGATAGATAGATAGATAGATAACAGGTGATAGATAGATAGATGATAGATACAGATAGAAAGATAGATAGATTGACATCTGGATGATAGATAGATAATAGATGATAGATAGATACATAGATGGATAATATATGATAGATAGAAAGATAAATAGATTGACAGATAGATGATAGATAGAATATGTTTTTGTGTATGCTAATTGGTGAAGTCCATTTCTCCCATTCTGAATTCTCTGGTTTCTTTTTCTTTCTTTAGGGTTGCACACCCATGAACTTCCCTCATTCCTGGTAAACATGTCCATTGGTGTCCTCATTGCTGTGCCCTCCTTAGACAGCCAAGTTGATTAGAATTCTAGGGTGATGTCTTTCAAGAGACTCAATCTCTCACCAAATTTCCTGTTTCTCTGGCTATTACAATTGCCATGGCCCATCTTGTAGTTCTTTGATGCCTTAGATTCTTATTGAAAAGCATCTTTCATTATATAAAATAATCTGATATAAATACTTTCCTTATATAGAAACTTTTCTTAAGATTCATTTTATTTATAAGTTATGTTTTTTTGTGTATGAATACATGAACATGTGTGTACATCTGCCAGCACAATTCAGAAGAAAGTGTCAGGTACATTCAGGATTGAGTTGCAGACATTGTGAGCCTCTAGCTATGTGGGTGGATACTGAACTCTGTTCCTCTGCAAATGTAGCATGTGCTCTTAGATGCTGAGCAATCTCTCCAGCCCCTTTGGATAAGAAATCTTACTAGAACTTTGGATCAATGTTTTTATAGTGGTCTTTTCTCTTTTGTTTGGATAAATGCAAAAATGAAAAAAGTTGATTGTTCACATCTGTAAAGTCTCATATTCTTGTATTTTCCCATGTGTAGAGTTTGGAAAATAAATTAACTGTACCTGAAGTTGTCTCCTTGTAATAATAGTTTCATTAAAGAAACAAAGACCAGACAATGCTCATTCTTACCCTGATTCTTTATTTCTCCAGAGAAATAGAATCTATCACCTTTTATTATCCTTCAAAAGATATCAGGGGTAGATTTTTAATTATATGTGTAAAAGATAGTTGTTAGCGCTTTCTCAGGCTTTCTAGGCTGGGCTCTCTGATCAGTATTCCTGGCACAAGTATTCCCAAAGCATCAGGGTAATGCAATACTCTCTGCTTTGGTCAAAAGAGATAAGAGCTAAGTGCTCTTTTATGCACAGGAAGACTTGAAGATTTTAGTTTAATATGGATAATTGAAGAAAGTTTAATTCTAAAAGGCTTCACAACATTATCACTCTAAAAAAATACTCTAAGTCAGCAATGGACATTTAATGATAAAATTCAAAAACAATTTTTATACTAGTTATACATCATTTTCTAACTCATTCAGTGACCAAACAATGTGTTAGAATTTGCTTCTGACACTTGGATTTTTTCTACCTCATTGGAGAACTGGTTCTTTAATATTTCCTGCCATTCTTGTACCGTTTTTCTTCTTTATCTGCTATTCGTGGTAGATCATTTATCTACCTTTGTTATTTTATATTTTGGCCAATTATAACTTTTGTTTCAGCAACTTAATTATACACTCATAAGTAATTTGCCAGCACCAGTCTTCCTTTGTTTGTATAAAACTATTGAACTAAATCTATTTTATGAAACAGTAGTTTTTCGACAACAATTTAATAAAAAAAACTTTCGTACTCTCCTACTGTTCCTTCAGAGACAAGAATTTAGCTTGGTCCTTTTAAAATGGGGCTGATGAGTGTCTATAATTTTTTACTTCAACAAGGAAACAAAGATTATGTGTTACATTTTCCTGGTATGAGGAATCTACTCTCCCTTGTTGAAATTATGGGAACTGGTCCTAATATGAATATAATCTATTCATAAGTTTTACAGCATATCTCTTCCCATAGTACTGAACATTATTACTATTACTAGGGGAATGTATTTGATTCTTTCTTTGTTCACTGTATTTCTAGTCTGTGTATCTAGGTATATGTTTCATGAATGTATCATTTTATTTTCCCTCCTACAAATTGCGTGGTTGCAATTAACCTTTCTATATTTGTTACACTAAAATCTGAACCAATCACTGATTTTACAAAGAACAGTTTAGTAAAAATGAAACATTGGACCTGAAAGTAGATCCATTTCTATTAATGCTAGTAGTCCATGTTCATTTGACATTTTAAATTATGAATTGTTCAATTATTATTTAATTATTTTGAATTATTTCTTTAATTTTTGAGATTATGATACAATTATAACATTTGTCCCCATCCTGCTCCTTCCTATAAATTTCACACATTGCCCCACTTGTTATTCCCCAGTTTCATACTTTTTAAAATTAATTTTTAATTTTTATGTGTATACATATTCATATTTATGTAATTATGAATATGAATATACATGTATTCTTATGTATATATGTATGTACATCTTTTTTTATAAAGATATTTAGTTCAACTTCATCAGTTTGTATGATATTATTTTTCTTCATGGTTTATATGGCACATAGCATTGATGACACAAAATTTTTGTAATGTCTTTGGGAATTTCCAGAGAAATTTAAGAAAGGTTGTGAGATCTATCAGAAAACTTGGAAGTAGCATGCATTGTTCTGGTGTTGTAGAATGAACAGAAATGGGTAACGGAGAAATTTTGACAAACATTAACTTACCATTTTCATCTCTTTTCTGTGCAGTGCTTTGGTCCATCCAACAATTCATGGTGGTGTGTCTTCCCTGCCAAGACAGACAGTATTCACCTGATCAGTGGGCCAAAACAACTCATCTTTAAGCTTTTGGTTTGTTTTTTTGTCAAGTATCTGGTTACAATGACAGAAAAATTAAACTAAAAGTTATTTATACTTTTCATTATACATACTATGTTTATGCAAAGGCTCATGTAACCTGTTCCATAGCAGACAATATCATTCCAAGAACCTTGAACAGAGTTTCCTGGCTCATGAAAACTCATACTCAGCATGGTATGAAATGTTCTCATATTCCATTAAAAATTAATTTGCAACTTTATTGGAAGAACATTTAGACAACTTTCTTGTAGTCATTTGGATTTGGCTATGAAAGCTGAGAAAACTCATTATCAATAGTCAAAAGTTAGGCTTGCACAATATCTAATGGTACAGATTCAGTGAAGTTTAAAGCTTACTTGCAAAGCTGATAATTGCTGTCTCAACACTGTCCTTACTGCAGGAACCATAATAATAAATCATTTATGTTAGGTATATCTCCAACTATGAGAGCAAAAGACTAATGTCCCATATGGGAGACAATAACACCAAGAAATGAATTTTCTTACTACAATTCAGCTGAGCAAGAATACTATCCAAACTTAGGAAACCATTAGATGAAGTTCACTAAATCATGTTGTGCAATAGGTTTTCATTTGAATATACTCAGTGCAGTGTTGACTTTACTTAGAGACATCTTTACAGAGAAACCCCAAATAAAGTTTAAAGAAATATATTTACACTCTATGGTTCAGAAATATGGAATAATGGGTAAATAGATTAATGATAACTAGATGGACAGATGGATGGATGGATAGAAGACATAAAAATAGATAGACAGTAAAATAGATATTTGATTATGAAATGTTCCTCAAAGATCATATGCTAGATTATTGTCCTCGGCTATTTGTGATATTTATAGTAACTCTTGGAATTACATCATTTGCTAAAGAAAGTGGAATACTTCAATTATTTTATGAAATGTTTAATTATTGTCTTCCACATCATTATAATCCATCCTTTAAATGTTTTGTTATTTCAAGTATGTACCTCATGCCACCACCTTCATTATTACCAGAAAACAGATAAGAAAGACAGAGTAGATTTCTGTTCCTACTTTACATACTGGCTGCTCAATGGCTCAGCAGGAGGCAGAAAACCTTTCAAGCTTTCTCAGGCACTGTGTGAATCTGAGGCCCATGCTGATATGGCAAAACATAAATGTCTGCCACACTGTAAGCAGTATCTTTCCAGAACTCTGGTGAAGTTGAATACAGTTCTTGGTCACAAACTCCCAACCTGAATGTGTGCTTCAGGCTTTGCTTTCACAGCTCAAGAACTGGGTGGGGCCAGTAACCCAAGCTGCAGACACACTGTTTAACAGTTTAAAGTTTGTTCCTGTGGTCAATAAGACTGAAAGATATATGATAAAGGAGGTACAGATGGAGAAACCTCTAAATAGGTTTCAGTGTGTTTATCAATGGTGTGGCTTAAGGAAGAAAAGAAAATGGCTATAGACATTAACAGAAAGAACTTAGAAAAATAAAGTCTCTCTTTAAGAGAAGTAAAATAATATAAAAGAAATAATGCATGAAAAATTTGAAATACAGAGAGAGTCTGGATCCTGTATGTTATTGTGTTAATTTTAAACTTTTTGATTGTTGAGAAGCAAAAAATAGCTGAGAACTTGACTGCAAAACTGATAACTTAAGGCTTTCTTAACTTTAAGAAAAGAAGTCAAAAATGTATTTTTCAAATGGAAATTAAAAATAAAATGCTTTGTAGAGGAGATGAAAAGCTTTGATTAGGCAGGACTGCCTGAATCTTGTAGGTGATATCTGTGAGCAAAGATTATAGTGGGTCTTCCCAGGACTTGGTCATAATCTAATTTTCTCTCTGGGACCCTAAAGACATTTAATTGACAGACAGCAGAAAGTATTGTAGAGAAAACAAGGTCCACGTGCCCAAGATTTCAAGAATGTGGATGGTGGTCTTTGGTTATTTTGTGCATCATGGATATTTGTTATCATTTAGGGGAATATAAAATATTGATAAAAATTTAAAGTTACTTTTTTTACACTGTATATACGTTTCTACTCTTGTTTAAAGGACTTTTGTATATTGATATAAATTTAAGGTAATTTTTGTTACAACACACTATATTGTTTATACTTTTGTTTATGGTATTGTTCCTATGCCAATCATTTGAATATATAAGATAAAATGCTAATTTTTGAAAGCTTATTATTATAAACTATTTAGGTATTCAAGAAACATAGGTTAGTAGTTAGTCATTTAACAATCATATTTGTAGATATGTTAGGCATGTTTTCAAGTTCATGTAGAGATATATTTTAGGTAGAAGGATAGATAGATGACAGACAGACAGATAGATAGATAGATAGATGATAGATAATGTTCAAACACTTCATCTTGCATTGAAAATGTTTTGATAACATGGGTTTTAATGACAATGACACACATCTGCTACTGGTAGTCACGATTTACTTCAGAGATGATGAGCATTGAAGAAACTCCTTAATGGAGTTTACTCTCATGTGGCAAGGTTAGCAACTGGACAAAAAAAACTGTTCCTGCCTTTGACTGCTGACAATGTGTTGTACAGACTGAACATGCAGGACACATAGGAAATTGCCTGCTGAACTTGCTAAAACAAGGCAGGATGGTTCTTCAAAATACCTGCTTCACAGAAGAGTCTGCCAGACACAAAGGAAAGTGACTAGTGAACTTGTTAAAAATAAGACAGGGCAGTCCAAAAATTCCTGCTGCATCAAAACACCTGCCAGATACGTTAGACTTGTAGGTTGAAGGTGGATACCCAACATTGCAGAGGTCCTCTAGGTGACTGACCAGATAACCAAATGTATCTGTTGTTAGATAGTATTACATCCTTCTGGGTCTTCGATGTAGGTGAAAACTAGCTAGGTGTAGTTGTTATTTTTTCTTAGTTATGATAGAAAGAAATTTTGTATAAAATCTTGGATTCACTAAGATAGGATGGATAATGGATGGTGTTCTCTGAATATCCTAAAGGACCTGAATAGTGTACTGCCGTTTTATATAACTGCTGTTGTTGTATGTAGTTATACTATGTTAGAGTTAAAACTTTTCTTTTTTGACAAAGAAAAGAGGAGATGTAGATTATTTAAGGTTTGCTACTTTTGTGCATGCTGCAGTTGTTTAACTGTGAAGCTGTGTTACTGTGCCTGCTTAAGACACCTTATGGTCTAATTAAGAACTGAATGGCCAATAGCGAGATAGGAGTGAGGAACAGGTGGGGCTGGCAGACAATGAGCAAAAATAGAATTAGAAATCTGGGAGGAAAAAAAGTCAGAAAAAAGTCAGAAAAGGAGGAGGACATCAGGAGTCAACCACCCAGTTACACAGCCAGCCACGGAGTAAGAGTGAAAGTATGATAGAGGTAAGAAAAGGAAAAGCCCAGAGAATAAAGGTAGATGGGGATAATTTAAGTTAAGAAAATCTGGCTAGAAACAAGACGAGCTAAGACCAAGCATTTGTAATTAAAAAAAATAATAATATTCCACATATTTAATTGGGAGCAGGGTGGCACCCTCCTCAAAGAGAGAAATGATAAACAATGAGGTGGCCTCAACTTATTATACATTATACATTTGATAGCCATCCCTTTTTCTGTAATGTTTTTGAGTATACTTTTTCAGAGCTAAATAGCATCCCTTCTCTCTCTGTTGTGTGTGTGTGTGTGTGTGTGTGTGTGAGTGTATAATAAGCATGTACATTTACCAACTTAAAAAAAGAAAAACATAAAATTATAGGTTAAATTCTGAGATTATTTATTCAGATTACATTTTAAACATATTTTGTTAATATAATTTGAAGCCTAAAATTTTTGTCATCTCAGGGAATCTTAAGCATCAAAGTCAACTTAATGTTATGCTCTTATGAGCTTTTATCAAGAATGAATTTTAATATCTGGATTATTAAACATATGCTAGTTTGACTTTTATAAATGGATTTAGATATGCACTTGATAATTCAAATTGAGAATTGTAATATTTAAAGTTATCTTTTGATGTAATCTCTCCATTACTTATTACCTCAATCCTAAATGTCAGTGAGATTAGAGTTGGAGCCAAAAAGTTCCTTAACTTTGTCATGTATACGCCAACTTTTGTGCTTTTTGTTCTGGAAAACAAATATATGCATTTAGCTATAAATTTGTATTATATTTATATATATAATGCACTGACATTTAGATTTATAACTTTTTGGACTTTTGAAAAACAATTTTAGTAGTATACATTTTCCCAAGACCTTCAAGTCTTATGCCATTTAAATATAATATAACCTTAAATATATCAAAGTCTGTCTAGCTTATTTTTTAAATCCATTTTAAGAAATGACAATTGTAAATGCCTACCTTGGTTATGTAGCTGAACATTTACTGGGAATGCCTGAGGCTGTGTGTTTAATCACCATCAGAACAGAAGAAAGACTAAAAAATAGAATCAGAAAAAGGAAAGAATAATCATCTCAGAAGGGAAAGGTATTATTTTAATGTCTAATAATTCAAGTATTTTGATTGTTTGAGTATGTCTGCATTTGCAGATAACCCAATTTTAAAACTGGCTTTTGTTGATCAAAATAGTCCGTTTACATACTTATAAAATCTATTAACCAAAATGTAAATTTCTTGTATATTTTTATTTTCACAAGTCAATTTAAAGAATTTTTAAATTAATGATGAAAATAATAACATGAACTTCATCCCACATATATTTGACCATGTATGTGGGCACATTTATAGTGCGGAGACATGGTGTTTGCAAAGAAAAAAATGGATATTTGGTAAATGATGAAATGTCATAGAAATAAATGCTTTTAAACAGAAACTAATTTGTTGACAGTGGATTGGAAATTCTCTCCATAAAGAAGAAAGTCTACTTTGAATAATGGATATTTACACATATGTTGGTTTGTTTGTTTGTATTTCTGAATGGCATAGTGCTTCAGAAGGCAGTATTAGAGACTCAGGGAGCTCATAACTTTTGTAGGACCCACAAATAAGAAAACTTATTACACTTAAGTAGTTCTTCCCCATGGCGAAATAAGCTGTGAACAATTGCTGATGTAAGAGAAAAACAGGTGGCATCATTGCCAGTAATATATTCAGGGAACTATGGTGATACATCATGAATCAACTCCTTTGAGGATGTGGGCTATTTGAGGCAGTTGCCATAATAACCCATATTACTGTAAGTCATCGTGATAATGTCATTAACTCACCAAGTTATATGTGACTGCAATCAGGGCCGTGGTCTTCTGCTGTCCAGTATGTCTTAATTGGAGAGAAACAGACTCAGTATGAAAGTCGTAGCAATAAAGCCAGAATGACAAGGAGATGATGGTAGAGATGGAGAAAGAATCCATAGAAACCATGTGGCTAATGCTTTGACAGCTGCAAGAATATAGTCATCAAAAGGAGAGTACGTGGCACAGCGAAGAAAAAAGCAGGCACTTGAGAAAGGAAAGTTCACATATAGAAAACATCACAGCCAAGACACAATGAGTGACTTTTGAGACAAATGTGTTAGAAACCGTTGAAATGTTCAAGGAAAAGAGCTATATATTATCTGGTATTCATCCCAAAGGCAGTCTCCACCTGAGGGAGAATAAGTGATGCATAAGACACAATGGGAGTGGGGGAGATGAAACTGAAGACTATTGCAAGTATTTACAAAGCTTGGGACTCAATAGGTTGGCACTAGAAAGAATTTTTGAGCGAATGTTTTATGTTTAATTGATAAATATGTCTAATGTCTGGTTTTGCAAAGCTGAAGCCAACAATGTTAACTATATAAATAACAATAATTTCTCATGTTTCTCTATTTTTACTTATTTTTTTATTTAAACAATGCCTTTTCCCCCCTTTATTTTACATGACAGACAGTTTTTCCTCTCTTCTCTCCTACGGTGCCTTTCGTTTTCCCATCTATCCCTCTACTCATCCACCCCTCCTCCATCCCCATTCAGAAAGAGCGAGGCCCTCACACAAAGCATGGCACACCAAATGGAAGCAGGACCTAGCTTCTCCCCTTATGATGTGGTGGGGCCAGGTAATCCAGCCTGGGAAATGGGTTATCAAAAGCCAGCTAAGTTCCAGGGAGCAGCCCAGCTCTCATTGTTAGAAGCCCTACTAAGAGAAGAAGTTACATGACTGTCACACACATGCAGAGGGCCTAGGCCTATTGCTTGCAGGCTCCCTGCCTTGGTCCAGCTTCCCTGAGCATCCATGAACTGAGATAAGTTGTCTCTGTGGGTTCCCCCATCAAGGCTACCCTGCATGATTCAAGGCCTCCTCCCTTCTTCATTTGTATTTTGAAATAACCTTGTTAGAACATGTTTTCTCACCACTGGATATTATATTTGGATATAATAAGTTTGTTACTTCCATATATTAGAACTCTAAATTTGAAATGTTACCAAAGTTTACCTTAATTTAGTCTATACATTAAAAACTGCTTTTCATTTTCAGGCCTGCCTCCTCCTATCTGGCTGGAGTCTGAGTTGAAAACTCAACAAATACGTGGAAAAAGGGAATATTGACTGCTTTATCACATCAGGCTGTGCTTAATCTGTCCCACCATGGTATTATAAAATCATTACATTAGGAAACAGAATTGATGATACCATCTGACTTGTAATTTAAGCTCCAATGTTGGTGAATCATTGAGGACAAGTAAATAGATTAGATGATGCTTGATTTTATTCAAGTGATGAATTGAAGTTTGGGACAAATTGCTTCCTCTACCACAAAGCCTTCCTCAATTGCTGCTTCTTTCCAAAGCAATGGCTTTAATGTTGCCCACAGCAGAGAGCTTTGGTATCTTCTCCAGAGTCACAGAAACAACACAACTGAAGGATGCAGCTGGACCTGTGCAGCAAAAAGAGACTCAGATAAAATCCAGGAGGCTGTCTTTGTCTTGACAGACCTCTCCAGAGGGCCAGCACACATGATGATACAATCCCTCCCCACGTTTGTTTCCAGTAGCATACCAAAGCTGGCCAAAATTTGTCACTCCTGTTTTTTATACATTCACAACCTTATTTTCTTAAACATCTTGAAATTCACTAGGCAAGTGTTAAAACAAAGAGTGTCCCCTCTCCCATTAGAGAGAGGAAAGAGTGATAAAATGTTTTCAAGTATATAACATCTCTCTCACATTCCTTGAATGCCTAGTCTTTATAATCTAGAAATGAGAAATGGTAAAGATGGCAGACCTAGTGTTGAATGGCTTTTACAAAATATGTCACATTTGCATTTTCTCAGTCTTTTTCCTCTTTTGCTAATAAGCTTCCCCACATACAATTTAACACCTATTTTTTCCATTAAAGCACTCACTGAAATCATCTGAAGTTGCCCAGACTTTCATTTGGTGTTATCATGATAGTTCTAAAATTGAGATTTACTTAGTCACCTTGCAGAGGGCAAGCTGGCTTACAGAAATCATGATATGTATGTATGTATGTATGTATGTATGTATGTATGTATGTATGCATGTATGTATGTATGCATGTATGTATGTGGTATGTAATGTATAAATAATACAACATAATGATACCAAATGATATTTGTTTATGACAAAAAATTTATGTCAGTATCCTACAAACTTAAACATCACAATAACTTCTCTGATGTATAAATAATCCATATTTTAAAGAGTATGTCTTATTTATTTAATAAGAGTAAGAGTCCCAAAGAGATTATTGTTTTATGGTACATGATACTTACACAGAGTAAAACATAAACCAGTGTGTTTCTTTCCTCTTCCATTAACATTATTTTCAACGTCTCCCTTCCCATCTCTCATGCAGTTTCCTCTAAATAAAAGCCAAGATCTAAGAGGATCTCTTAGATCTTGACAAACAAGTTAAGTGATAACTGACCAGTAGTTTCCTTTCAGACCCAGGAAAGAGGAAGCATAATTGAATCCTGGCTTGACTGAGCATTGCGAGATCTTCTAAAACAAGAAAACAAAAGGAAAGACCTTTTAGAAAGATTATCTGCATCTGCACTTCATTTAGGATCTCTTAAATATATTGTTTGTTAAAGAGTTATAACCATTAACTTTTAAAAACCTGTGTAATGACCAAGCTGAAAGAAGAAGGGAAAATACATCTATTATATCTTCTTTGTTCACAAGAACTCAATATTCTGATCTGAAATACTCACCACCCACTCATGCATGTCACGAGGAAGAAAACGTCTGCTGTACTGTTAGAGAAATACTTGTCCTGAAAACCAACAATTCAATTTTTTTAGTAGTCCTAGACAAAGCAAAGTAACATTTATATGCTATTTGACCAAGCCTCTATCTTATTTAAACATATGAATCTAAAACACTTGGAAATATTTATGCTTGACATTCCCTAGGATACACATAATAGCCTGCCATCTAATATCTTTTTTTCAACAAAAATTGTTTTCTTATAAGAGACATAAATTATCTTTTATGCATAGAAATTGGGAAGGCTACAACATGGGAGACATACTTCATAGACTTATTATCATAGTTCTATATAATTCACATCATTTGTCTACTTAGTAGCCAAGTATACTTAGTAGGAAGATGCCATTTATTATCAGTAAAATCTCCATTTCAATATATAAACATTCACACATGTATGCATATATATTTGAATATATATATATATGTATATATATATATATAATTTAGGATAAAGGAAAATGATAAAGATTTTTCATTTGCATTGACAATTATAAAATTTTGATATCAAAATGTTTCAAGAGTGTAAGCCCAATAATTTTTGGCACTTGGATACTGAATTGTCACCTTATGTACTAAATTAATAGTGTACTGAATGGTGTTTTATTAATATGCTTCAAAGGAAAAGTTTGCATGAGCTAATCAACCAGTGCACACATGTATGATACATGTTCTAGCATTATACATTAACTTACAATTTGAGACATTAGAGTTATCAGTCCCTCTGAAAAATAAATTCCAGAATTTCATGTGATGGTATTTGAAATTCATTTCCCCAATAAATATGCATGTGGAAGGGGAAATAAAAGGAAGTTTTGCTTTTATTTTCTCAACAGTCTAATCCTGGAGAGTACAATATGACATATAAGGAAGAGCACAGTTAATGGTGTGCTTGGAAATCCTATCTCAATCACAATTATAAGATAAGAACACATTCTACCAAATACTGTGAGTAAAAATATTTAAAAAACTGTTAGGAACAAAATAAATTCCTTTGATACTTTTTAAATTATAATTTCAAGATAATTTTAATGCAGGAAGTTATATTATTTAGCTGTATTCCAAAAGACTAGTATTTCTTTCAATAATCAAATCTGCTCATATTAATCAAAAATTTCCAGCAATGATTTCTATCTCAGATACATGGATGAAATCAGAAGCATGGGTAAATTCATTATTTCTTGTATGCTCTAAAAATGTTAAATAAGTACTCCTGTCATGTCAACTGTAGTTGCTCTGCTGTGTTCAGAATTTAACACTTCTATTGGAGTCATCTGCCATTTCCGGCTTATGATCTTCTCACACCCCACTCTGCAATGATCTGTGTACCTTGGGAAAAAGGATTATGATCGAAACAACTCATTTAAGGATGAACCTTCTTCAATCTCTTATTCTATGTGTGTTCACTAGTTGTGGTTCTCTGTCTTAACAACATCTATGACAAATAAGTAGAAGCTTCTTTGATGAGGGCTAGGGGATTGATTAATTCATGTATGTAAAGAGAAGTCACTAAGAGTAAGCTAAATACTATGTGTTCTTGTCCCGATTCAGAGCTGGATGCCACTTCATATTAAACTAATCTCCTTATCTCTTTAACCCCAAGCCTTGGCCACAACAATAAATTTCCTGGTGCTCTTTTCCTCTCAAGCTATTCATTTCATATTTCTTTCTCCCGCACTTTCTCTTTTGTAATATAGACCTGCATATTGAACTCAGTAATACATATGCTACAGATTCAATATAATGCTGACTTGAAATTTCTTTATACAAATAAATTACTTTATTACTATTTAATTTGGTATCAGGAAATTTTCTGGATGTGGGCATAGGAAGATAGATTCTTTGCCAAAGGATCTCATGAATGCCCTCTAGCCAAGTTGCTTTTAAATTTCTTTTCTCCTTTGACTCTTATGATTACAGCCTCTGCTATCCACATTGATTTCAGCACTATGATCTTCTGAGCTCATTTATAGTAGGCTATTCAAGATTTGTTTACACAATTCAATTACTTTCCTACTCCAAAATCACAAAGTAGTCCACATTCCTCCAAAACCCAATATGGTCAGTTTCCTCACAGTAGCTGTACACTTTAAAAGTTGCCAAATTCTTCATTAGTTACTTATCTGTTGCTGTGATACAATACAATATAAAAAAGAAACATGTGTCTGAAATGTATTTGAACTAAACTAACAGTTCCAAAATATAAGAGACCATCATTGCCAGGAGGTACAGAATCTAGTAGAAGGCAACGGGATTGAAGCATGCATGTGAAAGTCCACACCTTGCACCAGATGCATGAAACAAAGAGAATAAAATAAAAGGAACTTGAGGTTATACCACCTGAAAGCCCATGCCAAGGGCCATGATCTCTTACAAAAGTGTGCCCCATCCTAATCCTCCCCTAAAAGTACCATCAACTAGGAATCCAGTGTTCAAATAACCAGCCCTCTGAGGGACATTTCTCACTCAATCTCAGCATGCAATATAGATTTCCCTTTCATGTCTGAGCATTCAGTCCTCTCTCCCCTATCTTAATCAATACCTCTACTATTCTCATTACTTTCAGCACTACTACCTTCTAAGCTCACCTTAATCACAGCCTACTGAAAGCAAGTACAATGAGGATTTAGAGATACATTAATCCAAGTGTGCAAAGATGAACTCTTAATTCATTTAGCCACATAATAGTGCTAGTTTTTACCATAAGGTCTATGACGTCTTTAAACATAGATTCTTGGCCTTTTAATGAAGCAAGATGTATTTGTCAGTATTTCCTAAAAGAATATTTATATATATATATATATATATATATATATATATATATATATATATATATATAAGCGCGTGCAGACACACACACACACACATATTTATTTATCCTGACATACAGGCTGAAGTCCAGCATTGGTTACCTCCCAGTGTAAAGGCATGGAAATTAGGATTCACCAGACCAGTATAATTGAAGTAGGGTTAATTAGTAAATAACCTACAAAAAAAAAAAAAAGAAAAAAAGAAAACAAATAACTGCCGCGGCATTCTTCCTCCAAGGAGACAGACCCTGCTTCCTGATGGTCTTCATGACCTGAAGGAGCTTTAAACCTGATCCTTTTCCCTTTAACAAGTCACATCCTCACCTGTGACCATGCCCAAAAGGCGTAGTCAATGCTACAGGTGCTGAGGCAAATATATCATTAAACCAGTGGAAAGGGCAAGAACAAGAATCTGGTAACTGTTTAGGTCACAAAAATGAATGTATCAGCTGTAATTCAGTCTATATTGGAATCCCAATGAAGGACATTACCATTACATGGGAATTTTTGATTTAATTAATATGTATTGGGTATTTATAAAACGATATTAGCAAACCTCATTACTATTTCTAAGATTATTCATACTATTTCACCTGATACTGTCCTTTCTGTTATAGTGCATATCTGCTAGCTGTTTGGATACTAACTTCATGAAGAGCTAGTCATTTATGTGTACTCAGTAGAAGGGATAACAGTAAACATGAAAAATCAGGTATTCACTACCACTTCCGAAATATAAAACTTAAATATATGTACTGTGTTTCTAAATCAAATAACCATGAAAAATAGGGAGGTTTATCAACTTTTATGATGAAAATTATTGAAATTATCGGCATTGAAAACTTTGAATTCAGTCCTATGAGGACTAAAAGCCCGCTTAGGGCAAAAGGAGATTTCCATCCACTGAAAGACAGTCTAATGACAAACTGTAATTAGTGACTATAAATAGGTAACAAAGAGGGGAAAAATGAAGAAATTGGAAAGAAGCTGACAGATGACAATTCTCCTAATCTCTGTAAGGCAGCCTTCAGCCTTCTCTTGCTGAGTAATACAATGAACATCTCACCTATTATGCATCTTTTATAGCATCTGTCAGAGCTTGAACCCCTTCCATTTCACTCCGATAGTGATATAGCAATGAAAGAAAAACACTTATAATCTGTTTTTATGGTTCAGATTGGTCTGCAGTGATCTTAGGTTCAGTAATAGAAGTAGGAGGGACCAGGATTTCAGCAAAATCTATTAATAGTCTGTTTATTCTACTTGTGATTCAAAAACAACATTATTCTATTAAGCCACCTTTCACATCTATTAGCATGTTAGTTTTCTCAATACTAAATTCTTCTGCTTCTTAATATCTGGGTTTCTCCCAGCACATTTCTTCACATGGACATGTGGACCAATTAAAATATGGGAGAGTTAGACTCCCATTTTCCTGAAAAACCGCCAAATGGCTGTACAAGTTTGCACTCCCCCTCCCTCCTTATTTTCCTTTCTCCCAACTTCACATGTACCCCAACCACCCTCCCCTCCCATCCAACACCCACTCCACATGGAGGGTGATGCCCTCCAGGAGGGTCATCTTAATCTGTCAAGTAATTTGGAATAGGGACTAGGACTTCTCTCCTGTCTCTAAGTTAAGGAAATATCCATCCATGAGAGGGAGGGATAGGGAACTGGGATCAATTTGTAAAATAAAAATAAAATTAAAAACAAGGAGTTCAATATTAAATCACCCTTCAAGAAATATGGGAGAGTTATCTTCCTAACCTTGAATGTTTCTCAGCTCAGTTTTTTAAGGCTTTAAAAAAATGTTTCCACAATTCCTATATCAAATATATACCCAATAAACTATTATAATATATGCTCTACAACAATAAAATATAATAAGCATTGGAAATATATGATTCATTTTGGAAATAGAACTAAATTGACATAACAAAGTTTCTAATTGCCTCCAAGTTCTCTTAATGTGGCAATTATACATTTTGGGTAGAGAAATATGAGTATATTTGATTATGGGATACTGCCTCTGAACCTATTCAGAGTATCATATAGCATGTGATATGTGTATAGCATTACATTTTATTGCATAATTGTAATAAAGTTATATGCATTTCTGAATCTGAGTGGCCTAAAGATCTCCAATGATGAGAATATGTGTTTGCTTGTGACTGAGTCATGAGCCATAACCTTCACGGAGCTGTATTTAAATTTTCTTCCCACAGGAAATCCCTGGTAAGACCATTTTCTTCCTAGTTCACAGTTGTCAGTTTCAAATCCAAGATCAATTTCATGGCAGGCCAAGAAAGCCAAGAACATTCTCAAGAAAGGGATTGTTAAAAGAAAGTGAAGCTGTAAGTATTTCTAAAATTGACTTATAAGCCAACTGTAGCATTCTTTAGTGGAACATAGATGGGAATACATGACACTACTGTTTACTTGGGATAATCAGAGATGCCTAAGACAAAGTGATTTCCTGAAGTTCAGACAGACATAGAAGTGTAAATGTAAGTGTAAATGAAAGGGTAATTTTTATGTAGGTAGACTGTTTGCCCAAACACTTCTTTTGGTTTAAGCATACCTTTCTTGATTTTCTGTCAACAATATACATGAAAATGAATAAAAAATACACTTGAAATATATACATTATTTAAAAATACTTTTACAGATTTTAGAAAATTTCTCAGATGGAAGTATTCTCTTAGTAGTAAAATGAACATTATATTTTACTTTTCAAAATTGAAATGTTACGAGCATGTTTTCCCTGCCGCTACCACCGCCGGTCGGTCCTGCTGTGGCCCCGCTGGCCCCCAATAATACACTCCTGATACCATTATGATACAAGTAGATTTTTTCCGTTCCGCCGGCCACCTGACCCACTCGTTGTTTCTCCCCACCGCACGCGAGCCCCAAATAACACTCAGAGACTCTGTATTTGATACAACCCTGTGGGCCAGTGACTATCATTGTTAATGGGCTAGCTCTGTCTTAATTATTAATCCATTTCTACTTATCTAAGTATTTCCACGTGGTTGTCTTACCCAAGCAGCAGGCCGACATCTTGCTTCCTCTAGGCTCTACATGCTGACTCCTCCTAACTACGTCCCCTGTCCCCTTTCCTTCTTCTATCCTAGCCCCGCCTATCTTGTTTCCTATTGGCCACAGTGCTTTATTTATTAACCACTATGAAAAACATATTTACAGAATAACATCTCCCATCATAGAAATCCAATTTAATTAATTTCATATATAATTCTATGTGTCATGAAAATGATGCATTTCTTTTGAAAAGAGTACTTGATTTTTGTTTTTCTCAATGCACTCCAAAGAAACTCTTGCTATTACACTTCAAACTTCTTTACATAAAATCCTGGTTCATTTCTGTGTTAGAAAGACATGTTTAAATTTTTTTTATTTCAGGAGCAATTTACAACTACATCTTCTCTTTCAGAAAGA
Organism: Cricetiscus sungorus; assembly: GCA_030556225.1. Lineage (NCBI taxonomy): Eukaryota > Metazoa > Chordata > Mammalia > Rodentia > Cricetidae > Cricetiscus > Cricetiscus sungorus. The sequence continues at coordinate 50,599,385 of JANBXA010000741.1, forward strand.
ACAAAAGTAAACTAACTCTTTGGACTCTTTAACATTAATCTAAAGAATTCAATTTATTTTAATTCTTTATTTCTTAGGTTTTTGAGTCATTCATTAGAAGGACAATCTTTTGTCTTAAATTGTGAAGTTGAAGTTCAATGCATTTTCTACCTCAGGCCTTACTCGACAACGCTATGATTATCAAGCTGAACTGAGGATAAGAGGTAGCTTCTACTCCTCTGCTAGAGGAAAAACAATAGTCATTGCAATCATGTTTAGTGCTGAACTTTAGCAAAGATGAACAGAATTTGTCTCTGGTGATCCACATGACAAGTGTAAGATTCTGAAGCCCAGTATCAAAGCACCTCAATTCCTTCTTACAATGCACCCAACCAAAGCCTCAAATTGAAAATAAATTTACTCTAAATGACTCCATCTAAATACATGAAACAGGTCTTTTGTATTTCCCTGCTTTGTTAGGAAAGATTGTTGTTTCTTTGTTATTTCAAACAGGGCAGTATAGGGATTGAGGAATTAAAATTTCAGTGCTCAGAGGTAGGTGTGTAGTTCATCCAGAACATAGTATTTTAATGTAACATTTATCTCTAACACACACACACACAAACACACACACAAACACGCATAAATATAAGATACCTGCAAAAACGTACTAAATAGAATACTGTTTGTTGGCCAGTCACTTGTGAAAATTCTCTTCCTGCAAAGATGGTAATTTTACTAAAACAGGCAGGAAATGTAAAAACAAGCTATTTTTGAATATTGGTCATATTTTTAATGGTATATATGTGTCATTGTGTCGGAATTTCCACACAAAGGCAGATGCTCACAGAAACCAGAGGTAACAGTTTCTCCTGGAACTGGAGTGACAAGGTTTTAAGTCCTCTGGCATGGGTCCTGGGAAAGGAAGGAGGGTCTCATTCCAGAGTAGTACTGGATACTCTACAGATGAACCATTTCTCCAGCCATGGTAAAATGCAAGCTAAATTGAGTGTGCCAATATGTAAATGGGCAAAAACTTGTCACCTTGCATATCATGAGCACACTGAATCTTACCTTTAGTTCAAATCATGTTGTCCGTATAATATGTATGTATGTATGTATGTATGTATGTATGTATGAATGTATGTATGTGTGTGTGCATATATATATATATATATATATATATATTTTTTCTATATGTATTCTCTTTTTACTATAAATTTTAGCAATGTAAGAAATAAATCCAATTGCTCAATATTGTATCACTACAATTGCCTATAGTACAAAATACAAATAAAAATGAATTTTTTTCCTAGAAATAGTTTTGGCCTCTTACAGAATTGATTGGCCTCAAACTCACCATCCTCCAATCACAAACTCTAATATGGTAAATACATGTATATACCACCATGCCAGACTACTTATCTATCTGTTAATTAAGTAAAAGTGTACCAAGGAATTTGTCATATCATTAAAGTATCCATAAATTTACTATTGCAAATAATTCAGATGTTTTAGATAACTATATTGAAAACAGAAATGGCAACTAAAAACCAAAACAATATGCATGTGCTTTTTGTTATTGTATGTAAAAAATGACCTAAACCTACTTGTATTATCTTATAGTTTGAATAGATATAATACGTAAAGTTTAAGTAGGATACACTCATAACCTTATTTATGAAGACATTTCTAAATAAAATTGGATTATCATGAAGTGAGTGAATAGGTTATGCAACATGATGATGAGTACTGCAGATTTATAATGAGGGTAGTCAATAAATGACATTGTGAAGTTTCTAACAGACATGTAAAAAGCCATCTCTATGAAGTTGGTGCAGTGAACTAAGTGCTCTTTGTATAAACATGAAACCTGAGATAGGTCCCTTTCACTCAAGTTTAAGACCAGCCATGGACTTACCTACCAATAGTTCCAGTGCTAGGATATAGGAACAACAACATCCCAAGAGCTTTCTGGCCTATAATGAGGTAAAGGCTCAGCAAGAGTCCCTGTCTCAAAATATAGGGTTATACAAAACTTTGCTGATGTTTGGCTTCCACAAGCACCAAAAATAGTGAGCACACATACGTATACATACACTCACATGCATACATACACACATACAGAGAAAGGCAGAGGCAAACAGAGGTAGAGAGACTGATGAGCAAATAAAGAATTGTTTCCACTTTGACAAATTTTCTGGGGTTAGTTGGGATTTCTAACATCATCTATGGCATTTTATTTTCTTATCAAGTGATATTATTTAATAGCAACTGAAAAAGTAGAACTATTACAATTTACCAGCTTAGGAACATGTCAAGGCTAACTGAAATATTTTAAGCTCTAAATTCAAAACTATTTATTTATTTATTTAAAATAATTATCCATGTTAAAAATTTTATTGATATAAAAATTAATAAACTCAGACGTAATTATGTTTAGCTAAATGAAGAAAATAACCTCTAAATAAAATAGTGTGTGTGTGTGTGTGTGTGTGTGTGTGTGTTGCATATTACTCATGTCTAAAGCAGGCAGAGACCAGAGGCCAGAAACGGGCAACAATTAAAAGCAACCATGGGATGACTAACTTGATTGGTTGGGGATATCTGAACCTTGATCTTCATGAAAATGATATAAGCTGTCTTAAATACTGAGTTTTCTTTCCAGGCCAGGAATCTCATTAAAAGAAAAAAAATAAAGCATGTGTGTTACGTTGTGTGTTTGAAGTTCATGTAACTCTTGCTGTGTGATTATGTATGTGCCATTGGATACTATTGTTTATTCCTGTGAATTCTTCCCCTGTGCATCATACCTTTAGATTTTGAGACACAAACTCTTATTGAATCTATCTGTTCTTCACATTTTCCGAAAGGCTCTGGCCAGGTGCTCTTGGAATCTCTCTCTGTACTCTTGGTCTGCTCCCATTACAGTTACAACCTTTTTTTATTAACTAGAATCTGGACTCCAGTGGTACTTATGGTTACCCACTGAGTCATCTCCCCAACATTAGCAACTTAATTTGGTTATATTCTAATTCAATTAAGAGAGACAAATGTTTGGATCTTATATGAGTTTTCAGGCCTTGATTTCAGTTAGAGTTTCTGGATATGGTTTCTTCTACATGACACCCTGTCTAATGCAGTAGCACAATGATTCTTTCATCTACATCAACCTCAGAGCAGAGTACACACAGCTCCAGTGCACTTCACATTAGAACAAAGGATGATTGACAAAAATTACTATATTAAATTGGACTGAAAAGCAGTAGCCACTTGTCTTCATTTTCTTTTTTCAACCTAGGACTTAATATTTCCAAGATGTATTATGTCATAACTCCACAGTCATATGTATCCAACTAGAGTCTGGTTTCAAGTTGATGCCATGATTTCAGATGAATGGAGACAAATTATGTTTCTCATGTTTCCAGATCAATTAGAATTTCCTTCATCAAAATGGTGAGGGAAGTTTTGATGGTCCTCACACCCATGGTGAGGGTAGGATATTACATGGTTGGTGTTGTTCGTTCTCTGAACATTCAGAAAGTATGAATACACTACTCAGGGAAGCTGGGCTTTCTTAGGGTTTTGTTTGTTTGTTTTTGCATGTTTTGTTTAGTTTTTGTTTTTTTTATATGACACAGGGTTTCTCTGTATTGTTTTGGAGCCTGCCCTGGAACTTGCTCTATAGACCAAGCTGATCTTGAACTCATAGAGATATGTGTGCCTCTACTTCCCTAGTTCTGTGTGGGATTAAAGACTACTACCCAGCTTAGAGTTCTTGACTTCACAATTTATGAGCTGAAATGCTGATCATTGTAAGATCTAATAATGATTTCTTTGTCCTCTTCCAACAGATTACACTGCTGTAATCAGACCTTACACTGCAGCTCTGGCACTACTATAATTATACTATAGGTATACTGCTTAAGAAGATACCCTAAGATTGTACTCTTATGAAACCTACTGTTTGATACTGTAACCCTACATTTTTATAGCATTGTATGTCCTAATATATCTTAAATCTAAAGTAAAAACTGTGAGACTGTTTATCTTACTGATGTGGATGCAACAATTATAGCAAAACAATTAAGATATATGAACTGAATAAGAGAAATGCAGTTTGAATTATATTAAAAAAATTAGTCCGTATGAATTCAACATCAGTGGAGTCAGAAGTAACTTAAAGTCTAACATATAATCATTTTGCATAGAAAACCCAGCTTTCTAGTTTATGTATGTTAACAACAGAATGAATTGAGAAGAGAACATGTTTCTGTAGATAATGATATTAGGCTGAGGTTTTGGCTTCAGGAACACAGAGGAAGTGGCAGCTTTTAAGGACAGGAACAGGAAGAAATAGCAGAATTTTGGGATGTGTTGCATGAACAGCCTGGGTGTGGGAGAAAAAAAAAATGAGTAATGTTTGTCAGTGATGCCAAGGTAAAATGGTTAAAAATGAGCCACTAAATACAGAGTGAAGAAAAGTCAGTCTGACAGAGATAAAGGAAGACAGATGGGCACAGAGAAGGAGCGAGCATGGTAGGTAAGTCTGACTAGTCCAATGCACTTGACATAATGACTGTACTGAAGAAACAGAGATGGAATTCTTACCAGTCCTTCTCTTTTATGCAAGTCAACATCAAATTACATAACTACCAAGCACAGGAGAAAAGGCTACTTTAGGCATCGCTTTGTTTAAAGGCTTAACTTACCTAACTGTACACATTATTTTAGCACTTCAAAGAATTCCGTGTATAGAAAAAGCATTAGCATGTGAGTAAATAGAAACGTATAGGAAATACTGAATAGGGATTAAAAATTGTTACTCATTTTTTAGTAAAGGCACTCATTTTTAATATATCAATTTAATAAATTAATAAGGAATGTGTCAGCATAAATGGTTATTAAAATGTATTTACATGAAAATACAGATGTTACTCCAACATAGAAATTAGAAAAACAGCTAAAAAAAAAAAACCATACACATTAAGTGAAAAAGAAGCAGGGTAGAACATGTTTCTATGACTATTTCTAAACACTGACTACAGTAAGGAGGGGTAGAGGTAGCACCACCAGGGATTTGAATTCTCCTAAAGTTTTCATTCCACAATCATTTTAGAGTCTCATGTAATAGGAAGACATGATGATTGATAAGACCTGGAGGTGATCTGCTGAGATCTCAGTCTATCTTGGCACTATGTAATCTGAAAGCATGCTTACTACACAACAAAGATTCAGTTTTATTATGAATATCAATATTTGCAGTGCTAAGGTAAATGGACAGACTGCCACCTCTTGAGACCTCTCATTCCACTGTCTATTTAGCCATTCAACTGCTTTTCAAACACATGAAGACAGCCCTCCAAACATTTGATGAAATATTAGGGATGGAGAAACGCATATAATAAAACAATAAGAACTTTATTGTTTGAAGCTTACAGCCTGAACAGGGAAGACAAATAATCCAAAATATGAAAATTCAATTACGTGCTACATAGTATTGAGTAACTTGGAAAACTGGTATCGGTAATAAATTTGCATACTTGGGACAAGAGACTGTGCCTGTCTGATATGTTACCAAACAATTCCTTTATAACCAGGAAGAAGTGTTGTAACTTGCATAAAATGAAATAGATTGTATGGAGAAACTGATCAAGAATCCTGCAGAGTGGTTTTCCACAAAGCACTAAACACCATGGATCCTTTCTATTCTTGTTGGAAGGAAAGTGAGAAAAACAGATACTATCCTAGCTTCAGAACAAATAATGATTTGCATTTCTGTGTAGGTGAAATGAACATTAAGGATGTCAATGCTTAGAGTAATGTGTTTGCTTGAGTAAAGTCTTGATGTGTGTGAACTGCTTCATAGGGTACATATTTGGCAAACATGTCAAAATGAATATGATAGCTCCCAAGAAGGCATTTGTGTCACCCTATTAACACAATAAAGAAAATCTTAGTAACTTCGTTGTTTGGAAGAGAGAGAGAGAGAGAGAGAGAGAGAGAGAGAGAGAGAGCCTAGTTAGTATGTATCCTACTCTTGCCATTAGCTCACTGTGTATCCCAGACTGTCTTTAGCATTGTAATCCTACTTTCTTAGCTTCACCAATCCCAGGATAAATGTATGACTCAAAACATTCACACTTCTTTAATATTTCATCTAAGAGTTTGTTCTTCTCCCATGTGATTGCAGAGAACAAAACTACAGGAGGTTGCACACTGCCTCAAAACAGCAGTCACACATATTTTCACATCACATTGCATTTGTATGTAGGTACAAGTTCAACTTTATTACCTGGTAATCACAATGGTTCTCAGCCTTTTGGCATTCCCTTCTCTAATCTATTAACCACTTGGAGATAATATCAGACTCTAGTTTAAAATGAGCATTAGAAAAAGCATTTTTAAAAAATGTTTATAATTTATAAAGAAAGGATTGTCACATGTGATGAGCAATATAAATTACACAGCTGGTTTAAGGAACAGTAACATGGTTACTTGACTGGCTGAACAGCATCTTGAGGTTATTCTAAAAGTACATCAGAGATACGCAGCATTCATGCTAGTGGCAGCACTGAGAACTTAGTTAGGAAATCAATATATGTATCTATATTCATATCTACATATAGATATGAGAAAGAGAGGAGAGAGAGAGAGAGAGAGAGAGAGAGAGAGAGAGAGAGAGAGAGAGAGAGATGCGACAAGGAAACTTCATCATTTCCTCTGAAAACAATATTTCCCTATAATTCTCTTAAAAGGTGTAACTAGGTGACACCATGAAGAGTAATACATGTCATTCACAGAAATACAAGCACTACAATTCCCTCTTGCATGGAAGATATTAAGTGTATAATAGAATTATAATAATGCATATTACAGTATTGGATAGGGAAGGCTAGAGAGCAGAAGTCTGAACAATTTCAATCCAACCATAATTAAATAAAAAACAATATATTCTAATGTCCCACACTGCAGAAAAATATGAAACAGCTTCTCCTATTTCAAGGCTATCTTCTGTGCAATACTCTGCACTCTATTCCAATGCATTTTATATATTCATGAATTATGTATTATGATATAAATTAATGTCTTGAATTTTTAAACATAATTTATTTTTTGAGTTTGTCATCCTAATAAATATTTTAGAATTTTTTAAACATTTACAAAACCTCAAAGTACAGCTTGTTATGCACTTTTTCAGACTCAATATCAAACTTCCCAAATACTTTTCAAATTGGAAAATTCTCTTTTCAGTGAGATAATGAGATGGAAAAATCACTTGTATTTTCATATCTGTAAATCAGAGAAAACCCAAACTGGCTGTCTAGTTTCTTATTTTCCTTTAAGAACTGTGCCAATAATAAACAATTTTATCATGAATATCACATTGAAGAATTCATTTTTATACATTGAGGTGGCTTTTATTTGTTGCACACTGAATTATTTAGGTTTATCTCTCCTTGTGTAATTTTCTTTTAAAAAGCGATAAATCATTTACAATTGTCAAAAGGACAGAGAAAGAGAATGTTAATTTCTCCTTTACTGATGGAAGAATTAAAAAAAGAAAATAAGTTACACTTTCATACATTGTGATATGTTTTCACCAGGTACAAGAACTAAATTGTCTCAAAATGACAGAGAAAAAGTAGATTCTCATATGAAGTGAAATAAGCCAAATTCACAAGAGCAAGATCCAGGTAATCTTACTCATCTGTATCACGAAAACGTTGATTTCAAACTACTCCAGGTGATGACTGGAAAATGAGAGCAAAAGGTATTGTTAAGACGTTGATGTATGAACACCAATAAACAAGTAAACAGTAGCAAGTGTGTTATTACTGTACAGTAGCATGAGCAGAGACAATAATAACATGTTGCAAAATTAAAAATCTAGAAAGAAGTTTTTAGTAAAAGTCTCCTTACTTCTGGTCAGAATTAAGTATCAAGGAGACTTTGTATTTAAACATTGCATGATGGAATTATTATTATTTAGCAATTTATAGTTTTGTAATTTGTGAACATAATTTAAAATCAAGTGTATTTAGATAATAAATATAGTTCTATCATTTTAATTCAAGTATTTTTGAACAGTAATATTTTTCAAGAATACTCAGGCAAGTTTCCCTGTATAATTTTACAATTGAGTATATTTAATTGGTAACAATTTTTTTGTAAAAAATATTTACTAGACTTTTACATTTGTGCAGATGCCTATTTGTTTCAAATTTGAACTGGCATCACAATAATGGAAGTTAACACTTTTATTTCTTTCTTATTTAAGTATGAGTTTTTTTTTAATGTTATAATTTATTCTAGTACGAGTTTGCTTGCCATCCAAGACAGTTCATGGAATGTTTACCTTATTTGTGCACAATAATTTTTCTCCTATCTAGAATGATTGAAGACATTGTTTTCTGAAAATCTCAGGATCTCATTTTCTATGTATGCTTTAGCAATAAATAATAAAAGTGTCATTCTTTGCAAACCATAAGAAATGATGTATAGAAAGCTGCAAGGAATTAGCTAATGTGATGCAAAACCAGAAGTATTATCCTAAGTTCATGAATAGTTTTACCTGTCCATTAAATTGGCTTTGACATTCATATCTTAAACAAACAAGGAATTTCAAGCATGTTTGCCTTGGCATTCATTAAAATCAATGAAATTTTACAGGAATAAATGCTTACAAATATTAAGGTATGACACGTAACTTTAGTAGCAAAAACTGTTTTATGATATATGACTTAGAGTTTTTTGAATGTCTGTTCCATGAGACTTGTAGCAGGAATAGATTGTGTGTGTGTGTGTGTGTGTGTGTGTGTGTGTGTGTGTGTGATAGAGAGAGAGAGATACAGAGAGAGATACAGAGAGAGATACAGAGAGAGAGAAGAGAGAGAGAGAGAGAGAGAGAGAGAGAGAGAGAGAGAGAGAGAGAGAGAGAGAGAGAGAGAGAGAAGGATGACAGAGATTACATTATTTTATTTGAGAACCATAGGTTTGTTGTGAGAATGAGAACTCAAGCCTATACATGTTATGTTGAGGGTAGATTCAGTGTGATTATTCAGTTTTATTATGAATCACTTCCAATACAAATATCCATTCAATGTTAATAAGTGACCAACAATCCCTGAACATGTGAGTGAGTTAAAAAAAATTACTGATTACTTTTAATTCAGGCAATTAAATCTTAACACATACTCACATGTGATAAGTGATTGATTTCTCTGTGTTACAATTAAAATTGTTCTTAAATATAGTGATTATTAAGGGATCTGGATGCAGAACAAAGCACACAGCACCGGCTGCCATTTCTGTCTCACCCCTCCACTCTACCCTCCTGTAAAGAAGTGAGTATAGGGAGCTCCTCCAGCCACCCACCTCCAACTCTTCAAGTCCCCTAACCTGTGGTCACCACACCATTCTAGCCACCTAATCCCCCAGATGGACCTGGATGCAGGAAAAAACACCCAGCATTAGCCACCATTCCTGTCTAGTCCCCTACCCTCTGGTAGAGAGAGAAAGAAAAAAAATAACAGAGAAAATAGAGAGAGCCATGAAGGCAGAACAAAGTATCTAGTATTGACCTCCATACCTATCTTGCCCCTGCACCCTTCGGGAGAGAGGAGAGGAAAGAGCCTTGAACCCATACCCATCAGGAAAGGGAGAGACCCCATCTGTACCCATGGAAGAAGAGAAGTGAAAATGGCAGTATAAGTACACATCCAATAACAGAAAGACTTATATAACACCAACAGAGTCTAGGGATTCTACAATAGCAAGACATACCAACGCAGTTAAAGCAGAAGAGAATAACCTTAAAAACAACTTTATGAAAATGATAGAAGTCATAAAAGAGGATGTGAGAAAATCCTTTAATGAAGGGGACAAAAAAAACAAACCAAAAAAAATGCAAGAAATCAACAAAACTCTTAAAGAAAGCCAAAAAAAAAAAAATAAATAAACAGATCAAGGAAACAATTCAAACGGTTGAAAACCTGAAAACTGAAATAGAAACAATAAAGAAAAAGCAACCTGAGAGAATGCTGGAAAAAGAAAATCTAGGTAAATGATCAGGAATTACAGATGCAAGAATAACCAACAGAATACAAGAGATCAAAGAGATTCTCAGGTGCTGAAGATAAAGTAGAGGAAATATTCATCAACCAAGAAAAATCTTAAATCCAACAAATCCTTAACTAAAAATATCCAGGAAATATGTAACACCATGAAAAGACCAAATGTAAGAATAATAGGTAAAGATGAAGGCTAAGAACCCAACTCAAAGGTGTAGAAGACGTATTCAACAAAATCATAGAAGTAAACTTTCTCAACCTGAAAAAAGGAATTGTCTGTGAAAGTACAAGAAGTATACTGAACACCAAATAGACAGGACCTCATAATAATCATAACATCAAATATACAGAGTGAAGAAAGAGCATTAAGAGCAGCAAAGGAAAGAGGTAACAAATAAAGGCCAGGATTACACCATTACAACTGCCTTCTCCACTGGAAATCTGAAAGCCAGCTATTCCTGGATATATCTTTTGCAAATATTAAAAGACCAATGATAACAGCCCAGACAGGTGCACACAGCAAAACTCTAAACCACTACAGATAGAGAAAAATATATTACATAACAAAACCAGATTTACACAATATATATTCACAAACCCAGCCATACAGGAAGCTCTGGAAGTAAAACTGCAACCCAAGGCAGTAATTACACTGACAAAAACATAGGCAATAGATAACCTCGTTTTACCAAAAGCCAGAAAAAGGGAAAAATTCACACAATAACACCACAAAAAACAAATCCAAAACAAACAAGAATCAATAAAAAATGGTCATTAATATCCATCAGTATCAATGGTCTTAACTCACCTATAAAATGATGCAGCTAACAGAATGAATACAAAGACAGAATCTATCCTGCTGCATACAAGAAACACACCTCAACTTCAAACATGGCTGTTACCTTAGAGTTAGGGGTGGGTAAAAGATTTTCCAAGCAAATGGCTCTAAGAATTAGACTTTAAACTAAAATTAATTAAAAGAGATGGAGAAGGTTATTTCATAGTCATCACAGGATAAGTCCACCAAGATGAACTCCCAATTCTGAAATTCATAAAAGAAGCATTACTAAAATTCAAATCACACATTACACCCCATACACTTATAGTGGGAGACTTCAATACCCCACTCTCCTCACTGAGCAGGACTACAAGATAGAGATATAACAAAGGAACTGACAGAAGTTATGATGCAATTGGGCTTAACAAACATCTATAAAACATTCCATATAAACACAAATGAATATACCTTCTTCTCAGCACCACATGGAAACTTCTCTAAAATTGACCACATACTCAGCAACATAGCAAAACTCAACAGATACAAAAAAAAAGAAAAGAAATGGAATAGCTCCCTGTATCTTATCAGACCACCATGTCTTAAAATTAGATTCAGCAACAACACAAATTTCAGAAACCTTACACATTCATGGAAATTGAAGAATGCACAACTACACCATTCATGGGTCGAGGAAGAAATAAAAAAGAAATCAAAGTCTTCCTAGAATTCAATGAAAATGAAGGTGCAACATACCCAAACCTATGGAACACTCTAAAAGCAGTGATAAGAGGAAATTTCATAGCACTAAGTTCCCACATGAAGAAACAGGAGAGAAGCCACACTAGAGAATTAACAGAACACCTGAAAACTCTAAGACAAATGAAGCAAATTCACCAAGGAGAAACAGATTACAGGATATAATCAAATTAAAACACAAAATCAATAAAGTAGAAACAAAGAAAACAATACAAAGAATCAACCTAACTAAAGGACAGAGAGAGAACATGATGCAAACTAACAAAATCAGAAATGAAAAGAGGGACATGACAACAAACACTGAGGAAATCCAGAGACACTTCAGGTTATACCTTGAAAACCTATACTTCACAAAATTCAAAATTTTAACAGAAATGGACAATTTTCTGGATAGATATCACTTACCAAAACTAAATCAAGAACAGCTAAGCAATTTAAATAGACCTGTAACCCCTAACAAAATAGAAGCAGTCCTCAAAAGTAAAGAAAAAAAAAAGCCAAGGGCCAGATGACTCAGTGTAGAATTCTACCAGAAATTCAAAGAAGAACTAATACTAACACTGCTCAAACTGTTTCACACAATACAAACAGAAGAATCACTACCCAAACCACTCAGACACACAAAGATAGAGCACTACAGAACAAACTCCCTGAAGAACATTGATGTAAAAATAATAAATTACTGGCAAAACAAAACCAAGAACACATTAGAAAATTCATCTAGCATGATCAAGTAGGCCTCATCCCAGAGATATAGGGATTGTTCAACATAGGAACATCCATTAAAGTAACCCACAACATAAACAAACAGAAAAAGCAAAATCACAGGATCATCTCATTAGATGCTGAAAAAGCTTTTGACAAAATTCAACACCCCTTCATGATGAAGGTCTTTGAGAATTCAGAGATAATAGGAACATACCTAAACATAGTAGAGGAAATATACAGCAAACTAACATCCAAGAACTCCTCTAAAATCAGGAGCAAGACAAGACTGCCCACTCTTTCCTTATATCTTCAGTATTGTAGTTGAAGTTCTAGTTAGAGCAATAAGGAAAACAAAAAAAGATTAAGAGGATAAAAATTGGAAAGGAAGAAGTCAAACATTTACTATTTGCAGATGATGTGGTAGTTTACATAAGTGAACTGATAAGCTGATACGGAAAGTGGCAGGATACAAGATTAACTAAAAAATAAATCAGTAGTCCCACTTTATATAGACACAAACTGGCTGAGAAAGCATTCAGAGAAACATTACCCTTTACAATAGCCACAGCCACAAACAACATACAATATCTTGAGGTAACTCTAACCAAACAGGTGAAAGACCTGAAACAAGAACTTTAAGTTATTAAAGAAAGAAATTAAAGAGAATATGAGAAAATAGAAAGATCTCCCATGCTCTTCAATAGGTTGGATAAACATAGTAAAAATGGCAATCTTACCAAAAGCAATCTACAGAATCAATGCAATCTCAATTGAAATTCCAGAACAATTCTTCACAGACCATGAAAGGACAATACTCAACTTTATATGGAAAAACAAAAAACACAGGATACCCAAAACAACCTCTGTACAATAAAGGAACTTCTGGAGGCAACACCATCCCTGACTTCAAGCTCTACTATAGAACCATAGTCTTGAAATCAGCACAAAAAAGACAGGTAAAGCAATGGAATCGAAGTTAAGACCATGATATTAACTCAGACACCCCAAACACCTGATTTTTCACAAAACTGCTAGAATTATACAAGGAAAGAGATAAGTATTCTCAACAAATGGTGCTGGCATAACTGGATGCTGACTTGTAGAAGAGGGCAGATAGATACATATGTATTGCAATGAACAAAACTTAAGTACAATGGATCAAAGACCTCAAGATAACTCTTGCCACACTTAACCTCTTAGAAGAGAAAGTAGGAGGTACCCTTTAGAAGAGAAAGTAGGAGGTACCCTTGAATGAATTGATTCAGGAGACCACTTCCTCGACATAATGCCAATTGTACAGACACTGAGATAAAAAATTAATAAATGAGACCTACTGAAACTGAGAAGCTTCTGTAAGGCAAAAGACACAATCAACAAGATAAAACAGCACCCACAGAACAGGAAAAGATCTTCAACATCCCTACATCTAACAGAGGACTGACTTCTAATTATGCAAAGAATTCAAGAATTTAGTCACCAAAAACACCAAGTAAATCTGTTAAAAAGTGGAGTACAGAACTAAATAGAGAATTCTCAATAGAGAAATCTAAAATGACTGAAAGATACTTAAGAAATCGCTCAACATCCTTAGTCATCAGGGAAATGAAAATCAAAATAACTCTGAGACACCAGCTTACACCCATCAGAATGGCTAAACTGAAAAACAACCAGGACAGTTGGAGAGGATGTGGAGAAAGGGGAATCTTCTCCATTCCTGGTGGGAGTGCAAACTTGTATAGTCACTTTTGAAATCAGTATGACAGATTCTCTGGAAAATGGAAGCCATTTTCCTCAAGATCCAGCAATTCCACTCTTAGGCATATATCCAAAGGAAGCACATTTATACAACAAGGACATTTGTTCAACTATGTTCATAGCAGCATTATTTGTAATAGCAAAAACCTGGAGGCAACCTAGATGCCCCTCTACTTAAGAATAGATATAGAAAATGTGATTCATTTACACAATAGAGTACTACTCAATGGAAAAAAAAAGACAATGGAATCCTGAAATTTGCAGGCAAATGGATGGAACTAGAAGAAACTGAGGTAACCCAGCCACAGAAACACAAACATGGCATATACTCAGTCATATACAGATATTAGATCTAGAACAATGTTTACCAGACTACAATCCACACCTCCAGAGAAGCAAGGAAATGAGGAGGAGGAATGTAAGAGAGACATACACGGTCCCCTGGTGAAGGGAAAAAGGACAAGATCCCCTGACCAAGTTGGGAACATGACGGGGAGTCAGGAGGGAGGGAGGGGAAAGAGAAGCAGAGAAGAGGAGCACAAGGAGAACATGAGAGATCAGGAAGATTGAGTGGAGAGATGAAAGAGAACAGCAAGAAAAGAGACACATCCATAAGGGAGCCATTATAGTTTTAAAGAGCAATCTGGCACTAGAGAATTATACAGAGATCCAAAAGGATGACCCCAACTAGGAATGTAAGCAATAGTGGAGAAGCTACCTTAAATGCTCTTCCCCTAAAACGAGAACGATTAGTACCTTAAATGCCATCCTAGAGCCTTCATCCAGTAACTGATAAAAACAGAAACAGAGATGAAAACAGAAGCTAAGCACTTAGCCAAACTAGTGGAATTCAGTTTTAGAAATGCAGAAGTGATGAGCAAAGGGGTAAAGACCATGCTGGAAAAACCCACAGAAACCGCTGACTCATGGAACATAGTCTCACAGCTGGGGAACCCATGTAGGTACAAACTAGACCCCATAAATGTGGGTGTTAGCTAGGAGGACTGGGCATTCTATGGGGCCTCTGCCAGAGGAACCAGGATGTATTCCTGGTGTGGGAATGGTCTTCAGGGACCCATTCCCCATAGAGTGATACTCTCCTAGCCTAGACACACAGGGGGGGGGGCATAGGCCCTGCCCCAAATGAGATGACAGATTTGATGATCCCTCATGGAAGGCCTTACCCTCCCAGGGTTGTGGATGGGGGATGGGATGTGGGTGTTGTTTGGGGGCATGAGAGGATTTGAGGGAGAGGATTCTGGGATTAATAAAGTAAAATAAGATAATTTATAATAAAATGAAATAAGATAGTCATTATTAGTTAATAGTTTAATAATTATTATTAATATTAGCCTTAATAGCATTAATAATATCAAGACACAAACAAACTTTTCATCAATACTATAAGAAATGAAAATAAATTATAAAGGCAAGCTTGTTATGACACATTATGTTATTCTAATTATTCCTACTAAAAACTGTCTCTATTTACATTAATTTTAATAATAGGAATTATTAATCACATGAATAAATATTTTGACTTTATTTTCTACGCTTTATATTTTTCTGAGTAATTAACAAATACTTCAGTATATCTGGAAAGTGAAATTAAATATTGTATTTTGGCAAGTTTTCTGTATTTTTCTGTTTAAAGATAAAGAGAATTCGGCAAAATATAATTTTTTCCTGAAAATTGATGAAAACTTTAAAATTAATCATCTTATTATAATTAATATACTATGTAATGATGGGAGATGTTATTCTGTAAATATGTTTCTCATACTGGTTAATGAATAAAGCCCTGTTGGCCAATGGGAAAGCAAGATAGGCGGGGCTAGGAGACAAAGAGGAATGAGGTAGTAGTTGGGGATAGTCAAGATGGAGAGCCAGGAGAGGTAGAACGCCAGCTCCCCTGGGGCTGGTAAGATGAGCCACGTGGAAATACTTAGAATAGTAGAAATGGGTTAATCATTAAGACAGAGCTAGCCGGTAACAAACTAGCACCTGGCCAACAGCCTTATATCAAATACAGAGTCTCTTGCGTGTTATTGGGGGCAGGTGTGGCGGCGGGACCAGGCAGGCTAGCGGAAAACATACACGCTACAGTGTAGTGTCACATGTATTTAATTGGACTGCATGCCTATTTTATGCTTTCTGCATACATTTCCTATGGATTTAAAATTTTAAAATACAATAATTATGAAGTTGTACCTCTAATGAAGAAAACAAATATGGTTAGTGCTGTTGCTCAACTAACATCAGAGAAGCCTCCTTCTAAAGGAGAAGGAAACAAATACGGAGACCCACAGCCAGACATTATCCAGAGTTTGATCTTATATTTTATTCTACTGTTTGCCACCACAGACAAGTTAGTAGGCACCTGCCACAGGTCAGGTGTTCTGTTGCAATCCTTCAGATGAGTCTAGATGATTTCACTCGGAGGAAGGGACAGAGGGTAAGGGTCTTCTGCTGTTAGCCTACCTGCTTCTCTGGCAGGAGTAGCCTGTGTGTCCATAGGTAGTGCCTGCAGGAGTTGGAAGCCGGGGCAAATCAATGCTGGCAGGGGCGCTGGGCAGGTCAGTGCTATCCTCCAGAAATATGGGTGGAAAGGGAAGAGAGACTGCGGCACGTGCTCCGTTGCAAAGCAGGAGAGGAGGCTGGAGGATTGTATGATTGTATTAGCGGGACAGGAAAGGGAAAGGTCAGTCCATCATGTGTTAGGTAACCTGCTTCCTTGCATGCAGTGTGGCTCTCTTCCTACAGCTTTGGTTGTGAGCCTAGCCTTTAGTGGCTGAGCTATCCCTCTAGTCCTACTGTGACTGTTTTCTAAGGAGAAGCAAAAAGGAAGTGAATCTGGATATGAGGAGAGGTGGAAAGGAAGTGTGAGGAGTAGACAAAGCGGAATTCATAGTTGTAATCGGGATATTGTATGTGAAGAAAAAACATCTATTTTTCAATTAAAAAATAGAAATGTGTCCATAAAAATATTTTGTAATTCTAAACAAATGAACATAAGGAAAGCACATCAGAAAGCATATTTTAAAAATTAGTAATAAGGGTTTATCAAGGAAGATCATGCAAGTAATGAAAAAAAAACAGATTTTTAAAAGTCATATCGGACCATTATTTGTACTTAATAAATTATTCAGAGTAAACCAGATGTTTGTGACTATTCTAAACCTGAAGGACTTCAAGTAATGTGCCATAGTTAAGACAAAAAATAAGTAGTAAAGTATTAAGAGAAAGAATCTAACAGGGAAAATATGTTCTTGAGCCATCATTATTGCTTTGTGCATAATCCATTTAGAGTCCTGTGTTTCACAAAAAGTTGTGCCCAAGATGTAGAGACGTCCGGTTTTTTTCATTGACTGAGAGTTCTCAATCTCTGAAGAGAACTTGCATATACTAAGCTGTTCTAGCTAAACAGTCACCCACTGCCTCTGACAAAATCTAAATCAATTCTAGTATCAGTAATACAACAGGCACAGTGTGGATCCTCAGCCAACAGCCACACTGGTGAGTGGGATAATAGATGTTTGTTGGTTTAAGTGTTCAGTTTTCAGTGACATATTTACTCATCATTTTCTATCAGTCTCACACGTAGATCAGGCTTCCACAGGATCAGGATGTGGTGGCATTGAACTCTGAATCTTTCTGACTCCACATCTTGAATATGGAGATAGCTGGTGTGAGCAAACACCACTTACTGAATGACATGTTTCCTAGTGATGTTTTGACAAATTTTGACAAAAACTGAGAGGAACAACAGACAAAATGGCATGAAAGTTAAATGTGATTAGAAAGTCCTCCCAGGGAGCTGAAAAATTGTATATAATATATACATATGGAACTTTGGCTGAAATTAACATTGCACTAGGAACCTTTTGCCAATGCACCTAATAGACTTTGGTTTTATTTTCATCAAAATTTCTCCAGCAAAATGTTAGTAATGGGAGCTTCATTTGGAAAGGCATGACAAGATGACAAAATGGGCTCTAAAAGGATCTGGGGAGTTCATAAGCATAAATGAGAAAATGAGAAGAAAGATAAGGTTAAAATTGTTTCTAACCAAATGAAAGTTGTTACCAGTAAAAAGCAGCATCTAGAAAAAAAGATCAAAACCAGAAGCTGTCATAAAATAAGCCATTATGACAGAGGAAAATATCAAAGGCAGAGTAAGAGGATTCAGGTATTTCATGAGGCAAATTATGCTTCAGTATATTTTTAACCAAAAGTATCTGTAGTCATGATAACAGAGAGAGAGAGAGAGAGAGAGAGAGAGAGAGAGAGAGAGAGAGAAGAGAGGAAAGGACTGGGGAGAAACACGGAGGAGGGGGCTGCAGTCTCAAGGGCTGTGTCATTTCAAAACCCAAACCACAGATTGTGAAGACAACTTAATAAATTCCACTAATTTGCAAGTTAGCTAATGTAGTGAGATATTCACCTTGTCTGCACCTGTGGCTTAGACCATGCCCATTGGGGGGTGGAGACAGGGTGGACTTGACCTGGGGGAAAAGGCTGAGAAGGGGGTCAGAGACTCCCTTGCTGGCGGGACACCAATAGGAGAGGATCCTTTGGAACATGCAGGTGTTCATCTGTCTATGTTGTGCGTTATTTCTCCCTGAGTAAACATCTTTTCAGCCTATTTGTTTCTCCTGATCCTTATTAAACACCAATAAGTTAAAAATATAAATATAACATTTTGAAGAAAGATTTTGAACAGAGGCATTCCATATTACTAAATATAACTCAGGTGTGTTATGTCATAGATGAAATTCTCACAGTCAGGTACAAGATAGTTCCCGAAAAGTTACTGGCCAGAGATGCCCTAGAGACATCCAAAACCAAGTCAGGTATTGCTACAGCTCCTTGTTGACCACCATAACTAGGCCAAATGATGTATTGCACAACATACCACACATTTTGGTCTCAAGAAACAGACAAATCATTCTTACACTGGTCAATAAGTTCTCCCTGCTGTATAACTTTCATGTTGCTGGAAGGTGCTCTGCTGGCTATTGAGTGAGACAGGATATAACTAATCTCATTTAACACGAAACCCTGCATGCTTTAATAACAATCCAATGGCAGTGTACACATTGATACTATAGTGACAGTATTGTTTAAAGGATAAACAACCACTCTTTTTCATTTTGAGACTCATTGCCAGAAATGAATCCATGTCTGGTTCTTTAAGACTCTTCAAATTCTATACAGTCATAGACGGAAGGGGAGACCATATTGACCCTATTGATATTTCTCTTAATATTTCTATCAAACTGAAATATATATGTGTATATATATATATATGTACATTTATGTATATGTGTGTGTTATATGTTATATATGTATCTCGGGTGTGTATGTGTGCCACATCTAAATTATCCACATTATTTCTTATTGCAGAGGGTCGTGGTTTGTTCAGAAACACACTACTGATAAAGTGCTGGGAATAAACTATTGTTGCTTGTTTAGCATCATAGAGTGGATGTTTACATCAACCTTTTCTTACTCATGTGTTTGAGACAATCATAAAATAGAAAGCACCCTCATTTTCATTATGGGAACCTTAAAACCGAAAGCAAGAAGTGTGTGCTACTGATTCTGAACTGGAAGCTGGTCGGCTGAAGAAGTCAAGAAAGGAAAATTCTCCAAATCTATCCTAGAATCGTTTTGAACCCAGTGGACCTAAGTCCACTTGTGAATAAGCAAAACCTCTTTTAAACCCTCACAGCATCTACACAAAGGGAAGTCATTTGTCCAGGGCTCATGAAGGTCTGTTAATAACTGATTTTTACAGTGCTTTGCTTCTTTCCACCCATAAATATTAAGATATTGCCATTGGTTCAGTTCCTCTCTATTCATTC
This sequence comes from Cricetiscus sungorus, assembly GCA_030556225.1. Taxonomy (NCBI): domain Eukaryota; kingdom Metazoa; phylum Chordata; class Mammalia; order Rodentia; family Cricetidae; genus Cricetiscus; species Cricetiscus sungorus. The sequence goes on from JANBXA010000741.1 coordinate 50,619,301, forward strand.
CCATATTGTTATTATTTTTCTGATTGTAGTTCTCATGACAAAAATATCAACTTCAACAAAACAAGCTCTGGGAATATGCAATTATTAGGAAGGCAAAGTGTATTTTGAAGAACCACGTCGAATTGTTATAGAAGTAATTACTCTTCAATAACTAATTGCTTACACCCCTCTTCAGTGAGAATTTGTTTTCTTAACAGGATGCTTTTCCATGTAACTGAGTAATACTGAAACTGGCTAAAGATTCGTGTGTGAGAATGATAGGAATCATGTTTTAGCATGGTTTATCCCTGTACAGTCCACTGATCTCTGACTGAAAATGGATAGGACATGGTTCATGGAGTTTACAAGCTTTAAACAGAAACTTGAAATTTTCCCTGATCCCTAATTCTTGGGGAACTAACTCCAAGCTTGGTTAGACCCAGCTAAATTATAGGCTAAAGATTCTCCAAGAAAATGGAGACCTTAAGTATCAGAGACAGTTTCCTATTCAAACCTATAATGACTCTAGAAAAATGTCTGGAGACCTACAAGACTGATTCCCAACTAACAATTTGAGCAACCGTGCAAAGGCGACCTTAAATGCCCTTCCCTGATAATGAGATTGATGACTACCTTATCCATCATCATAGAATCCTCATCTAGTAGCTGATGGAAACAGAAGCAGACACCCACAGCTAAATACTGAGCTGAACTGGAATCCTGATGCAGAGGAGGGAGGACAAGACCAGGCTACAAAAGCCCACAGAGTTAGCTGATCTGAACAAGGAGGAGCTAATGGGCCCCCAGACTGATAGCTGGAAATTCATCATTGAACCTACTCAGTCCCTTGAACATGGATCTCAGTTAGAAGTCCTGGGCAGTCCAAGGGACTTCAGAGAGTAGAACCAGGATATATTCATGGTGCACAAAGGAATTTGGGAGCACATTCCCCATGGAGGGATACTCCCTTCGCCTAGAGGTCTGAGGGAGGGCCTAGTTCCCTCCTGGAAGGTATCACCCTTCCTGTGGAGTGGGGAGGTGTGGGATGGGAGGGTGGTCTGGGGCAAGGGAGGGGGGGAGAAGGAGAGGAATGGAAGACAAGAGAGGGTACTGGGATTGATATGTAAAATAAGAAGAAAAAAAATAGAGACATGTGCTTCTATCCAAAACCACTTGGGTTTAGAGTGTTTTGTTTACATAGAAGTCTTGTGCCAATTGGTGATTTGAAAGTATAGTGATTTTTTTTTCTATGTGGTACACTCTAGCTAATTATATACCTGAAAACTTCTCAGTTTAATTCTGTGAAGTACTGTTTCTGTTATACCTGTTTGTCAGTAGTCGGGAAAGAGGAGGCTACGTTAATTTCCTTTAAATATATGCTACCACACAGAATGTATTATTGTAATAATTTTAAGTTATTAGCTCATATTTTATTCCAAATAACATTATCAATAATAACAAAATAGCAAAGAAGTTTATAGCCTTATTAAGACTGCATGAAAATTGAATGAGTATATTGAAATAGTACAGTTATCTTCTTTAACATGAAACTATTTATAATATACCACAGCATTGTAAAGGATGAAGTATATGACAGTATTCATTTTTAGAATTGGGTTATGGTGCACTTTTCAAAAGATTAAGTACTATTCTGATTTCAATCTTTTAAAAATTAGCTACATGAAATTTTCTTTTATTTATTGCATAAACAAAGACTAATTGAATTTATGCAAGGAGTCCAAGCAGGGAATGTTTTCTACTTAGAGAATAACAAAATTTCACAGTGGCTGCACTTATTACTTATCTAAAAGAACAGATAAAGTTTCCCTTTCAATCTCTTTCTCCTCGTGTGTGTGTGTGTGTGTGTGTGTGTGTGTGTGTGTGTGTGTGTGTCTGAATATATGCTTTCCATAGTGTATATATACCTGTCAGAAAAGAATTTTGAGAACCTGTCCTTGTCTTCCACCTTGTATTTGACACAGTATCTCTTTGTTCATTGCTGATTTTCCTAATGAGCTGGTCCACAAGCTTTCAGATAGTCTCTCCCCTCCACTTCCCATCTCATTGTTAGAGTGCTGGGATTAGAAACCCATGCTACCATATCTACCTTTTGATGCGTTTGGGGTGCAAACTCCGGGCCTCAAACACTTGTGTGGTGAATCCTTTAAGCATGACACTACTTACTTAGTCTAGAAAACCTTCCTTTGAAGTACAGATTAAAGAAGACACAGAATTGGGATTTCTTTCTTTAAGGGGATTAGGAAAAAATGGACTTTTGAAATGCTCTAAATTACCTGCAGTTTAAATATATAACAGTATAAACAAAATGCAAGGCTCTGAAAGGCTTAGACATTATCTAACCACTCATATACCTGTCACTTTTTGGAAATAGAAAACACTAATATTTCTAAACCTACATGTAGTTAAAAAATAAAGTGTCTTCTAAAATATTACGTTTTTACTGACCTATTTGGTTTATAGGCACAATTCAAGGGACATATATATATATATATATATATATATATATATATAAAGACTATATAAAATCTGAACTTACCCCTCCTTACATCCATTTTTAGAGATAGAATATCATTAGGTAGATATGGTTGGCCTGAAATTTACTGTGCAGACAAAGCTGAATGCAAACTTAGAAGTCAACCTGCCTTTGCCTCCTGAGTGCTGGGATTAAAATTGTATGACAGTATTTCCTTGTAGTTTTCCCTTCTTAACATTAACAAATGGAAATATGAGTACACATACTAGCAATTCTGAAGCATCTAATTGTTGCAAATATTTGGGATTTGGAGGCATAGAAAACAGGTATGGTGCCTAATGTTACATTCTGGTTAAACTGAAACTTGTAGGTGTATAGGAAATACTGAATAATGTGCTTGCCAGTTAGAATTTGGGGGCCTAAATATTCACATATGGGTAAGATGCCATGATTGGAGAAATGCATATTTCAACAAACAGAATATGTATTTGTAGGTGGGAACTGAGTACAAAGCAGGTAGGTATGAATGGAGTATGACACAAGAGTGACAGAAGGTGACTAAGGCTATTGAAGGAAGAATAATGGTAATGAAGTTAAACAATTGTGTTAATAGAATTTATTTAGGAGTATGAGAATGGAGGAGCAAAAGGATAATGGAGCTTGGAGTTCCAGGTGCCTACACATGCAAGCATAAATGAAGCTGGGGTATGGACTAAAAAGGAAATGTAGGATATCTGTCTCACATGTACATTTCTCAAGCATCCTGACTCTGAAGTAAGACTGTGAAAAACCATTTACATCATTAAAAATAACACGTTGAGCCAGGTAGAGGTATCACATACCTGTAATCCCAGTACTCTTGAGGTAGAGGCAGGCAGATCTCTGATTTTCAGCCAACCCGGACTGCATAGTGAACTCCAGGATAGCCAGAGATGCACAGAGAAACCCTCTCTTGCAAACCACACAAGGATAGAACCAAACACTATTTGAGAATAAAAGTCAACTTAATGATGGTTAAAAGATATTCTGCCATACTCAGATGGGTGCCTAGCCCAATTGTCATAAGAGACACTTAATCCAGCAAATGATGGGAATAGATGTAAAGAACCACAGCCAACCATTAAGACAAGCTCTCAGGAGTCCTGTTGAAGAGAAAAAATTGCAGGAGCCAGAGGGGTCAAAGATACCACAAGCAGAAACACAAAATTGCCTTAACCTGGGCTCATAGGTGCTCACAGAGTCTGAACTTGCAGCCACAGCCAGAGAAGCCTGCATGGGACCAACCTAGGTCTTCGAGACAACTGTGAAGCTTGGTCTACTCGCTAGACACCTAACAGTGGGAGCAGGGGCTCTCCCTAAGGCTTTGTCTGGCTTTTGGGCACCAGTTCTTTTACTGACTTGCCTTGTGCAGCCTGAAAAAAAAGGAAGGTGATTACTTACTGCAATTTGGTATGCCATATTTGGTTGATATTCATGGAGGCCTGACCTTTTCTGGCAAGAATTGCAGGAGTAAATAAGGGGGTAGTTAAGGGAGGTAGGGAGAGGTGAGGGAGGAAATGTTGTGGTCTAGAGGTAAAACAAAATAAATTTAACTAATAAAAAAATACAAAAATAAAAGACTCCCATAAACAACACTGATTATCAGTGTTTATCCAGAAAACTATGACTGCTCCAAAGTACTTGTAGTGTCTGAGGAAGCAAAACAGGAACGAAACACCTGCACTAAAGTACATTCTGGTATGATGCAGGGTGATCAGAGCAATGTTTCTAATACATGCAATAAGAAGGAATTATACACTGAATCCCAATTTATATCTGTGTACATTATTACTGATGAATGTAACATGAATGAATAATAATAAACTTCATTTGTTCTGTGTATTGATATTATTATTGGTATTGCAATTTGGATGTAGTTATTCTTGAGTTTTATCTAATGTTCTCTCGCCTTGATTGGTACTATATGATATTTAAATAATTTGTTCACTGTTTTAGGTTAATTTGTGGCTACTCTGTTCATTGTAAATCAGGTGGAAGAGAATCTAATAATACAATAAAAATGAGTTTGCATAGTTAAAATTAGTAGGACACAAATACACAATTAAATATTAAAATATAAGAGAATATGAAGTTGGAAGGGAGATAAGTTGGGAGAACTAGGAATAATTATAAGGTATTGGTAGGTGAACATTATCAATAAATAATGTATAACTGTATAAAACACAAGAAGCTATAAAGGGTCATGGGATTTTCAAGAGAAGGTTGATAGAATGAAGGTGGGTAAGGCTAATAATGGGTAGGAAAAAAACAGTATGATGGAGGATGCTAAGATGTTATAGGAGAGAGTACTGGAAGACGCTCACTGAAGTCATTTGGAAATGCCACATGAAACCCTACTCAAAATTAAACTCAATACATAGACAAAAACATGTATAAAGGATCTTTTCTGATTTACAAAAGTACTTTCCAGTTTCTTATAAGGAGAAAAGTACCTCCCCCGGACACCATAGTCAATCAAATAAAAAGGCCAAGTGCAAGATATGGGTTACGAATCTTTGAGTTGTTGGTCAACAGGGTTCCAAAAACCCTGTCAAAATAATGAAGGCTATTGGCATCACCCTTGGCTACCCTCAAAAGCTTCATAGTAAGGTCAGAGATGTGAAGATCTCCCATACTTGAGTCATAGAACACAACAATAGCAAGCTGGTAGTGACGTGGAAACTCCATCCCTACTGACTCCTGTGGAATAATCTTATTCTGTGAGGATGTGTTCTCTGTGATTTTTTTTAATAAGAAGATGACTGGCCAATAGCTGAACAGGATAAAGTTAGTCTAGAAAGTCAAATTGAGAATTCTGTGAAAGAGAAGGACAGAGCTTGGGGATGCCAACCAGAAGCAGTAGGAGTAGTAAATAAACGTGTCATGCTAATAAATGTAACTCTATGTTTCAGAGTGTATATAGGGAATATATGTTAGGAATAAGCCTGAACAAGATCGTTCAGGTTTTGTAATTAATGTAAGCCTCTGTGTAGTATTGGAAGCAGTTCCCAGGACAGGAAGACTCTTCCTGCGACTGACTTCCATTCATAGTTCTGTACTGTGCTTCTGAGGAAGAAAAACAGCTGACAGTCACAGCTAGTTGAGACTCCTGCAACTACAGTAACAACTGGCCTGACAAGGTATACTCACTGCAATAATGTTGAACCTCGATGAGACTGCCTGTAAATTCAATTTGAAAATGCCAAGTTGTTGCAAAAGCTTGACGAACATGATAACATGACAGCCAAGTGAACTGTATAACAAACTGCTGTAGCATAACCCAGCTTCCTTAATATGCACAGTGCATAAAGAAGTGCTTATTTAAGCTCAATTTAACTAGAAGGAAACTGAAGTATATTTTTATCAAACTGGCTTGAATCCACAGACCATGAAGTTGGTGCTTTGAAATTAAGCGCCTGGGATCACTGTTGATGGTTCACTACCATTCACATAATGGAAGGGACTATTTCTTTCGGGAATAAGCCTCTATGACTCCAGATCTAGAAAGATGACAAGGAAGCTAATGATCCAGTGGGAAGTTGGAAATATTGCTCTATACTAACATAAAAGTTCTCTTATGTATCATTCTGGAGCACATTTTACTGTTTTACTTATTAAGTTCATTTCTGATATAAACTCAAATATTTCAGGTTGTAGACTTTAGCAATATTTCAGTGATTCTTCTTGTAGACTGGACCACAAGTTAGCATTGCGCTATTTTCCTAAATGGATGTTTATTGTTTTCTAGAACACATACTATGTAATCAATTCTCTCTTCCTTTCAAATTACCTTCTTCATTTTTAGAAATGTTAAGAAAACACCACTCCTCACTGGTCTTTCAAATCATCCCTCTTTATTAGTTTTTTTTAAAATATTTAATTAAAACAAAAATTTCTTAGGGTTCTCCTTGTTACCTAGCTTTCTCTGGGGATGAGGATTGTAACCTGGTAATCATTTGAAATGTCCTGGCTAATCTAAGAGTAGGGGGTGGATTATAGGGTAGAGTATGGAGGGATGGGAACATGATGTATCAGGATGGTGAGTTGTGGGAGAGTAATTAAAAAGATATCTTAATAGAGGAATCCATTATGGGAACTTGGTGCAGAGGAAACTCCCAGGAACATACAAGTATGACCCTAGGTAAAACTCCTAGCAATAGTAGAGAGGATGCCTGAACTGGCCTTACCCTGTAATTAGATTGGTGACTACCTTAATTGTCAACATAGAGGCTTCATCGTGCATCTGATAGATGCAGATGCTGTGGACTCTGGACAGACAGCTAGGAAGCTAGAATAGGACCAACCTAGGTCTTCTGTGTATAAAAGTTGTATATCTTAGTCTGTTGTGGTGCCCCAAGCAGTGAGACCAGGATTTGTCCCTGGTGCATGAGCTGGTTCTTTAGAAGCTACTCCCTATCCTGGGATGACTTGTTCAGCCTTGATGCAAGGGAGAGGAGACTGGTCTTGCTTCAACATGTTATGCCATGCTTTGAAGATTCCCATGGGAGGCTTTACCCCATCTGAATGAAGAGGGATGGAAAGTGAATGTGGAAATTGGAAGGGAGGTGGGAGGAGGCAATGGGAGGACCGAAGAGAGGGGAAACTGTGGTTGGTAGGCTAAATAAATAAAATATGATGAATAGGTAAAAACCACTGAATATATACTGTACATGGTACTCTGTATATATAAGGATACTTTTTTAATATTATATGTAAAACAAATATAGCATGTTATATGTCTTATAGTCATCCTTGATTCTGATTTTTAAGTTTTAGTTCTAATTGTTGTATGTGTGTGTGCATGTGTGTAGAGTGGGTGTGCATACAAAAGTGCCACAGAGACCAGAAGATGGTGTCAAGTCTATGTCTAGAGTTAAAGCCCAACATGAGTTCTGTCAAACAAACACTAGCTCTTTGTAAATAGCAGCAAGATCTCTTAACTTCTAAGATGCTCCCCTGTGCCTTTGTATCTTACATATGTCTGTGGCAGTGAGAGCACATAAGGCCAGAAAACTACTAAGGACCCATTAGAAACAAAAGGGCATATATCCAGGCTTTAAGAAAGAAGGGCATACTAGCATATACATTCTACAAAACGGGAGAAAAAATGGAGGTGGAAAAGTTTATGTAGCAATGGTGGTTAAGGAAAATCAGAAGGTAAAGGGACAATCAAGAATAATATTATTAAATTGCCATAATCAAACTTGTGACTACATAGAGTCTATTATCTTCCTTTTAATCACTTTTCTTCTACTGTTTCATTTTGTATACATATACAATATCATATATCTAGGTATAATCTAGAGCTGAAAGAGAAAACACAATGTTTATCTTTCTAATATGGAGTTAATACAATTATGTACTGTTTCACCTAGTTTTGTTGCAAATGGCCTAGTTTAGTTTTTCACTGAAGGAAGAATATTTGCATGACCTTTTGTTTATTCATCCCTTTGTTATTAGATACCTTGATTGGCTCCATTACTCAGTTCTTATAGATAGTGCAGCATTACCATGGATAAGCCAAAATCTCTGAAATATGTTTTATTAGAAATATTTCTGTAAATACAAAGCAGTGGTGTGCCTAAATTTTTGATAGATGTGGCTTATTTTGAAGAAGACCATTACTGATTTTTCCTTTGTTATGTTCCTTAGTATTTTGTTTGCAAATTAGTTTATATTCTTACTAGCAGTTGATAAAACTTGCCCTGTATCATCATAGTACTCATTATTTGTTTCTTTTCATGTTTAAGGAAAACAATATTTTTATTTTCATACAATATACTCTGGTTACAATTTCTCTTTCCTTAACTCATCCAAGATACTCCCATTACCCCACCCACCCAACTCCCTGCTCTTTCCAGTGTCTCTTTCAAACAAGCAAGCACACTAACTAACTATACATTGTTTATAAAGTAGAAAAATGAATGGGATATTTTAGCTACCAAAGGCCCCACCTCAGGAATAAAATATTTTACAGGTAGAGAAATCCAAAGAAAGCATGAATCTCAGGGTAATTTTTTTTTATCCAACAACATTAATTCAATTATAAATTAATGAATATCATCAAGAAACCTCTCTTCCTTTCCTGAAATTCCCATCTAGCGTCCTCATATACTTGAGGTTTTTGCTTCACTGACTGTCTTTGTTTCTTTGGGTTTTTGTTGTTTAGTTTTTCTGACCTTGCTGACTCATATCTCTCTACTTTTCTTCCTCCTGGTCCCTCTTGATGATAATTGCTACCTTAATTCTTTTTTCATATACCCACCTCTTTCAACCCATAAGCATTTGCTTAAAGTAGATTCTATCTCCATCATCGTTGATGTCCTGAAATTATGTCTTTTGAACATAATTCACAAATTATATATATATATTATATACATATATATGTATATATATAAACATATGTATACATATATATTTGATTCTCACAAGTATGAAATACATGTATCTCTATCTATATCTTTTAGCAAAAATTGTAATACCTATTTTCTACCTTTATAGCAGGCAAACTGATTTTAGTTTGTAAATATAACCAGTGATCAAGGTGCCTATATTTTATGTAGTTACATAGTAGATATCATAGAATGCTTGATTAATAGAGTGACATGCTTTAAGATAGAGGAAAGATTCTGGTTCATACTGATTGGATTTACTAAGAGTGTGTACAAGTCAACAAAATTATTCATAATTACACTACAGCCATATATTTAAATGTAGTGATTAAAGCAATTGAATGTTTGTGGCAGATTCAATGATATCTTGGAAGCAAGAACAAGCTGATCCTGTGTCAAGGGTGACTGAGGAACAGAGGATGTAATCAGAAGAGTCAAGCAAGAACATGTAAATTAATGAATGATTATGGGATACAGTTAACTGCAGAACAATTACACTAGAAAGTGAGAAGAGGAGGAATGGCAGAAAATATAGATGCAAAGTCTTAGTCAAGATTCCTGGTGCTGCTGAATTATTTTGGAAACAGAATATTAAAATAAGATAAAAGGACAGAAATGGCTTAACCTTGTAGAGTGGGTTAGTGAGATTAACCTGCAAAGCTAAGTAATTTTATGTCTCATCTACCAGAATGCTGAACTGTCCAATAATGAGGGCCAGAGGTGCACTGAAGAGTGGGACTAGTATTAAATGATGGATTAAGAGCTAAATCTTAAGGGCCATTAGAAAAGGACCTAAAATGTAGGTTGAATGAAATGATCCATATTCACAAAGTGTACCTATTTGTGTGTGTCTGGACAAAATGGTTAAGAAAGATGGGAAAAACGGAGTTGTAAGTAACTCCTAGAAAGTTGTTATAATTAAGTGTACTTTTATATGTCAATGTATTTATAGAAAAAACTTTTCTATAAATTGTATAGCCACGATTATTTATAAATATTTAGAATTCACAATGGACAAGTGAAATGTTGTTGATGTTTTTAAAAAGATGGCTGTAACTACAAAGGCTTTTGTCTGTATTTTCATTTTATTAATTTATGTAGTTAATTTTCCAGTACTATGTTGCTTTTATAACTATAGTTCTTCAACATAACTTGAAATTAGGCATGACATTACACCTAAAACTACTTTTTATTCCATATTGCTAAGACTATGTGGAGTCCTGCACAATATCATATAGATTTTAAAATTTAAAAAATTTATTTTGATTAGGTAAATATTAATTTTGATGAGGAATGCTTTAACTACATAGCTTTGGTTTTGGTGGAATGATTTTTCATTCCATTAATTAATCATTCCATTCCATATTCATGGGAGATATTTCTATCTAATGTCTGCCTCAATTTTTTTTAGAAAGGACAACATTTAGTTGAAGTGGCTGCTTTTAGGGGTTTAGTCCATTATCACCATGATGGGATATAGTTGTGCACAGGTAGACATACACTGGAGAAGTTGCTGAGAGTCCCACATCTTGTAGGCAATATGAAGAGAATTAAGGCACTAGATAGAATGCTATAGAGTACATATGAGACCTCAAACCCTGCCCCCACAGTGACAAACTTCCTCCACCAACGTCAAACCTACTCCAGCATAGCCAAACTTCCTAATAGTGCCATTAACTTTGGGGGCCATTTTCTTCCAAACACTGCCTTATTAAAGGAAGTATTCTTAGATCTTAAAATATAAAATGTTCTTTTCTCCATATCTATGGGTCTCAAATGAAAATATAACTTTATTAGAAAACTGTCTTCTAAACACATTTGCTTTCATTCCAGTGTTCTATAGCAATTTCCCCTAAGTCCCATGGATATTCAGTAAGTTTTCTAAAATAAGACTTGTAAAGATTAGGAAAATTCAACAAGGAGACTCTTTAAAACCTAGGAAGTAAACAACTAAAATGTCTGAGCAAGTCCATTAAATTTACCAGATACACAAGTCCCTCATTCTAAAAGATTATGGAAATAACCTTTTGAAGAGACAAATACTAGTCTATCTGAAAGAGCCTCAGCCTCTAGGTCCTAAAAGAAACACTCCCCTACCTGATGACCTACCCGTACGTCTTGTTGTCAGCCTGGCTTCCAGATTTCATGAACCATGACACATGAAGGGTTTTGATAAAGCAATTACCTGTAAGTTATTGATGTTTCCGTATATAAACCCACACTCATATTCCTTTAAATGACTCCGACTAATTGACTTGTCCATGAATTTAGACTTCAGTGGTGTATGTACTTTTGTTTATCACGGGTTCTTTGTCTGTAGTGTGGAGTAGTTTATTCACAGATCCTTGGGAATGTTGTGACAGAACCCATATTAATGCATAAATTATATTTTCTGTTATCTTTTAAATTAAAAAATCTGTATGTATTAGTTATATTAGTATATTTATTCTTTCTCTTAATAAGAAACGATGTCTACGGAGGCTATTAGCTTGCAAATAAAGCTCTTTACACATCAGCTCCCGCAAATCTGGAGATCATAAAGAAAATTCAGAAAGAAGCTCACATGGAGAAGTACTATTCCAGCAAAAACCTAGGCTTTAATTCTAGTACCCATTAAAAACCAGTGCTGTGTGCAGTACAGTCAGGTAATCCCAGTAATCAGGGAGACCAGTTAAGATCAGAAGTTCAAGACCAAACTCAGGAGAATGTGATTACTTTGAGGTCACTCTGTCTTCCAAGAGTACCTGACTGTCTAAAATCAAAACAACAAACTGGAATTTCAATGTTTTTATGATACAAAGACCTCAATTGAATTTATTAAATGAGGCTCACAGAAAGAGAAGTTTCTTCCATCTCTTTTGAGACATTAATCGTGGTTTATGATACAGTTTGGATGTAATCAGATTGTCTTCCATGAAAACAGCAGGGAAGTAGCAAGAAGGGCTTCGTGTTTACATCTGGAAACACGATGGTACTACTGTCGCTTTTTTCATGGAAATGTCAGAAACATAATTGTGTGAGTAAAACCACATATCTGAAAAATATTAAACCAGTAAAATTGTGAGCTGAGACAATTTTAACATCTTATAAATGCATTCTTCATATTGTTGCATTATCTTCTGTAATTGATTCTACAATTAGACTGTATCCCATTTGTGAATTCTTTTTAAAGGTATAGTTTATGAACAACTATAGTAAGCTCTAACATCGTTGTCATCTCAAATGCAACAGTCATTTTTAAATTATTTGTGAAGTAGATTTATATGGATGTAGGAAAATAATAACAGTAAAAGCTTCAAGCCATTTTAAAAGAAAGAGTAAAATACACTACCTGATGATTTTATTCTACCACATATTAAATATTTTGCAGAGGGAAATGGTATGCAGTTATTTCTTTTGTCATAAACTGTAGCAATCAGACTACCATCGGTACTTTGGGTATTTTCTCCCACGTATTTATTTAAGTGGCATCATCTGGGTATAATGTCAAATAACAACTTGAGAAAAACAGAAAATGGAGCAGAATGTAGAATTGTATAAAACAGTTAAGGTTCTCAACCTTCTTAATTCTAAACCTTTAATATAGTTGCTTATGTAGTGGTGACCTTAACCAAAAATTAAATACATTTTTGTTGTTACTTCATATTATAATTTTGTTACTATTATGAATCATAACATAAATATCTGTATTTCTGATGGCCTCGATGACAATGTGAAAGAGATGTTTAACCCACACAGGGGTCATGGGCCAAAGGTTGAGAAGCAGAGCTATGACGTAATCAACAGTGAAGTATACAACATAGAGTGAACCTAAACTGTATTTACCAAAAATGTGAATTTAACAGAATTTTTAAAGTTTTATTTGTGTGTCTCTGTGTGTGTGTGTGTGTGTGTGTGTGTGTGTGTGCATGTGCATATTTGTGATTTGTCTACCCACATTTTCATGCCTGCAGGAGCCAGAAGAGGGTGTTATGTATCCTTGACTTTTAAGTTGCAGGCTGTTGCAAGAATATTTTCCCTGAGGTTTAGGATCTTATTTGAGTCTTTTACAGCTTTTAACCATAAAACTCTGTCTCAAAGGCCTTGATAAAAGAAATTGTTCCTGTTTCCTCCCTGGTAATATGGAGTAATATTGGTGTTAATATAATTAAACAAGTTTTAAAATCAAAGTGCTAAATAATAATCTCTGATATCTTTGAACTTTAACTCATACATATAGTGACTGCAAGTGCACTTGGCAGAACTACCATATCCTAGTTTGGTTCAAACAACACATAACTGGCAAAAGTCTTTCATAAACGTCCTGTTGTGACACTGAAAACACCATGATTCTGTTGTAATCAAACTCTATTTCAAAAGAAGATACTTTCAAGGAAAATATAAACATAAAACTGAGAAAACTGATGCTAAAGAGAAAACATTAAAAAGCAGTTAATACATAATTTGATTATGAATATATACCTTCACAGACATAATAAAATTGCTACTGGAATTGAAATAGACCTTAAATAAACTAAAGAAATAATTCTCTAATTCACTTTGAAAATTAACTTTCACCATATAATTGAGTATCCTAAAATTTTTTGTAGTATTTTAAACGTGTATTAATTTATTTAGATTATGGGTAAGGAAATGCAAAGATAACACATTTTGTGTATGCCATTATGTTCCCCCCAAAATTCAGAGTACTGCCTCCGATTATTCTTTTTTTTCCTTCCACAATGTGGGCTCTGGACATTGAAATCAGATTCTTCGGTCTGATAGTAAGGGCTTTGGTAGTGACAGAGCTCAGTGGCCCTTATACATAATATTTTTCTATAAAACTTAAAGATATTCATATAGAAAATTTGACCTTAATACTAATTATTGTAGTAATAGTTTTGAAATGTGAACATATATTTTGAATTAATTATTAATTTAAATGACTGCCCAACAATATTGTGGGATGGCACTAATCTAATTCAAAAACATACTTGTCCTTAGACCCACGTGTCACTGTACTTTATAAATTTTGGATGCACACACTACTAAATGTACTTCAGTATTCCAAAAATAATTACTTTCAAAGAATACTATTTATGAATTGATATCAAGGAACAATTTATCAATTAATTTTGCACACATGGTTTTAATTTTAATGTTTATTGTGCCTACACAATTTTAATGTGTATTTTTATAATCTATATTATCAGTGTTTACTATGAACACATAAAATTTAAGATTATTTTTATGTGGTATTTAAGGAGTAAGCAAATCCAGAAATTCTAATTATTTATGAATGTTATTAATACAATAATCAATAAGGGTTTTGGTAATTAGTATTTTGATAAAAACTGTGTATTATTTTAGGCTTCTGTAATTATTTTTGCAATTTTTTTTGTAATTTTTGTAATTTTACATCCATTTAGATGTCCATTTTTAATATAAATGTGGAAGCTAAATATTCAGTATTTCATCAGAACTAGCAGCAGATGGAAGACATTTCCCAAAAGAAAAATACCAATATCCAGTGGAAACTATTTGTTACATAATATCAACATATTTTACTCTCTACCTAAAATTAGGTGAAATATGATGGCTGTAGGTTGGAAATCTGCATGAGAGGTTTACAATGCTACTACCCAAAGTTGATAAAAATTCTCTTCTGTTTAAATAATAAGTAATAATAGAAACTTTCTGGAAACATAATGAAAACAAATCTGTGCATTATAGAAAATGGCCTACTTATACTTCTAGCTCAAACTAATAAAATTGAGTTTTTCATACTACTGAGTTGAAATAACACAATAACATGAAATGAAATTGTGTGATCCTAATAGGACACTTGCAAAAGACATAAAAATATAAAATATTCAAGGAAAGGCAATTATAATCTTATTGTATTATGGGTTTTTAAGTCTCTGGGGCTCCATTATATATGCACCAATTTTACTTGCTAATTTTATTGTCAAACTTCTAAAACTTCATTTTAAACTCCAAAATTACATTAGAAAGACATCTTAGCATACTTTAACCCCCCCCAAGTGGATAGACTTTGGAAGTCTTAGAGACTCTGAAATCGGAAAAGCAATTCTACCATATTTCAATTTGATTAGATTCTTGAATATTTATAAGCTTTTGATTGTATTATAGCAAAAAATTCACATGTGTTTATTTCTCAAAGCTCTTACTATTTTTTTTCATTATCCTGCAATACCAGCATTTTGTGAGTATAGATATCAAAATATTGCTCAATGTTTTAAGTCACATTTATTTCAGTTTAACATGTATTATATTTTTATTATATCATTTCTCATATTAATATTTCTTACTTATCATGGTCAACAAATATCACTTAGTCTTTCATCCTAATATTTTTAGGCTCATTAATTCTATTTTTGTAGTTATTTTCATTAAAATATTCATTAAACATTGACAACTTTTTATTAAAACTGTCTTGCAATAAATGCATCATATTTTGTATATCAGCTATATTTAAATATTCTAATTTCTCATCTCTGAAAAATTTTGCAATACATTGTATTCTGACTTTGGCTTGTCTTTATGAATGAATTCATTTTAGGATATCAACTGGAGAATATAAAAATGTGAGATATATATATTTATAGATGTATGTATATATATAAAATATGTTCATTGTATGAAATTTACAAAAATAGAAAATTTTGTTACAAATTATATTTTATTATGAAAATAAATGTGTGAATAATCTCTATAAATATCAGAGGGCATGTTCTCCTAATAATTTTGCTCTTTAATTTTTTTATTTCTAGATTATTCATTAATTGGAGTCTTAGTAGATGGACTGAGTCGTAGAGTATACAATGTTTGCAACTACCTAGTTTCCTGTGTTTTTGCTCTGTGTCTACTTTTGGTGTTCATTGACTTGAACTTCTTCTGGCTCATACTTCTGCTGCTGTGAGTTTCTATAGTGGTTCTGAGGAAACGTTGAAAAACACATTGTGTAGAAGTGAATTCGACTGAATGTCAGGGTCAATAAAAGGTGAAAGACACAGTCGTAAATGTGGACTACCCAACACAGACAGAACAAATCCAAGGTGGGACAGATGGTTAAAAGATTGTGAATACTAACAAATGCAGTAGAGTTTGTGAGCATCAAGAGGATACTCAAGTACAAATTTTGCAATGTAAGAACTCCATCTGAGCTGAGAGGTATATCTCAGGTCTAAAGCAGCATGAGATCCAAGAAAGCCTGGTGTGGGGCATCATGACAAGTCTAGAAATGAGTAAATGCAGGTGAGGGTGCACATGATCTATCATAGGTGTTGGGGAAGTACAAAATTATGGAGATTGCAGAAGAATTTGTATTTGTGGATACACATTATCAAGAAGAATGGAAAGTGTAAGTTAGAAATGGTTTGATTATTGTTAAATGATTCAGAGTGACTAACTTGCAAACATAACTTCAATCTCAACTTGTATAAAAAACTATATCATAGTTAAGAACTTTCAAGAGAAAAAGCATGAGTACTTAACACAAACTAGTGAGGATGATTTAATAAATAGCATATATTATCAAAAGAATAATATCTGCATTTTTAATATGAATTAATAGTGTACATTAATAGGTAAGAGAATAATTTTTATAAAACTATTAGCCCATATTTCATAAGTGTTATTAATAAATAAAATATATTTAATTTCAGTAGTTTCATCCTAAAAATCAGACAACGAAGTTTGAAGGGAGAAATGTGAGTGAGGAACACAAAGCAAGAGATATTATTTAATCAAAAACATTTTCTAAACAATTATAAATATAAATATAGTTTGAAGGGCAGGAGAAACAAGAAAACTAAACATAGGTAGTCAACACAAATATTTTGTTGAAAATTACACAAATACACCCGAGATGTGTGAAAGCAGGTTAAATTTAAAAATAATGTTTAAAAATCATGCCAAAATTAAAAATAATATAAGTATTTTCCCCATATATTCCCCATAAGTGTGACACTGGTTGGTGAAATTGCTTTCACCAAAAGTTTCCTACATAGCACACTTAAAGACTACAGAATGTAAGACCTAGGTATCGCTAACCCTTTGAAGTATCCCCATAATCATATATATGACCAGGAGACAAACCTTATTTTGGGAAGGTCGTTGCAACTTCACAGCAGGCAAGGGGAAATGATCAGAGTGAGGACGGTAGGAAACTCATATTAACCAGAGTTTGGTAACCAGTATTTGGCCAGGGCTTCTAGAGTCTGACTGAGATCATTTTACTTTGGCTACATATAAGCATAGCACAAATTTTGGGGTAAAAAAAAGTTGTTATGTCAATTAACGTATTCCTAACCAAGTATACAACAATTTTTTTACATATAGATCCTAGTTCCCTCTCCCTCCCTCCCTCCCTCCCTTCCTCTCTCTTACCCTCCTATACCCCCGACCATCATCCAACCCACCCCTACTCCACATGTAGGGTGAGGCCTTCCAGGAGGGGTCATCAAAATCTGTCAAGTCATTTGGACTAGGAACTAGTCCCTCCCTCCTGCCTCTAGTTTAAGGGAGTATCTCTCCATGGGAAATGTGCTCCCAAAGTCCTTTTGTGCACCAGGGATACATCCTGGTTCCACTGTCAGTAGTCCCATAGGCTGCCCAAGTCTTCTAACTGAGAACCATGTTCAGGGGGTCTGAGTCAGTCCAATGCTGGATTCCCAGCCATCAGTCTGGGGTTCCATTAGTTCCTCCTTGTTCAGATCAGCTGTCTCTGTGGGTTTCTGTAGCCTGATAATGAGATTGATGACTAACTTATCCACCCACATAAAGTCCTCCTGTAGTAGCTGATGGAAATAGAAGCAAACACCCACAACTAAATTCTGAGCCGAACAGGAATCCAGATGCAGAGAGGGAGGACAAGACAGTCTCTAAGTATACACCAATTTTAAGACATGGAGATTCTCTACAGAGCGTAATTAGCTTCTTCCCCAAGAGTGGTTGATGTTGACACAGCATAGAGATCGTGTCTAAGATTTAGGATCTGGGGAGACTGATTTAGGTAAAAGTAACAACAGTGGGTATCAGGATTGGCTAGGCCCTAAGATAACATCGAAGTCACCTAAACTGTTGAAAAAATGACATTTCTCACATGGATAAAATTTACAGTCTAGAAGCAATGCTCAAAGTT
Source organism: Cricetiscus sungorus (assembly GCA_030556225.1). Lineage (NCBI taxonomy): Eukaryota > Metazoa > Chordata > Mammalia > Rodentia > Cricetidae > Cricetiscus > Cricetiscus sungorus. The sequence goes on from JANBXA010000741.1 coordinate 50,637,350, forward strand.
TTAAGAAGAAAGATTCTTAGATAAGCAAAATATAAATTCTGGAGGATATGTGCAGGGTCTACATCAACAGGTAGTAAAGGATTACCAGAAAAACTATTCTCCCCCATCACTCCAGAAAAAAAGCAATTAAGCACCACATTCCATTGAAGAAGTAATCTCTGTGATGAACTTTCCTGGTTTCTCTATATTGTGTGCACAAGAACTCTTTTGCACTCCAGAACTTTTAATGACACAATTGTAATAGATGTATGAATATAGCATTTTAGATATCGAACATAAGAAGATAAATATAGTTTCATAATTATACAATGGTGGCCATGCATCAAATAAAGTGAGAGTGTTATGTACCTAGGGTTAAGATGGGAATGATTCTCGGCATTATATTATTAAATGTACAGAATATACACACAGAAGGATGCATATAGTACAAGTACAAACATGTGAATTGTAGGAATTAGAAAAAATTTTTTAAATAATATACATTCCTTAAGGATGCATTGTAGGGTGGAAAATCTTTTGAATATTTAATAATGTCAATACAGAAAAACCAATTTTACTTCAAACAAATTTATTCTGAAGACAAATATAAAGGGTCATAGCTGTTACAAATAATGGATTCTAGTCATAAAACAGTTTCCTGTGGATTATGCAATTACATAATAAACAAAACACATGAATGCAAGAACTTTTAAAATTATGGGGGGATGGGTATAAAGTTACAGTGATGGGTATAAAGTTCTGCTCTAGGGCTCAGATACTATCTGATAACAATCTTTGATTTTTTTTAGCTCCTATAAGCTGATGACCTTCTCATACTGTCCAAAATGATTTTCTGAACAGGTACAAGGAGGTGAAGCTTAATATAGGCTTGGATAATGTATGCCACTAATGAGTTAACAGTAATCAAAGAAAAACTGGCTCTGCATCTGCAACTGTCCAAATTTCCATATTCATAATTATTCTAACACATTGAGTTTTGTTCTTAGAATATTTACCATGCATGTTGGAACTCCCAGTTCATGGTGGAAATTTGTGGAATTTTTTTTTAATCAGGAAAGAGGAAGGGAAATGTGGCTCCTTTGTGAGAGAAAATTGTAACTTATTTTTGATATGATATTATAATTGGGCTTTAATTTTCATTATTTTGGCATGATTTAGTTACATACATGTTGTAGAATTAATATGTCATTAGTATGACTGTTTACTTAAAATTGAAGGCATATTGAAAATTTTCATTTAAAATGGATGTGTGCACATATGTACGTATACACAGGTATAATGTGTATTTACATACATGTAAAATGCTTATATATATTAAAAAATTCATGATTAGAAAAACAATGTGAGCTCCTATTGTAATAAATGAGTGCTGTATATATAAAGTAATATTAATTGATTTTTAATTTTTAAAATTGATTTCATATATGCTCTGTTTATACATTCAGGATTACATACCATAAGTCAATAAGCAAATTAAAGTCTTAAACTATATTATAAATTATTTATATTAAAGAAATATCATTTCTGTTAAAAGCATTTTATTATTAATAAGATTTTTAAAGTCTTACTTATATTTTAATATTAATTAAACAAATGGAATATTATTAAGTTTAAATAGTTCATGAGTAATTATTTTTAGTAGAAAACCACTACATTGCTTAGGAAATCTAGTAAACTTAGAAAATACAGTTTAATTAGTAATAAAAATTAATGCAATTAAGCAAAAAAAAAATAGTAAATTTTAAGCAAGTAAATCACAGTAGATCACAGCAAATTTTGTAAGAAAGCAAACAACTTTACATTAAAAAGGAACCCGAGGAGATGTTTTGGAAAGCTACAATGGGCAGAAAAAGAATTTATAGTTTGCACACAAATCGTTATTTTACGCACTCACAAATGTGTATCTTCTTGTGTAGGAATACATACAGCACTAAACTCTCTTTTAGAGATTTTTATTTTTTTATTTCTCTGATGGGAGATGTTATTCTGTAAATACGTTTCTCATACTGGTTAATTAATAAGGCCCTGTTGGCCAATAGAAAAGGAATATAGGAGGGACTAAGAAACTAGGAGGAAGGAGGAAGTAGTTGGGAGGATTCAAGATGTAGACCAGGGATGAAGGGAGATGCCAGCCGTGGCTCCCGGATAAGATGAGCCACATGGAAATACCTAGATAAGTAGAAATGGGCCAACAGGATTATATCAAATACAGAGTCTCTGAATGTTATTTGGGCTCCCGTGGCAGCTGGACCATGTTTGCAGGACAGGCTGCAGCCGGCGGGAAAATCTGCCGTAACATTTCTCAAAGAAAAAAATTCTTTACACTTAACCAACTATATTCAGTAATTTACAATAATAATACTTCATAAATCGATGAAATAACTTATTATGCATGGACTCTTGGAAACAGCCTAATACCTTGGCATTGTATTTTCAGTTTTTTAATATAAAAATTTTTAAATACAATAATTTTGTGCAAAGAATGTCATCACTGTAAAATAAAAAAAAAAAAAAGGTTTTGTCTTTATTGAAACAGTGGGTATGCCTTTCCTAGTAGGTTAATATTCTAACACTCAGGTCCAGTTTTTGGTAAGATCATTGATGTCATCCACCTATGCCAGCAGCCTTCATAGTAAGTTTAAGCACAGTGAAAGTTTGTTTCACAGGAAGAATGCCATGCTTTGTAGTAGATACATTGTCAAAACTGAAGAAGTCTAGAGACAAAGTAGAAATCTTACTGATACTTTGTTAAAGGATCCTGTCAAATTGAATTCTAAAAAGTTCAGTATTTCCCTATATGTCCTTGGTTCTCAAATTTGGTCAATAAAGACTGTCACTATGCTTAGTAGTGGTTAATGCAGAGACACATATTTGTTCAAAGTGTTAAAAAGACATGGCTATGCATCCATGCTTAGCTGTGTATACAAAATCTATATCACCACCTTTGCCAATCACACAACATTGCTTAAGAAGGAGCATAAAAAACATAAGAGCAGAGAAAATTGAGCATATTCACGCAGGTATGACCTAATACATTAATGTATTTCTACATACCCACTAAAGAAATATCTACCTGCAGTGCATGCTGACTAACACAAATACATAACAACGGATTAAAGTACAGAGAAGAAGACACTAGAGAACGGGCAGTCCAAAGTAAAATGATGTCAATATCATGTCTCATTCTCATCCTTAAGAATTGCAGTGACCATCATGAAAGTGTGTAAAAAACAAAAGTGGTAGATGATTAGAAGGGAAAACCTTATTCTGGAAACAAATGATAACTGCACAAATAAACTAATCTTAGCTGTGACAGCTCTCAAAAGGCCTGTGCACACTCAAGCCAGACCAAACAAATATGGACAGAGGAAGAGAGTTCAATGTTCCACTAGGGATTTATTGGCATTTATTAGCTTCTAAGAATGAAAGAATTCTATTTTAAAGATATATCTCCTGTTAAGTCAACCGTGCTCTAGTATGAGGAAAGCCACCTAGTCAAGAACACATGAGCAGCACACATTGAACTTAGGTGTGTTAAAATAACAAAAATAAAAAGGACAAAACAAAGAAAAACAAGAAGAGGTAATCAGAAAAATTTGCTGATTGGGGTTGATATGAAAGATAATGAGTCTCAAAAGTCTTGGGGGAAGGGTTGCGATGATCCAAACATGCTGTACAACATTATCAAAGAAATCAAAATGCAATGTATTTTATTTTCTGTTTAGCATCCCTTGCAAGCAGTTTCAGAACAGGGACTCTGATTCGTTAAGAATGGACTGACAAAGTCACCATGAGAGTGCTAGCAACTGAACCCAGGCAACCAATGGTTAAAATGCAAGACATTTTCAATCCCATAAGTGAATTTCTTTTTATTAAAAATATTTCTTTTCTCATACAATATACCAGTTCTTCCTCACCCTACTTCTATTAGAGATTTCTCATTAAAAAAAGAAAGGAAGGAAGGAAGAAAGAAACAGGTTCTTAAGAGATAAAACCCAAACATGACAAAATTATATATGTTAAGATGAAGCAAAACCTACTGTACTGAAGTTGGACATGACATCCCAACATGAAGAAAGGAGTCCCAGAAGTCAGGCATTCGGGTAGAAGAGTCAGAGACTTGCTTATTGTCACAGTGAGGAGCGGAAAACTATAAGCACCTAGAGGACTTGGTAATGACCCAGGTAGGAGCTATGCCTGTTGCTATGAGAAGTTTTCCTGCCATCTTAGTCCCAGTGTGTGTCAACCCCAAATAACACAGAGAAACAAGGTATTAGATATAAAGCTGTTGGCCAGTTACTAGTGTTTCTTATTGGCTAGCTCTACCTTAAATATTAACTCATTTCTAACAATATAAGTGTTTCTACGTGGTCTTATCTTACTGTAGAGAGAGTCCGTAGTTCTTCTCTCTCATCTTGAATCTCTTACTACATCTCCCATAATCCTACTTGTCTCCTAGTCCTGCCTATCTTGCCTTCCTATTTGTCAATAGTGCTTTACTCATTAACCAATAAGAGAAACATATTTACAGAATGACATCTCCCATGAGCCTGCTGCTTCAGTCTCTGTGGCTCTTATGTACCTTTCTCAGTTGATTCAGAGCATCTTGTTCTCCTGGTCTCCTCCATCCTCTCTGACTCTAACACTCTTCACTTTGTGTTCCTGGAGCTCTGAAGAAAGGGATTAGATAAAAGCATCCTATATAGACTCTCTCCACACTCTGTTGCACCATTGATAACACATCCTGGCTATTAACAGAAAGTTTGTCAGTGTGAGCTCACGCAGGGATGCCAGAATATAAAGATACTTTTTAAAAGTAAGAATGTAAAATCAGATGATGGGCAGCAGTGCAGTGAAATACTGTTCTCTGCAAAAGACATCAATCCCTCCGTGTACCTAAAGCTCTAATAATGGCAGGCAATGAAGTGGAAGGATTGAAAAAGCAAGAGGAATAGAAAATTTGCTTTGAAATTACTTCTCTAGATATGTCAGTGAGGTCTCATTAACATGCCTTAACAACGCAAACGCCAAAAGACATACTAACTCAGAAGGGAGAATCTTTCACGAAGTACATGGGAAGTGTTTGAGAAAGCAAAGTGGAGAGGATAAATGTTGCAGCTAGATGATGATTTCAAAATTTAAATATTTTTAAAATAAATAATTGGGAGGAGAGGTGCTCATGAAATTTCACTCTTCTCTGTAACAATTGGCAATTGATAACTGCTGGTTGAGGTATAGTCACATTTCTTTGCTACACTGACCTACTTACTGGTAGGCTGCCAGATGTGCACATGGGCAGCATTAACTAGAATCTATGGTGATTTAAACAAGAACAACAACAACAACAACAAAAAGAACTAGAAGGAAATAAAACTGGGAGTGAAGCTCTTTGCTCACATATATAGGAGAAAACATAGAAATTCGTCAAAATTCCTTTCCCAAAGTCACCCCTTCATTCCAAATGCCGTCTCCTGTAGGCATTTCTTGAAAGCTCCCTGGACACATAGACCAGAATAGCAGGTAAGAATGCTGTACATCATTTCTTCTCCTTCCAAATTTATTTCCACCACTTTAAATCTAGTTCTGTACTCTGACTTGCAGTCTCCCCTTCCTCTCCATCCCCCTCTGTAGCTGGTCAAGTATTTGTCTCTTTGTGTAAAATAATAAGATTGGCAAGCATGTAAGCATGTAATAAGAACCTGAGAAAGAATATTTAATTTAATTAATTTAGAGGTGAAAAGAGGGAAATATCAACACAAATGTGAAGATCCAAAGAACTAGAAGATATATTGTGAACCTGATTATGATGCTAAATTGGAAAGTCTAATAGAATGTATAACTTTCTTTGTATTTGTGACATGCCAAAGTTGAATAGAAATAAAACAAGCAATTTAGACAAACCTATAACTCCTAGTGAGAACAGTCATTAAATGTCTGCCAACAACAACCAAATCCCAGCACCAGATGGTTTCAGTACATAATTTAACCAGCCTTTCAAAGAAGAGTTAATGCCAAGATGCCTCAAATTATTCCATAAAATTGAATAAGTGGAAATATTGCCCAATTCATTCTGATTCCAGTTTCCTAATACATAAAATCCATAAAGACCCAACAATGAAAGAGACTTACAAATCAATTTCATTGTAATTTATGTGCAAAATTTATCAATAAATGTTCTTCAAAACAAACCTAAAAACATATCTAGCTGATCAAGCAGGCTTCTTTCAAGAGATGCATGGATGGTTCAATACACATGAATCACTAAATATAATCTGCATATAATCAAACAGAAAGACAAAACAGCATGATCACCTCATTAATATTAATATTTTTGATAAAATCCAACAGAATTTCATGATAAAAGACATTGAAAGATTCAGAATTCAGAGTTCACATTTCAAAATGATACAGGGATTTATGTGAAGCCCATATCCAACACCAATTTTCAATGAGAAAATCAAAACAATTCTACTAAAATCTGGAGTAAGAAAACTTGTCAATTTTTCCACACATAGTCAATATAATACTTAAAGTCTTAGCCACAGCAGTAAAGCAAATTAAGAATAGCACTTTAAAATTTTATTGATGTTCATTTATGTCAATTGGTGTTTTGCTGTGGTATTTTATAGTAGTAGATGTTTAATAAGTGAATGATTATTCAAGTCAAATGTTAGCCACTGAATCAAAAGTTTAATTTTTGTGAACTTTCTTTTTTTTAAGCAAAAAAGTTATGTTATCCAGTTTAGAATCATGTGAATCTCCACAAGCATAAGAGTTTACCTTTGAAGTTCTGAACTTCAAACTACATATTTAAGAAATCAACTTAATAATATATACAAGAATAATAATGACAGTAATAAAACATCTAACCTTGAGTATGCCACAATGATTAAATAGGTTTGATTTCATTTACCATCTCCTTCTCCACAAACAGTAAAAGCAAAACCCATTTAAATGAACACCTGGAACCTACAGCATAGCATGTGAAATGTTTAGATCTGAAGTAGGCTCCTGTTACCTCCTGTCACAGAAGAACATTTGGCTGAGGAACACACATACCTATCCTTACTGTCTTGTTAAAGTACTCATGTCACTGAAACAATGCCTGTGTGAAGTTCATGTAAGGGGACCTCTTGCCCAAGTGATACACAAAACAAAAAACCTCTGTGATCCACATTTCTTGTGCCAGACTCCCTTTGTATAACACAGTCACAAAGTGAGTGCCCCTCCTCAAATATTGTTGAGTACCACACCTACCTCAGATAATAGTTTGGTCCTCTTCAAAGACAGATATACTGGATGACCTTGCTCTTCATGTAAAGCCATTGATTAAAATTGAAGAAAAGTATAGAGGCTATACTTACAGCCTTCATGAACTAAACACCTGATATCATTCCAAAATGACACCCAAGGGGAATCTTAATATTCTTTTTCTATGAAAATCACCCAAAAGGTATGAAAACAGAGCACCTAATTAAAATAATAGTTTATTTTTTGACAAGAAATGTACAGATTAACATTTGAAAAAATGTCAAAAAAATTATAAATAACCAAGAATAAAATACACAATAAAGAAGTCCTTCAGAAATTAAGATATGAAATACTTGTGAAGCTATTAAAAGCCAACAGAAGTAGCAATCACAACACTGTTCTCACATGCAATACTTCCCTGAGTCCTATTCTTGAGGTTGGAAGGGAATAATGATTATAACTAAATAACATGAAAGATTGAAACTCATGGTTTATTTAGACTGCTAAAAAAAATTTTCAAACCACAGTACAGGACAACATCAAGAGAAAACAAAGTGGAGAAAGCAATAATAAAGAAAATATACAACTCTCCCCAGATTTTAAAGATTAGCAGAATAAATCTTTTATTTATCAATAGTTATTGAATGACAGGAAGAATACATCAATTAATTACTATCTCATGGCTCAAGATGTTTGAAAGGAATATCTCTAATTTTATCCATGTATGAAATATTCTGCACTAAAAAGAAAAACAATTATTACTGAAAACGTACGTGGTGCACAAGTTAAAGGTCATAGACCTGTAAAATAATACTATGTGTGTAAGACAGACAAGCCCTATGAATTAGAAATGTTAAAAATAAATATTGGTTCTTAAAATATACTCTAGTGTAGATAGAATTGAAGTCATAGTAATTCACAAAACATTTTATCCAACATTTGCATAAAATTACTATATTGTCATAAATGTATGTTATTTTCTCTGAAATTGACCATTTGTAAGTATAGAAACAATCCACAACAATTTAAATAATCAAAATGAAGCATCTTTAAGAATAAAACTTGAAATCAAAGAGAATGAAGAGGAAAGATTTCTGAGTGATGGTGCTTTCTGCAGATCTGAGAGCCTACTTTCAATGACTATGATCCATGTAGTGAGAAAGAGTAAGTTCCAGCAATCAGACTGTGACTTGCATATGTGCGATGTGAACCCACATACACACACACACACATACACACACACACACACACACACACACACACACATACAATTTACAATAAAAATAACAAATGGAACATTGCAAGTCATGTAAATGCTTTTGAGTTATCATGAGATCAATAAAAAAAGAAAAAGAAAAATGCTAAAAACAGTTTTGATTAAATAGAAATAAAAATGTTCCAAAACAATGGAAAATATTATGATGCTTTTAAGAAAATGCATATGAATCCAGAAAAAGAATTTGAACAACTTCACATCACCACAAAATGAATTCAAATGTGTGAGTAGACCAAGCAAAGCACTGGGAAAATGATAGAAATAATTAAGATTAGAGAAAATAAATGAACACAGAAAATTTAAAAAGATCAGTGAAGTCCAGCCTGACACTGACCGAAGGGCAATGACCCAAAGATAGAACAGCCCAGAATCCAGGATAGAACCAAACATGACTGACAAACAAATAGCCACTGAAATGATTCTGAATGATGAGCTGATATATTTATAGAGCGGTGTCTCACCCAGTCATGATCAGAAAGGTGTCACCCAGCAACTGATGAGAGGACAAGCAGAGACCCACAGCCAAATCTTAGGCAAAAACCAGGAAACCATACAGAAGAAGGGGAGAAATGAGAGAAATGATTGTAGGAGCCAGAGAGGTCAAGGAGACCACAGAACAAAAGAACACAAAGAGAACACAAGAATCAATTAAGAAGGGTTCACTGGGGCTCCTTTAGTTTGAAGTAACAATCACTGACCCTGTAGGGTCTGAGCTAGGTCTTAGTTATGTTAGTTTAGCTTATGGAACTCCTAAAAGAAGGATTGGGGGTATACCTGACTCTTTTGCCTGCTCCTGGGACCCTTTTCCTCCTACTGGGTTATCTCATCCTTGATACAAGGGTTTGTGCCTAGTTTATTGCAACTTGTTATGTTGTGTTCTCTTGACATCACTGGGTAGCCTGCTGTTTCTGAAGTGAAATGGAGGAGGTGAATAACGGGAAAAGATCAAGTAGGAAGGATATTGGGAGAAGTGGAGGGAGGGGAAACTGTTGATGGGATGTAATGTATGAGTGAGGATTTTTTTTTAAAAAAGAGATCAATGAAAGCAAGATTTTTTTTCCAAATGAAAAATACAGCTGATGAGTATTTTAGGCAGGCTAAGATATAAGTCAATAAAATAAGGAAGCAAAAAGAAATTGGAGCTGATCTCTGAGGAGCACAAGGGATGGTTAGAAACCATAGTGACTCACACCAACAAATAGAAAAGCCTAGCTGTGGATTCCTATATACCCACAGCCTAACACAATTGTAATATAATAATATAAATTCTTCATTGATTAGCAAACATGTGATTTAACTGAGTAAGAGAAAGTCTTAAGACAAAGGATCAGACTGACTGTTTTTTGTTTTGTTTTTGCTTTTTGTTTGTTTTTAGGCAGGTTTTCTCTAAATGATCCTGACTGTCCTGGAACTTACTTTGCAGACCAGGGTGGCCTCAAACTAGGAGATCGACCTGCCACTGCCTACCAAGTGCTGAGATTAAAGATGTTTGCCACCACTACTTGGTTTGGTTATTTAATTTTAACAAATATTTAAAGAAAATTATTTCAGATTCTTATCAGTCAATTTCAAAGTATCAAAGAGCAATTTTATAAGTTACCCATAGAAACTAGCATTACCCTGATCACAAAATCAAACTGTGAGAGAACAAAAATGAAAGAAAGAAAATAAAACTACAATAAATACCACAATGAAAAAGAAATGGTATCTTTTTGGGGAAAGATGGAGGGAGGGAATGGGAGGAGAACAGGGAAGGGAGACCAAGGTTAGGATGTAAATTTTTAATTATTTAAAAAACACTAAGAAACTGAAAGCAGCAGGACAGATAGCCAAATGTACACATCATGATCAAGCTGTGTTGAGTCCATCAGACTCCACAACAAACTAAAAGGAAGTCCTCAATACAGACCCCCTGAAAATCAGTGGCTGGTGTAATGGCCCAGCCAATAAGATCATGTGTCAGTCTTGTGAACAATACTTGTGTACCCAGAACTCATGCTGAATAACTTACACCTACATGTAACTCGGGATCCAGGTGACCCAAGCCTCCAATCCTCTGTGAACACCTGTAATCATGTGTGAAAATCACCAAATTGAAATGCAAGCACATGTACAATTGAAATAAATATCATTTTTAATAAAGAATAAGAAAATCAGAGGAGGATCTTGTGATATGTAGAGTGGGTGCAGTGTTCAAATGCCTGTAATGCATTGACATTATTGGATGAATGTTAGAAACAACAGGCAAATACTGCCATTAAGTTAGTTCTTTCCTTGTTAATGTGGTTCAACAGTGTAGAGTTGGATGAAAGAAACAAAATTCTAGCTGCACAACTGACACTTTGGAAGGGAATACCAAATAGTACACTATAAAAAGGTTCCAACTAAAGCCTAAAACTGGAGCAGTAATCCCAGGTCAGCAGATTTACCAAGAGGAAAAGCATGGAGAAGGACCACAACAAATACACATCCAATCACAGCCAATTTAGCATTTAAGGGCAAGCAACCTGATCAATAAGGTATCAAAAGCCCAAACTATCATATGAACAGCATCTGTTTATGTGTTCTGGTAAAATAAATAGATGTAAGAGGAAGAACTGAGACATGAGATGGAAATTGTGAGAACAATGATACAACAATTGAAACTTGCATGTTATGTAATAAAAAGGTTTAACAAAGATATAAAGAATTCACCCTTCACTTTGAATACCAGCATACATCTCTGGACATCTTAGGACATGTGTTCCACTTCAAATATAACTTTCAAACATGAGTCTACTCACTGTCTTTTGTCCTAATGTTCAGCTTTAAAAGGTCAGATAGACTTAACATGAAATAAAAGCTTCTTAAAATGTCTGTCTGACACCAGTCTAGTCATATAAGGGTAAGCCAGATACTATAAATTGTCTTGCAGAATGATTATATCTTTGATGAACATTACAAGTTTGCATAACAAATAGCACCCATGTGTGATCATGAACATCCTCCCCGTTTCTCTTGAAAATGTCAACAAATCTAAGTTGTTTTTGTTTTAGATTTATAATAATTTTCACACTGTCCAAAAGCCAACCAGTTGTTTTAAAGTGTTTTAAACACTTATCTAAGATGTTGCATGTGGAAAACATTGTTTTATCATTGGGTGGATTACTTTAGTGTACGTTCTTTGTCTTTTTTTTTTATTTGGTGGTTTTTGAAATATCAGTATAATATTTCTCTGTATCTCTGTCTCTCTGCCTCTGTGTGTGTGTGTGTGTGTGTGTGTGTGTGTGTGGTTCTATAGTACATGTTGAGTTTAGTAAAGGATTTTGGAATTTTGGGGAAGTATGTCTCTCCATCCACCATGTAGGTTCCTTAATAGAACTCAAGTAGGAGGCGTGGTGATAAATCCATCTATCTAATAAACCATTTTGCCAGCTTTCATTATTTTCATTTAATGTATTTGACATTGATGAAAGAGACTGTATAACAGAACAAAAAACGTTTTAATGTATTGGGGAAGCAGAGACAGGTGATTTGCAGGATACCCTGAAATAATGATAATGATAATGATGATGATGATGATGATGATGATGATGATAGTAATAATAATAATAATAAATCAGTACATTTCAGTGAAGCTGACTTTAAGGCAGAAAGCCATTGAAAGAATCTGGAATTCAACCTCTGCTTCTGCATGTGTGTACACTCATGAACACACAAGTGCATCTAATAACACAATAGAGATAATTTTAGAAGACAATCAAATATGTCTAAGTTACATTAGTAAATGTAAATGCAGAGTTCTGTCGCAATATTTTAACCAAGGACAAAAACCAAAGTTGAGCTGACTACTTCTCTCACTGTATCTTTCATCTCTCTTTCAAACCTGAGATTACTGGCCTAATTATTATCTTTTTGGTATATGTCTCCAGGCCTCCTTGAGAAATGTCTGGTGTCTGATTGACCCTATGTCTTTCTTACGGCTTTTAACAGGAAAATGTCTCTGTGTTTATTGATTAGCATAGAAATTATGGCATGAGATTGGATGAGAGAGATATCGTAGAAATTTTTAATAGGGTTTATGAAGGGATTGATTTTATCATAGCTTCCTAGGTCGGAATAGTAAAAAAAAAATTAAATCATCTATCCACAGGTCTGTTGAATATTTAAGGGGAACATAGCATTAGTTTGCTTTATGAAAGGAGATGTTATTCTGTAAATATGATTCTTGTATTGGTTAATAAAGCATTGTTGGCCAACAGGAAAACTAGATAGGCAGGACTAGGAGTCAAGGAAGAGAGAGGAAGAAGTAGGGAGGAGATTCTACATGTTGGATAGGCAAAGCAGAATGATACCCCTCTTCCGGTAAGATAAGGCCAGTTGAAAATATTTAGATTGATAGAAATGGATTAATATTTAAGGCAGAGTTAGTCAATAAGAAATGCTAGTAACAGGCTAACAGCATTATATTTAATACAGTGTCCCTGTGTGTTATTTGGGGCTGGTGTGGCAGTGGGACCAGGCCAGCAGGAAAAACTTGTCATAACAGCTTTCAAATCATTGGCTGATTTCAGTATGTTTACTACAACACAGACTTTATTTCGGGGCAAAGGTGTAGGAAACTACATAATTTAAGATTAAATCTGTGCATTAAGTTCTAGAAGCTGAAGGCATGAGAAATCCAGGGAAAGTAAGGTCAATTGTCATAGTATTCTATAAATGGCAGTTTGAAATAAGCCTGAGTACATAGTAGAACAGCAGATAAATTATATATTCTAAAATATTCTGAAAATATATTATGGGCTTAGCTGTGAGATCCAAAAAAAAATTGTCTTTCCAGTCATGGTCAAGGAATAATTTTATTAAATTTTTTATCACTATGGCAAAAACTATAAAAAGCACATATACTAAATACAAACACACACATACATTAAAAACAACTACTCATTTACAAATTAATTTTCAATCAATTATAAAACAGATAATAAATTACATAATGCAGGCACACTGAAAGCATTCTTAAAGTATCACTACAGATATGACTTTTAAATCAACATTATTTTGATCAGTTAAGATATCCTCTGGTATTAAAATAAAATTTTCCCATTATTTTAAGATAAATCTTTCAAAAATATAGCTAAAGAATAAAAATTGTAAGGCTACAATTGATGAACTTTCAAAAAGTTAGTATGACTAATACTCAAAATTTACATAGAAAAATTTTAATATCTTTACATGCTCTTGCATTTTATATGCAATCCTTATACTTCCATGCAGAAGTAAAAAAAATGTCTCCAACAGCTTTGCTTTTATTGTCACCTAATGCACATGAAATTGTTGGGTCTAGTGTGTTATGCTCACAGATATTTGGAGATAATCATTCCATTTTGAATCATATAGCATATAGCTATTATGAGTTTATTTCTACAGCTTGATATGTCATTGTTTTAAAATAAACCAATTCCACAATAAATGAACATTTTCTGTTTCAGTTTGTTGAAAATGATGTGTAGGGAATTTTGGATATTTTGCTTGAGCTTATAAAACAAATGTGGAATATTTTAAACCAAAATGAGTTGTTCATATTTTGGATATAAAAATACTGTTTAATAGTCTTCAATAAAGTGATTGTGCTGACTCATACGCAATCACTTAATAAGTAAAACTACTTGCTGTTTTCTTACTTCTCCAGAATGTATGTCATGATGAAGGAGATATTGTAGCAGTGTGGATCACAATTGCATTTCCATGATGAGAAACAAAGCTGAAACATTCTCTCCTGTTTATTAACGATATAAACCCTGTCTGAAATCAACAGGAGCCACAGAGATGTGATCTAAAATCTATGCTGCTTGTAAAATGAGCTACAGCAATGGTGTTGCAAAGCTTGACAGGGCTCCAACCACAAGATTGAATCTATACCTGAGACTGCTGTTGAGACCGAGAAACTAACACTAGATCTCCACGAGTGCTATATTAGAACCAAGTACTACTGTTCTAAAAGAAAGTAACAATAAAATGTTTCCTCACGTTATTCTGCTGTCCTCGTAGATCAGGGCCTTGCTTAGCCATCATGTGAGACTCTTCCTCGTGCAGGAGATCGGAGAAGACACAGAGCCTCAACAGTCATGTTATTAAGCATAAAGAGGGTTCTTGGATCATACACGCAGCTCTAAATGGGGCGTCGTCATCAAATTCCTCCCCTCAGAGTTCAGAGGAATGTGACGAAAGAGGGGGCTGAAAGAGTGTAAGAGCCAGAGGAGACAGAGGACTAGGAGAACAAGCCTTCAAAGTCAATTGAGCAAAGCTCCTGTGAGCTCTCTGACCAATCCAGCAAGCACAAGGCCAACACAAGTGTCCACCAGTTCCTCTGCTTATATAATACAGATTTCAGTTCACCATCTTTACGGAATTCCTGAGTGTGGGAAGGAGTGGGTCTCTGATTCTTGTGCCTAATCTTGGAGCTCATTTTCATTTGTTGGTTTGCCTTGTCTAACTCCAATGTGATCGTTTGTTTTATCTTATTACATTTTATTTTATTGTGTTTTGTTGTTATCTCTAATAATCTCACTCTTTTTAAATAAGAAGTAGAAAGGAAGTGAATGGTGATGGGAGATGACATAGAAAAGAAATGAGAGAATTAGAGGGAGGGGAAACTATGATCAGGATATATTGTATGAGAAATAATATACCTTTAATAAAAGGGGAAATAAATTTAAAAAGTAAAAATTTCCAGGTATTGCTTGTGTACACTTCTAATCCCTGCAACACAGGCAATCAAATTTCTGAGAGTCAGAGGCCACCCTGGTCTATAGAGCAAGTCCCAGGACAATTTCCAAAGCCACAGAGAAACGCTGCCATGAAAAAAAAAAAAATAAAAGTGAAAATTGAAACAAAATAAAGCTCTCTTTGATAACATTTCCCTACAACTTTGTCTATTTTATGTTTAACTTATGTGTTTATTTATAGTTAACTGTATTTCACAAATGTCAGTACTTTCTCTTGATCTTTCTTATTGGATTTTTAAAACATGTCAGATACTTGACAGATAATTCTAACTGTGGATCTTATCCAACTTTAGTACATTCTTCTTTCTCCCCTCCATCTCCCCTCTCTGGACCTGTGTGTGTGTGTGTGTGTGTGTGTGTGTGCGCGCGCGCGCGAGCACGCATGGGTGTACCTTTATTGTGCCTCTGTGTAATTGCACATGTATGCATGATGACTAGAGGTCAGTTTTGGCTATCATTCCCTAGGTACCAGGCAACCATCTCTTTTCTAGAAACTGACTTTCAATGAGTAATTAAATTTTCTATACAGGCTAGCTCAGCTGGTAAATAAACTCTAAGTACCTGTGTTTACCTCACAGTTTCTAGAATTAAATGTATCCACTACCACAACCTGTTTTTTTTTTTTTTTTGTTAATAATCTGAAGATTAAACTAAAGTCCTCTGGCTTTCAGGACAATAATTCTACTGTCCTGTTGGGTAACTCCCCAGCCTCTGAACTTTTCTCATTACTTTGGCCATGTAGTATGGGTATAATTAGTAATTTCATTTTAATGTTATCTGACATTTTAAAATGCATATATTATATTCTCTCCAGTGTAAGGTGACAGGTCCTATCCTTTGAAATGCAGAATGTTGAGGCTGGTTATATAAACCCATGTAGAAAGCGTGAACAGTCTGTATGGTTTGAAATTTTTGGAAACTAGCACGCATTTGATTTCTTTACGTATTATAATCTTTGAATACATGCTCTCATTCAAATTTCCTGGGAAAAGTCAGAATGTACTGCTGATTTCTTACTCTGCCATGTATGCGTTCAGATGGGCATATTCCTCGTACGCTTGCAGTCAAGTTCCCACCACAACTTCTTTCCCTCCACTAACTGGCTAACTAAAATCTGCTGATATTTGAATAGCAAAGACATCCTTTTTGAAACTGCATGTAGATATCATATACCAGCTATGGAGTTCTCCTGTCAGCCAATCTTTTCAACACTACCATCGATTCTGAAATCATTAATGATAGGATTTTACTGTTTGTTCTGGTGGGGTGGCTTGAAAGAAAAACATTTCTCCACAGTTTGATGTTTCTTAACACTTGGCACCCTGTGGGTGGAGCGTTTGGGAAAGTTTACCATGATGGAACCCTGCTGCACAAATTCTCCTTTGGGGCATTCCCACCCCACTTTCAATTCTCTCTCTGCTTTGTCTACCAGTGGTTGAAGATATGCTGTGTTACTTTCCTGCTGCTATACCACCAACCCCATGATAGATTCTCACTATGTGAATATAAGCCAAAACAAAGACTTTTTAAACTCACTTTTGGTCATGGTGTTTTTTCACAGCAACAAATGGAACTAACTGACTTGACTTTACTTCTCTTCAGTAGGAATGAAAGGATAGATTGATGTGAAATATTGTATAATATATCATACATAGAACATATCTATAGTTTTTATACATCTCTCTTAATATTTACAGGTATCACTGTCTTGGGCTAAATATAATTCCACTTGAGGTTAATGTTGGCTTCTGAGACATGAATCAGTATGTAAGTAGAGTATTAGTGAAGCTTTGGATTCTTCTTTTGACCAGTATCAGATAGTTTCTTGCCTGTATTTAGTTACCTTATATGATACAACAGGCCATCATATGTGTACTTCTGAACTGTTTACCAAAATTGTAGGTATTTTTTATCTATTATTCTCTTTCATAAGTTTACCAGGCTATTCCTATTTCTAGAAATGGATATAAGATAGGGCAGTAAGTAACAACTAGCGATTGTTACTGTCATTTCCTCAGATGACAGGAAATAAAATAATAAAATACACATAAATTATAAACCCTGAGGAAGTATGTGCAATGCACATGTAAGACAGAATGAGAGAATACTCCCTCCATCTTACAGAGAGTGACACTGGGATATGAAAGTAAACCTAGTTAAGCAGGTAGATAAGAAAAATCAGAAAGCAACCAGACTTAGTGAATTAACTGTCATCTTCCGGTAATTGCTTCTTTTGTGTTGTTAAACAATATTCAACGACAATAGACTGATAGCTGGGAAATCATTATAGGAACTTCCCAGACCCCTGGAACATGGGTCTCAGTTAGGAGGCCTGGGCAGTCTAAGTGACTTCTGAAAGGATGTATCCCTGGTACACAAAAGGACTCCAGGCACACATTCCCCATGCAAAAATAATCCCTTAGCCATAAACTAGAGGGAGGGCCTAAGCTCTACCCCATATAACTTGACAGATTTTGATCATCCCTCCTGGAAGGCCTCAACCTCCCTGGGGAGTGGATGGGGGACTACAACAGGGTGTGGGGTTTTGAGGGGGATATGAGACGATAGTAAGGAGAGGGAACTGGGATTGCTATGTAAAATAGGAAAAAATTTAAAAAAAATCATGAAGACATAAAACTGATATTCAGATAGACTTGAAGCTAACAATGAACAAAAATCTTTTGCAGTTTTAGTCTAACATTTCATTTTACCTTGACTCATATATTTTTGCTTTTGTTTGTTTTTCTGTTCTAATTGCCCCTTTTATCCAAGGATCATGTACTACATATGGCTAATTCTTAAATTATCCCAGTATTGGACACTTTCAATGCAGGGTAAATTAACAATATTTATATTACTTTGTCTTACTAATTTAATTATTTGCAATCCCATGCATGGGTGTTATAACTTTCTATAATGTCAACATTGAATTTTGTTAGTTACCCAGTTGAATACTGCTTATAAAGTATATCAAGCATGCAGCTGTAAAACTAGAAATGAGGAAATTTCTTTTTTCATCCATATCTAATTCTTACAGGCTGCACATCCATTCTTCCACTTTTTTTGGGGTAACATCAGAAAGAAAACTTAACATAATTGATGTAGAATAGTACATGCATGGCAGTTTTTATTTTTTAAGTGTTTGCTTTTATTATTGTGCATCTATGGGAGTGTCTACCATTTGTGTGTGAATACATAAATGGGTACATGGAAATAAATTCAAGTCCTCTAGAACAAAAGCATTCTTAATTATTAAAACACCGCTCCAGTCCCATTTCTATCTTTATTTATATAGTAAACATATATATATATATATATATATGTATGTATTGGATACTTAATACAAAACTACATATTTAAAAGGTGAAATTATGCCAGGCACTGGTAGTCATGCATGCCTTTAATCACAGTATTCAGGAGTCAGAGGGAGGAGCATCTCTATGAGTTCAAGGACAGCCGAGTCTACAGAGTGAGTACCCAGATACACTCCAAACCAATAGAGAAATCTTATCTGAACAAACCAAAAAAAAATTCAATAAAATTATAATGTCATGTGTAGAACATATGTGCATATATGTGTGTGTATATATGAAAATATGCATTAAATATATATTTGGTTATAGATTTCTTGTTACTTATTCCCCATAAATATGTTACAGTATCAACTATTTGCTCTTATACTAGTGGAATTGCCAGTAGAAACACACCCTAAATGTTTTCTGAGTGATATAACAATATAACATACATTGGAAATTTATGAAAACAGAAGTGTCCTACTCACAATTAGGGAGATGAAAATCTGGGATCTAGTATGTAATGAACTTGAGTCTGCTTGTGAAACATAGAGTCCTGCTGCTTTGTCCATTCATAACAACCATTTGCAGACAAAAATGTTCTATCTTTGGTCTCTTTATAAAGACACTGGTCCTATTATCTCTCAATGTCCTATATCCCAACCTCATTGTATTGGACAGTATATGTGAGCAAATGAACTTGGATAGACATTGGTATTCACACAATGACATAGCATGTAAAAGGTATTTTCACTATATTCCACTACATATTTTCAGAGAGACTGGTAGTTGTCTTTGTTCCCAGGGATATGGAGGCTCAAGAATGATAATTAAGAGTGTATTATGATGAGAATCACAATAAGACTCTATATCAAAACATTACACATGAAATAAGTATCTGTTTTATACCTATCTTTTCATGAAAACTTAGATCATGGAAAAGAATCAATATCTTAAATTTAAGATTACAAGTATGACACATATATTTTATACTGAAATATCAGCAATTTCTATGTTTATATGGTCCCAAAATAAGTGTGACATTAACAAGAAGTAGTACAGTAAGTCGTGAGTCTTCCCTCACCTAATTCCAAACTAATTGGAAGCCTGCACACTCTTGCTCAATGTGAATCAGAATCATCACAGTCTGCAGGGAGATTTTGGAACACTCTGCAAGCTGTACCTCTCTTGACACAGCTTCATGTAAACAGAAAGACACCAGTCTGCTCCCAAATTCTCTCTGGGGAGGGAAAAAACAGATCCATGAATGCAATGCATTTATCTGTGTAGTTTAAATCCCAAAATCCAAGCTTCTGAGTTGCAATACAAGACTCTTCCGAGAGACTAGCAAAATCTACCTGCCTGGGGACAGCATTCTGAGGCATGAGGGACAGTTAATCCATGGCTCAAAATGTCGCCAAACACGTGGGAGAACTCCCTTATAGAACTGATATATGTAATGTAAACAAGCTGGAACATGGGTCCAGAAATGTGGTATACTTGTACGGGTAGTGGTTAGACAAGCATTTGCCAAAGCCCCTTCTCTAAGTTTAACATAAAACATTAAAACAAAGCATAACAAATCATCTCACTGTCTTTCTGGAGATGAAGGCAAGGGTTGTTAGCTTTCTCATTCAACATTTAGTTTTCCTGCTTTGTGCATGAGACCATATCTATCCTAGAATGTAACATGACAAATAAAAGATCAAGAGACAGATGTTGGTGTTCAACCTGATGCTGAATCAAAGCAGAAACTGCTTTTCAATTTCATTATGAGCTCAAGATATATTTCTTAAGTTAGTGATGTTTCATGTATGACCACTTGTAATTTTTATGTGTTCACTTATAGTAATAGTACCATGCTATCAATTTTTAAATTAAGTTTATTTAATTTTATTGGGTAGGGGTGTGCTTTACACATTATCTTCATTTCTGGTGCCTGGAGGGCAGAAGACACAGGCAGAGTCCCTGGAGTAGAGTTATAGATGGTTAGGATGCACCACGTAATGAAAGTTGAACCTGGGTCCTCTTAAAGAACAGTCAGTGATCTTAACTACTAAATGGTCTCTCTAATGCCATGTTGTAGAACTCATAACAGTAAGAAAAATTGCTTTCCAGTATAAGTAGTATATGTAACAGTACTAAAGAGTAGTAAAATTTTCATTCCAGGATATGCTTTAGTAATTTTCAGTGCAGAAACACAAAAGTTTTATTCACGATTTAAAGATGATGGTTATTGATGGGAGATGTTATTCTGTATATATGTTTCTCATACTGGTTAATAAAGCACTGTGGCCAATAGAAAACTAGATAGGTGGGGCTAGGAGACTAGGAGGAGGAAAGAGGAAGTAGAAGGCTGAGTCAAGATGTAGCCCAGGAAGGAGCAGGACACCTGCCGCGGCTCCCCAATAAGACGACCACGTGGAAATACTTAGATAAGTAGAAATGGATTAATAATTAAGACAGAGCTAGCCCATAAACAGTAATGGTAACGGGCCAACAGGATTGTATCAAATATAGAGTCTCCTGCTTGTTATTGGGGGCCAGGACGCCAGACCAGCAGCGGGCAGGCTGACGGAAACTTACATGCTACAGATGGCACCCAACGTGGCTATAAGAACTTTCACTTAAAACTAATAAGAGCTTAAGAAATGTTTTAGAAACAAGGGAACAGAGACTAGCAAGACTTATTGGTAGCAACATTTTCTCGGTTGGATTTGTTTTGCTGTAGACAGAGATTTACACGGCTCCTTTAAGGGAGGTTTCCAAAATTAGCATAAGCGGCAAAAAAGCCAGCTTGCTTTTAAAGAGCTCTGCTAACAATTCATTGGTATGTACAAGAGCTACAGTGAAGGTTTACACTGTGTTTTAAAAAATATGCTGGCTTGGGAGAGAAAAAGAAACAGGATACAATGGTTTAAAAAAGAAAAAAGGAAATAGAATGTATGGGTGTAATGGCGCCCCGCCATTGTTCCCAGCACTCGGGAAACAGAGGCAAACAAATCTCTGTGATTTCAAAGCAAACCTGGTATGCAGTGAATTCCAGGACAGATAAAAGTTACACAGAGAAACCCTGTCTCAAAATATGTAAAAAATAGAAGTAGAATAAATAGAATAATAAAAAAGCCAAGTAAAGATGGAAAACACAGAGAGATTTTGGATATTATACGTGCTTCTGTTGTCTTTAAATTATTTGATTGCTGAGAAAATGACAACTGACAAAAGAAATGCTACTGGATTAATTCAATTTATATATTTTAAAAATGCTTTGACTCCAAAATTTAAGCCTAAGGACAAGTTACTGGGGAAAAGGATTTCTATTTTTGTTTCCATAGGAAATGAAAAGCTATGGATTCTTTTCAGACTTATGTGGTTTGATCAAGCCAGACCCTCTGAAACAGCTCCCCAGGTGATCCAACATTCAAAGCAGTTGAGACAAAGCCTTGCAGACTACTGCCAAGATTTCTGCATCTTCTTTGGATCCCCATGACAGCACCCTCTACCAGCAGGAAGTAGTTTGGAAAGAACAACGGCCAAATTCCCAAATATTGTTTACAAATGTTTGTTTTCATTTAAATGGACTTGGTTATAAATGGCTATAACCACAAACAATCTTTTTAAAGGTAAAAAGGGAATTGTGGTATAGATATGAATACTTTGCTTTGGAATGGATTTTCTTTTATTGATACAATTTAAGGTCAATTTGTGATATGTATTTTTCTCCTCTTGTTTAGGTATTGTGTTTATATAGCTCATTGGAAAATGTAATGTATAATTTAGTACAGATTATAGAGAGTTACTAATGATAGTCAAAACTTGGAGTTAAGTTAATTAGGATTTCTAGATATATAGAGATGTATTTGAGATGGATAGGCATTCTTTAAACATTTCAAAGACCTACAGAATATGGTATTTAAAATGGTCTAGGGATTTTCTTGACAGTGAGGCACAACTGCTCCTGGTAACACCACCTGTATCAGAAAGAAAGATGGATATTGAAGAAACTCGTTACAAAGTTTGCTTCTAATATGGCAAGACTAGCCATTTGGGCAAGGTACTGCTCTTCTGGACTGTTTGACTTTATGTTGTAGAAACTGGACATGCAGGACCCACAAAAAGGTGACTGCTGATGCAAGATGGACATTGCTACAGGATTCCTGCTTCATGAAAGAGGCTGCCAGGCAGCCAGACAGTCTACAGGACACAGAGAAAAGTTTCCTGCCTTGTTGAGGAGTCTGGACACACACTATGGCCTATGGGCTGAAGATGGAACATTACAGAAGAACTTCAGGTGACTGACCAGGCAATGAGTTGTCTCTGTCATTTCTAGAGTTTATATATTATCCTTCTGTGGTCTTTGAAGGAGTTGAAGACAGATAGTTATGCTTATAGTTTTCCTTTGTTAGGATTAAAGATAATTTACATATAGGACTTTAGACTCACAAAGATAGGATTGATGATATTTTCTTTAAGTCTTACAAAATGTTAATGGACTAAATATTGTTAACTGTGATTCTTATTTGATAACTGTTGAGTGGTATATTTTGCTATGTTAAGGTTAAACTCCTTCTTTTACTTTAGACTGAAAAGAGGAGATGATGGGAGATGTTATTCTGTATATATGTTTCTCATACTGGTTAATAAAGCACTGTGGCCAATAGAAAACTAGATAGGCAGGGCTAGGAGACTAGGAGGGGGAAAGAGGAAGTAGAAGGCGGGGTCGAGATGTAGCCCAGGGAGGAAGGAAGACGCCTGCTGTGGCTCCCCGATAAGACGACCACGTGGTAATACTTAGATAAGTAGAAATGGGTTAATAATTAAGACAGCGCTAGCCCATAAACAGTAATGGTAACTGGCCAACAGGATTGTATCAAATACATAGTCTCTGAGTGTTATTTGGGGCTGGCGCGGCTGTGAGCCCACGTGGTGGCAGGACCCGGAGGCCGGCGGGAGACCTGCTGTAACAGGTTATGTTTAAGGTTGTTTTACTAGGTTAAATATTGAATCGAATTGATAATAATATGTAGAAATAAAAGGTATAGTCACCCGAATCACACTCAATGATTATTTTTAAATCTAAATTTCCCTGAGAAATAAATATAAATTTAACGTAAATATTGAAAAAAAATTCATTTCAATGCTTTTTGTTTATGTCCTGGAGGGAAATGCACTTCATTTGAGACTCAAAGCAGGTAGTCTATGATTCACTTTCCAAGCTGCTTTGCTGAAGAGGTGTCATAGATACAGGCAACCATAACCTTTCAATAGAAAACTCTCTCCATTTGTTCTTTAATTGTCCTCTCCTAAAGAGTGTTGTCCCCTACACACGCATTCATACATATCCACATAAATTGCTGTTATCCTCACGCATATCATAGGAAATGTTAGTTAAGTGTCTAAATGTAATCCATAAAGGATTTGGGGCAGAGTAGAACCACGATGTATCCCTGGTGCATGAAGGGACTTTGAGAACACATTTCCCATGGAGGGATACTCCCATAATCTAGAGGCAGGAGGGAGAGCCTAGTCTCTACTCCAAATGACTTGACAGAATTTGTTGAACCCTCCCCAACGGCATCACCCTCTCTGTGGATTGGAGAGGGGTGGGGTGGCAGAATGTTTGGGGGGCATGGGAGGGAGGGATGGAAGAAAAGGGAACTGGGTTGGATATGTAAAATAAGAAAAAGATTTGGGGAAGGCACTAAAGACAGTGGCAGTTATGTTTTCTGTGTCTGTGTTTGTATGCATGTTTATGAGTTTTTCTATGTATTTGTGCATATGTATATATATATTTGTATGTACACAAATATATATGTATACATATTTATATATGTATATATAATGCACATATATATATATGCATTAAAAAGGCCAAATGTAGTTTTGGGGATTTCTTTCTTGCTTTCATTCCATTCAGACTTTTAGAGCAGGGTCTCTTACTGAATCCAGGATTCTCCAAATTAGATTAGCAGAGTGGCATTCGAACACCTAGGCTACTTCTGTATATCAGATCGATGCTTTAAAATATTTACTATAAAACCTGCCTCAGGTAGATTACAATACAAAAACAAAAAGAGATTCTAGGGAAAATGAGAAATGATTGCTACCAATAATGCTCTATACTCTCCATTAGTAAAATCCAACCCAGAATCAGAAGCTCTTTGTAGACAAGTACTCTTTGTGTGTTTATAATCTCTTCAACAAACAAAAGGCTTTGGGGGGGGTGTGTTACAGCAGGTTGTTCCTTCCCGCTGGCTCCATCCCGCCTACTGCCAGTCTGGGCCCACAGCTGCACCAGCCCCAAATAACACTCTGAGACTCTGTATTTGATACAATCCTGTTGGCCAGTTACCATTATTGTTTATGGGCTAGCTCTGCCTTAATTGTTAACCCATTTCTACTTATCTAAGTATTTCCACGTGGTCATCTTATCGGGGAGCTGCGGCAGGCGTCCTGCTTCTTCCCCGGGCTACATCTCGACTCCTCCTTCCCACTTCCTCTTTCCTTCTCCTAGTCTCCTAGCCCCGCCTATCTAGTTTTCTATTGGCCACAGGCTTTATTAATTAGTATGAGAAACATATATACAGAATAACATCTCCCATCAGGGGTGTCTCTTTCCAGTACATCATCAGAACTCCTGATCTCCTGGATGAGTCAAAGTCCTTCAAACTAATTGCTCTGCTTCTTGTCCCATCTGTTAGTTGCTCTTCAACATATAATTTATGCATTCCTTTCAAAATACATATTGGATTATGCTTTCTGATTCTTAGAACTTGAAACATCTCCGTATTTCCTTCAAATAAATTTTACAACAAAGTTGTTCACAATTATTAATCTCATCTCCTTAGTTCCCAATTTTAAATACACACCCCTCTAATATGTCAAAGAGGCTCATGTCAAATCCCTGGAGCCCAAGATTGCTATAGCTGGTCCACATCCATGCAAACTTTTAAACTAAGGAATTTCCTCGCTTTACATTCTGTTCTAGGAAGCATATAGAGTTACTATTGCCTCCTCTGCTCCAAGGCCATTTATCCTTTTCTAATGATAGTCTTTTTTTTTTACCAAGATGTATGCCCTTGTAAAAGATGTACATTGATACTTACTTTGGTGCTTATTACTTATATTCTTATCCCCTTAATTAAAATCTTAGCTCCATTAGAACAGGCCTATTTTTGCTGATGTGCTTACAGAAGAAGTTCTGTTTCCGTGACGGCTTGCACTAAATAGCACATGTGTCTTTGGAATTGATAGTGGATATTTTTGCCACCAACTGCTTCTTCCATTCTCCAGTGGTGTGGTTATAAAGAGAACTGAATCGTATGAAGAAAATAAGTGAGTCAATTTTCCGAAAATATCAATGATGGCATTTGTTACATTCTTTTGTCCTTTTCCTTCGGGCATTCATTTGATCACGAATTATACGGGCACAGCTTGATTAAACTGGATGTCTGCTGTCAGCATATGAAGAGATCCTGGCAGAATAAAGGGAGAAATAATGCAGAAGAAACTAAGAAATGAATAAGAGAAGCTACAGACTCACAAGAAATATTCTTGATGTCTATTTGATATCTTCTAATTCAACCACTTCTAGACTTTTATTTGAATTAATTATCACACACAATAAATTCATTCATATTTTCTATAATATTCGAAAGTGCCAGGCAGTCACTCTGGTGTTCTGGAAAGTTTTATTGTTTCCTTTCTGTGTTTTTGCTGTAAAAGCTCTGACTATGAATCATGATATATCTCTGGCATTTATTTTGCTGAGGTGCCTGAATAGACTATAATGAGTATACACTATTCTGCATTAGCAAATGTTATAAAGCTTATTAAGTACTGCTTAGATATTTCCATATCACACTTTATTAATGATTTTCAATATTTGAGCTTGCTCACTCCCTCTGTCCCCCACTCCTCTCACTGAGACAAGGTTTTTCTGTGTTGCCCTGGCCCTGCTGGAAGTTGCTCAATAGAGAAGGCTAGCCTTGTACTCAGAAATCTGCCTATCTATTCCTATTTATCTCTGGAATAAAAGAATTTGCCACCATTGGTGACTAAGACTGGGTTGTTATTTTACTTATATTTCATCAATAATCCATCAATATTTTCCTCATAACTTCACCTAGAAAAGACAGATCATCTCCCCTAAATAATAATACATCTCTAAGCCCATTACCCACTCCTCCCCCACCCTGTTCTATGACATGAATGTTTTCCTCTTGTAACTTGAATAGCTTTTAAATTCAGCTTTTTTTTTTTTTTTTTTGCTGTAGTATAGGCAGACTTGAATTCCCATTTTCTATTTTTGGCTTTGTATTTCTCCACATTTCATACTAAACTTCTGTACTTCAGATACCTTTAAATCTCCAAATCCATGTCATCATCTAGTTAAAATTTCCCATCACTCCAAACCATAGAGATCTTTAGTCTTACTTCATTCCCTTGCTATTCACTTGTCCTGTGAACAATGCTCTAAGAAATTATTGTGATGACATTTTCTGATACATCCAATGACTGCCTTGTGTCCTATGTTTAAACAAAATTCTGTATCCTTTAAGAGAGTATAAAACAGGTTGTTGCTGTGTTCCCTGGAACTTCCTACTATGTTCACTCATGTGGCAGTATACTCCTTAAATGAAAGTCATACATTTTAAAATGTGCTTCTTTGCCATTTTACTCATATTTTAACTAAAAGTTTCTGTATTACACACTCCAGTGATTACATCTGAGCCTAATTCAAACCTTGAGGACATTGAAAACACATATCGTTCATACAGTTCAGTGACTATTATTCATGTGAATTTTTTCCTTAGTAGCATTGATAACTTCTATTGCATTTATCCACAAGGGAACCCAAGTATTACCAAGGTTGTGTTAGTTATGATTATAGATTTTAAAATACATTTCTCTGGAGAGACCCACAGAAACACCTGGTCTGAATAAGGAGGACCTCACGGACCCCAAACTGATGGCTGGACTGACCCAGACCCCTTGTACCTGGGTCTCAGTTAGGAGACCTCAGCAGTCTATTGTGTCTCTAGCAATGGAACCAGTATGTATCCCTAGTGATCAAAAGGACTTTGGGAGCTCATTCCCCATGGAGGAATACTTCCTTATCCACGAGACTGGAGGGAGGGCCTAGGCCCTACCCCAAATGACCTGACATATTTTGATGTAACCTCATGGAAGGCCTCACCCTGCCTAGGGATGGATGGGTGATGGGATTGGGGGCTGGGTGGGGAGTATAGGAGGAAAAAGGGAGAGAGAACTGGGATTGATATTTAAAATGAGAAAAAAATTAAATAATGAAAAAATATACTGCTCTATGTGTATTTATTTTAATAACTATTTTCAGATTTAATTGTGTTCTAAGGTATAAAAAAGATAAAAGATAAGCGATGGTTGTCAAATCACTTCATTTTAAAGGTATACCTATCAATTAAACATATAAATTCTATTAAGTGTAGACTGAAACAAGGTCTTATATTCACTCATATTAGTAACAATGGGATTAGTATTCTAATGAGAGTAAGTCTTAGTAACAGAACACCCTCATTTCACCTGATAGGAAAGAGATGCTTGTAACATAAAGAGTAATGGAGAGGAAAAGTATGAGATGTACCCATGTGTCTGCCTCCAATACCTAATCCACGAGTTTTGACCATTATGCAGACTGCTTTGAATCTGGAAAAATTCATGCAATAACTTAATATGAGAAAATAAGATCTGAGTGTGAAAACCTTATGTTCCTCCTATCATCCTGTTATTTCATTACAGTGACAGAACTGACTTAAGTATGATACTAGATTTAAGCATTTAAAGATTCAAAGAACACTACTGTTCCCTCTATTACTTACCAAAACAAAGGCCCAAATGGCCTTATTATGCAAATATGAGACATTATCTCCTACCTAAAGTCTCACTCAGTTTAGGCTTCATTGTGCTCTAACCTCATTGAACTCAGTTTTATATACAGACTTCGATGATAAGAGTAAAAGTAACTAACAATTGGGAACAAATATTTTAAAAAGATTAAACATTTGCTAGTAGAGTTCAAATATTTATGTGTGTGTGTGTATATGTGTGTAAGTATATATATGTATTAATATATAATTACAATAGAGTCATTTTTTAAGAATTATTCAAATTTAAAATATGTTAATAGAAATAATAAAGCTAAATATTAATAGAAATAGTGGAATAGTGAAAATTGAGTAATAAATTCATAGACTTGAGTTTTAAATTAATTAATTTATGAGATCATATTTTAAAATTATGTATGGAAGATGTGATGCTTCCTAGAGTAGATAATGAATAAAATAAAGTGGAGAAAATTGTTCAAAACTTACCAGAATTTAATAATTCATGCTATATAATCAAAAGTAACACCGAGAGATAATCACACCTGATGAGTAAAGCCATACCTTGTACACTTAGACAAGCAGATTTTTTGGGGAACAGAACAAAACTATGGATGATGACATAGATCCAGATTCTCTGAAACTAATACTTAATGTCACATGCAGGGGCTAAGAAGACAGCTCAGTGTTGCTGAATTTCCCTGTCTTGCAAGATCCTGTGGCTGCTTCAGACACAAATAAACACTCAGGGAATTATATCAAGTATTAACACTGTTGGCTGATGGCTAGGCCTTCTTATTGGCTAGCTCTGTCTTAATTATTATCCCATGACTACTAATCTATGTATTTCTACATGGCCTTACCTTACCAGAGTACACCTAGAATGTCCTATCCTCCTGGTCTCCAAATGTCAACTCCATCTGCCTAACTTTCCCAGAATTCTGTTTGTCTCCTAGTGGCCAGATAGTGTTTTATTCATCAGCCTACAAGAGAAATATATGTAAAGAAGGACATCACCATCAGCTCAGTCAGTAAAGTGCTTGCTATTAAAATGTGAGGACTGGATGTGGTACCATGCACCAAAAATCCCAATGTTGGGGAGGCATACACAGACAGATTCTTGGGGATAGCAGCCTGGCGTGTGAACAACAGATCCAGTGAAAGGCATTTTCTCAGAAAGCAATGAACATAGTTCCTGTGGAACAGAACCCAAGGGAGACATTTGACTTTCATAGCCTATGCACCTGCACACATATACCCACACTGCATGTATGTTGATATTTTGTTTATGATCTAGAAAATTATGCTGAATATTAGAATGCACAAGTATACACAGCCTCAGAGATCAGGCAGTGGTGGTCTACACCTTTAATCCCAATACTCAGGATTAAGAGGGAGATGGATCTCTGTGAGTTCAAGGCCATCCTGGACTACAAGAGAGTGAATCAGTCTAAAAGAGAAACAGCGCTCACACTTTTAATTCCAGCACCTGGCATGATATTCCTTTAATCCCAGCACTAGAAGGGAACATAAGGTAGAATCTGAGTATAGTCTGATGCAGTCTTAAGAGCAGTGTAATTTGGAGATGCAATCAGAAGACATGATCGATCCTTCCCTCTGAGCATGGGAACAGGTGAAAACTCTAGTGGCTGGCTTCTTTGCTTCTCTGGTCTTCAGCTTTAAACCCCACATCTGGGATTTTATTAATCATGCTACACTCATTTATAAAGGACAAATGATTAGAAATAGTTTAAGATTTTCTGGCTCGTGGGTATAACAATAAGGCAATAAAGACAACTATAATATATTATAGTGAAAATATTTAAAAGGAAAACATGTTTCAGTAGGAAAGCTGAGTGTAAATGCATGACAAAAAAAAAATGGTTTTAATGATGTTCTCAAATCTTTTCTCCGGAGTGAAGGTTTTAATCAGCAACACTGTCTAAATAATGGAAAAGTTTACAAAAGAAAAGCGAATAGTGGTAAGAGACTCAGGAATGGCACAATGATCAGTAAAATCCTTCTTCAGTAATAGGAGATGCCACACTAGAATATCTGTATATACCATAGGAGACACGTTTGACTCCGTGGTATTTAATTTGAGACCAGCTGAGATTGAGATTGGCACAACTATAAAACATTACATCTCTTGGTGTATCAAATACAAGGTTAGCCAGGCCAACATTTTTTCTATATCTTCTGGTTGTTTCCTTTACATAATCCTATCTTTCCCTTTACAGAGCTTCAAGATCACTGGAGGCCATCCTTTATCAAACTAAAGTGTCTGCTTTTACTTCCTCCAAAGAGCTGTAGTTAAACTCATTTAAAGTTAAAAGATATTAAAAATCGCATTTGTATTCATAATATCCCATCATTGATGAACAATATTAAGAGTGGTCCAAATTAGTGTAATGCAGATAAGCTCACAGTTTTGAGGCTTAATATGTTGTTCAGCTTTGTTGTTGTTTTGGTAGTTGAAAAAAAACACTCCCAATTTTGACTTAAACATACACTTGCTTTCTAGAGATATCATAATAGAGGGAGCCATTATAGATTTAAAGAGAAATCTGCCATTAGGGAAATGTCCAGAGACCCAGAGATCTACAAGAATGATCCCAATAGGCAATCTAATCAATAGTGCAGAGGCTACCTTAAATTCCCTTCCCTGATAATGAGATTGATGAATACCTTATATGCCATCCCAGAGCCTTCATCCAGTAGCCAATGGAAGCAGAAGCAGAGACCCACAGCTAAATACTGAGAGGTGAACTCCTGGAATCCAGTACAGAGACAGAGGAGTGATGAGGAAAGGGGTCAAGACCAGGCTAGAGTAAACCACAGAATCAGCTGACCTAAACAAGTGGGAGCTCATGCATCCTAGTCTAATAGCTGGGAAACCAGCATAGGACTGACTTAGAATCCCTGAATGTGGGTGCATGTTAGGAGGACTGGGCCCTTAGTAATTAATTAGTATTTATCTCTACTATATGAATGGACTTTGGGAGCCCATCCTACATAGAGGGATACTTTCTCAGCCTAGACTGGGGGAGGGCCTGAGCCCTGCTCCAAATGATATGACAGACTTTGAAGACTCCCCATTGAGAGCATCACTCTCCTTTAGGAGCAAAAAGAGGATGGGCTGGGGTTTGGTGTGGGTTATAGGGGAGAATAAAAGAATAAGGAAACCAAGATTTACATGTGAAACAACCTTGTTTCAAATTTAAATAAAAAGGGGGGAAAAGAAAAAAATATTGGTATATTTTCAACTGAACGAATTAAATGCTATTGTTATAAATCATTTTACACTTTACTTGCAAATATGTTGTCTACTAGCATTGGTCATAGACAGGTGTAAAGAAGCTCATTTCATTATATAATAATGGAATATACTATAAATCTAATCACATATATAATATAATAATATGCATTAATCATATTAATTATATGTATATAATATATAGTATATATTACAGGAATGTTAAAATAGTAATACACAGCATTCAAGTTCTTTCTCTCTATCTAAAACTGATTTCTTGAAATTCAAATCTTCTTTCCAGATCTAGGATTAATTGATGCCCTAAATGTCCAGAACCAGATACTATACATCAATTTCTTCACCATCTCCTTTCATTGTAACTGAGTATATAGCAGTGAACAAAGATGAAAGCCAGCAACCTAGTAAATAATGAATGTTCCCCATCATGAGAAGAAAACATGCAATCAAAGCGAAATAAAACAAAAACAACACTACCAAAAATCCAAAAAATCAATAGAGTTTACTATAACCAGAAACACTGACATACAGTTGTACAGTTGGGTAATTTTTCATAATCTCATCAGTAAGATTATTATCAATAGGTACATGTCCATTTATAACTTTTGCTGCCAACTTCATGGTGGCCTGAGTTCAATTTGCAATAGAAGGAAAGATGCATCCCCTCTTCTGATAATACTGGAAGACCTCAAGTGATCTAGGCATTACCCTAAACAAGTTCAGGGACACATTAAGGGATAGTGCCCATCAGGTGCAGGAGACATTATTGGCTTAGGCTTCCTTGACTCTTTGAGAAAGACAATAAAATATGGCATTTTGGAAGTGTTAATCTTAGAGCACCTTCAAATTAAAAATCCATGAGTCACACTTCAAAATGTACTCAACGTTCCCTTTATCTGGCACAGCAGACTGACACCAATGGTGTCAGTCTGGTTTCTTCCTATAATACCCTAAGCCTTTTACATATCTTCTGGTAACTGAGAATGAACTACTTATTTCTTCTCCACAGTTAAATGTGTGAATTTGTTAGACTTTACAATTTAAATTGTTAAGGGTAGTATTTCCAACTCTCAAACCTTATTGTGTTGTCTGATGCAGAGAAGTACCACTGTTTAGCAAACATGAAGGAGTATTTTTTTTGCATCCAAATGCATTTTAATAAACCGAGACTTGCCAAAATTTGAATCAGAGCTGGTATATTTTGGATGATGCCTTAGGTTCTGAATATCTGATTTTTTCCAGTGACACTGGGTCTGACAGTCTTCAGACACCAGATGAACCTCTTAGATTATTTTGGAGAGATGAGGAGGTTGAGATGTAGGAAGAGTGGTGTTGATAATGATAAAGATGATCCATCCCTTTAGATGATTGCAAGTCTCAAATCTTCCCAAAGCAGCCAGAAGGCGATATAATTCTAAGAATCTCTGTCACAATATATTTATGCAAACTGAAATATAAGTTTTATTTTCATAACAAGAGTAACCAATTTTTAACATAAAAAGTTTTTCATAGTTTACATGCATGTTTAAATTGCTTTTATCGTTGCTCTTCATTTACAGAGAAACAGAGCCACAAGTACAACAATCATCTTACACCAGAACCAGGAAAGGAATAGGAGCCGGATTTATGACTAGCAATTAGTAAATTTGACTACTAAGCTGATGATTTTGATAAAGTTCTAGAGATTATGCCACTAGGAGTCCAAATGTATATAGGGCATGAGAAAGTAAACATTAACCATGTCACAAAATATAATAACTTTGGAATATTTAACTGTTTCTAACCATCAGTTAATAATTTTATGTTTTGTTGTTGTCATCTTTTTTCTGATGGTCTGAAAATTTTTAAATAGGAAGTTCAAGCTGGTTATTGCAAAGATGCCAACCATATGGCATTAAATCAGAAGTCTCATGAATTATTTGGAAGCTTCTTTTGATCTCGGATGTGAAAACAGCATGATCTCATTTTTTTTTTTTTTGTCAATCTTCTGGATTTATTTTGGAATCTTAACCTATTTAAAATAACTTTCATTTTCCTCATTCCTAAAGTCAATTTTAGAAGGGACCTTGAATGTGTGGTACTTTGCATTTGCCAAGACGACACTGTCCTTAAATTTGGCAACAATTATACAATTAAAAATTGAAAATTCACATTCCATTATTTGTGAAAGAATTTGTTCCGACGAGTCAAAATGTTTTCTTCTGAATAGATGAGAACACAGAAGTGTTAAAGGAGAAGTGTTGTCTCAAACATCCTTGCTGGTGAGACATTACCCAGAGAATCATGTTCTGCTCACAGTCTATGGTTTCAAAGGGTCATTTGAAAACAGGAAATTTTCAAAGCAAAGTCAATGATGACAAGAGAATTAGGAACCTGTCACATTAAATGAGTTTGCAAGCATAATGTGTTTGCAACCTTTAAAGTATAAATGAGACAAAATAGCTCTTTTCAAATATTTGAAGTACAACCTGTCATGTGGAAGACCTTATTTTCTGTGTGCCTTGAGAATAAGAGAATAGAGATGAATGCATTAAAAACTGCAGGTGGCCGAACCTGTAAACCCTGAAGACTGTGAATCCCTAAAGATAAAACTGTCAGAATCAATGTAGCAAGTGATTTATTGATTATTTCATGCATAGATCATTATCTTGTAATGTATTTTTGCTGCTAGAATTGTCCTCAGTGAACACAGAGAACTATCTTTGTTGACTTTTAGTCTAATACAAATGGAAATTAACAAAATAATCAATATAATTTGATAACAAAAAAACAAAACTAGATAAAAACCAAGTGCTGAGAACTGCCATGTATAACTGATACATGATCTGAGATCTAATTATAAGAATAAGATATCTATTTGCAAAGAATTCCATGGAATCCTCCCCCAAAATTTACTATTTTTTTTTGGTAGCTATGAAAGCAAATGTTGTATTACTTGGAGATGTAAGCGTTAGGAGGTAATTAGATTTAGATGAAGCAATCAGTTGGAAGACTTTAAAACAGGAAGAGAAAGGAGGGGACTTACTCAACTTTTTCTCTACTAGGAAAAGGTACATAAAGGAGGGAATCATATGTTGTCTAAGCAGACGCTTGCACCAAAACATTTGGTGCTACATTCAGATTGACAATTGTAGTTTCTTGAACTAAGATAAAGATATTTGTGTTATTTAAATCCTCAAGTCTGTTTATTCTTTAGGTATCATAAACAATTATAATCAACTGTGATCACAATTACTCCCAATCTGCCTTTCTCGCTAACCCTAATACACCTTCCCTCCAATTTCACATCTTTATATTTTAATGGAAGAAGAAACTAAGATTTTACATAATAATCCACAAGACAAATAAACAAATATAAACAAATACATTAACGTAGTGCCAAGCTTAGAGTTCCAGAACTGAAAAGTCAGTTTTGTAATAAATGAAAGGGAAGATGCACTAACTGAGATATACAACACAAGCAAACTTTGTCATGTCAACCTCAATCAACCATATAAACTTCATGGCAAATGTCTCTAATTCACATCATAGAACTATTGAAAGATTAAAACCATATTAAAATTTTTGTTGGGGTAAACAATGAGTATTGCTTTGTATAAATCTAGGTAGACATTTTATATTCCACAAAAGAGAAAATGAAGAGAAATTTAACGTGGTATATTTTTTCCTTAGTTTGAAGTAAAAAGCCCTTACCTTCTCTGTGCTTTTATAATAAGAGTCAATGTAATTCATAAAAAAAATAAGCACTTGATGTGTCTTCCAGTTAAACTTATGGAAAAACTGTGCCTGATACCATACACAGGCCAAATATAGGACTTAAGGAATGTTCCACCTGGCACCATCTACACTATCCGCCTCAAAACCCAGATATCACATGTACTCCTCTAGGGTCTAGTCTGTAAGGATAGTTTTTACCCATCACCAAGGATATTTCTCTTTGCAATAGACCAAGACCGCAACAGAAAAAAACACAACTAATCACTAGGTATACTTGTAGAGAGCAGTCCCAATGAGTATATCTACAGACACTATCACCCCTTAGGCTCAGGCGTCATTGCAGATGATGGGGAAGAAGGATTGCAAGATTCAGAGCTTCAGAAAATGCTTTGAGACTATGTTTCTTAATAAAATCAGCAGCTATACCCATAATGTCTCATGAACATGATGTCCCAAATGTGAGTTAAACCAGAAAGATTCTGACAGTAATGTCAACCTACATGCAATAAGGTCCACAAGACCTCAACCCTACACAAAGAACTATAGGGAACTGAGTTAAGCTGAGAGTAGGTGAGGTGGCTGTCCACAGAAAGGAGAATACCAACTGACAATCTGTCAGGCCCAGAAACATACAGACAAGAAACAGACAGACTCAGCAAGTTATATTTGGGAAGGAATATATGCACAAGTACATATATACACATAATGACAGTTGATGTTAAAAGGAGGCCATGAACCTGAGGGCCATCCGGGAGGTGTATATGGGAAGATTTGGAAGGATTGATGTTGTAATTAATATACAAAAGTAAACAGAGTTCTACACCTACTGTAAATTTTATAAGAATGGTTATCCCTCCCACTCAACCATCTTGCAACGAATATGACCTAATGACATATATATATGTAGAAGAAATATCATCTCTGAAATAATCACAAACTTTCTGGTAGTAAAAGTAAAATCTTGAGTGGAAACTACTCAAATGAAGTCAGTCAACTAAAGAAATGTAGGGAAAGGCACAAAGCAATTGTTATAGTAGAAGGCACTAATTTGTAGTGATGTTTCATAGAAATAATAACTAACTAGAACAAGTAACATCCATTCCTTATGGAACAAAAAGAAAAAAAATAACTGTAAGTGATCTCTAATTTAATTCTGTGAAAATGCGTTTTATATCCATTTTTGTTCTTCTTTAATGACCCAACATGTATCCAAAACATTTTCCTAAAATGTTTCAGATAGTTTTAGAGTTCTTCTACTCATTTGGGTAGTGTTTAAAATTGTTCTTATTGGTGTATAGAATCTCATATAGCCAGTGTTTAAAGCCAATTTGTTGACTTTGCAATGCCCCTTTTAGATAAGTACATTATCCTGTAGTCAGCTACAATTGTATCATATAAACCAGTACTATTGATTATATTAGTGTACTTTATAAACTATGTAACTCTTTTATATCGATTCTTGCCTTTTTATTGTTATTGTGCTTTGACATAGTTTAAGCTTATCTCTTATTTTAAGCTCCAGATGGCTATATTACATGTTATTATGTAATAATTTAGAATAGTTAAAGGAAAGTAAATAAGTTAAGGAAAAGTAAAAATAATACTTGAGTGATTCTAACTCATTAAAGAAAGAATATTAAATATTTTGTATTCTTAAGACAGTTTAGCTGGAAGGTCAATAACTTACCTGTTCTTCCAATTGGTATGAGTTGTGTTTGTCCAGCTGTAGTCTACTGGGGTTGCAGGAGAGAGTTGACCATGGTGAGTGGGGGCAATGCAGGTATGGGAAAATGAGCGGATCCTTTTGGTCAGGAAGGGGGCAAGAAGGACATGGACAATAATGAAAGAGATATCTTGATTGAGGGGGCTATTAGGGGTTAGCAAAAAGTCTGGTGCAAGAAACACTAATAGGAATTCACAATGATGTCCTCAGCTAAGACTCTAGCAATAGTGGAGAGTGTGCCTGAACTGGCCTTGCCCAGCAATCAGATTGGTGACTATCCTAACTCTCATCAGAGAAATTTTACCCAGTACCTGGTGGAAGCAGACACAAAGATCCACAGCCAAACACTGGGTAGAGCTCTGGAGTCTGGTTGCAGAAAGAAAGAGAAGAAGGATTGGAGGAGACAGGGTAGTCAAGGGGAACCCACAGAGACAGATGACAGCTTGTGGGAGGTCACTGACTCGGAACCCATAAGCTAGGAAGTGTGCATGGCATTGGCCATGTTTGTGAGAGTTGTGTAACTGGGTCTTTTGGGGGGCTCCTAGCAGTGTCCGCGGTACTTGAGCTGGCTTTTGGAAACCTATTCCCCATACTGGCTTACCTAGCCCATCTTTGATGCAAGGATACAGGCTTTTTTTTTTTGCCTCAATTTGATGTGTCATATTTGTTGACTCCCATGGGAGGCCTGCCCCTTTCTGAATGGAGACTGAAAAAGAGTAGATGAAAAGGAGGAATGCGAAGGAGGTAGGGGAAGGAAAAGGGGAAGAGGAGTGAGGGGAAACTGGTAGGTATGTAAAATAACTGAAAAAAATTTAATTATAGTATTTTATATTCAAATTCTTGTGAACTAATCTTAAGCCAATATTTATTATTTACTTCAAGCAGCATGTTCTTATTCTATGGTTAAAAATAGAGAAGATTTTATAAGAATTACTGAATATTTTTGAAGCAAGAGAAGTTTAATATGTTGCTACTTTCAAAAACAATACACTGACCCTTGGTTATATAATTTGAAATCGTATATATAAAATCTAGGATCGTTTTATTCTTTCCACGCCTCCTGGGTAATATAACATTTAATACAATATATAGAGAGAATATGTTTCTTTTTTCTACCCAGTCTAAGAAAGGACTACAAATGAAGGTAAGATCAGTAGTAGAATACCTGCTTAACAAGTACAAGGTCCTGAGTTAATGCCCAAGAACCACCAATAATAGCAAGTAAAATCCAACAGCAAAAATTGCACAAAGGATTTATAACAACCGTTTTTCTACATATGCACCATGGGAATAAAGCCATATATATATATATACATATATATATATATATATATATATGTGCATATATATACATACATACATATATATGTAAACATATATGTGTATATATTTTATACATATATACATATACATATATACATATATATATATATATATATGTATGTTTAAGGGAAATTGTTTTGTCACTTGGAAGCAAATCCCAAAAATAACTTAAGAAATATGCACTAAATCACAGAGATATAAAAAAAATCAATACTGAATTATAAATATACCCTTTTAAATGAAAACAATATAGTTCTACCCTTCATTGTACATGAACGCATCAAGGAAAAATGTGTCAAATAAACAAAAATGAGAGGATACACTCCCAAATCTCTCTATCTCAGCCTTGCTATCAGGCTTTGCAAGGTGCACCATAGTATTTATATTCATAGCCAAAGTTTGAATCTGTCAAAATATGCAGATATCATGCAGTGTGGTAAAGTGTGTTTCATCACAGAAAATGTTTTTTAAAAAGATATCATATGGGAATAGACTATGGGAAAAGTTGATAAAATAGCACATCTATATGAAATCATATTAGACTTACAGTGATAAACTTGGTCATGAAGCTGTTATATTCACATTAACAACGAAGGCATAAAAACTAAAGGACCCTTGGGGAAATGCCTACATATCAATAGAGCTTTCCCATCAAAATTTGTACATGAGCCAAATATTTGGTGAAGAAATAAAGCTATAAAACTGGACAGAAGAATAATCTAATGGGTTTAACACAATTGAGGCATAATTTGCTTACTAAATTCTGCTAATATTACTTATACTTACTGTTTGGCGGTAATCTTGGGATTTACCAAAATTTGAATAATTTATTTTAAGTAAACATGGAATAATTGTATCTTTCTGCTAAGATAGCAAACACTCATTCTGTTATTCTCTTCTTCCATTCCAAGAAGTTACCAGTCAACTTTCTATTTGTTTTCTATTTCTGCACTTTCTGTGCTAATGAACACCTTTCTTTTATCTGGTGTAGTGCTTTAACATGTATCCCATTCCAAATACAACTCCATAATACTGGAGGTTTATCTATAGCTGAACAGTACTCTTTTACAAGGTTGTAACAATGGGTGCACCATTTTCAATCTCGAGAACAAATATGTGATATTTGTTCTGTGGATTTTTGGTGAAGTGTTGTTGAAAGCACAAACATGTTCCTCATTACTTCATTAGATATTTAAAAGTAAAATTACTAAGATAATAAGGAACTTAAATGTATGTTGTTTTAGCCCTTTAGAAACATAAACACTGTATAGAAAATGGTGTTATAGAAACCAGGTTAGTCAGAAACAATCAACACAATGAGAATAAGACTACATTTCCAGGAAGAAGTTATACTCCTGTTAAAAGTTTGTGAAAAAAATAAAAATTATGCAAGACAGGACTGATGTAAAGGATTTTTGAATTAATATTGAATAGCACTGGAGTAACCAACATGTTGACTATAATAAATAAGAAAAAATAATAAAATATATAATTCTTCTAAAATATAGTGGAAAACAAGCAAAACTTTACAACAAAGGAATCAAAATAAAGAAATATTTGGAATAAAAGCTTGCAGGCTTTGACAAATGGGAGGGACAAGAAATCTCTACTTAATTTTGACACATGACAGTCACATAAGTGGTTTTGTGGTAAAGCATTGTGCATATACATTTTGCTCACATTTTTATTTATGTGGAATAGACTTCAACTTAAAAGTCTAGAATTATGAAAATACACACAAATATTAATTAGCACTATCCATACATGTTCAGTAGTATGCTAAAGATTACTTTCATGTAGACCATACAGATTCTATAGGCATGGTAATGTTTCCCAGTACAGTTTTATATGCATCAATTAAATTATAATTAATAATAAAATACTTTCTAAAACATTTATGGTTAATAAAATTATTTTTAATTGTAAGTACACATAAAATATGTCACAACAAATTAGTAGGTTTGAAAATATCACCATCCTATCAGATAAGCATTCACATGTACACTGTAATGAGAATAAAGGGAAATTACCATTATTATCTAATTTCTGAAGTAGAAGCCTAAAGGGTAGCAGAGTCAGGACTCATAGTTGAACAATTTATCTCAGTGATGATTTTTCTTTTTCACTCTGATTTCATTTGGCATGCATCTCCTTGTTTTTTTTTTTTTTCTATACAGAAAATGGTGAACTTAGTGCAACTCCTCACGATGAAATTCTAAACCAGTTAAGATAAGACTTAATGTAAAAAGCAAAGTCATGAAATATCACTGAGGACAAGTAGTTCTTTACAACCATGGAAGATTTTGTTTGCAGGGATTCAATATTTCTTTCTCATTGAGAGCTTAAGAGGAAGGAAGGAAAAAGGAAAAAAAAATAGGAAAAGGACTCAAGGATTGGGCAAATTGTCAATAGTGCATACTTCAAAAACCAAAACAAACAAAACCTCAATAATAACCTAAGACCTAGTTAAGCCGATGCGATGAAGTTGGCTAACCAACAAGAACAGCTGAGTCTCATCCCAGGACACTGTGTTAACAGTGTGGCAACACTCATTTAAACACTCTGTAAGTGTATTTTTATTGATTTTACATACCCACCACAGTTTCTCCACCCTCCCTTCCTTCCACTCTCGCCAACTCCCCCCCCCAACTCAACCCCCATTCACCCCTCAAAAAGGTAAATCCTCCCATGGGGAGTCAACAAAACCTGGTACATTAAGTTGAGGCAAGACCAATCCTCTTCACCCACACATCAAGGCTGACCAAGGCTTCCAACCATAGTGATTGGACTTCAAAAATGCAGTCAAGCACCAGGGATAGATCCACAATGATGACCAGCTAAGACCCCTAGAAATAGTGGAGAGGGTGCCTACATTGGCCTTCCCCTGTAATGAGATTGGTGCCCCTAACTGTCATCAAAGAATCTTCATTGAGTAAGTGATGCAAGCCGATTCTGAAATCTACATCCAAGTACTAGACCGAGTCCAGGTAATAAAGGGAGTAGTGAATTTGTAGTCAATGGAGGTCAAGATTATAAAGAGGAAACCCACAGAGACAACTGACTTAAATTGGTGGGAGCCTGCATGGGTTTGAACTACATCCACTGCTTGGGAACAACAGTTTTGTAACCTGATCTGTTTGTGGTACCCCTGGCAATGAGACAAGGTTTATCAATACCTAGTACACAATCTGCCTTTTCAAAACCAATTCCATATGGTGGAATGCCTTGCTCAGCCTTGATTGGGGGGGAGGGGAGGATGGAACAGTTGGTCCTGCCTCAATGGATTGTTCCAGGCTTTGTTGACTCCACATCTTACCCTTTCTAAGAGTAGATGGGGTGTGTTGTGGGAGAGTTTGAGGGGAGGAGAGGGGGGAGAGGAAGTTGTGATTACTATTTAAAATGAATTTTAAAACATGAACTATACAGAAGCAACTGAGCAATGAGAAAAGGAAACAAGAGCTTTAAGCTGAGTAGTGGTACCCAGGCTCAGCTGAAGCATCTACATCATAACTCAGACACTGAAATTTCAGTGATTGTTGAAAAAGAAAGGGCAGAATGGTTGTAAGAACCAGAGGTAGGGGTTTGCTATAAAATTGTGTTTCCTAAGATTGTGAAAAAGCTGTAGTGATATATATTTATAATTTATTAAAGCTTTCCTGAGGATTCAGAAAGGCAAGGTCAGCCTCAAGATATAGAGATCGGGCAGTGGTGATACACACCTTTAATTCATGCAGCCAGAAGCTAGGAGGTGGTGGCACACATCTTTAACCTTTGGACTCAGGATTAAGAGATAGATAGATCTCTGTGAGTCCAAGGTCACCCAGATCTACCTAAGAGTGAATCATTCTAAAAGAGAACTATAGCTCACACCTTTTGTCCCAGCACTAGAGGGGCATAAAAGACAGGGACAAACAGTCAGTATGAGGAATTCACTCTCCAGACACACTGAGGAGAGACTACAGTCTGAGGCTTGGTGAGAGCTCCTGGTGACAGGATCAGCTCATTCAGCCTGAAGTAGATGTAAATGTTAGAGACAAGCTGCTTTGCTTTTCTGATATTCAACTTTAAGTTTGAACCCAACACCATTCTCTGAGTCTTTTAATTTTTCATGTTACAAAAAGCTATGTCCATATAATCTCCAAACATGACTGACTAAACATGACATGAACAAGGACAACCACATTAGACATGCTAATAAGAATGGAGAAGGGATGTTAGGAGGTTTGAACCCTACACATACAACTGTAGGCAACTAAGCATTGCTGAAGCATTGTAAAGGATTCTTTCCTAGAAAAAAATAACCCCTATTGACTGTCCAATGACAAATAATCATCCCTGAAAACACATGTATAAGTAGCACTATACAGACCGAGTAGATTGCATTTGTCGACATAGGAACACAAATATCACACACACACACACACACACACACACACACACACACTTCCCTCCTATATGTACCTGATAATATTAATTAAAAAGATGTTATAATTAGAAAAAGCAAGAATGGGTATAGTGGAAGGTTTGGAGTTTGGAATTGAAGAGGGTCGGGGTAATTAGCTTATAATCTTTAAAATTTAAAGATGAAAAGTGTACGTGCCTACCCCGGGTGCAAGGAAGACACGACTCCAGGAAGATCTTCTTCATGCAGTTTTAATCAGGATCCTTGAAACATGTTCTTCTGACCCGCTGGGGCCCGGGGAACCCCTGAACAGGCTTAAATACCCTTGCGCTAACCAACCCCAGTGAGCTACGTGGACCCTGCAGATAGGCTACTCTAACGCAGAAGCAGACAGGCTAAATAGACTTAGCCAAATAAGGGCTTGTTTACACCCTTGGGGATGTGGAAGGCAGAAGCCAGAGCCATCTTTAAGGTGCAGCACTTCGCAGCTCTCTATAGAAAAGCATAAGCATTTAAAAAATACAAATAAAGCAAAAGCATATATGATCACTAGCAGTAGTAAGCATAGAGGTAAAAATAAAACACTATGAGTGTAGCATAAAATGTAAGGATTCATGACATCCTTGTGATAAATGTTAGAGGAATTTAAACTCTCTTATAATAATGGACAAATAAGTAGTTAAATGTTTCCCACTGCATTTTGCCACTATTGCAAGCTCATCATTCAGCTAGGGCACCATTGTAGGCAGCAGTATCTGTATCTGGTTTGGTGGTTGCCTTTCTTCTCTGTTAGTGTGCATAATGCCTTTCAGTGCCATGAACACTAGTCAGTAGAAGGCCAAATGCTGTTTCTGAATAGGCTTCCCATTGCCCAAAAAAAAAAATCGATGTTTCATATGAAGGAAAGGAAGCTTCCCATTTAACATCATGTCAGTTGTTTGGATCGTCATTTACAGCATTTGTGACCAGATACCAAAAAACTGTCTCTACAATCAGAGGATAATTTCATCATCATATCATATATGTGAGCTGACCAGAAAAATAAACAGAGAAATTCAAAAGAATTAATTAGAAAGACACAGTATCCTAAATGCATTTGTGCTTCACCAGACATTGGAAATAAATAGGAAAAGGATCAATTATTTCATAAATAAAACCCATTGTAGTTTTCTGGTTCTGTTGCTACAG
Source organism: Cricetiscus sungorus (assembly GCA_030556225.1). Taxonomy (NCBI): domain Eukaryota; kingdom Metazoa; phylum Chordata; class Mammalia; order Rodentia; family Cricetidae; genus Cricetiscus; species Cricetiscus sungorus. The sequence continues at coordinate 50,681,427 of JANBXA010000741.1, forward strand.
ACCATGACCCTATTATCTATACTAACAAGGTAGTTACCCAAAGCTGAAAATGCAGAGAATTTCAGATTGTACATGTGAGTCAAACAAAAGAATATGTCTTTAGCACATTTAAACCCATAGTAAGTGATTTGACAGTGCAGTCTCATTTGAATATTTTTTTAACAGAGAATCTAGTTTTCAGAGTTTAGAGGAAATGCTTGCAAAATACAGGCCTTGTCTTTATATAAGTAAGTACCATGTTGTACCATTAGCTAACTTCTGTCACACTGTGCACAGGTTTGGGAACTTTGTTATTCTTATACCTATTAACTATATTTTAGATATTTTTGAGTGTGTTTTTATTTTCCCCAGAACATGAAATCGGTTTTCCTTAATAAATAATTGTTCACCATTTAAAGTAATTGGGTTCACTCTATTCCTTAAGGTCTGTCCCAAATGATAAGTTCAACCTTGATACCATCTTGATTCCAAGGGTATTGGGGAAGGCAGTAGACTATCTCACCTATCTAGTCTTACCTAATACTGATAGGAACTTGTTTATTCTCAACCTTTTAGCGTTTTCCATAAAGGGAAGGCAATGTGCTTACATACCACCATTGCTATCTGTACCATGAAACTCATACCAGGCAATAGATAATACACTTAATGACAATACGAAATGAGAAATACACAAGGTAATTGTGATAGCTACCATATGCCACATAGTTTCTGGACTACCTTCCACATGATATGCACTTTCCTATAACTTTAATATTGAACAGAATCAGTGTCCAACATTTTAATCCCAAATACATAATAAAGAATTCGTCACATTAAAGAAATGGATATTTTTCTTCATAATTACCTATTTCTAACGATATAAATTATATCATTTATTATGCTAATTACTTCTTATTGCATCATTTTTTGTTGAGCAAAATATTTTAGAAATTTCTGTATTACAGAGAGATACAACTATGAATTAGTAGATAATATTTTGGTCACAATTTTTGTAATGACCATTTATTCGAATGCATTTCTTTAGGTTCCTCTTAGCTAGTGTGTGTCTACTTGACTTGGAACTTACAGGAATACAAAACACACATTGTGCACACTCATATGTGCACTCCATCTCCTCATATTTTCAACATAACTTCTTTTCTATTAAAAAAAATCACAGGAGGCTAATAAGAGCTTATTCAAGAATATTGTGCTTGTATTATTTAATATAAATTATGTAAAATCTGAAATTTATATTACTTTACATTTCAAAAATACAAATAGTGATATTCTATGTATAAATACTGTGCTTGTATACTGGCTCATTTATCTGATTCTTAAGCTAATGAGATTTTTATGTAGAATATAAGTAACATTATTTTTGAAAGGCAAGAAGCTACAATTGTGCAAGGATTATATAAGACTCACTGCTGGATTTATGATAGCATTTAAGTCTCGGAAGCATCAAAATAATGTATATTTAAGCATTCAAAGAAAAAATTATATAATATTAGGATAGATATTAAATAAATAAAGTTTTTTATTTCATAAGAGTCTAATAGCCCTTGAATGATTTCTGCCAGAGGCCATGGGAGTATACAGCAGGTGACAACTGGTATTCAGCAGGCCAACCTACCAGATGGGTGATGTTTTTGATAGTGAGCTACACTTTGCAAAACCACAGGGACATTGGCTGTAGATAACTGTTTGTGTCTGTCTGTAATTTTTATCATACAACACTAATAACCGCTATGGGAAATTTTTCCATTGCTTGTGTGTTTACTTCATGGAAATATCTCATCTACAGGGCACACATATAGCTATGATTGATTAGGAAGATGATTTTTGCTTAACCTGTGTAATACTGATGACTAGACGTAATACTAGGCTATTTTTCATTGCTCAGACTGACGTACGAAAGATTCTCAGTCAGTAAGATGGCTAATTTTAGACTTCAGAACAAATTCAAAGCAGACTGTTTGACCCTGGAGATGAATGTCTGTAGTCCCTAGAAACAAATACTTGATGACAATTTCCCAGGTATTATATGCTAATTCAAGATCAGGACATGGGCAACATTAGTAGACATAACTTTCTCAAGCAATGGACATTCTGTGTATATTCCACAACTTCAAGGTTCAGCCAACAAACTGTTTATTGTTTAAGTCCTGAGTTTCAGTGGTACTCTCTGGGAAACCTGACCACCTTGAGCTACGTGACTACATTACTCACTCGCTAGTCACGCAACCTCCATAGCCTAAGAAACACTGTGTGATCAGTTTGGCTCTTTTCTTATTGTTTATTCAAGAAGACCCATGTGAACCTGAAAATGACCCAGATAATGTGATTCATATTTGAGCAGATATTTTGGCTTTGAGCAGAAGCAGGAAAGATGCAGGAGGGGAGATGTGTGATGTGGACAGATGTGTGAGAGGTATAGGAAGATGGAGGAGAGCTGTAGAGGGAATTAGGAAAGAAGTGTGAGAGAAGTGTGTATTTTTGTGTTGGTAAGAAGATGTAGCTGAATGTGCAGAGAAAGAAGGAGGGGAAAGTGGGAGAGATGTAAGAGAAGTTTCTGTGAGTGTGTGTGTGTGTGTGTGTGTGTGTGTGTGAGTGTGACAGAGATATGTAACTGCATGTAAAGAGAGGTTATTTAAGATGAGGTCAGGAAGGTTACCATCCAGAAAATATGTGCTTCTTTCTTTTCTTGCTTAACTTCCCATTAGAAAGCATGTGTTTCCTCATTTATCCCTCAGATACAAAAGTCTAGCCCTAGACACATTCATTTTTTTAACATACCCTAGAGGCAGCCTTTGAGCAGAATCTCCAAAAGGCCACCATTATAGAGAAGGAAAATTTTCTAATTTCCTCGATAATCTGAGAAGGCTTTCTTTCTGCTACCCTGGGTGCAGTCCTGGGAGCTGGCCTCCAAGGCTGCAACACATTTCATTCTGTAAATAAATAAATATACAAATATTTCCCATAGATTTTTCTATTCTCTATATAAACAATATACTCCAAGCATAGATTCTATATGAAACAACACTAATTGTCTCAACACAAGTATAACACCAATGCTCCTGCAGAACCTTCTATGAAGACTGGATGATGCATTTTCAGTGTCCAATGGATTCCTCCCTAAGGAGCTTGGAATGCAAACTGTGAAGTGGCAAATGAATTAGATATGCAGGATTAAACTGTAAAAATAGATTTGTACACAGTTTCTTGAACTCACAGGGGAAAGACTTTCATGATCCTGAATGTTGTTTGTTAGGCAGCCATGTACAAAAAAGCATATTCATATAAAGAAAAGATAAGAGAGTCAAGCAAAGACTGAGTTATATACCTCTTAATCAGAAGGGAACTATACTAACATAACAATGAGAAATAATCGCCTGCATGAATACAATATGTTTGACTTTGTAGCTATCACTCAATCTAATACTATAAAGATTCAGGATGGGAAAGAATGCTCTGAAAAATCTACCTTCTGAAGAAGACTTGAATGCTGTTTCCATTAACTAAAAACAGCTGTGTCTACATGCACAAGACTGAACCCAGCATTATTCTATCAAGGGGATGTAAAGGCTGAAATCAAATAGGTAGGAATAGTTTTCTTCCTTAGTGATAACACTAGGTAGTGGCCCCTATGTAAGTAAATATCCCCCTAGGCATGCTCACACGAGTAAGAGTGTTTAAATGCACTATGCCATAAATAAAACAAACAAAAAGCTTGAAACTAGGAAAATAACTTGTTGGGAAGAGAGGTTTAGTGGATGAGGGAAACAAGCAAAAAAGAATAGTGATGAATTATATGATCAAAGTACAAAGTACATATACACACTCATGTGTGTACATATATGTATATATATATATATACATAAAATGTATGTAGTGCCATGTTATGAAAGTATGAACAAAAAGAAATGAATATTGGAAATATAATGTTAGAAAGAGTTCTAATTTCTGTTAGGTTTTTAACTTTGTACAAATGAATTAGTTAACCGTCAGAGTTGGTAAATAAACATCAAATTAATAATCTATAATCCATAATAATGCATGAATGAAATAAACAATATTTTTCACAGTCCAAGCAGTTATTACCTGATGCAAAGTATACATACACGAAGGTCAAGTACAAGTAAGAAAAATAAATCCCCTAGCATGGAGATTTGAGGTGACCATAACGGAGGCCATGGGTGAGGTTTCAGTGTCAGCTGATGACTACAGAGGAGGAAAAGTTGGTTTCCTCCAGAATTGCAAAATGTGAGAGGCTACTCATTTTCCAGTAGATGATACTGATGGGTTTAGGATCATCTACTGGAAGAATCATTCATATTGTCACAACACTAAGATGACCTGATGGATTTTTTTTTAAATTGAGGGTAAACTGAGAGTTAATAATGCTGGGAAATTTAGGCGAGAATTGTGTATGGGATGAATGGACACATAATATGCATATGTAAAATTATCTTTTTGATAATTTTTATGTAAATTTGAAACAGGCTTGTTTTATATATTAATCCTAGTTCCCGCACCATCCTGTCCTCCCTACCCTCTCTCACCAACTTTCATCCTATCCTCTTTCTGCTCTCCAGGGAGGGTGAGACCTTTCATGGGGAATCCTCAAAGTCTGCCATATCATTTGGGGCAAGACCTAGGCCTTCCCCCATGTATCTAGGCTAAGGGAGTATCTCTCTATGTGGAATGGGCTCCCAAAAATCCACTCATATACTAGGGATAAATACTGATCCACTACCAGAGGAACCATAGACTACCCAGTCCTCCCAAATAACACCACATTCAGGGAATCAAATTATCAAACTAAAAAGGGCTAAAAATTAATTACTTCTATGAACTGCTTTCTTGGGCCCTCTTATATTCTTAAAATTACTGAGTTATTTCAAAAAGCTTTTCATCATGATAGCTTTTTCTATAGAGATTACATTAGAAATTAAAACAGTAATAATCAAAATATTTACTAATTTTGCTGATTTTCTAATCATGCTGATTAATACAATTATGTAAGTGTCAACAGAAGTAACATATTATGATAAATATATCTACAGAACAAAATTAATTTGTGAGTAATATTGCTGTACACTTTTATGAATGTCATTAGTGAGAAACTTTAATGAGAAACTGCTGAGTCTCGCCCTGTTTTGACATTTTTCTTGATTAAATTGAACGAAGCTGATCCAGCAATCTGTATATATTTGAAATCACAGGAATAGCCCCTAGCATGTTGGAAAATCTTGGGGCCCTCCAAGGTATATTAACACATCCCATGACGCCCATTGTTGTGATGTAAGTACAATTTTAACACAAATTACTAATAAACAATATAATACTTAAAAGTTCGCAAAATAGTCTGGGAACAAGATTAGATGTCAATATTATTTCTGGTTTTATAACATGCAATAATTAGAGATATACAATCCCAAACCGAAATCCAGAGAACACTAAAATCAGTTTTCCCTATTGCTTTCTGTCTAGATCATTTCCAAAGAATGCGAGTCAGGGAAACGGACTAAATGTCTTAACCCTGGATTTGCATCCTTGTCAGCTCCTAATTGCAAGTATGTGGAAGCCTAAAAAGTTGTCTGGGGTTTTAAAATAGTTATAGTCCTTTCCATGTCACATGGAAACGTTTAGCTGGCAGTTACCACTCCAACTTAGAGTAATTTAAGGAAATCCACAAAAATTTCCAGATGTTTTACATTTAGCTAATGTCCTAATGAAATTCCCAAGCCTTAGATTAAGGAACACACCTTAAATCTCAGCATTAGGGAGGCAGAGGAAGGTGGGTCTCTGTGAGTTTGAGGCCAACAAGGTCTACAAAACAAGTTCCAATACAACTGGAGCTTTACACAAAGAAACCCTGTCTTAATAAATAATAATACTAATAACAATAATAATAATTGCAATACTTTTCCAAAAATGTTTTAGATTTAAAAGTTTTTAATGCCAGTTTTTTATTTAATTGGATCTCTAGATATATTGAAGATCAGACACCTAGAGATGACAGCTTCTCACCAGTTGTGATTCCTCTTGTATGCTTACCCACACAGACTGGTAGCAACTTAAATCCAGACACTGGATTTGCATATCAAAAAATGAAACTTGTTTCTCATTGATATGAATAACACATTCTGTCAAATTTAAAAATGATCTCAGTTTCTCTGTTTCTTTTTTGTTTGTTTGTTTTTGTTTTGGAAATTTAAATCTCACAGCACTGAGAAAAGTGTTTTAACATTTTACATAGTACTAAGTCTGAAAGTAAGGCAGTGTTAGCGCATAGTTTAAGCAACATAATGTGATTTTAATTAAAGAAAACTTTTCTGAAATGTCACAGGAAATAAAAGTGAGTGAGGTAGTAAATACCTGCCATCTCACTTAGGAGGCAGGGGGAAAGCAGTGATCTGAGGTCAGCCTAGGGTATGTAAAAAGACCCTGTATCAAAAAGAAAATTGAAAAAGAAGGAAAACAATAGCTGTTCAGTGAGTCTTATAATATCATGTCCTAGAAATTTTATCTGGTACACAGGCGGCAGATATGCATGAGTATGTAACATCAAAGTTTACATGGGAAGGGTCTATGTCAGAAAGCCAGATGAAATCAAGAGAAAACATTTTAAGTAAGGTAAGTGTGTGCAGTGACATAATAACTCAGTTCTGAATTTCTAGCTAGATGAGCAAATATGTGAAGAATAGATATACAGTATATGTGTATATATGCAAACATGCACATAAACACATATGTAGGCTACATACACCACAAAATTATTGATTTAGAGTATTATTGAAGACACAATGGAATATTCCTCAGCTGTTAAAAACAAAGACATAAAAATTTTGAAGGCAACTGGATGGAACTAGAAAAAAAAAAAAAAAACGCATCCTCAGTAAGGTAACCTAGAACCAGAAATACGAACATGGTTTGTATTCACTCATAACTGGATATTAGCTGTATAAAATTAAGGATAATCATGTTTTATAGTCCACAGATCCAGAGAGCCTATATAGCAAGGATGTCCCCCAGAGGGTGTGCATGGATCTCTCTGGGGAGGGGAAATAGATGAGAGCTAATGACTTTAGCTGTAAAATGTTGATTTGCTAGGACCCAATAGGAATGTGCCTGAGGCAAGACGGAGATCATTAACAAGAAGCTTCAATGCCTAAATCAGAGAATCTTCTTTCTACTTCAGTCTGCTAATATATATATATATATATATATATATATATATATATATATATATATTGTATAAAATATTATACAAAAAGAAGCAAGTAGTTTCTTTACCTTAAAGCTGGAGGAGAAACACTTCACACTTAAAATTTTCGGTTTGATTCCAGTATCAACATAAGTGAGCTCACCCTACTAATTGGCTACTTAACATGGAGTTCCTTAGGGATGGGGAAATGTGTGTACTTCAGCTCTAGGAGGACTCTATTGGTGCAGAACCATATAGGCTCTGTGCACACTGCTGTAGTATCTGTCAGTTTCTATGATCTTTGCTCAATTGATTTTGAGGGCTTTGTTTTCTTGGTATCTTCTTATCTCCTCTGGCTCTAACACTTTTCTGCCTCCTCTTTCCCAGTGTTCCCTGGGTCCCGAGAGGAAAGGTTTGAGATCCTTTTAGGACTGGCTCTCACTCTGCATAATGTCTGGCTTTGGGTTCCTGTGCTTTGTACCATCTGCCACAAGAAGAGACTTCTCTGATAGTAGCTGATCAAGGCATATTGAATGTAGTCGATTTGTTGGTACTTTTTGCTGTTGTTGTTGTTGTTTTGCTTTCTAACTGTAGTTTTAGGCTTTACCATTAGTTCATGGGAAAATAAGTCTTCAGTCCATGGTTAGCCATGCAGTGTCAGCAATGGGATGGGTCATAAGTCAAATCAGATATTGGTTGGTTACCCCCACAAACTTTCTGCCACCACTGCCCCAGTGTATCTTGCAGAAAAGACACCAATATAGATCAAAGGGTTTGTAGCTGGGTTGATGTTTATGTTTCTGTTTTAGTAGCATTCAGACTATCTTCCTGTATCAAAGACACTATCTCATAGTGATGAAGCCTCTAGGTAGGCCCTGGTGGGAATTCTCTGAGTCCTGTGACTTGTGAAGGTGCTGTCTTTAGCAGTCATCCTTTCCATCTGTTTGAAAAGAGCAACCTATTGTCTTCGCAACAGTCTAGGTTACTTGAGAAATCTCATGGGAATTAAAAATTAATCATCCTTTTTGTTTAAAAAAAAGCAGGTTATATTACATTTCTTTGTGTTATATGGATGTCACTTGGACATTATCTTACTGTGAAGGCTGCTACATTCTAAGATCCTTGGCTACCTAAGATGGTTGGATTAAGTACTGTTTGAGGGCCCATACCTAAGCATTATATTACACTACCCCATCTATAGCTGGCAGCCCATTTTAAAAAGGAGGAAAGGGGGTTTTACAGTCTAGGTGATATGATGAAGGACTTAAAAATGTTACTCTGTAGCCCTGATAAAACCTTTGCAATCAAGAAATAAACAAGTCACATCAGCTCAGTCACCACACAGTGCTTCATAACTAGTCAACGTAAAGATGATGAGAGACTTTTGGAATGCTCAGCCTTCAATATAATATCTAAAAAGAAGAAGAAAACTCATGTATGTTCTACCTTTTCCTCCATGACACAGGGATCACTGAAGAGAAACTGACAGATTATAGGATCCAGAAGTAGTGGATGATTATAAAACAAACTCTGTTTTCCACAAACTCCAGACAGTTACTCACAATGACTATGATACCAAATAGTATTAAAAATAATTAGATATTATTAAAACTCAATGCTGATGACTGTTAAAATACAGATTAAATCGAGAAAGCTCCTAGTAATGTAATGATACGACATGCCTCAGGGAAATAAGAGTGTATTTCTCAGGTATACTTTGAAATGTAAAGTTCTGGGGGACAAGTCCCTCTGTCACTATATATTTATATGCATGTGTGACATATATGCATGTACATATGACATATGCTAAAATGTTATGAAGTCAGTGCAATGTGGGAACCTTGATGGACTTCATATATGAAGTAAATGGTGACTATAAATATTGCGGTTAGTGTAGCGGAAATAAAACTGGTATTTAGAATATCCTGATATAACAAATGTTTCTAGTATTATAAACTCAATATGAAAATATTGAGGAATTATGGTTTAATTTTGAAAATTCATGCTTAGTATGTTTAGAAAAGAAGCATGGAGGGATTTATTTAGAGGAAAAGCTAAGAAAAATTGTTGATTGAGAAGCAACCATAGAGAAATGGAAAGTTTCAAATGCAGATGGTTTTTGTATGTATATGATCAGTGTATTATTTTGGTGCTTGTCTGAAAGTATAACAATACTTATTGTTTAAAAATAGAAAAAATGGTAGAGAGAAATTGAAATGTATATATTCTATGCCTGTTATGAAAGGAAAAGATAGTCTTATATTTCCCTTAAAAACTTAAGGCATCTTAGAGCGGCACACAAATGCCTATTCTGCAGTAAATGGGTAAACTTGCCTGAACTCAAGATGCCTTGGAAGGCACAGGTAGCAAGGAACCATGCCCAATACCCCATGGGCTACCACTCTACTTTTTGCTGAAATTTATACTAAATTATTTTCAACCTCTGAAAAATTATAGCAAAAATTAATTTTACTGACTGTCCACTAGCCCTTCAGTTATTATTTCATATTTCCACTCATGTATCCATATATTATGAGACATTTTAATAAATTCACTTTATTTTTCAATGTAACTTGATATTATAGAAAGACATTTCTTTTTCCAAAGATAAAGTCGAGAAATCTTAATTTAAGCAAAGTTAGCTAGATTTAGGAAGACATAGGACATGCTATATATTTTAAATGTAGGAGAATTAATCTGAGCAAAGGCCGCATGAAACAGAGAAGAGATGATTATGTAAAAAGAAAGGAATCATGTGTACCTAATAAAGATGGATATGACTGATGTGCTATGTGGACAATAAAATCCATACATATGTGTGTGTGTGTGTGTGTGTATATATATATATATATATATATATATATATATATATATATATATATTAACAATTTGGTGGTATATTGCTTGTACAAGTAAGCCTGTCTGAAGGTCAGAGAATAAAACTTGCCACTAACTAAGAAAGAGATCTGATGGTTGTATAGACAGACAGTAAGTGATACAACTGGGTGGAAACAGGATATAACAGTTACAAACTTTAAATTTTATTTATACTAACAATTAAATAGTACCAATAGCATTATTGTACTAAAAACATATGTTCTAGAGGTCAATGTCTGAGGTTACTAAAGTTCTCTTTAGAAAAACATAGATATAATTATAAGCATCATAAGCTATTATAGCATAATGTCTACCTTTTGTTACTTACAATATGTGGAATTCTCACACAATGGCTTCATTACATAGTTATTATCCTAATTTGCTTATGAAAATGAGTCTTACATTGTTCTACCAACCTGTCTCATTGTAAATGATATTACACAAATTCCATTAGCCCATTCTTTTTTATCAAAGTAAGTATTGTCCTGTATAAGGATGTATATTTTTAACAATAAAGTTTTAATATAACTATGATGTGCGTAATGTGATACTACTTTGTTATAATAGCTGACAATTTTATTGGCTACTTAATATTTCTTTTCTATATGGGTTTTTCCTGTCTCGAATATCTCCATATTTAGACATCTGCTTGGTTGTTAAGAACTCATGGTATTTACACAATGATATAAATTATATAATTAATATTATTTATCACCTGTTTGGCTTTTGGGCCAAAATGAATATCTGTATTATAGATTGAAAACAAACAATACCATTTGTTTTTCAATTAAAATAATGATTTTTTTTACTCTGAAAAATAACAAGATTGCTTTTGTAATGTCTCTACTACATTTTCAAGGAAATAGATTTTATAATGAAGGGTCCAGTATAACACCATGTGGGTACTATGTATTTAAACAGAAATATTCAGCAAACTAAATATGTATGGTTCATGTAAGAATGAAAAGTGAAAAAAAAAGGTTACTTGGTGAGTATAAAGGTAAAACCTGTTAAATTTCCTCTTTTAGCTAAAACATAATTTGTAAGTGATGAACACATCTGTTTGTATACATTTTAAATATTTATTTCAAAACATTTTTGGGAATATATTAAAGTTGTCATATCTAACCTATTTTTTCAGGTTTATCTCTGTGACAAAATGGATAAGTCTCTCAAGTACAGCAATGAAACCTTTTTCTGGAAACTTGGCTTAATGCAGACTAGCAAAAAGAATAGTCTCATTTTAATGTCACCAGTGGTGTGAATATATATTTAGCTCATATATTATCAGGTGGCATGAAATTTATAAGACAAGAATATCATCATTCACATGGTTTAATGTTATTTTCATCCATTTTTTGGCAATATAGTGTTTCTGATTTGTAGCCCCATAATTTCAAAATATCAGAGGTTCAGTCAAGCATTTTTTAGGATATTTACACCATAGCCTAGAAAACTGCATCCCTCTAGACTAGCCATTCACTTGCAACATAAATTCTAAAGGAGGAAAGCTAAGATGGATGTTATTCTCTCCTGTAACATTATTCATATTTGCAAAAGTAAACTTTTGGTTTTCTTCTGGTTGGTTTTATTGCACTTTAGGTCACTTGCAGTGAGTTCTGTCCTTCATATACTTGATATGTAAGCATAGATATAGAGTTCACTTCAGGAGAGAAACTCAGAAATACTGAGGATATCAGAAAATAAAAAAAAAATAAATAAATGCAGACAATAGCGACAAAAAACACAAAAATATTTTTGCCGAAGAGATCTGATCTCTTTGTTTCCATAATAATTTATTTGTGTGTCCTTTTATTTGTGAGGAAGAGATTTAGGAATTTCCCCCAAATAGAGCTTTAACTGAACATTAACTGCAGGCATTGATGGCTTCCAACACAGAAAAGAAGTTTTTACTCACTTAAGTGAGTAGAACTACTGTATTAAATTTACATGAAATTTAAAATGAAAATCTTTTGCTCCAATATAATCAACACAGGAAAATCTAAATGGCATTGTTTCCTCTGTCTGCATCTATTATTTGGCTGTGGTGGCGCAGAGTCCTAAGTTGTAACTCTATTGGTCCTGTAAGCATGACCTTGCCCTCAGAGACCTCAAACACTCTGATCATCCATCTTTCTCTACTACTCATATCTAAACTCCATCTGTTGCAACTATTTGTTCCCCATAGCTCCAGTTTATGCCCTACTTGTTCTCAAGCAAAGTGCAACTGAACACTTGTTAAATAAAGTAAGATGCTCTTTTAAATGTTATCATCATTGGCCACAAAAACAAATTAATGTGCTGTAGATCTGGAACCCTGATTCCTCCTATTGAACGTAATATCTGTTGTCTCATATTTCACTTGGATTATGTTAAAATCCCTTAAGGAGTTCTGGAGGTTGTGGATGGGAATCCTTGATTTCATGTCTGTTACAACCTTTGCACTTCCATGTTAACTCCAGAAGTAGATCTGTTTTATTTTTATATAAAGTATCAGAATCATCAATCCTGCATTTTCAAGAGTCATGCAATGAAATCTGAGATAGTAAGAGGATACTAACAAGTAATGAACAAAATTTATAAATATCTTTGTTGTCATCCAATTCCCAATAGATTCGTGACTCTGGTTAGTCTATATAAAGCTTTAAGAACTTCCTCTCTCTGGAGCTTTGGCAAGCTTAACATCTCTAAAAGCTACACTAATTGGATACTTGGAAGACTGCCCACTGCCCTTTGCAGTAGCCACCATGCTTCCAATACTACAACTCTCGTGTTGAAGGCATAACAAAGACAGCCAGCTCTCCAAAAACTCAAAGTGACTATAGGAAAAATCAATATTTAAGTAGTGCATAGGACTCTCAGATTGATTTACACACCCTCGAGTTCTTGTGGCAGGGTGCCTTTCTGCCAGTTGTCTTCCCGCAGAAAGAAGTGAACAAGAAAGTACCCTAAAATTATATCCAGTGAGAATTGCTCAGAAATTCAGTCCACTTCAGCTTTATACTGATTAAAAAATGTCTGTACTCTAGGATAGTAGTTTGTTAAGAGAATGTTTCCCATTAAATTTTCAAACTAGAAACGTTGCAGAAATGTTATAAAATAAATAGATTTTGTGGGATAAAGTCTATTTTTTTCCCCTGTAAGAATGATGAGAGATTGAATATTCCCCCAAGGAATAGTATTTAAACAGCACAAAGCAAGAAGTTTGGGGGAAAAATAGGAACAATTTTCTCCAAAGCAATTTACTATCTTTTTTATATTAATTTATTTTTTATTTTTGTTTTACATATTGATCACAGTTCCCTCTCCCTCCCTCCCTCTTTCCCTCTTTTCCACCCTCTCTGGCCCCCAACTACTCTCCACTCCCATCCACTCCCCCACTCCACATATAGGGTGATGCCCTCCAGGAGGGGTCATCTAAATCTGTCAAGTCCTTTGGAGTAGGGAACAGGACACCTGTCCTGTCTCTAGGTTAAGGGAGTGTCCCTCCATAAGGGATGTGTCCCTTTTGTGCGCCAGGATTAAATCCTGGTTCCACTGTCTGAGGTCCCTTAGACTTCTCAGGCCTTCTAGCTGGGACATATGTTCAGGGGGTCTGAGTCAGCCCCATGCTGGATTCCCAGCTATCAGTCTGGGGGCCCATTAGCTCCTCTTTGTTCAGGTCAGCTGTCTTTGTGTGTTTCTGCAGCCTTGTCTTGTCCTCCCTCTCTGCATCTGGATTCCAGTTTGGCTCAGTGTTTAGCTGTGGCTGTCTGCTTCTGTTTCCAACAGGTACTAGATGAGGGCTCCATGATGGTAGATAAGTTAGTCAATGATTTCATTATCAGGGAAGGGTATTTATGGTAGCCTTTCTACTGTTGCTCAAATTTTTAGTTGGAGTCAGTCTTGTAGGTCTCTGGATATTTCCCTAGAGTCAGTTTTCATTTAAACGAATAATGGCTCACTCTTTTATTCTCTCTCTCTCTCTCTCTCTCTCTCTCTCTCTCTCTCTCTCTCTCTCTTTCTCTCTCTCTCTCAATCTCTCTCTCTCTCTCTCTCTCTCTCTCTCTCTCTCTCTCTCTCTTCTCTCATCTATTCCTACCCAAATGCAATCTTCCTAGTCACATGTGCTTTCCTCTCCTCCCCCCTCTCTCCTAGTTCTCTCTCCATTCACTACCCCCCCACTCCCCATATGCTCTGGAGATTTGTACCTTTCCCCTTCTGTGAGGGACCTTATATGAATCTCTTTGAATCCTCCTTGTATCCTAGATTCACTGGCAGTGTGAATTATAGGCTGTTGATCCTTTGGTCAATGTCTAAAATCCATATATGAGCAAGTACATACCATGTTCCTGTCTTTTTCACTAGGTTTCCTTATTCAGGATGGTTTCTTCACGTTCCATCCACTTCCCTGCGAATTTCAAGATTCCATTATATTTTTCTTCAGAGTAATACTCCATTGTGTAAATGGCCCACATTTTCTTTATGCATTTTTCAGTTGAGGGGCATCTAGGGGGCATCCAGTTTCTTTCTATTACAAATAATGTTGCTATGAACATATATGAGCATGACTTTGTTGCATGGAAGACAATCACTTGGGGATATGCCTAAGAGGGGGATTTCCAAGTCCTTTGGTAGACTGATTCCAAGTTTCCTGAGGAACTGCCATACTGATCTCCAAAATGACTGTACAAGTTTGCATTCCCAGCAGCAGTGGAGGAGTGTTCTGCTTTCTCCACATCCTCTCCAACATAATTTCAGCCATTCTGCCAGGAGTAAGATGGTATCTCAAAGTTGTTTTAGTTTGCATTTTCCTGATAGCTAAGGATGTTGAGCACTTTCTTAAGTGTCTTGGATAGATAGGATAAACATAGTTAAAACGGCAATCTTGCCAAAAGCAATCTACAGATTCAATGCAATCCCCATTAAAATCCCAGCACAATTCTTCACTGACCTTGAAAGGATAATAATCAACTTTATATGGAAAAACTAAAGACCCAGGATAGCCAAAAACAACCCTGTACAATAAAAGAACTTCTGGAGGCATCACCATCCCCTACTTTAAGCTCTACTACAGAGCTATAGTTCTGAAAACAGCCTGGTATTGGCACAAAAATAGACAAGTAGACCAATGGAATCGAATCGAAAATCCTGATATTAACCCACACACCTACTAACACCTGATTTTTGACAAAACCGCTAAAAGTATACAATGGGAGGAGGAAAGCATCTTCAATAAGTGGTGCTGGCATAACTGGATGATGGTGTGTGGAAAACAGCAGATAGATCCATGTCTGTCGCCATGAACAAAACTCACATCTAAATGGATCAAAGACCTCAACATAAATCCAGCCACACTGAACTTCTTAGAAGAGAAAGTGGAAGGTACCCTTGAACAAATTGGTATAGGAGACTGCTTCCTGAACATAACACCAGCAGCACAGACACTGAGATCAACAATAAATAGGACCTCCTCAGAATGAGAAACTTCTGTAAGGCAAAGAACACAGTTGACAAGACCAAACGGCAGCCCACAGACTGGGAAAAGGTCTTCACCAACCCGAACCCTACATCTGACAGAGGGCTGATTCCAAAATATACAAAGAACTCGAGAAACTAGTCAACAAAACACCAAATAACCCTATTAAAAAATAGGGTACAGAGCTGAAGAGAAAATTCTCAATAGAGGAAATCAAAAGGGCTGAAAGGTACTAACTTTTTTTTATTTAAAAAAATTTACTTTCTATTTTACATACCAACCCCTGTTCTCCCTCCCTCCTGTTCTCCTGCTACCCCACCTCACCCATTCCCACCCCCATCCACTCCTTAGAGGGGGTAAGGCCTTCCTTGTTGAATCAGCAATGTCTGGAGTATCAAATTAAGGCAAGACCAAACTCCTTCCCCCTGTATCTAAGCTGAACAAGGTGTCTCACAATAGGAAATGGGCTCCAAAAAAGGCAGTTGATGTGCCTGGGACAGATCCTGGCCCCACTGCCAATAATTCCTGAACAGATCATGTCACAGAACTTTCACCCACATTCAGTGTGTCTAGGTCTGTCACATGCTTGTCCCATATTCTGTGAGCTCCCACTAGCTCTGCTCAGCTGTCTCTGTGGTTTTCCCCATCATGCTGTTGACCCTACCTTGTTCATATGATATATTTTCCCTGTCTTCAAATGAACTCCAGGAGCTCATCCCAGTGCTTGGCTGTGGATCACTGTATCTACTTTTATCAGTTACTGGATGTAGGTTCTATGACGACAATTAAGGCAGTTACTAGTCTGATTAAAGGGGAAGGCTTGTTCAGGTTCCCTCTCCAATGTTGACAGGAGTCTTAGCTGGAGTAATCCTTGTGATTCCTGGGAATTTCTCTAGCACCATGTTTCCCCCTATCCCCATAATGCCTACTTCACTCAATATATCTCTTTCATTGTTCTCCCTTTTCTGTCTCTCCTCCAACTCAGTCTTCTTGATCCCTCATGTTTCCAGCACAAAACATCCAACATACTCACTTTAGTGTCTTAAATGTTCTCTTTGTTTGCTGACTCTGATACTAATCAGAGTAACTAAATCCCTAGGAAAGGAAGGAAAAGTTATCCAGGACATTAGACTTCCTAGGTATCTTTAAGTTTCTGTGATATTTATTTACTTACTTACTTACTTACTTATTTATTTGCAGCCTGCTTCCTCACTGAGAATGATTCCTGAAGTCTTCACACCTCTAGAGTCATATATAATTTCCTCAACCCTTTCTTCGGAGGTTTTCTAACTTTTTTTAATGTAGGCTTATAATCACATATATTTCACCTGAAAACATTTTCTAACTTCTGAATTCAGATTAAAAATTCCAAGGAGTCTTCTACCAATTTTGCCAACTTTGAATGTGTTGTTTCTAGGTGGATCAAGATCATGATGGGAGACCCATAGTGACAACTGACCCACAGTCAGTCTTGAGAGTTCACAGACTCTGAACCAACAGCTGAGGAACTTGCACAGGACTGAACTAGGCCCTGTGAGCAAGGGTGACAATTGTGAGGCTTGGTCCGTTTGTAGGGCCCCTGGGACCAGAATCAATACCTGGAGAATGATCTGGATATTTTGGAGTCCACTTCTTATAGTGAGATGACCTGTTAAGCCTTGATGCAGAGAGGGAGGGGCTTGGTCTTGCCTCAACTTGATTTGTGGTCTTTGTTATCTCCCATCGGAGACCTTACCCTTTCTGAAGGAAGGGTTGAGGGAGGGGAGGTAGAAAGGAACAGGTGGTTGGAAGGGAGGGGAAACTATGGTTGGTATGAAAAGTCAATATAAAATTTTAAAATAAAAAAATGTCCCTTCCCCATGATTATAAAAATAACTACAAAATCCAATAAATAAATAAATAAATAGGTAAAATGTGCTGCTTTTACTCAAAGGTTCAAAAGAATACTAACACTTGCTAACGGGAAAATTCTAGACTTCATTTCAATCATAAAGGAAAATGTATGCTTAGCAATTATGCTATTATAATTCTAGCTACTCAATCCAAAATTGTATGTCCATGCTCTCTACTTACCATCTTGGCAAATTAAACATAACCTGCTTTCTAAACTGATATTATTGCTCACTAGCATCTGCTGCTACTTTTACTTACTTACTATTTTCCTGTATATTCCTCATGCAGTACAAAACCTTGAAATTTGAAAAATAATAATAATCACATTATGTCACATGCTGCTGAGGCTGCTGTTTTCTTAACAATATTCATTAGTACTTTCACTGATAACAAAATCAAGTGGCGTGGCTTAAGGAAGTACATATTTCACCTGTATATGTCCCTGTATGTTAGTATGGTATATACTTATTACCCAATCAAAGAGTAACTAAATGTGTGTGTGTGAGTGCATGTGTGTGTGTCACTTAGGAAGAATGTGGAATGCATGTAGTTCCTTGGCCTTTACCCCTCACACAGAATACGAAGCCTTTTAGAACAGCCCAGCGTTAAAAGTCACAGTTGAGAATTCAACTTCACTTATATTAGACCAGGCACATCTATGCTGGACTCTTATATTTAAAATCCACAACAACAGGAGAAAGGAAAGCATTGTACATTTGAATTCTTAATGATTGATCTTAAGTTCTATGGGCTCCAATACTGTGCCGTATTCTGCCCACTCTTCTACAGTGTTTCAGTTTTAAAATGAGTGTGGTGTCTGCCACCTTTTCTGTAATTCTTAATCCAGTTACCTCTAACATAAATAATGTTACAGATTCCTAGCACTCGGCTAACAAACTTCATGGGGGTTATGTTATGCTTTTTTACCTTGGAATCTAGCTGCCACAATTCATGCAGCAATGACTAAATTTTTCCAAGTGGAAAGATCACGTTTTTTTGAGCCCTGAAAAATGTAATGACAGGGGGATAGCTGGCAATAGCCCACAGGATTAACAAGCTTCTGGCACATCTGCGTTACCACATACAAGCTCAAACTGAACCAGCTGTAACTTCTATTTAGCAGCCACCACAAGATTTCAAGTCATAGAAAAAGCTCTCTAAGATATCTGTCATGATCCTTCTATCCCATAGGGTAATAATATCAACAATTTTCACAAATTGACCATAAATTATTTTTGTACTAGCCCCAACAGATTTGATCTATGGGATCAGAGACAGTACATGTTTACAAATGACCTGGAATATTAAGGAATAGGACTGAGAAAAGAATGTCAAGCAAACCTGCATTATATATCATGCAAAGTAATGGATATTTCAGAAGACAAAGAGCATAAAGGGAAAAGCAAAGAGCAGTGAAGACTCATTCTGAGTTCCAGATAGCAGCACCATGACACAGTCAATGATCTAACAACAATTTTATAGCAGGATTTAAAGTGCTTCTTGACTAGTACATGCTCTGTGATTCTGAGCCATCTACCCATTCAGTGCTTATAGTAATTATTCCCTTCCTGTTCAAGCAATAAATGCTGGGGGCATTGGGGCCAATAACTGGCTTCCTCTATTCATCAGGCACTATTTCAGGCACTAGGCTTAAGCAGAAATAATTAAGAACAACACCTAAGAGGCATTATCCTTATATTTATATAATCAAGATGATGAGATATTGGGCCACTTGCCTTGTTCCTGATAGCACGATGAAGTAAAAATTATGAGAATTCATAGTGCAGGTAACTGTACATTGCAAAATGAATAACCAGAGAACAGAAGAAAAAAATTGTGTAACCAAATTATTCAATTTTTGCCACTCTTCATTTTGAGACTGTGCAAACTTTCTAAAGTAGAATGTGGTAGAAGTTGTTTATACCAGTGTCCACAATGTGTCTATTGGCACTTTCTCGTTTCCACATTTTATTATTGGCATTATTACTGTATACCCACCTACCATGCAGGGAAACACATATTCAGGCTGGTGAGGCTGCTCTCTGTAAATTAACATGTACAGGAATAGAGGAGCTCCTAAATAACTGATCAGTATCCAGCCATTGCTGGTATTTCATTTTTCTGTGTAAGAAAATTTATTTCTATGGTAGATTTTCCTGTTCCCCAGTCTGAGTTCAGAAATTTATATAGGAAGACAAGTCTTCATAGTCCCAAATAGTCTAAAGCAAATATTGCTGTTTCATGGCAGAAATCTTGGAGGGGTCTATCAGATAACTAGAACTCTAATAATAAATGTCCTACTCTTGAAACCCTTCATAGGTTTCTCAAGGAGTTAGAAAATAGCACTATCCTATATTAGTCACCAGAACTGAATCCAAACCTCCTGACTTTACCTCTGTCATATTTCCAAACTCAATTGCCATTCTTAATTATTATTTCAGACTGTTCTGAGGATTGATGAGTTTCCTTTACCTTTCAAATCAGTCCATTTTTTTGCATGGAGACCATTCCTAAGCTTGATGTCTAGGATCCAGTTGTCATCCTAACCCTATTTTCATTGCAGACATACATTTTGTGGTTCACGGTTCCATTCAATTACAGTGATATTACCAGTGCAGTTACCTACATTTATCTGTGGCCGTCATTGAACTATATTACTGGATTCCAATGGCAGAGATGATTTTTAAATATACCTCAAAGGAGAAGTGTAATAATATACATTACGCTTTAAAAATGCATGTGGAATGAATTCTGATTGAATGGTAGCTATGATTTTTATTGGCCATCTTTTGTGGTCACATGGTGAAATTCATTTCTTATTCAAACTTAACAGAAACGTAGGAAACTTGCATTATTTTAACTTGGTGCTGTGTTTCTCAACGCAATATGAATGTAATAATTAACATTTATTAAATATTTTAAAAAATAAGCTAAAAGGAGCATCACTAAAGGACAATTTAATGTACCAGGTGTTGACACAGGAGGATGTATAAGCCAAGGAAACAGAATGATGTTGATTCACTGATTCATGAGTGTTCAAGAGGTAGGTTTATTGGTGGCTCATCATTTTCGTTACTAATGTGGGTCAATTCCATGCTGCATAACTTTGGACACATTGTGGATTTTCACCTCTTTCTTCTTCATTGCTGTCTCTCGTGGTTCCAAGACAATCTTGGAACTTAGTCCTCTGTCAGGAAGCTCAATTTATGATAATTTTTCTATCTCCTCCTTACAAGCTGTTGCCCAATTCTTAAGCCCATATGGTTCCAGAACAATTTATTTTGAAACAAAATTTCACCCCAGATGATATGTTAGTGGAGATATTAAATTTAATATTTACTTTTGTTAACATCCATTGGAAACTCACAGTTCTAATATTACAAATATGTTAAATGATATCAATGCAATTACCTTTTTCTAAAAAGAAAAAAATAGCCTAGGATTAACTAATGTAACACTAACAGGATAAAAATTTAAATATGTCTGATTCAGAATGACTAAGTTTTCTCTTTATGTATCTAAAATATGTTTCAAGCCTACACATCATTTTTACTTAAGTTTTTTTTCAGAACATCTCCACTTGCATGCACTATAAGGAACATGAAGAATATACAAAGATGAGTTTATTTCACGCAATACAAGTAAATCTGATCATTACCTTGTATTTCATATGACATGAACCGACTATTTCATTAGAGGTAATCTGGTAAGGGAAAGTTTATGAGATTTATATTCAAGTCCATTAACAATTTTTAAATCCTTGATGAAAATACTCAAATTCAAAGAATTTCCAGATCTCACTGGGTGAGGCCATTGCTGTTATTTGTAGGAATTATTTAAACATACTGTGAAATAGTTTCTTTCTATGTCTCCTTGTTATATAATATATTTATGATACTGCCAACAGTTTTCTCTGTAATATTCACATCTGCTATAATGAAGACATCTTGTAATTTTCCTCTGCTCCTACAAAGCATACAGAATTTAAACTTAATTTTTTACTGCACATTGAGCTTTATGAATGCAGATAGTAGTTTGTTTGTTTGTTTTTTATTGAAAATAGATTCTTTTCTCAGACAATATATACAACCACAGTTTCTCCACCCCGCACTTCTCCCAGAAATCCCTTCTTTCCCCCTTCGGCAGAGCCATTCTCCCTCCATTGATTCTACAAAAAAAACAACAGGCCTCCAAGAACCAACAGCCAAGCAGGACAGAATAAAATGCAAAACAACATGGAAAAATCCTTCATATCAAAGCTAGTCAAGGCAATCCAACAGGAGGAAAAAGAGTCCCAAGACCAGGCAAAAGAGTCAGAGACATGCCCACTCCCAGTCAGGAATCCCACAAGAACACCAAGGTAACAGTCATAACAGACATGCCGAGGACCTGGTACAGAACCGTGCAGTCCCCATGCTTGCAACTTTAATTCAGCCTTTTATACTAGTAAATAGTTTTGTTTTTAAGTTCAGAGTATATATAAACACAACCTTTACTTACAACCAGTGGAGAAACTGAAATCTCAAGTCTAGTTTGTGTTTTTTATATATTTACAATTTTTGTAAGAAACATCCAAGGGAAGCTACAAATGATGATGAAGGGCTCATACTAACTTACAAAAGGAATGTCTATATAGTATATAGGAATGGGGATGCAAGTTGCATGACAGAATGCTTGCCTAGCATGCACAAGGCCCTTTTTTCTATTCATGAGAGCACATAATGTCTACTGTCATAGCACTAAAAAATGAAGGTGGGAAATCAGAAGCTCATGGCCACCTTTGATTTGATGAGATAAAATTCTACCTTTCCCTACAAAGCTAATATCGTCAATAACAATTTCTTTCTTTTTATATTACATTCTTATTTTGTTTTTTATTTTAGGGAATACGAGTAGATGTGCACAGACAATGGCATACTTGTTAAAACCGGAGGATGTCTCATGTGAAATAACATCATGTCCCAGGTACTTAATTAAGGACAGAAAGCTTGGCAGTTGGCACCTTTACTTACTGAGCCTTTCTATCAACCATGAATTACTGTATTATTTTTACATTTTCTGAGAGCATATCATAGCATATAAAATGCTGACTTTCCAGAAATAGGAACTCATGAAGTTAGTCAAATTTGATGCCAATTATTTGTCAATATTATATATAAGTCAATATTATTATAATCATCTTTATTTAATATACTTTTAAGTTTATGAAGGGTTTGACAATGGTTTTAAACTGTTGGGTAGACAATAGTGTCTATATATAAAATAGTGCCTAAAAGATAAAAAATGTTCACCATGACATACACGGCCCATGTATGTTTGTGCTGGAGGAGGGTTGCGCATATAGGGACTCGAACTCTACCTCTGAAGTACTAGGGTTATAGTGTTGTACTGTCAGTCACTGCAAAGTGTTACATTTTTAAAATAAAAGAGTATTTTACTAATTAAAATAAATGTATTATTCATTGTGAAAAAATATTTGTCACCTCGGTTCTAAAACGAACATTGACATGGCCAACTTGAACTTATCAATAACCCTGAGTAAAGATAGTGTTTTCTTATGACACTATCTGCCATTTTGTTCTGCTTTTCCTAATTTCTTTGCTCACTCTTCCCTTCAAGAAATAAAGCCACTTTATCCAAATATTTCATTACAATGTTACTGGAAGCTACTTTATAACAAAGTATTATCTGGTTATGAAAAGGAAGGATTATTATGTTTAGATAATTGTAACTAAAAAAAATAAAATAATGTGGTTTAACATTTAAGTGTTTTAAACTTTCAGTAGTTTACATAGTACAATATAAATATTAATTACACAAATTTGAGAAATATATGAAAATAAATTAATAGTGATTATAATGTATATGCAGAATGACAAATACTACAGAAGTTGAATTTTTATTACACATCTCAGTGAGTATCCAAATAATTGGATTTTTGTTCATAATTTATGATATTATCTAATTTGATAATGCACAAAAATAAATATGTATAATATGATAAAAATCAGGATTATATCAGATGATTTATTAATTAAATATAAATATGTAAAATTATAAGCATAATAAGTATGCAAAATTTAGATGAAGTTATCAGCACATTAATACATACTAATTAAAATAATTTGCTTTATAAGTCAGTTAATGTGGAACCTTATCAACTTTTTAAGAATTTTAAATATGAATTTGATTTTTTCTGTCATTTAATATTAAATATCAGTGATATTCAGACATAGAACATTTGTTTTTGAGTTATAAAAGAGATATTTGAAATTCCTTGCTATATTTTTCCCGTAAAGGTTAACACTATTATGGATCTCTTCTTTTGAAATACTTAGATAAACAAAAGAAAATTAATATTATTTAGAAATGCAAAAATTCTCATCTGTGATGTGCTTCAATGACTACAGAATATGGACAGCAGAAAAGACACCTTTTCTGAGCCTGGACCTCCTACTAGAAAGCCTAAGTTCATTTTTGAAGTGTACTTATATAAGTAAATTGTGTAAGTAATTAAAGAAATTATGTAAGTCCAAATTTCCCAGGCTCCTCTTCTTCTGACACAGAGTTTCCAACTGAGTCAGGAAAGGTAAAGGGTTGAAGTCGATAAGAAGGGTTGGTTGCCAGTTGCCAGCAGAGGTGAGAAAGCAATAATATATAAAAACTCATTTACAGATGACATTTAAACTGTCATCTGTATACATATTTGAAAGTCATTGCAAGTAATGCCACGTTATTATGTACAGTGCTCAATTTCAGAAAAAAGAAATTACTTTTTATCCATTGGGGAATTCAAAGTAACGGAAATTCTTTCTTCAGAATTTGCATAATCCAAATTCTCATTTAAAAAAAAAAAAGCACCATCAGAAAGTGATGCATTAGATATGTAATGTTAGAAAACATTTAGAGGCAAATAAATCACATGAAACTTTCTTATAATTCTCTGGATGAAAGGTCATGGGACCCGTGAGACTGTTTTGTGGCAGTGGTAATAGAAAGGAAAAGACAGATTTGAGCCATTGTGTGACATAAATTGAGTGAGCTTCCTGAACAATTGGAAATAGAAATAGAAAGAATAGCGAGATGTATCCATGACAATACTCTGGAGTGCGATGAGGTGAGGGCTGACAGCAAATGTGAGCTCTTCATGTTATCCATCAGTTATTAATATCGCTAGCAACGTGTGTGGTGTTAATGGCAATACACTGCTAATTCTCAGTTCTCAGACTCTACGAACTATGAGGAAAATGCTTGTGATTTTGTTATCGTTATCAGTTTTGATTTATAAATAATGTGTTAGTGGTTGCTATGGAAAACGGGGAAATGTTTCTCTTTGTGCTCTTCCCTCTGATGACATTCAGCCTTCACTGCAACACTTTCCATATGTTAATTCCGTGTTGAATAACTGGGAAATTGATTTAATAACGATAATAGGGAAATTATGGTAGAGGGAAGAGGAAACCTATTTTAAAGGTGTGTGTGTAGTGTTTAACCACACTTTTAGAAACATCACTGTGCTGGAAGAAAGGAGGCAGTGAGATTGAAGGGCTACTAAGTGATTAATTAAAGACAAAAGTCTGAGGCATAAAAATCTGTCAGAAGTGATAAGAGAATGAATTAAAACAACTTGTAGGGTTATCAATCAGATAACTAGAAAGAAAAAGAAGTACAAGATATCTGCTCATACAGGTCCCTGGAGGAGACTTTCAAAATGGAAAGATGTCAACTGAAGTCAAACGCTGCATCACTGCAGAGAAAGACGGGGATAAACAAGGTAGCATTGTTCAACAGATGCTGCTCTTATTCAAGTGCAGGGTGCGAGCTCTCAAAATACCTTCAGGAAAAAAGCCTTCAACAAAATTTACAAATCAAGTTCAAGTGTTGGGATTTTAGACAAAATGTTTGAAGTAAATTAGATATTTTTTTTTGGTTCAATGTATCGCTTTGAATTCTGTAATACTGTCTACTGTGGTGTCTGGATTTGCTTGGGAATTAAGAAGGAGTCATAGGTATATCAGAAAAGAGTAACAAAGAAACATTTTTGTTAAACTGTATAAAAATACAACTTTGTAAATAATAACTCTACACTAGAATTTTAGCAAATGCCTGACTATGGTGACTACTTAATTATAATGAGATTAGAAATTTTTTTCAGTGATCATTTCAGAGATTTCACTGAAAAAAGCCTTCACAAGAAACCTTATGGTTTGAAAGACTATGAGCATTGACATCAGAATGCAGCTTTATATTTTTCTATGATACATGGAGTATTTTGATGAACAACTCTATAATTACCAGAGGAAGTGTGTACAGTCTGGAAAGAGTTTTCAAGTAGGTAATTTTGAGAAAGAAAACTGGAGTAAGGCAAAGGCAGTTATCTAAGGAACAGAAATGTGTTAGTAAGAGTTTCTATAAAAGCATATTGAAGGCAAAGGGAAAAATGCTGTTATACATGCACTTTCTTCTTGTGGCTCTGAGATGTCTTAATTTCTGTATGAAGGAAGTACAGAAAATGTACAGTACAGTCTGAACCTGGCCTTAGAAAAAAAGAACCATTCTAAAGAAAGCACAGATAAACAAGGAGGAAAATGTGATAAATTGTAAATAGGAGGAAACATAGTATTAGCCACATAGTCTTTATTGTGCAACTTTCATGCAATCAAATCAATTTAGTGTGGTGCTAAGATGGAAAAGCCATGAGCAAATGTGCCTTTTTAATCTGGGAAATACTAACCACCTCGTCTATATAAATTGATTTAAAACCAATGATAAACTTTATCTCCAATCTAGCTAGCTCATTCTAAAATATTGTTATGTCTGTGTGTTAAATATTGGATGTAATCATGTATTCTTATTATTGAATAAATTCAAACTACAACAAATTTCATAAGAATTTAGCTTTTAGTTAAAGTCATTCATTACATTAAAATTTATGTATAGTTTATATTGCATATGAATCTATCAGAATTTATGTCTCTCACAATATAATGCCAATGCTTATTTCAAGTATTTTTAAATATTGTTGAAGTTTGAATGCATAGTATTTTTATGTTGTAGTTAAAGAAAGTTTTCTTTATAGATAAAACATTTATTTCAGGTATAATTTTGTGTAAAAGGATTGTTTCAGTGAAAAATTATATTAGAACAACTTTCCATCAGGTCAAAAATGACAATATTTTTCTCTTACTCAGTAAAAGACATTTAATATAGAAAAGTAGAAAATGATTTGTCATTCAGATATGTGATTTTATATTATGAGGTATACAGGAAAGAAATTGAGTTAAGAAAAGACAAAAATTTCTCACAATTTATCTTACATTTAGATTCAATTTTATAGATGCCCATTATATGGAGATTTCGTTTTATGGCTACTGACAATTCTAGTATCTTCTAAATCTAGCTTATAAAAGTCTTGAAATGCATGATAATGTGTTTGCATAATATGTAAATCCCTTTTCATTCCAGTGTCAAAGCAAGAATTAGGAACTAATCCACAGACAATTCATATAGAAACACAGAAATACATGGAAATGTATGTGTGCAAATTTGTAAAATTAACACCTAATGAACACCCTGGTTCTCCATCAATAAAATAGAAATAAAAAGCATAACGATAAAATGTAAGTTTTAGATAACTTGTTAAATTTTCTAATAAGTGATCATGTTCACCAGAATAATTGTATATTTTTGAGTGTCATAATATGTATTTTGAAATAACAGGCATTTTATCCTTGTAAAATTTCTCATCTTAATGTAGAGAACCTAATGAATATAGAAGGAGCCTTGAGTGATACTACTTATCAGAGAATTTGCCACCATGCTAAATTCCCAGTTACTTAAAAATGACTATTGAGGAAGATTATTAGATTCTAATTGAAAATCAGTTACATGAGTGCTTACTGTGTAGATATAAGTGGATTTAAGTTCTGTTTCTTTATGGTTAAAATAATGAAGAAATACAAATTATAACTTTTTCTCAAGACTCTTTCAACAATTCTCAGTATTTTGACTGCCAGTTTTATGCCATGAAAATTTTCATCATCTGTCTACCTATCCCTAATCTATTTATCAAAGAATAAAATGACAAATTCAATCAACTAACAGCTGAATAGAGCAATTAAGTTGAGAAATATTGGAACATACAGGTCCATATAAAATACACAGAACACATGAAGGAAAGAACCATGGTATTTTACATGAAGTAGTTTATACATGAGTAATAACTAGCCAAAAATAGAATTCTTTTCTTTAAGTTCCTGCCACCACAAATCACAGCTCTCCTTATGCTTATTATGACAATATCATTTGTTATTCATTGAGACTCTAAAATTTATTTAACTGCTGTTAGACCCATTCACTCACGTTGCTGCAGCTAGTTAGAGGAGACAATTCTGTACATTATGATGGTGCAAGCCGGACTGGAAGTTACACTATAAAATAGCTTATTTTGATCCTACTGTCTCAGCATCCTGATCACTAGAATTACAGGCGAAAGCTAGCATACCTGCCTCCAGTTCTCCTATTTATGAAGAAGTGTTATCAATGACACCATCGTAATGTAGTACAGAATATGAGATGGTGAATTATAGGACTTGAAAAATAAATTAGAAATTCATAACCAGTACACATTCAATATATGTCATGATACTGGTTTTTTCAAAATATAATTTAAAATTTTTACATGTAGATCACAGTTTCCTCTCCCTCACTCTTTCCCTCCCTCCCCCCTTCTTCCTTCCTTCCCTCCCTCTTACCCTCTTTCCCCTGTGACACGCACCCTGGCCACCCTCCCCTCCCATCCCCCAACCCCCATTCCACTTGTAGGGCTATGCTATCCAGGTTGGGTCATGTAAATCTGTCAAGTCATTTGAAGAAGGGACTAAGACTTCTCTCCTATCTCTAGGTTAAGGGGCTATCCCTCCTGCTAGAGTTTGGAGGCTGTATTTATGGCAATATTATACTGATAACCTGTAAATGTTTAGGTTTCCCCAACTGTTCAGTAAACATATATACATATATATTTACACACATACATAAAAGCACATTCATACATACAATATACATACATGCATAAATAATTTTGGATGATGCAAATACATATATATGTATATAATATGTATAAACACATACATACATGTAGCCTTTATATACATGTATATAAATACAATATGCCTACTTGCCTATATACAATATGCATGAAGGCTTATGAAGACTTATTTTTCAATAAATTGATTCTAAAGTATTTTAAGTACTAAAATATTAATATTTCTATTAATATCTTTCAGATATATATTTTATAAAACCCTAAATTTTACTATACTATATTGTACTACAATTATTATGTGTTGACAAGAAAAGTAGCTAAGATAAGTTAATTTAGTAATAATTTCATATCATTTGGAAGTTACTATTTGATTCCTCACTAATTATATCAAAAATTTTAAATCAGGGTTAAAAATAACAGTAAATTTAATTTAATATTATTAATAATATCTTATTTGACAATATATCCCAATATATTTCCCACATATCACAATCATAAAAGCTGATCTGCTTCAAAATGTTTTTTGACAGTAATTATTCAAATTACAATAAGTATGTCATACATACAGCAAAAAATCAATTCCAATAGACAATATTTCAAGGTTTAGTGTCTGCTATACTTAACACCTATAGGTCCATCATCATGATTATTACAATATTGTCTCTCTATATAAGGAGATGGGATGCTTAGGGTCAATGTGTACAAATTCTGCAATACCATAGGTGAATTTTAAATTATATGCTAGCATCATTAAATAGTGATGAAATTTCTAATGTTACTTCATGTCCTATAACTTAGTCACATTATAATGAACATTATAAATCTCTAAAATATACTATAACATAATGTTAACATATCAAAACATTGCAGTGTTCCTATACCTGTTCAAACTCTTATTCAAACATCCCCACTCACTTGTGAGTTCCTATCATTGAACATACACAAGACACAAGCACAGGCTGATTACTTCACCTTAAAAGATAGATTCCCTCCTTCCCCATCACTTTTAAAAAATTAAACTTTGCCTCTTTCAGATTGCATTCTACCTCACTGTGTGGCCAGGATCATATGTCATAGCCTGATTTTAGTTTAATTATTCTGGATTATTGTGTAACATTACACCAGCTTTTGTTATATGTTGTTGCTTTTGGAAGCATCTCTCTGGCCTTCTTAATGATATTGTAAAAAGCAAATCAAATGGTTGGTGGATCCATTGACCTTTCTCTTAGACTTTTGCACCACAGAAATAGGGGGCATATCACAGTAACACAACAGGGCTCTTTGTTATGAAGATTCATCAGGACACAAAGGGAGTAATCCGTGTCTACAGTTCTTATGTTCTAAGACTGTTTTGCGGGGATCTGATATTTCAGGGAGTACAGAAACATTTGTATACACCTTCTTTTCTTTCATTAACATATACATGATACTTTTAGAACTTAGGCACAGTGGTACATCACAAATAGTGAAAATAAAGAAGGACAATATATCAACGCATTGTAATGAGAATAATATAATATCTTTCCTTCTATATAACTACATTTTGTGCTACTCTTGCCCACTTTCTATGATGACATAAAATGATGCGTTCTTATGGAGAAATATGGTGAGGAGAATGATGTGGGTTGTGACACATGGTTAGGCTGCCATGCAAGGTTCACTGACTACAAGCACTGAATTCTGAAACACTCAATCTGATGCCCGGAATGATCAACAAATCACCAGCAGGTGGATAATGCCCAGCTCAGATATATCAGGTGAAAACGCTGTGCATTTCCTCAATGAAGATGCTATGCATTTCCTCAGTGGCTCAGAGCCTGCAAAGTGAGAGATTGTGCCATTCTCCTCAGAGTGATATGGAATCTAAAGCATGAATAATTTACTTCTAGAATAATCCATAGACTATCTCAGTTACTCTTGTTATTCGCTGATTTATTGAAACCATGGAAAACAAGAGAATGACTTTAGGTATGTTAAATATGGTTGTATTTTCCAATAACCTACATATTTTGAACTAGATGGCTGAGATAAAATGTTTAGACAAAATAAATTTAACAAAATTTTTACTGGCAAATGATAATAAATCAGGCAACA
This sequence comes from Cricetiscus sungorus, assembly GCA_030556225.1. Taxonomy (NCBI): domain Eukaryota; kingdom Metazoa; phylum Chordata; class Mammalia; order Rodentia; family Cricetidae; genus Cricetiscus; species Cricetiscus sungorus. The sequence continues at coordinate 50,711,985 of JANBXA010000741.1, forward strand.
GTGCAAAGGTTCTGAGAATCTCCCTGTAAGCAGTGTGAGAAGGGACCCACCATGAAGTGAATGCTGAGGGGAAGTAGAGAAATTATATCACCCCTGGGGATTTGCCTTGTTTGTTCAATATTGGTTCATTGCTATATAACCAATTGGTTGGTTGCTGGCTGTGACTGGTAGAGTCATATTTTTTTCATGTCAGATATTAAAATTGTCTCTAGATATACTCCCAGTTGTGTTCATAAGAACACTGGGAATAGAAACACTCTGAAGACTATAGCCTCTTTTTATTTGCTTTCATATGACCAGAAGCAATCTGGTTCACACTCCATATTGTAGAACATGCACTATACATTTCTTCTGATGCCATAGAACACTGCCTTTTTAAAAACCATAGCATCACTGGTCTGAAAAAAAATATTTAACCCTGATATCTCGTTACTCAAAACAAACTTTGTTTTTAAGATTATAAAATTTTGTAAATTATGAATAAAATACAAGTCAACGATTTCAATATCAACACACTCTCAGAGCAGCCTCCCTTATCCCTGATGCTTTAAAATCCCTCAAGTATTTTGATCCTCTGCTTTTGTCAAACTTACCACCTGCTCTTCTTGCACAATGCTCCTTCAGCCTTGGGTACAGAATATTTTGTAGATTATTTCACTGGGTCTGGACTCCTCAACTCTGCACTATGATTGCATGCAGTTTCCAGTAATTGTCTACATCTGTTACAAAGAGGCATTTTCTTGATGAACAGTGAGAACTAAAACTGTGTAGGTATAGACAAACATTTAGAATGTAGATTGGATTATGCAGGTTTGGTAAAGCGGTGGTTGTGTTGGTTCTTCTCTATGATCCATGATATCACTAGGACCGAAGCGTTCAATATGTTTTGGGTACCAGCACAGCTTCCCTCTTGAGGAGCCAGTCTCAAGTACAATTTAAGATCTGCTGCTACGGGCAAAGTTTGCATACCACTGCTACACCCTTAGGGGTATCATGCGATGCAATTCTTTGTTGGCTTTCATAGGCATGAAGCTGGGTATAGTTATTATCTGCTTCCATCATTTAGGAGCTTCTATTGTGCCTTCTAGTAACATGAAAGCTAGTCCTCAAAGATAAAGCACCCAGTTCAGTTTTATCTCAGGAGCTTCCAAGCCCTGTATCTGTAGCGTGTATGTTTCCGCCAGCCCACCAGTCTGGGCCCACAGCCGCGCCAGCCCCAAATAACACTCAGAGACTCTGTATTTGATATAATCCTGTTGGCCAATTACCATTATTGTTTATGGGCTAGCTTTGCCTTAATTATTAACCCATTTCTACTTATCTAAGTATTTCCACGTGGTCGTCTTATCAGGGAGCCACAGCAGGAGTCTTCCTTCCTCCCTGGACTATATCTCGACTCCTCCCTACTACTTCCTCTTCCATCCTTGTCTCCTAGCCCCACCTATCTTGCTATCTCATTGGCCATGGAGCTGTATTAACCAGTATGAGAAACATATAGAATAACATCTCCCATCATGTATCTTTTGTAATAGGTTATTACTTTCCATTCTGGGTGACAACCAAGGGGAACGGTAACAGTCTATAATGTGTAAATTGCTTGAACAACCTTGATCAACTACTCAAAGTATAAAATCATAGTTTGTAATAGAGGGCAATGAAGCAATCATGTTCAAAAGTAAACATTTACTTCACTGTGGCTTATGACTAATGCTTGAAATCATGGAGATTTACATTTTCCTAAAATTTTCCAATGTCAACATGGTTATAATAGCTGCATTTTGATGGAACTTGTATACTTTCACTTTTGTGTTTAACTGCTGATTAACAACAGTTTGTTTCAGAGGACCTCAGCCAAGCTATGGTTGTTCTGCCACAGTAGCTCTCCTGTCATCAACTCTAAATTCTTCCTAAAATTTCAGAGTGAGGATTCAAACAATTGGTCATCTCAACTATAGGTGATTGAAAATTTTCAGCACTGAAAGTTTTGTAAGTCATGATAGAGGTAAAAAGGAGGGCAGTACAATTTTAAACTTATAATCCCTTTATGTCCAATAAAACAAAATCTGAGATATGGTATATTTAATATATTGCCATCTCATACCTTGATATTTTAATTCAAACTTAAAGGAGACTCTTTCAGTTTTTCCAATGATAGTCTCAAATCTAAATTAACTTAAATGTCATCAGTAACATAGACAACTACTTGGGTGTGATGTCATCACATACCATCTTTATGGAAAAACAACCCAATGCTTTACAATCAACCTGTATGTAAAATGTAACAGTGTTTGTGTAACCTATTTCTTAATTTCCTCATTCAGAATTCATTTGAGGAAAATTATTTATTGAATTCCAAGTACATCAAATATTATCAACTATTTGTGTTTTTCTGGAAGAATTATCCATGTTTCAAATACAGATTATAGGATTATTAAATAGTTTCCCTTCTTGCCAGTCATCAGAAGAGTTGCAAACTTTAAAAATAGCCTAAGCAAATTCATGGGTGTCTTACACAAATATTGTTACATTACTTTCATTTTTATCTTCTCCATTTTATAGCTTCAGTTCTATACTTCCTTTATTTCACAATTTACATTTATTCGTGTTTGTTTATTTTGGAACATGCATTTCCATAGAACCCTTCAAGTTCTTTTGTCCAATGCATAAATTATGTGAAAATAAATACAATAAGGAAGCAGAAAAGTGGAATGAAAAAGGAACATAAAATAGAATCACACACATTTTTGATGAAAGGTACCTAATAGAGGTACCTTTCAAAAGCAGAAACTATGTCTTGTTTTGCTGTATGTGGTAGTGAACAGGTCTAACATGTCCACTTTTAGCTACCCTAGCTACTACTCCAGAAATACTTTGTGTCTTTTAACATGTGAACTCAATATAGGAAGGTGTCACCTTTGAGCCAGGGAGTATGTTGTCAGCATATGAACTACCTGTGGGTTCTTTCACCTCGGATTTGCCTGACTTCTGGAGCGTGAGGGAAAACACAACTCTTATTTCTTCGTCACGCTCAATGGATACTTTCAGCTGCATTATATTCTCCCTAGCGTTGCGCTTTACAATTATCCGTGCCCATGAACATAGGTCTTTGAAATCTCTACAACCAGCACAAACTCAATAAATTCAAATTAAACCCAGTACTTTCTCTGAGATAATAAGAAAAAATATTTTATTACTACTAATAAAGAGTAAACAACTCTCTGAAGCCCAAAGACCAAATAACTTATAATATGATAAACTTCAGATTCAACAAGAGTCCTTGCTTTAAAAATCATGAGATAGAGAGCTGTTAATGAAAGACATCCTCATACATAATACACCACACCATAGTCATCCACATGCATAAGCACACCAGTGTACACTCACTCATATCCACATATTCACACACACCCACACACACACGCACACACATGCACACACACACACGCACACACATGCACACATACACACACACACACACACACACACACACACACACACACACAGAGGCATGCTCACACCTGCAATAACAGACACATTTACCACAATATTATAACACAAAACATATAGTATTGATAAAGGAGTAATAATATAGTCTATGCTTTAAAATGAGATTATAGGAAATTTTATACCTCTTTTTTGCAGATGAAAACCTAGACAATTATAAAAATGAAAATGACATAAATGTATATTTAAAGAATAACCTTTTCAACAGCTGAAAGAAATTGTTCTTGGGAGATGTGTAACATTAATAAAACTATATTTATGTTTACTACTCTGAGTGATTAAACTTATTTAGTCACATTATCGCTAGAGGCTAATAATTTAAGGATTAGAAAAAAACACACCCTTTGTTAAAGTAATCATTTATGTGGCAAAGTTTTTCTATAAAATACACATTTTTTTTTCCTAAGTTCCCTTTGGCCATTTGTCAAATTAGACACATTATTTTAGAGATTATTTTTTTCAAAATGATTCAAGGCAATAGAGGCAAAACATTAGGTTGACTATGAGTACTCCTTTTATTTACTTTTAATTTTAATGAATGTATTTTCTATTGATAAGATATACTAACACTCTATAAGCAATAGTACATAATTAATTAAATATGTGTTCATGTGCATACACTTTTCTGATGTTTTGCAATCAACAATATTGAATATTTGTTCTCAGCAGATTCAGACATCAGGAATGTTGAATGTTACATAGGTGTTTAGAGCTAGACACACACTAAAATTTCAAGTCATAGTGAGTCCTGAAAGGTACCATTACATTGTTACTGAGTCCTATATATTTTGAAGTAAACAGTTGTTTAAATGGCCAATTAATCATCAATGGCAATCTTTAGATGCCAGGACAAAGAGTGCAGTGGATACCCTGCAATAGGACTCCTTTACTGTTTATACAAATGGAAGACTTTAGAGGGAAACGAGTCACTGTAAACAATTTAAAGGAACAAATGTAACATGGGTCTACATGAAACCCCTGTATATGTTAACCTTAACAGTAAGTACAGCAACCAGACACCTTTTGTAAACAAAAGGAGGCTCGGAAAACTGAAAGAAGCAGTTCCTACACTGCTACATAAAGGTGCATGGATGACAAACATGAAGAAAGTAAGTTAACGCAAGAATGAATGGCTAAGATAGTATCACCAAGTTGTTCACCATTAAGCATTAAACAGTACAGTGTCCCCACAATGAACACCACCATTGCAGCAATTACAAATTGGACAGTAGGTTTGCTAATCTTTAATCCAGCATTTGGTGGATAGAGATATCATTAGGAGTTATGAGCTTGAATGTGTAAAGGGAACCAATCTACTTTTGTTTATGGGATTGCGGCGGGGGGAGGGGGGGGCTTCACCAGGCTTGAGAAAACAGACCTGTAAACACAGTCCCCTGGGAGATTGAGGCAGGAAGGGCAGAGTTTCAAGTCCTGCCTAGGGTATTTATAAAGACCTTATGAAAAACAAAGCAAACAAAACTATCAGCCAACAACTAGGCTGCAAGATGTGAGAATGCATTTCGTAACAAAAGACTTGCCTACCATCATATAAAACAAGGAAAATATAACACAGTTTGTAGGTAGACAGAAGGGAAATAAAACTTTGTGTATTCTGATGCCAGGTTCAACGATGCATAACCTATACTAAAATCATTTTGTTTTATTTAGTATTTTAGACATTAAAATAGTTTTTAATTAAAATGTATTTTATATCAAAACTCTAATAATTTATAGATCAAAACAACTTGCTAAATAAATACTACTTGTTAATGTCTACCATGCTTGACCTAAGGAAATGATTTTGATTTTGGAAGAAACCTTCATTTAATTATATTACTTAAATACTGTTGTGACATTATGTCTATAGACTTTGTGTATTCCTTAGAAATAATAAATACCTTAGGTATTGACAAGCTGTCTCCCAGGTTTGCCCAAGATTTCTAGTTTTCTGAGGCTTGACATGGTTGTTGACTACGTCAATATCTTAGGGCATTCAGGTAAAATAGTGTTGTAATTAACCATAGTAAGCTGTCAATGAAATCAGTTCTGATTAGCTGGAGGTATCCTAGAAAGACAAAACTAGGATACAGACAAAAATCTTTTGCAAAATAGAAAATTCTCAATAAGAAGATAAAGGAAAAAAATTAGAAAAGTTATTAAAGAGCCTCAAATATGGATGTTGAAAATTTTGACTTAAAAATGTTAAAAACACTATATATATGTATATATATATACATATTTATATATTGAAGTTAATGTGGCTTGATAATTTTCACATGACATTTCTACTCCAACCATACATTTTATGTATTTTAATTAAAATGTAATTCCATAAACTTAATTCTCCTTTGTCCTTCCAAACTTCCCCATGTCTCCCCATCTCTTTGTTATATAATGGCCTCTTATTAACATTAATTTCACACACAGACATACAAACATACACACACACACACACACACACACACATAAACACAGAAATACAAACAACTTTATTAGTTTTCCTATTTACATTCATATGATTTAAGCCTTACTACATTGTCTGTGCCTGGGAGAGGCTAACCCTCCCTCTCTTAGTTATTTGGTACCTATAGTTGATTTCTAGCTTTGGTATTTCACCTCCATAGGATTTCCCATTCCTCATTATCATGTCTAATTTATATGGTATTTTAAAGAAGCAATTTGTAGGAGATATAATGTCATAACAGACTTCTTGGTCCACTGGCTCTTATAATTTTTCTACCCCCTTTTCCAAGATGTTCCTTGAGTCCGAGTTGCAGCTGTTATGTTAAAGCTAATCTTTTGGGACTTTTTCTCTATGATCTTTGATACCATCATTGTGTAAGGTTGTGATTTTCTGTAATGGTCTCCATTTGCCATAAGGGAAGCCTTCTTCACTGAAAGGTAAGAACTACATTAACCTCTACTATAAGAATATATTTCAGCACTTATCTTTAAATGGGAAGTCTCTTTCAAATTTCTCACCTTTGGACTCAGGGAATCATTCAGAAGAGGAGGCAGAAATGGTATAAGAGACAGAAGGGATGGAAGACACCAAGGGAACAAGGACCTCTACAGGAACATGAACTCACAGAGGCATGCAAAGGGCATGCTCTGGTCTGTACCAGGTCCTCTACACGTGTACTATGGCATCAAGTTTATCATTCAAATGGGGTAACTGAGTATGCAAATGAGTGGATCTGATTGTTTGCTTTGTACAGTTCTGATGTATTAGTTCTTATCAGTCTTCCGCCTTTCCATGTCCTGCATGTTTTTTCATTGTTATGATGTTTACTTTTAATTTATCCTTCTACTGGCAAGTACTATAGAATGTGTGATGGGAGATGTTATTCTGTATATATGTTTCTCATACTTGTTAATAAAGCACCGTTGGGCCAATGAGATAGCAAGATAGGCGGGGCTAGGAGACAAGGAGGAAAGAGGAAGTAGGGGTAGGAGTCAACATGTAGCATGGGGAAGGAGCAGGACACTTGCCGCAGCTCCCCGATAAGACGACCACGTGGAAATACTTAGATAAGTAGAAATGGCTTAATAATTAAGGCAGAGCTAGCCCATAAACAGTAATGGTAACTGGCCAACAAGATTGTATCAAATACAGAGTCCCTGAGTGTTATTTGGGGCACACGTGGTTGCAGGACAATGGCGGCAGAACCAGCGGCAGCCGGCGGGGAAACCTGCTGTAACATAATGGTGTTAGAAGCGGGATTAAGAACTTTCACTTAAAACTTAACAAAAGCTTAAAAAATAGTTTTTAGAAACAAGGGAACAGAGACTAGCAAGACTTCTTAGTAGCAGCCAAGACTTCTTAGTAGCAGCATTTTCTTGGTTGGATTTGTTTTGCTGTAGATAGAGATTTGCGCAGCTCCTTTAAGGGAGGTTTCCAAAATTAGCATAAGCGGCAAAAAAGCTGCCTTGCTTTTAAAGAGCTCTGCTAACAATTCATTTGTGTGTACTAGAGCTGCAATGAAGGTTTACACTGTGTTTTAAAAAATACGCTGGCTTGGGAGAGAAAAAGAAACAGGATACAATGGTTTAAAAATGAAAAAAGGAATTAAATGGATGGCTATGGTGGTGCAAGCCATTAATCCCAACACTCGGCAGACAGAGGCAAGCAGATCTCTGTAATTTCAAAGTAAACCTGGTATGCAGTGAATTCCAGGACAGATAAAAGTTACACAGAGAAACCCTGTCTCAAAATATGTAAAAATAGAAGTAGAATAAATAGAGTAATAAAAAAGCCACGTAAAGATGGAAAACACAGAGAAATTTTGGATACTATATGCGCTTCTGTTGTCTTTAAATTATTTGATTGCTGAGAAAATAACAACTACTAATAAAAGAAATGCTGGTGGATTAATTCAATTTATATATTTTAAAAATGCTTTGACTCTAAAATTTGAGCCTAAGGACAAGTTACTGGGGAAAAGGATTTCTATTTTTGTTTCCACAGAAAATGAAAAGCTATGGATTCTTTCCAGACTTATATGGTTTGATCAAGCCAGACCCCCTGAAACAATGCCCCAGGTGATCCAACATTCAAAGCAATTGAGATAAAGTCTTGCAGACTACAGCCAAGATTTCTGCATCTTCTTTGAACCCCCATGACAGCGCCCTCTACCAGCAGGAAGTAGTTTGGAAAGAACGACACCCAAATTCCCAAATATTGTTTATAAATGTTTGTTTTCATTTAAATGGGCTTGGTTATAAATGGCTATAACCACAAGCAATCTTTTTAAAGGTAAAAAGGGAATTATGATATAGATATGAATAATTTGCTTTGGAATGGATTTTCTTTTATTGATACAATTTAAGGTCAATTTTGTAATATGTATATTTCTCCTCTTGTTTAGGTATTATGTTTATATAGCTCATTTAGAAATGTAATGTATAATGTAGTAAAGATTAGAGAGTTACCTATGATAATCAAGCTTGGAGTTAGTTAGGTTTTCTAGATATATAGAGATGTATTTGAGATGAATAGGCATTCTTCAAACCTTTCAAAGACCTACAGAATATGGCATTTAAAATGGTTTATGGTTTTTCTTGACAGGGAGGCACAACTGCTCCTGGTAACACCACCTACAGAAGAAAGGAAGATGGACATCAAAGAAAAACATTATGAAGTTTGCTTCTAATATGGCAAGACTAGCCATTTGAACAAGGTACTGCTCTTCTAGACTGTTTGACTTTATGTTGTAGAAACTGGACATGCAGGACCCACAAAAAGGTGACTGGTGATGCAAGATAGACATTGCTACAGGGTTCTTGCTTCATGGAAGAGGCTGCCAGACAGCCAGACAGTCTACAGGACACAGAGAAAAGTTTTCTACTTTGTTGAGGAGTCTGGACACACACACTATGGCCTATGGGCTGAAGATGGAACATTACAAAAGTACTTCGGGTGACTGACCAGGCAATGAGTTGTCTCTGTCATTTCTAGAGTTTATATATTATCCTTCTGTGGTCTTTGATGGAGTTGAGGACAGGTAGTTATGGTTACAGTTTTCCTTAGTTAGGATTAAAGATAAGTTACATATAGGACTTTAGACTGACAAAGATAGGATAGATGATATTTTCTTTAAGTCTTACAAAATGTTAATGGACTAAATATTGTTTACTGTGATTCTTATCTGATAACTATTGTATGTTATATTTTGCTATGTTAAGGTTAAACCCCTTCTTTTACTTTAGACAGAAAAGAGGAGATGATGGGAGATGTTATTCTGTATATATGTTTCTCATACTGGTTAATAAAGCCCTATGGCCAATAGAAAACTAGATAGGCGGGGCTAGGAGACTAGAAGGAGGAAAGAGGAAGTAGTAAGTTGGAGTCGAGATGTAGCCCTGGAAGAAGCAGGACGCCTGCTGCGCGGCTCCCAGATAAGACGACCACGTGGAAATACTTAGATAAGTAGAAATGGGTTAATAATTAAGACAGAGCTAGCCCATAAACAATAATGATAACTGGCCAACAGGATTGTATCAAATACAGAGTCTCTGAGTGTTATTTGGGGCTGGCGCGGCTGTGGGCCCAGGTGGCGGGGAGAAACCTGCTGCAACAAATGTGTAGTGAGATATTCACTCTGTCTGCATCTGTGGTGCTGACCATACCCATTGGGGGTGGAGACAGGGGCCAGGAGTAGAAGTTACCTGAGGGCATTAGGTCTGAGGAGGTGCCCAAGAGTACTCTCTTGCTTGCAGCAAGGGGACAGGAGAACATCTGGAGGCATCCTTGGGACCAGGATCCTGCTGGTGTTCATCTGTCTTTGTTGTAAGTTATTTCTCCCTGAATAAACATCTATTCGGCCTATTTGTTTCTCCTGATCCTTATTAAATCACAATAAGAATGTAGGGTTATATTGTTTGTACTCTAACAAATAAAGCTTGCTTGAAGCTGAGAGGAGTGATCTAGCAACTTGTTTACCATAGAGATCTGGAGGTCTGTACAGGCAGACAGGAAGTGATATGGCTGGGCAGATGGAGGGAGTGATAAGTCAGGAGACAACAGGTGCTCAGTCTCTTTTCGGACTGGAAGTTAGCAAGGTAAGGTGTGACAGCGGCTTGCTCCTTTGTCTCTCTGACTTTCAGCAATTTGCCCTGATCTGAGCTTTTATTATTAACACTTATTAGAACTTATGTTATAATAGAGCATCTACTACAAACTACTCCACAATACAAGTATAAGACTAGGTTAAATAATTATGAAAAAGATCTGTATTATTTTCACTCACATTTACTAAGTTGTAATCAAAGGATGCTAGCTAGGGGTCTAACTATGTAGATGTACAGAAATGCATCCTGTTTTCCTTTACATTACTTAAATTCCAGCAAAGATTTTACAATGTTTACTATGGGAGTGTAAAAACATTTTGTGTACCAATAACTCTAAAACACAATTTCTATTAAAATCACGTTTAAAATGTTATTTTCTGCAATTCAATTATTTAATTGCCATCTTTGCAGGTTTTACTTTTATGTTATTTTTAGATGCATCAAAATAAGCTGATTTGACCCAATAAATGCATAATGGAATAAACAAAATTTGCCACTGACATCTATTATTTATTTATTCTGAGGATGTTAGAGGCAATAAATTCAGGATCACATATTATATAAAAGTGCTTTAACTCTCAGCCTAGACACACCACAGGGGGAGGGCCTAGGTCCTGCCACAAATTATGTGACAGATTTTGATGATTCCCCATGGAAGGCCTCACCCTCCCTGGGGAGTGGATGGGGAGGTTGGAATGGTCGGGTGGGTGGGGGACATGGGAGAATGGGAGGAAGAGGGAACTGGGATTGATATATAAAATAACATTGTTTCTAATTTAAATAAAAATTTATAAATAAATCATAGATAAAAAGCTGAAGTTATAACAGTTATAACTTTGAGTCACTTTAAATTAACAAATGCATTTCAGTATTAATTTTAAGAGAAAAATTTTATTTCAGTTAACATAATTTCTTCCAGATTCACCCATGTTGTCATAAAGGATAGTACTTCATTCTTTTTATAGCATTTCCCAGTGTTTATACACACATTTTCTTTATATGCAGAGAGACATTTCAGTTTGCTATAGTGGATACTACTGATAATCATGCAAGGGTAACTTCAGCATACTGGTTTCAATATTTTTGGATAAACAATGATAGGGTTGCCACATCAGAGAATGAAGAAATGTGTTTGCTTTCCTAGGAAGACTGTCTCAGATGCTCTTCATAAATAAGTTACAGACACTCTAGCTTGTCTTCTTTGGGAAAGTGGAACTATTTCAAGGTTCCCAAGGAAAAATAATTTATTGCTGTCTAGTTTATCATAGTGCAGTCTGGTACACTCAAAATGCTTGTTTCTAGCAGGGACTATACACAGAATTTTTCTTCGGGCCATCTGCTCACAAAAAATACACGGAGTCTTGTCCCAATAGCTCTTATAACTTAAATGAACACATATTGTTTATTCCACATTCTTTTACATGGATCAGTCAACTTTACTCTGTATTGTCTATCCTGCTTCCTCAACATCTGGCTGGTGACTCTGCCTTTCTTCTTCCCAGGACTCTGACGCCAGAAAGCCTGCCTAACATCTTCCTATATAGCTAATTACTATTCAGTTCTTATTGTCCTCTAACACTTGATTTTCAGTCTCAAAACTATTGGTATTTTTTAATTTTTCATTTGAGATTATAATTACATCATTTCTACACATTATTCCTCCCTCCAAATCTAATTATTAACCCTCCTTGCTTTCTGTCATAATCAAGAAGTCTTTACTCATGCATTTTATTATATTTATATGTGAATAAATAAATGACTATAATCATATAAATTATCCAGGGAAAATTTAGTAAACCTCTATAACAGAGTATGTTTCTCTGAAAAATAAAGCACCTGTTGCTTTCCAAATGCAAGCTAAAAATCACTCATTTTTTTTTTACTTTTGTGACTATATGAACAGACATCAATGAGCATGTGAGTCATGAGCTAGAAGTTTCCAAGCCTTTTGAAAACAGAAATTTGACATTCCTGAAATTCACAACTGTGTTTAATTTACATTTAAATTACAGCAAAGTAAATTGGCAGGCAGAAAAGACACAAATATAGCACCATTGGCCAGTTTCTGGAAATGTCACCCAGGGAAACTGTCAGTGTCACTGCATTTCCTGTGTTAGACTTTTCCAACTGTAATGATGAGACATCAAAACAACAGGAAACCCTTTCTGAGTTCTAGATACTAACAAATTCAAGTTCAATGTTTGGATGTGTGTCTGAGGCTGTCATTCCCAACACTTAGAAGACAGAGGCGGGATACTCGGAAGCCCAAGTCATTCTTAGCAACGTAGTAGCTATGTAGTGAGCTTCAGCCTGGGCTACCTGATCCCTGTCTCGAAATAAATGTATGAATAAGTGAATAAATAAGTAAATCTGAATATAGAAAAAATTGTGTACTCTTTCTATCAAAAACTCTAAGAGTGAGAAAAATAAATCAATAAACATATTTAACTTGAAAAGGCATTATTTAAATTCATATAATCTCATTGTAAATAACATAATATCAATGCATATAATCTATCAAAAATAATAAAAAATACATTATGGCAATATTTAAGGTTGAGACAGCCACATATACTGCTTTATATTTGTGGTAAATTAATGTTTTAACTTTGAATCTTTGAAAGCTTAAAGCGACTCATTCATTTTCTATAAAATTATCCATCATTTTCCTATCTAAATATTGACTTTGATGTTGCACACACATTAATATAGTCAAACCAAATACTTATCCCACAGACAGCCTTAATAGCTTCTTTACAATTTCTTTTTAGCATATCAAAAGATGTTTTATACTGAAAATTCATTTTAATAGCTCATACAATTTCACCACTATGCATGATTTTTGATATTATCAACAAGAAATACCAACACAGATTTCCCCATGTATTCTGTCTTATTGAAAGTTTGAAGATGTTTCCTTATACATAGATCTATAGTAGATATCACTGGAATTATTGTATTTCAAACTCTGCCAATTTTCAATTCCACTAAGCAAAAATAGTTCATAAAACCTGACAGTCAACACTCACTTAAGCTTCTGATGATGGATTCTTGGGCATGACAAAGCCACAATTAATTAAGATCAACCAATAGTCAAAAAACTTCCTTTAAAGAATGCCTATTATGGAAAAAATCTTTCAGATGTTTCTTTCCTCAATGTTTTCTTTATCACACAGATGCAAACTATTCTGATGTCATTAAATTTACCAATATTACAATGAACCTGTCGGTCCTGACCATTAACTGTGATGAGTAGTTTTCCCTCCAGCCTGGTCCCATTGCTGCATCAGCCCCAAATAACACACAGAGACACTGTATTAGATACAAAGCTGTTGGCCTGTGACTAGAGTTTCTTATTGGTTAGCTCTGTCTTAAATATTAACCCATTTCTATTAATCTAAGTATTTCCACATGGTCTTATCTCACCGGAGAGAGGGTCCAGGCTTCTGCTCTCTTGGTCCTACATGTTGACTCTTCTCCTACATCTCCCTGAATCCTTATATCCTAGTTCCACCTTTGTTGCTTTCCTATTTTTCAACAGTGCTTTATTCATTAACCAATATGAGAAAATATTTACGGAATGACATCTCCCATCATCTCCTTTGTTCTGTCTAAAGTAAAAAGAGGAGTTTTAACCTTAACATAGTAAAATATATAATAAAACAATTATCAAATAAGAACCACAGTTAACAATATTCAGTCCTTTAATATTTAGCAAGATTTAAAAAAAATATTGCATTGTTTATCCTATCTTTGTGAGTCTACAGTCCTATATGTAACTTATCTTTAATCCTAACTATGGAAAACTATAACCATAACTGTTTCAACTCCATCAAAGACCACAGAAGGATAATATATAAACTCTAGAAATGACAGAGACAACTCACTGCCTGGTCAGTCACCCGAAGTTCTTCTGTAATGTTCCATCTTCAGCCCATAGGCCATAGTGTGTCTCCAGACTCCTCAGCAAGGCAGGAAACTTTAAACTGTCCATCTGTATTGGCAATCTGTCAGTCATTTGTCTCTGTGTCCTGCAGAATGTCTGGCAGACTCTTCCATGAAGCAGGAACCCTGTAACACATCTTGTTTCAGCAGTCACTTTGCTGTGGGTCCTGCATGTCCAGTTTATACAACATAAAGTCAAACAGTCCAGACAAGATCAGTATCTTGCCCAAATTGCTAGTCTTGCCATATTGGAAGTAAACCCCATAATGCGTTTCTTCGATGTCCATCTTCTTTTCTGACTCAGGTGGTGTTGCCAGGAGAAGTTGTGCCTCACTGTTAAGAAAAACCCTAAACCATTTTAAATGCCATATCCTGGAGGTCTTTGAAAGGTTTGAGGAATATCTATTCATCTCAAATATACCTATGTATATCTAGAAAACCTAATTTACCTAATGATAATTTTGATGGATAAGTTTTGATGGAGCTGTCTATAATCTGTATTTAATTATATATTACATTTTAAAATGAGCTCTATAAACACAATAACTAAACAAGAGGAGAAATATTCATATCACAAATATGACCTTAAATTTGAATCAACAAATGAAAATACATTCCAAAGCAAAGTATGAATTTCTAGATTATAATCCCCTTTTTACCTTTAAAAAGAGATTGGTTGTGGTTATTAACCATTTATAACTAATCCCACTTAAATAAATATAAACATTTATAGACAATATTTGGGAATTTGGGCATTATTCTTTCCAAACTGTTCCCTGCTGGTAGGGGGTGCCGTCATGGGGATCCTGAGAAGATGCAGATATCCTGGCTGTAGTGGCCTGCAAGGCTGCCTTGTCCCAACCATTTTGAATGTTGAATCACCTGAGACACTGTTTTAGGGGATTTGCTTAATCAAACCATGTTAGTCTGGAAGGAATCCACAGCTTTTTATTTTCTGTGGAAACAAAAATAGAAATCATTTTCCCCAGTAACCTGTCCTTAGACTTAAATTTTGGAGTCAAAGCATTTTTAAAATATATGAATTGGATTAATCCAGCAGCATTTCTTTTGTCAGCTATTGCTATTTCCTCAGCAGTCAAACAATACAAAGACAACACAAAAGCATACAGCATCTAAGACTCTGTACTTTCTATATTCATGTGGCATATTTATTACTCTGTTTCTTCTAATTTTTTTCATTTTTTGAGACAGGGTTTCTCTGTATAACTGTCTCCTGTCCTGGAATAAACTTTGTACACCAGGTTCACTTTGAAATCACAGATATCTAACTTGCCTCTGCCTCCCAAGTGCTGGAATTAAAGGTGTGTGCCACCACACCCAGCTTCTCTCTTTTTTTAATTTTTTAGAGCCATTTTATCCTATTTCTTTTTCTCTCAAGCCCACATAAATTTTAAAACACATTGTAAACCTTTAGAATTTTTTATTTTTTAATCTGAATCTGTCTTTATTGTAAATATTTATTGATTGATTGATTGATTGATTTGCTACAAGTCCTTTATCTGATGATCAACATTGCTAAAATTAAAGCCACAGCTGTATTCGCTGCGGTCTATCAAAGATGGTGAGGGTATGTTCACCACCAGAACTGAGAGCTGTGCTCACTGCCTTGGTCCATATTACCATCCAGCAGCACGCTGCCAGCTTGGAGTTGTGGTCACTGCCACCTTCATACACACTATTAACTTGGTAGCAGGGTTTGCTGCTTATGCTGAGTGGAGAAACCTCCCTTAAAGGAGCAGTGCAAATTTCTGCTTTCCTCTAGCAAAACAGAGCCCAACTGAAAAAAAAAATGCTGTTGTTAAGAAGCTTTGCTTGTCTCTGTTATTTTGTTTTTCTAAAAGCCCCTTTTTAAGCTTTTGTCAGGATATAAATGAAAGTTCTTAGTACCCGTGTTGCAGGCACCATTTTTCTTACGAGCAGTTTTTCTAGCCAGGCTGGTCCCACAGATGTGTCAGCCACAAATAACACACAGACTCTGTATTAGTTACAAGAGTTTCTTATTGGCTAGCTCTGTCTTAAATATTAGCCCATTTCTATTCATCTAAGTGTTTCCATGTAGTGTTATCTTACCAGAGAGAGGGTCCAGATCTCTGCTCTCTCAATTTTTACATCTTGAAATCTCATACTACATCTCCCTCATGCTCCTTGTCTCCTAGTCTTGCCTATCTTGCTTTTCTATTTGCTAACAGCGCTTGATTCATTAACAAATATGAAAAACATATTTATAGAATGACATCCATGTGGAACATCTATAACTTTTCTAAACAAAAATATAAATTTTACTAGGAAACAAAAGCATTTGTATAACTGAATTAAAGAACATTTTAAATATTTAACACAAGATGAAAAATATTATTAGAAATCCAAAGAATGTTTATTAAAATTTTCTCCAATTACTTACTACATTATGCAAAGTTGTCTTGCATGTTAAAAAAACAGCAAAACAATAGAAAGGGCCTGTACTTCTGTTTTAAAGCATTAAATGTTGTGATAAACAATAATTAGAGTAAAATGTTTTGTTTTTGCCTAGTATAAAGTAAGTATGCATAAACAATGATTTGATAAAAAGCATTATATACTAATTAGGATTTTATTTGAGCTTCTTTACAACTTTTCTTAAATGGCATTTGAACAAGTGTCTATTTCTCAGTTGTCTTGTATTTATTGTAGAAGACCAGACAAAAATAATGTTGGAGCAGGAGGCTAGGAAGCTTGGAAGCTACATACCATCATTGCAATCAGGAACTTTCTGCAGCTGAGGATGCTGCAAAATGTCTGCACAAACACATATTTGTCAATAGTCATGACTGAAGTAAGGAATGGTTAGGGGTCATAATTTTACTTCTCACTGCTGAACACTACCTACTGGTAGAGTCAGGGACAGATGGGAATCATGTCATTCAGTTGTATAGCAACTGATAACCACACCGGCCACTTGTGGGCAGTTCTACTTCTATGGTCAAACAGATGACCCTCGCTAAACTAAATGGTTAAGAAATTATGATTAAGAAAATCAACTGGCTTAGATGTGGGCATTGTTGAAGAAGATGGAGAGTAGAGAAGAGGCAGGAATACAGAGGAACCATAATATTGTATATACACATATGAAATTGATGTGTAATAAAATTCATCAAAATAATGCACATAAAGTATAAAGTTTACTAAGGTAATCTATGTGCATACCCATGACATTGCGTTAATAGACACTAGACAAGTACAGATTAGTCCAATAGCAGAAAGAACATATACCATATAAGAATTATTGTCTCAATTAACAAAAGAATAGAACACACTTATCACACAGAAACATTGTCTACAGTAAACTAATCTTGGCTTGACACTTTCTGTGCCAGTGAGAGCATGTGTTTATGGTTAGGTTTACAGCTTTCTTTATGAACTTAATGCTCACCTTATGTGAAGAAACTCTTTGGCTATTCAAGCTTAACTTATAAAGACAATACATTCAGTATCTGTTCATCATATGCAAATTATGTGGAATGCTGACCAATAAATGCACAGGACCTGCATCTAGTAATGTGTTATTTCTGTACAGAGATTTTCAGAGTAAATTACCAGCTACACTTAAGCATTTAGTTCAGATCCTCATACAACCATCTGGGAGTCAGAAAATTGGGAGGCTGATCCAGTTTTCTGATAATCAGGCACAAGCCTCTGGGTACCAATCATACTGACTGCTTCTTTAAATTAACAGCTGAAGACATGGCTCAGCCATGAGCATCACTGTCTATTCTTCCATAACCCAGAGTTAGTTCCCAAATCCAAGCTACCGCTAATAACCATCAGTAATTCCAGTCCCAGAGAACAAAATGCCTTTTCTGACCTTCTTAGGCACTGCACACACATGATATACAGATATTTATGCAAGCAAAACAAGAATACACATAACATTAAATGAATACATCTTTAAAACAAGTATGCAGTGCTCTATCTTCTTTAGACCTAGCATTTCTGAAATTCATATAAAGTGACTATATTTTTGTTATCATTTCTTAAAACAATCTCTAAAATTCACATAGAGAATGCTCTAAATATTTTTACATTAGGCTGTCACTACAGAGTAAATTGTCTGTAAAAATAAATCTTAGCAAATAACCAATATTACAAATCAGATTTTGCCACTCAGAGCATATTGATATATTTAGAGAATCAACAGTTAACAATCCATACATTTCAAATGCATTCCTCTATTTAAAAGAAAAAATTAAATAGATATTTAACTGTGGGTTAAATTGCTACTGTATCAGAATAAACAGGGTTAAACTTTAACAGAAAGGATTTTTTAAATCTCATTTTTAAAACTCACATATTAAAACAGCTTGCAAAGCTATTTTACAAAACATAATTAAAAGTCTGATATTACTTTAATCTTTTGATCTCTATTGGAACATAGAATATATGAGTAAACATTTTCAGGAAATTAATCATTTCACCTGAAAAAAAATCTAAAAATAAATTGTGGTGCATTGTTACAAACTTACTTGCAAATGTAAGTTCATTTGATGTGACTTTCCTAAGCCACATTGTACCTTTTGAAAGCTTGGTTGTTCTGCTCTTTATGTCAAGTAGGAAGGGGGATAGAAATACCAAATGCCTCCACATTGGTGCTAGTCCTCAGATTTTGCTCATACCTGCCATTTATTTTCAGATTCTGGTTTATATTGCATTTGTTACACTGCTAAAGTTTATCCAACCACTGCCAAGAGATATCTGCAAGTATTTGCCCAGGTAAAGTTATTGACACAGTTTATTGCAACAAAAAGTACTTTCCTTGGCCATGGAAATTTGCTACAAACAACTGCAGTAAAATTAATGTTGTTAGGCAGTGATGTTGCATAAGCTGTGAATGTTTAATTACTTGTTATTTAAGACTAAGTATTCTATGAAGTATTTCTTATGGCAGAAATCGTTACCGTCATCGGATTTTGGTTTCTTCAGCTTTTGTGAGTGTGCTGGAAGCATTGACACAGTGTCTTATGCCGTGTGGGCACCTAATTCCTGACAGATGTGAGTGCACCCATGGCTCTTTGACTCAGAGTTTCTGGAAAATCTCCAAGATGCAGCCGCATGTCCAATTATACTAGAAGGTGGTGAGAAACGTCATGGATTCCCAAGGTGGAGGTGTACCCATAGTGTTACCTGCACACAACCACTTAGCACACACAAAAGTGAAAACAAGTATAACTTTTCAAAAGAATAGTCAGTAACAAATTTAATATCTATAATTCTCATCACTTGGAAAATAACACTACGTCCCGTTTCTCTATTCAAAGTATATTTACAGTGATGCCAAAGATCCTGGTGGAAGACCAAGCATTCCTCCTTCCTGTGGACATTCTCATCCAAGTACCCTTCTAGCCCACCCCCATTTATTCCTGTCAGTTCCTAATACCTAGAAACAAGTTCTACCTGAGAACCCAAGCCCACAGCTGCAGAGACTCAGAAGCACCCACTGCGAGGTATCCCACAGCCACCACTGATTCCTAAGACCAGAAATGTCAGCTGAAACCAAATATATATATATATATATATATATATATATATATATAAGAAATGACCAGTTATCAACACATAGAAGTATAATCACCCAAAACCAAGATCCCTAGACATCAGCCTAAAAATGCAATCAAAAACATGTAGAACAATATGTGCCCACTAGAGTCCAGCAACCCTATTACAGTAAAGACTGAGAAAGCAGAACAGCTAAAACATAAAACAAGGACTTCAAATTACTGTAATGGATATGTTTAAGGGCCTTAAAAAGTGATGTGAACAAATACATTTTTGAAATCCATGAAAATAAATACAGTGGGATAACATGAAGAAAAGTTTCAAGACATGAATTAGGAAATGGACTCAATAAAGAAACCCAAAACCGGGTAGTGGTGGTGCATGCCTTTAGTCCCAGCCCTCGGGAGGCAGAGAGAGGCAGATCTCTGTAAGTTCGAGTTTGAGAAACAAACAAGCAAACACAAAGGCCAAAAACAAAACAAAACAAAAACAAAAAAGAAAGAAAAAAGAAAGGAATGAACAAAAAAAGAAAGAAAGAAGGAAAGAAAGAAAGAAAGAAAGAAAGAAAGAAAGGAAAAAGTAACCCAAACTGAGGTAAAGTGGAATTGAAAAACTTAGGCGTACGTATAGGAACCACAGAGGCAAGCCTTTCCAACAGAATATAAGAGATAGGAAAGAACCTCATACACTGAAGACATGATGCAATAAACGGATACATCAGCCCAAAAAAATATTAAATATAAAAACAAAATATTCCTGGCACAAAACATCAAGGAAATCTATATATATAAACTATATAAACTAAAAACCAAATCTAAGAATAATAGGAGTAAAGGAAGAAATTCAGGTCCAAAGGCACAGAAATTATTTTCAACAAAATAGAGAATTTCCCTAAGCTACAGAAGGAGGTGTCATATCAAGACAAGAAATGCACAACTATGCAGGGAGTTGGTGGCTCAGGCCCTTAATCCCAGCACTCAGGAGGCAGAGGCAGGTGGATTTTGAGTTCAAGATCAACCTGGTCTCCAGAGATAGTTAGTTCAAGGACAGGCTCCAAAGTAATATGGAGAACCCTGTCTCAAAAAAAAAAAAAAAAAAACAAAAAACAAAAAACAACAACAAAAATAAAAAAAATAATAAAATAAAATAAATACACAACTAAACAGGAACAGAAAAGAAATTCCCATGACACAAAGTAATAACAACATTAAATGTTCAAAACAAAGAGCATATAAAAAGCTGCAAGAGAAACATATAAAGGCAGAGCTATTAGAAAAATGTGTGATTTTTAATGAAGACTCTGAAAGCCAGAAGGGCATAGACAGATACTTAGACTACAGATACTAGCCCTGTCTTTTGTACCTGGCAAAATTTCTGTCATAGTAAGCAGAGAAAGAAAGACATTCAAGCTCTACAAAAAAACAAAGGAAAAAAAAAACCTTCAAAAAGAAGAGGTTTTCAACACCTAAGAAAATACCATGAGTAAAAAATTCCAGACCAGCATATCAAAGTAAGAGGAAGGAGCATGCACTTCAACAACAAAATAATGGGAATCAACATGTCCTGTTAATAGATAACCCAACAGTAAATGGTCTCTATTCCCTAGTAAAAAGAAACAAACTAATAGACTGGTTATGAGAACAAAATCCATCCTTCTGCTGAATCCAAGAAATAAACTTTAACATCAAGGATATTATTATAGAAACATAACTGTAGCATAAATCTCATATTGACTCACACACAGTGATGGTGTGTGACTTTAGTACCCAATTCTAGCCAATGTAGAGGCCATCCAGACAAAAGCTAAACAAAGAAATATTGTAGCTAAATGATGTCATTGCCCAAATGAACGTAACAGATATTAACAGACTATTTCATTCAAACACAAAAGACTATACTTTCTTCTCAGTACATCATTTGTATTCTCCAAAACTGAGAACCATAATTTGACACAAAGTAAATATCATTAGAAACAGAAAGATTAAAATAACATGCTGCACCCTGTATGTCATCAGCAGAGCAGGATTTCAACAACAAACACCACAGACAGCAAACAAACTCATTGAAACTGAACAACTCACTGCTTGACACAGGAAGTAAGGCAGAAATTAAGAATGCAAGTAAAAACTTTCTAGAATAGAATGAAGATGAAAACACAACAAGCCTAAACTTATGTAACACAAAGAAGGTGATTCTAACAGGCAAGTCCATAGTATTAAATGCTAAAATTACAAAAAACATGAATGAGTATATTGGTAACACAATAGCATAACTGAATGCTTTAGAGCCAAAATAGAAACAACAAAAATGAAAGAATCTATGAAACAAAGAGTTGGTTCTGTGACAAAATCAGTAAGATTGACAAACCCTAATCCCTTTTAACTGAAAGGTAGAGGGATAAGATTCAAATTGACAAACTTTGAGATGGAAAGGAGCACATAACAAGAGATCCTGAGGAAACCCAGAGAAATCATAAAGGTATATGTTAAAAACCTATACTTGACCAAATTGGATTTCAATCTAAAAGAAATGAATTAATTTATTGATGTATTTCATCCGCCAAACTGAAATCAAGAACATTTAAGCAATTTAAATAGACCTACATCACTAGAGACAGAGCAACAATAACTAAGTGTCCAAACTGAAAGAAGCCCACAGCCAGATGACGTCACTCATATTCGTAGCAGACTTCCAAAGAAGAATTTATACTAATAATCCTAAACTTATTTTTAAAAATGAAAACGAAGGAACATTACCCAGTTCTTTCTATGACACAACTGCATTGATAACTTAACCACATAAAGACCCCAAAAGAAAGAGAATTACAGGACAATTTCACTTATAAATGTAGATGCACTATGTTTGCAGTAAATACGTGTTAACCATCATCAAATAGGCTTCATTCCAAAGACACAAGGATGATTCAATATATATAAATCAATAAAGGTAATGCAACATACAAATGGAATGCAAAAAATCACATTGTCATCTCATATGGGAAAAAAAAGGCCTTTGATGAACTCCAACACCCCTTCATGACAATTAAGAATACAAGGGGCATAATTCAATATAACAAAGGCAGTATACCTTAAGCCCATAGCCAAAACCAGCTTAAATGAAAAAAAAAAACTGTAAACCTAACAAGATTGTCAACTTTTTCATACCTATTTAACATAGTATTTAAAATCTTAGAATAATGATACAACTGAAGGAGGCCAAGGGATTACAAATAGGAAGGAAAGAATTCAATGTATCCTACTGGATATATTATGTGAGTGTAAAATGTATGACCCTAAACATGCTACCTGGAAACTCCTACAGCTGATAAATACTTGCAGAAAGTTAACAGGACACAAAGTTAATATACAAAACTCAGCAGCCCTCCTATACACAAATGTCAAAGTTAGAAAGGAATCAGGAAAACAACGCCTTTCACAGTGTACTCAAGAACACAAAATATCCTGTGGTGGACTGATTCCCATTTTCCTGAGGCACTGCCATACTGATCTCCAAAGTGGCTGTACAAGCTTGCACTCCCACCAGCAGTGGAGGGGTGTTCCGCTCTCTCCACATCCTCTCCAGCATAAGCTGTCATTGGTGTTCCTAATTTTAGCCATTCTGGTAGGAGTAAGATGGTATCTCAGGGTTGTTCTCATTTGCATTTCCCTGATAGCTAAGGATGTTGAGCACTGTCTTAAGTGTCTTTTAGCTTTTTGATTTCTTTCTCTACCTCATTTTTTAATAGGGTTATTTGGTGTTTTGTTGACTAGTTTCTTGAGTTCTTTGTATATTTTGGAGATCAGCCCTCTGAGCTAATGAGTCCCCAGACTTATAGGTGGGAATCCAGCATTGGACTGACTCAGACCCCCTGAACATGGGTGTCAGTTAGAAGGCCTGGGCAGTCTAAGGGACCTCTGACAGTGGAACCAGGATGTATCCCTGGTGCACAAAAAGACTTTGGGAGCACATTCCCCATGGAGGGATAATCCCTTAGCCTAGAGGCAGGAGGGCCTAGTCCCAACTCCAAATGACTTGACAGATTTAGATGACCCCTCCAGGAAGGCATCAGGAAACATGTGGAGTGGGGGAGGGGGAATTGAGATGGGAGTGCGGTTGGGGGGCATGAGAGGGAGGGAGGGAGGCAGAGGGAACTGAGATCAATATGTAAAATAAGAAAAATAAATTTTAAAAAAGGAAAAAAAAAGCATAAAATATCCTGGGTTTACTCTAACCTAGCAATGAGAAAGGGTAATATAATAAAAATTTTAGGAAACTGAATTTAAAAAATTGAAGAAAATATCAGGAGAAGAAAAGATGTCCTGTGCTCAGAGATTGGTAGGATTAATAAAGTAAAAATTCCCACTCTTCCAAAATCAATCTATAGAACCATTGCAACCATCATGAAAATTCCAACACAATTCTTTACAGACCTTGCAGAACAATTCTCAGGTTTATAATGGGACATGTCAGGAAGAAAAAATAGGGTGAACTAAACATATTGAAATATGTTTTATTTTATTTGTATATTATATGCATTGTTATAATTATAAAAGAATTAAAAAAGTTGTTGGAGGTATCACCATCCCCAATTTCAATGTTTACCACAAAGCTTTAGTTAAAAACATTATTCCAAATGGATTAATGACTATTGTTGAACACAACACCTGTGCAACCCACATGGAAAAGTTGAGCTGGCACCCACGGGGGTTGGGGGACTTCACTACCACTGACTAGTGTTCATGGTACTAAAAACATTCTGCACATTGCCAAAAGATAAAGTAAACCACAGTTTAGCTGCAAATCCATCTATCTAAAAAAAAGCTAACCTGTCTTTATGATGTACTGCTTCAACAGAGGTACGAAGTCTCAGAGTAACCAACCCATATCTCATTGGACTTATGTCCTGCTCCGTGAGATGGACCCCTTTCTGACACTGCTTCTGTGGCCAACAGCCTGAAGCTAGACTGACCTCAGGTATCTTGGTATACACAAAATACTACTATTCTGCTAAAAATAAAATCATATAACAATAAAATGAGTCTTAATGAGATTCCGCTATACCCATATAGATCAGTGTCTTGCTCAGCATCTGTCAGATAAATTTCCTCCTGCCCCAGACTGGAACTAGCAGACCCACATTGTAGAGTAAGACACCTTGGAACACTCAATATTGAAAGGAATGTCACCATCAAATCCGCCCCTTCAGGGTTCAGGGAATTCTGGGTAAAGGAGGCAGAAAGTTCCCTAGAACAAGAGAGAATGGATTCAAGCAAGCATTGAAGCCCTTCTATCCACAGGAACACAAAAGCCCACCAGTCTTAAGTGTGGGCTACATGCTCAGCAGTGGATGGCTAACACCACACGTGCCATGATATTTTATACATCCTTTGTCTCATATTGTTTAGTCAGGGCATTATTATTATAATATTTTACTTTGGAGATTCTTTGTATATATATTTTGGTTCCCAGTTTTCTGGGGGTTTTTTTCCCCATTTTTATTTCTGTATGTGAAAATGTATGTGTCTCTTCATTTATTTGATTTTGTTTTCTTTTGTAGCTTGATAATTTTTTCTTGTTTTTTTTTCTCCACTTCTTTTTTATGTTATCTTACCTAATTATATCATTTTATGCTCCTATTTGTATTCTAGTGTGAGGGAGAAGGAAAAGGTGTCAATTTGAATCATGGGTAAGTGGTAACAGGGAAAATCTAGAAGGATCTGATGAAGAGGAACCAATAATCAGAGTGTGTTGTATGAAAAAAAGCTATTTCCATACAACAAAATCACCTTTGCTGATAAGACATTTCACTAGGCTTTCCAAAAACATCTTTATTTTATGATAAATCATACTGTGTAGATTCAAACAAGTTTTATTAGTTCATTGGATTCACTTGTTACCATTACAATAATTCTGGTAGCAAAAATAATACCCCTTATATTACTAAATTAATTCAACATCTATGATACTTTGTACATTCATGATCAGTTTTTAATAGATAGTTATTATTTTTTCACTTCCAGGAGCTGTTCTCCATACATTAACAATGTGGAATACACTCCAACTCATTTATTTCTCCAAACAACTTATCAAAAGATATTTCAAATCTTAAAAATTATTCCCATCAACATCAAAGCTAATAACTGAAAATGTATATACATTGATTTCACGTTTCCTTTAAACTTTGGTGAAAGTCTCAAATATCCATTTGAAAAAAAAAATTATAAGATCATAGAGATAGGTACTATGAGTTCTTATAATTCAGACAAAAGTCTAGAATTGAGATTCTAGATGTTGCATGTGATGTCTGTATGTAATATAAAATACTAATAACTAAGTTGAAACATATTTTTATCATCTTGTTGGTCTGAATGAGAGTGCTTTGCACAGTCTCACATGCTTAAGTACTTAATCCTCAGGAGGTAAAACTGGAAAGTGTTTTAGGAGGTGTGGTCTTATTGCAGAACATGTGTCAGTGAGGGTAGGCTTTGAGGTTTCAAAAGACACATGCCATTTTCAGTATGTTTTCTCTGTCTCTTGTGTGTGCATGAGGTCTATGAGTAATCAGCTATTCGTGCCACCATGCCCTCAACATTCCATCTAGTACTTGATCCCACTTGGACCGAGAGCTCAATTGAAGTCTTTCGTTTATGCACTGCCTTGTCCAAGATGTTTTATCCCAACAATAGAAAAGTAACTAACATATCATCTCATAGCCAAATTACTTCATTAAAGCACTAGAACAGTTAAATGAAAAAATACAATCTAAATAAAATGACCCACATAGAAAATGTTTACATGTGTATTTGTGCAGCTTTGTTACTTTTAGTTTTGAATTTCCACCCATTTCAAGCTATCAATTTATTCTTAGCTATGATGCCTATAGGCAGTAACTATAATTAATACAGTATAATATATATTTCACTATAATGTTTATCAAACTATATACATACAACATTTTCACAATACACACATACATTGACCAATTACTGAAAAAAATGTCATGAATTTCAGAGGTAGTAGAGATAAGTGTGGGAAGTTAAATAGAGATAAATGTGGGAAGTTGTAAGTAGAGATGGAGGGGTGGCTTAAAAAATGATAGTGTAATCATTGATCAAATCTGTGTAGAGAGCAGTCATTTCATATATAGCATAGTAATTAAACACAGATTTAATACAGAATAAATTTTTAATCTCATGTTGGTGCTTCAAATCAAAGCTGACTGCTTCTTCCATCAAAATATATGATAATAAGTGAAATTTGTAGCATATTGTGACCCTAACTGAATTCTGTATCATTATAGAAGTTTGGGTAGACTGGTGATGCAATTTCTGTCTCTCTCCCTCCCTCCCCCCCCCCCCTCTCTCTCTCTCTCTGTTTGTGTGTGTGTGTGTGTGTTTTGTTTTTTTGAGACATGCTTTCTCTATGTAGCCTGGCTGTCATGGAACTCTATCAGTAGAACAGGCTGGCCATGGACTTGGAAAGGACTCTACCTCCAAAGTGCTAGTATAAAAGGCATATGACACTACTGCCCAGTCTGGTGATATAATTTTTAAACACAGAATAAAATTTGCATTGCACAATTCAATGTAAAGTTTGAGCTGAAAAAAGTCTGTTTTTCAAAAAATTAAAATTTCCAAAGGTAGCATAGGATTAAAAAATATTAATGTATAGCATAAAATTTGAGGATTTTAATTATAAATTTAATGATTGCTTTCCCCAAGAATATCGTGTTATAATATTTATCATTTGATGAAATGATGTGATTGTCATATAGCATTTTGAGAGAAAACAGCGTTAACCTTATCAAAAGCCTAGAGAAGTGTTTTCATGAATGCAAATGAACAATCCATGCATCCAGGATTGAGGGATTCTTTTTGTGAAATGTTTCCTTATTTATTTTTTTGTTCTTTATTTTTAACTTCTTGATGTTATTTATTCATGAATTTTTAAATCATATTTTCTGTGATTTGAATATAATTATATTATCCCCCTTCCCTTACCTGCCTTCAAACACGTCCATATACCTGTCCTAGGGCTGGCTAGTGTGGCCACTACATGTGGCCTCATTTTTTCATTAATTGTTATTCCTTGTGGTTTTTGAGAATAACTATATTGCTCTGGGCCATGCAACTTCCATTTTATTTTGAACTTAAGCTCTCAAACAATTAATCATCTGTATGATTTTATTAATTTTTTATTAAAACTGTGGGTCGATTGTGTAAAAATTATTATAAAGTTATGATAAGCAAATCTAATTTGATTGTAGTAAACTACACTAATTTGTTGTGGCAAGGGCTGATCCCCTGACTTACTACAATTTTGAAAAATTTTAAAATGATTTTATTTAAAGAAGACTTATCCAACTTTCCACCGAAATCAATAGTTGCTCTAAATCACTCCATTAATCATTAACTTATTATAATTAATTATAGTTTGCTGTTCAAACTCTGCCCATTCTGATAGCTGGAAACATCACAAGTTAACATCCATTTTCTTAAGTGGGTGAAATGCAGGGCTGGAGAGATGTCTCCGTTGCGAAAGTGACTGCAGTGCAAGCATGAAGACATCAGTTCAGCCGTGTCAAAGCCATGCTGCGAATAGCTATCCAGTTCAGGACAGGCAGGGGGAAGTCAGATTCAAGTTGATGACTTCCAGGTTCAACGAACCATTCTATCTCAAAACATAAGATAGATAGCATTTGTAGGCAACATCCAAAACAGATAAATGCATAACACCTGTACGCCTACCTACCTGCGGAAACACAAACATAAACATGCCTACACACATGAAAAATAAAAAATAAAATGAGAAACTGCAGAGATGGCTCAGCGGTTATGAGTTGTCCATCACTTAGAACAGGCAACATCAGCATCTGAAACTTTAGCTCCAAGGTATCTGTTAACCCTCTTCATCCTCCATAGCCATTGCACTTAACACATACAACTACACACAGATACACACATACACACATACACATGATTAAAGTTAGGAAATGAAGTACATGAAAAGGAATTACAATAAAATAGATGAAATGAAAATGTTAAAAACCTGTTGTTACTGACTGACAGATATCACTATACACAGATATTATTCTAGAGAATGACTAAACCAAATACCCCTGAGAAACTTTCATTTTTTAGACCTGCTAATAACCCAGCCTACGAGAATATAAGGACTTTGTAAAGAACGTTGGCAAGCATGAAAAGGCACCTCCTTTCTAGTGACATTTTAGTGATTTGCTTGTTCATAGGAGCAAAGTGGGGGCTCAGTGAGGAAGTTTGAGATGCCAAAAATATTTTTTGATCTCTTTGATGAACAGTAAGAGCCTTTAATGATTGCAGTTGGGAAGAATTGAAGAGACCCTCAGTAGAATAAAGATCAGGCCTCTCATCATATGTGGGTTGTAATTGACGTTGTTTAGTGTAGGTATCATGATCATAGTCATTACTTATGAATACAGCTGTTCATATTTGGTTGAATTTTCAAGGTATCCTAGAAATTGCACAAGAAACAGAGCTTGGGTCTTTTAGGAATTTTTATTCTAACAGTGCAGTGTCTAATATGGAGCTATTAGCTGCGTATGACTGTTTGAAGCTAAATAGACTAACTCCAAGTAACAGTGCACTCTTCCCACATTTTAATTGCTCTATAGCCATAATGTGCAATGGTGAACTAGACAAATATTATTAAAATAAATGTCCATATAATGTCACCATTGTATACTGTTTACTATGTATTTTGAGGATATGATACAGATCAGCAGAAGGGAAAGAATCTCTATGACCATTGAAATTTCATTATATGAATCAAGTAGTTTTCCTATGTGTGAGCTCAACACTTTTGAGTGAAGAAGTTCACAGACAAGTAAAATTTTCACATAGAAAGTATTTTCTGGAATTCAGAATCTTGCTCTCTTGTTGTAAAAAGGAAACAACACTGTGCTAATGCCAACAAGGAACATATCCTATTTTCAAAGAAAATAAAAACAATAGATCAGGAAATAAAAAAGTGTTAAACCAACGGTCAGGAAATGCAAATGAATATGTAGATGCACAAGCCTTTACTGCTGGCTTGAAAAACAGTGAAGATTCTTCTAATGAACCAAAACCTTGTGGTGAATTTTCTGTAAATATATTTAAAGGCCTAGTGGACAGGTTCTTGGATGGAAAGGCAGTACAAACCAATGTATCGTTGCTTGGGAAAACCTGATCCCTTTGAGGGAACAAAGAGATGTTGGGAGTATCTTAGTGAATGGAGGTTCTTAATTAACAAAGTTGAATACAGTATATCAAATTATATATTCTGATATAGGAAAGAAATAAAATTTTCATAATAGAGTCAGGTTTAAGAAAAAAATGTTTTTACTGATAAAGAGAGTGTGGAAAAATCAGACAAAACACCATGCTTGCACCTCTTTTCTAAACTCAACTCCATTAGGTGAGGACTAAGGAGCAGTGGCTTCCACAGGCATAGTCACTGTTGTAGCAGAGACAGACATAGAAACATAGAAACTAGCTAAGTACTAAATCAGCCTCTCTCCAGTGTTATGTCATGTTTCAATGCCAGAACAAGCCAGATGGTGTGGCCTTTGTGCTATGTCTGATGAGAATTTGCACATTTAAATATGGCATAAATGCTTATTTCTCATGTTCAGGCAGATATCAGGAAAGACTGAAAGCTCACAATCAAAGGACGTTTTCATGCATCTACTCTGCAGACACATTTTGATCTTTTTCTTCAGACCCAAGACAATAAAATGAAACCAATGTTCTGGTGAACAAGATGGTTATGAACACTCAACCTGAGGAAAGCCAGGTTATGTTAGTTGATATTGCTGGCCAGAAATGAAATCCACAAATAAGAGTTGCTAGGAGAAATATTTTAATTAGCCTACACTCATTTTGAAAATTATTCAGGGTCCATATGAATACTGCCATTTATGGGCAACATGAAATATATTCCAGAACGATGGGCTAGAGATTAACTTTGATAATTGATTCACAACTGTTCACCAGAAGTCTCATGCTTAGTCCAAATATTGTTATGCTTAAAGTCCATATTGATTTTTTTTAATTTCTTTCTATGAGTGTGCATATAAATTGAATTTTTTCTGTAGTAAAAACTTAGAGTATATGTTAAATTCAATACCAATAATCTTCCTTATTTTCAAGAGTTCCAATTTTCTGAGAGGTAACGATCATTAATGGATCTGTGCATGTACATTTTTAAAGACAAAACCCATCTTTCTCCTCTCTCTCTCTCTCTCTCTCTCTCTCTCTCTCTCTCTCTCTCTCTCTCTCTCTCTCTCTCTCTCTCCTCTCTCCCTCCCCCCTCCCTGTCTCATTCTAACTGTCCCTTCTCTCCTCTTTCTTTCACCGGAAAATATATCAAGTTATACTGACATATTGCACAAATAATGACAGAGATGTACTCCTGTACACATCAGTATTCAAGGCTGAACAAAATTTCTAAGTATAGATAACTACTTACTGTTTTTGTATTTAGGTTTATGTTGTTCTTAGGCGTGCCCAAATTGGAAAAATAAAATAAACAAAACAAACAAACAAATAGATTACTGTCAACCATCAAAGTTCCACATTTTTCTTTGCTGCTACATTTGTACCTTTCTATTTTGGTGGACTATTTTCTGAAAAGGTGACAGTTTAAAAATTAAATGCACCTTAAAGTTTGGTAGATATTGCTTATGCCATTCCAGGAAGATTCATGTGATAGACCCAAAATTATCTAACGTGTATTTTCAATGATATATATGAAACAATGAAAATCTTATTTATATATATATATATATATATATATATATATTTGTAGAATACAAATTACTGTCCATAGGAAAATAAATAATCTCAGTGATATTAATCAACTGTGCTCACCATTGTGGTTTTCACAAATATAACAACACTGTGCTTGTTGCTATTCCAGCTGTAGCAAACTAGTTAAGAATACATTGTATCAAGAAGCAACCACAAATGATGACTCAGTTTTCTCAGTACAGAAAGTGTTTAGTTTCTCCTTTCAAAAGTCTATAATTTATCTAGCTTTGACATCAAAGCCTTATGACAGATATATATATATGTTATATATATATATTTAATTAAATAAATGAATTGTAGGAAATTCTAAATTACAAAAGTAACATTCAATCTACTTTTGGGGATGTCTAAAATCTAGCATTAGACTTTCTACTCATAATTCACCATGTAATTTAACAAAATAAAGGGAAGTCCTAATAGCTTGGGAGTTCAGTGACATTAATCAATGCTCATACCATCTCTTTGATATTACTGAGGAATTTCTTCGTTTATAATTCCTGTTAGATTGCTTCGAAATGGTCTGTAATTCTTGACTAAGCATTTTGATATGTTGAAAAAAAAAACACAGTGGCAACACAACAATATTTTAATAACAATAAACAATTGTTTTAACATGAGCTATTTTAATCTACTGTAAGAATCATTGCAAAGCATTTATAGGTCACTGAAAATATTTAATATAATATCTATAATAAATAATTTAAAGGTCATTGAAAATATGTGCTCCACTTCAAGACACGAGTTGAAATTGTAATGTGATTTTAAATTTTAATATGCTGTTACCAAATCATATATCTATATGTGACATGTACTTCTGATAGGTGTTATTTCATGGTCTTTCAAGGTCTATGTATGTTCACAAACATTTGGTCCCCAACTTTGTACAGCTAACTTAAACAATGTTGAACTTAGAAAATTTATACCTTAATTCTTGAAATAAGTTGTTGATAATTAGTTTTATTTTCCAGTATCCACATGTTTTTTTCATAATCATTTGTATTTACTTAAGCATTGTGAGAAAGCATGGGTGCATATCATGTAACTGATGATTAGTACAGATGAAGCAAATGTATTTGGTCCTGTGAATGAAAGTCTTGGCTTTAATTTCTTCTGTATATGACCCATTTCTATATTTCCCAGGAAATAGTCAGCAGCCAGAGCAAATACAGGTTTATGAGCCCTTTATTTCTGTGGTGGTTTTCCTACTGCAGTATATTCTAGTTTCTATGTCACAGAATTTCTTAAAATTCAGTTCCCAGCAGAGCAGTTTATAGGGACACCTAGTGGTGAGAGTGGGCAACGCTGAGACATGAATCAGTGCTAGGAAGCTTTTGGGTTTTTTGGGTTTTGTTTTGTTTTGTTTAAACCACACAAGGACATCTGGAATGTGGGTACAAATGTTTCCTGCATGTATTTGATGTTCAGCACGTGTTCGATAGCAAAATGTATCTTAAATAGGATATTATTTAAAATAGAATAATACGGAGTAGAGTATAACCCCTGTGTATGTTGAGTGGAACCTTGAAGGTGATGCCCACTAATATTACAGGACAGATATGCTTGGAAGTCTTGTAACTGTGACATTCTGTAACTTATCAGAACTTCTATTGACTTAGGAATCATTAACCATTAAGCTGCTGGAGGTGAGTGCACCTGAAAAATTAAATAGGCACTATTTAAATATAGAAAGGTGACATTTTTTTCACTTTGAAAGAAAATTGCACACCTGAGGCAAATAGCTGTCATTCTTTTGAAAAAGTAAGCAAATTTAATAGAGTTCTAAGGTTTTCGTCGTCTGACATCACATATATGTCATCAGCCCTTTCTCCCTTGTAGAGTTCACAAACTTGCATGAAATACACAAAACTGTTTCAAAGTGCTTATGGCTCAGCTAAAAATATATACATACAAGATTTATTTAGAGGAAATTTTAAAAAGCATTTCACATTTGAAGAGGTTAAAATAATTCACTACCTCAATATAAACCCTTGATATTCAACACAGATGGATGCTGTAAAGAGCAGTTCAAACACACACACACACACACACACACACACACACACACACACACACACACACACTCACACTGGTTCTGGATCCTTTTCATGTCAACCACATGTTTGACCAGAGTATATCCACACTAAT
The DNA here is from genome assembly GCA_030556225.1 of Cricetiscus sungorus. Taxonomy (NCBI): domain Eukaryota; kingdom Metazoa; phylum Chordata; class Mammalia; order Rodentia; family Cricetidae; genus Cricetiscus; species Cricetiscus sungorus. The sequence goes on from JANBXA010000741.1 coordinate 50,745,530, forward strand.
ATCCCCCAAATTAAAAGTCAGAGAATTCCTTTGATGCTTAGAGCATAATTTCAGCATAGGAAGAGTAAAATGCATTTGCATGACAGGAGTACTCATCTGTGACCACATGAAGCAAATGAGCAGCCTGCCCTGGGCCACTACCTCTAAACAACTTTCCTTTGCCCCTTGTGGAGAAGATTGCGGGCCTAACATTCCTAAACCGTGAAAGGCATCTTTTGAACACACAGACCTCCTTCAGGGGAGGAAGTTGACTGGTTTCCTGGAAGAAACCCGTCATACTTACCATGCAGGGAGGGGAAGGATGAGTTCCTCAGGTGATGCTTCCACAAACTCGCTTTCAAAGGACTCTGCCTCCTTTTCGGTTGTTTCCAGCATCCTAGTTTGCTTAGTCTATTCACTTCCCTTCTGGAGAACCTCCCCGACATACTTATAAAACGTGATTCTTTAAAAGAAAAAAAAATAAAGGATATAAATAACGCAGTCTCTATAGTTAGGACGAGCCACTCCCTCCAGGGTCCTTTAAGAAGCAGCTGTAAGGACTCTCTTGTAAAGGGCAGAGGCATCTGGGCAAACTGCAATCGGTAGGAATCATCTGTCCCTTGTCACCACCGAGCCTAGCACTGTCAGGGTTATTTCCAATCCTCCCTTTTCCAAGAAGACGCTTGCACACTCCTACGCTCGAATTGCGCACATGGTCCAAGACTCCTCTGCCTCCACGAATGTGACATCGAAGTGGGCTCTGGCTGCGCCTCCAGAGCCCAGAGACGCCGTCGCCCTAGGCTGCCATCTACCGGCCACTGGGCACCCGCTTAGCCCGGGGCCCACCATGTCTGCTGCAGCTTGGCTCGCACCAGCGGCGCGACAATAAACAAGTGCAGCGGACGGGCCCTGCACCCGCTACCCAGCAGATGTGGCCGCCTCCTCAGCTCCCGGGAGAGAAGACACGACTTTTCCCGAGTTTTTTTAGAGCGGCCAGCCTGCCAGGACATGCCACAGGCGTAGAACAACGCCGCTCCTGCCTCCCCGGACCCCTCAAAGGATGTCGGAGATAAAGAGTTGCAAATAATGAGGATCGTGCGCCGCATCTGGGGAGGGCTAGCGAAAATCCGCTGCAAACACCGGGAACCGTGAAGCCGCCAAGAGGATGCGGGAGCCTTTCAAATACTAATTAGGGGCCGCGACTGCAGGTTCGCCTTGGGGACAGCGGCATCCCGGCTGCAGTGGTCGCGGCGCGCGGGGGAGAGGAGCCCACAGCGGAGGAAGCGACCGCCGGCGGAGCAGCCGAGGGGCCAGCACCAGCTTCTGTCGCCCCCTCACTACCATGTACAGTGTGCGCTGCAAGAAGAAGGCGGGCGATGCACGCACACCCTCGAGCCCCGCTCCCTCTGGCTCGTCCCGGGGCGTGCGCCACTGACCAGGGGGGGAATGTGGTGAAGACGCCGAGCCGGAGAGACTAGGGGGGAGGGGAGGGCCGGCCCGCGCAATCCCAGGCCGGAGGGTGCCGGGAGCCTGAGGCGGCTGGAGGGGGCGGCTGCCATCGCTGGGTCGGAGAAAGTTGCCCTCTGTGCCGATGGGAACAGTAAGTACCCACCCGGTCCGGGGTATGGAGGAGAAGGGGCCCTGAGACCTGGGGATCGCGCGTGGGAGCGATGGTGCGAGGGAGCGTGAGTGAGATGGGGCGCGAGCGCTCGCCCAGGCTCCCCAGCACGTTAACTGGGCGGCCGAGCCGGGCCAGCCAGCTCCGCGTCCCCCGCCTCGGTCTCCCCACGTCCCCTCCCCACTGCGCCCTCCCCGCCCTGGCGGCTCAGGCTCCCAGCCCCTGCCGGGAGCTGCCTTTGCAGCGACTCCCTGGCTGTCCCTTCCCCCACTCCCCCACCCCACTGCCCGCTCCGGCTACCGCGGAGAGCGCCAGGGACAGCCCTTTGGGGAGCCCGGGAACCCGCGGTCGCCACCGCGGCGGCGGCCCGGGGCTAGCGGCGTCCCGGTGCCGCTTTCCTCCAGCGCCTCGGTTCAGCCGGCGCGGTTCGCAGCCTTCCGGGTCTGCCTAGGCTTCAAAGAAACCAGTGCACACCCCGAAGAGGTGTCTTTCCAAAGGGGGGCTATGATGAGTGGGCCCCTGAGAGGTGAGACGGGGTAAGTCCGTGCTTTACTTTGCAAAAGAGGTTCCTGTGTGTGCCCGTGTGCTATGGCGAAGTGGCTTTCTTAGCTCCCCCCCCTCCCCTTCTTCCTCCCTTTACCCTTCCTTTGCTTTGGGGCGGGGTGGGGGAGGGGGAGCCTCGGGTCCTGGAACTCCGGCTGCCTCTGCCTGAGCGGCTTTTCCAGCAGCTGTGCCGGGAGCCACGGGTCCGGCCTGGGTTTGGACTCCAACCCGAGCGGCTCAATGCTGCTTAATGCAGGGATATGGCAGGCGGTGGGTGATCCAGGCTCTGAATTCTTCGGGAGTGAACAAATACATTCCCCCACCCCGTCCCCGCCCTCTATCCTTTTTCTTTCTTTCTTTTTTTTTTCCTTCTTTTTGTTTTAATAAACCAAAAACCGTGTGGTGCACCCGCGAGTTTACCTCGGCGGCGCGTTTCCCTGTCTCAGTGCTAGCATTCCCAGCTCATTCAACTTTATTTTCTCAAATCTTCAGTCGCCTTTGATGGCTGGGGACTGCGGGGGAGGGGGTGAATGGAGAGGCGCTTTGGAAAAGGCTGTTTGGCCCCGGCTAGCCAGAACTGAATAAAAGTTGTAAATGTTCGAATGCAATACTGCCTGGACACAATTTGCAATGGACTCTGAGATGGGGAAGGAGGTGAATGGGGGCGGGGAAGCACCGCGAGGGAGGGGGAGGGGATGCAACCCAGCTGAATGGATGTGCACATTTGATCCAACGGAGAACCCAAATTTCAAGGTAAACGTTTTGCTTTCGTACCAGGGTGTTTAAACCCCGAGCCTTCTACTGTCGTGAGGGGGAGGTCTGCTATGCTAGTGAGGTTTGTGTACTGTGGTTCTGATCTGTCTCGGTACGTCTGGGTGGCCAAATGTCAGTGATTCGTAGGCACACTTGCACACGTGCGTGCGAATGAAGACGCTCTGAACGGGGGGGGGGGGCGAGGGGCTGATGCGACTTGGTGATCGTGTGCAAGGTTTCCAGGCTTGCACCTGTGCTTTAGAGACGTCCTGTCTTTAGTTGTGGTTTGAGATTCTCAGCAGCTTTTGGTGGGAGGCAGAAGGGAGGTTGGTCACAGGAAAGGCACAGATTCCCAGAACCCTAACACTTCCCTGAGCTACCCAGTACTCTACAGTAATCCACTTGTGACCGACCGTCGTCTAAGAGGGTTGCTGTCAACCCAAAGTAGTAAGTCAAAAGCAGCCTGCCAGTGACAAAAGAGCCGAAGGGGGAGGGGGCCAAAGCGGCTTCTTGGGGAGATTAAATTCAGATGTTAAAACCCTGGCCTGTGGCACTTGCCTCGACTTGAGTCTTTTAATCACCTGGGCTTTCCTTTCTACCTGGAAGGGAAATAAGGGAGGGGACCATTGACATTTAAATGTAACAAGCAACTTCAAAGATGGAGATGCTGGCAAGGCGGTAGTTCCTTCCAAATTTTGTTAATTCAGAAGGGCTACTTTAGCAAACCGTGGCAAACTGACTTGGAGCCCAGGGTAATAGAGCATTTGCCTCTGATTCTTGGCTTACTTAATCTGCTTCGGGGGTAAGAGTTAGAAATGTCCTCTTTAGACCACAGATTCAGAGGTGCTCTGAGATTGCGGATATCTGTGCTGAGTTCTTTATAAGCCATCGTGCGGAACTATTACAGTGGTTAAAGATGCGGTTGTGTAGTGTCGCCGGCGTGATCAATGACAAGAAGTGGTCTCAGGATGCTCTAGAAGAGCTGCTAAGTGGCATGGTGCATACAATCCGGGCTCTGCTATGCTTAATAGCTGTGGTGAAGTCCACCATCAAAGCGAACTCGCTCCCAACCCCTACCCCCCCACACACACACACACACACACACACACACACACACACACCTCTACATTCTCAGCGCTCCCCAGGACAATTGGTGATTTAAAAGCTTCTCTGGCTCCTCGTAATGCCTAATCTTGCATCCGTTTTGCCTCTGAAAAAGTGTTCTTCACGTTCCCACACTGACATTTCTTGGGGTGTTTTAAAATAGCTCAAAGTATTGTGGCCCCACACTCGCCTGTAAAAATGGGAGACCTCAACGTTAAAGTGCTATCACATAAGATTTTCAAAGAAAGCAAGCAGGGCTGGGTCTACGCGGAGTGGAAAAGCAGCCGTGTTGAAACAAATTATACTTCTTTCTCTTAACTCAGAGCCATGAAACTGTACTGACAGCCATTTTATGTATATTTATGGATTAGTTTTGATGGAGGAGGGCAGAGAACACCAACACAGGATTTTATCTGCCTTTATCTTCTAAAGAGCAGAAAATTGGTGCCATACTCATTGGGAAATACCATGAGACTCCAAATCAAAATGAGTAGCCAATGGTGGTGAAGTCTATCAATGTTGTTCTTCTTGGGCAAGGGAGGAGGTGAATATATATATATATATATCTGCATTTCAGAGAAGAGCATTAGGAAAAGGGGACTTCCTGGTTAACCCCTTACTTTGTGTGTGTGATATTCTGTTACTTCCTGTCTCCTTTCTCCCTTCCTTGCAGGAGGTAAAATGCACCTTTGCTGCCCCCCAGTAACTTTGGAACAGGACCTTCACAGAAAAATGCATAGCTGGATGCTGCACACTCTAGCGTTTGCTGTAACATCTCTCGTGCTTTCCTGTGCAGAAACCATCGATTATTATGGGGAAATCTGTGACAATGCATGTCCTTGTGAGGAAAAGGATGGCATTTTAACTGTGAGCTGTGAAAACCGGGGGATCATCAGTCTCTCTGAAATTAGCCCTCCCCGTTTCCCTATCTATCACCTCTTGTTGTCTGGGAACCTTCTGAACCGTCTCTACCCCAATGAGTTTGTCAATTACACTGGGGCTTCAATTTTACATCTGGGAAGCAATGTTATCCAAGACATCGAGACTGGGGCTTTCCATGGGCTTCGGGGTTTGAGGCGACTACATCTAAACAATAATAAACTAGAGCTTCTTCGGGATGACACCTTCCTTGGCTTGGAGAACTTAGAATACCTGCAGGTCGATTACAATTACATCAGTGTCATTGAACCCAATGCGTTTGGGAAACTGCCTACGTTGCAGGTGCTCATCCTCAATGACAATCTCTTGTCAGGGTTACCCAACAATCTTTTCCGCTTTGTGCCCTTAACGCACTTGGACCTGCGGGGGAACAGACTGAAGCTTCTGCCCTATGTGGGGCTGTTGCAACACATGGATAAGGTTGTGGAATTGCAGCTGGAGGAAAATCCCTGGAATTGCTCCTGTGAACTGATTTCTCTCAAGGACTGGTTAGACAGCATCTCCTACTCAGCCCTGGTGGGTGATGTGGTCTGCGAGACCCCCTTCCGTTTACACGGCAGGGACTTGGATGAGGTATCCAAGCAGGAACTTTGTCCAAGGAAACTTATTTCTGACTACGAGATGAGGCCACAGACTCCTTTAAGCACCACGGGATACTTACATACCACCCCAGCATCTGTGAACTCTGTGGCCACTTCTTCCTCTGCTGTTTACAAACCGCCCTTGAAGCCTCCTAAGGGGACCCGCCAGCCCAACAAACCCAGAGTGCGCCCCACATCTAGGCAGCCCTCTAAAGACTTGGGCTACAGTAACTATGGACCCAGCATAGCCTACCAGACCAAATCCCCTGTGCCTTTGGAGTGTCCTGCCGCATGCACTTGCAACCTCCAGATCTCTGATCTGGGCCTCAATGTCAACTGCCAAGAGCGTAAGATCGAGAGCATAGCGGAGCTGCAGCCCAAGCCCTACAATCCCAAGAAAATGTACCTAACGGAGAACTACATCACTGTTGTGCGCAGAACAGACTTCCTGGAAGCCACCGGACTGGACCTTCTGCACCTCGGTAACAACCGTATCTCCATGATCCAGGACCGGGCCTTTGGGGATCTCAGCAACCTGAGAAGGCTCTATCTGAATGGCAACAGGATTGAGAGGCTGAGCCCAGAGCTGTTCTATGGCCTGCAGAGCCTGCAGTATCTCTTCCTCCAGTACAATCTCATCCGCGAGATCCAGTCTGGGACTTTCGATCCAGTCCCAAACCTCCAGCTGCTATTCTTGAACAACAACCAACTGCAGGCCATGCCTTCCGGTGTCTTCTCTGGCCTGACTCTTCTCCGGCTAAACCTGAGGAGCAACAGCTTCGCCTCCTTGCCCGTGAGTGGCGTTCTGGATCAGCTGACTTCCCTCATCCAAATCGATCTACATGACAATCCTTGGGATTGTACCTGCGACGTGGTGGGCATGAAGCTGTGGATTGAGCAACTCAAAGTGGGGGTGTTAGTGGATGAAGTGATCTGTAAGGCGCCCAAGAAATTCGCGGAGACCTACATGCGCTCCATCAAGTCGGAACTGCTGTGTCCAGACTATTCTGACATAGTGGTCTCCACGCCCACACCCTCTTCCATCCAGGTACCATCCAGGACCAATGCAGCCACGCCTGCTGTGCGGTTGAACAGCACCGGGCCCCCCGCGGGCTTAGGAGCTGGCTCCGGGGCCTCCTCGGTGCCTTTATCGGTGTTGATCCTGAGCCTGCTGCTGGTTTTCATCATGTCGGTCTTCGTGGCAGCAGGCCTCTTCGTGCTCGTCATGAAACGCAGGAAGAAGAACCAGAGCGACCACACCAGCACCAACAACTCCGACGTGAGCTCTTTTAACATGCAGTACAGCGTGTATGGGGGTGGAGGCGGCGGCGGGGGTGGCCACCCGCACGCCCACGTGCACCACCGCGGACCGGCGTTGCCCAAGGTGAAGACTCCCGCGGGCCACGTGTATGAATACATCCCTCACCCCCTGGGCCACATGTGCAAAAACCCCATCTACCGGTCTCGAGAAGGCAACTCCGTGGAGGATTACAAAGACCTGCACGAGCTCAAGGTCACCTACAGCAGCAACCATCACCTGCAGCAGCAGCAGCCGCCGCCGCTGCAGCAGCCCCAGCAGCAGCCCCCTCCGCAGCTGCAGCTGCAGCCCGGGGAGGAGGAGAGGAGGGAAAGCCACCACTTGCGGAGCCCCGCCTACAGCGTCAGCACCATCGAGCCCCGAGAGGACCTACTGTCGCCGGTGCAGGACGCTGATCGCTTTTACAGGGGCATCTTAGAGCCAGACAAACACTGCTCCACTAACCCTGCCGGCAGCAGCCTCCCGGAATACCCCAAGTTCCCATGCAGCTCGGCTGCTTACACTTTTTCCCCAAACTATGACCTGCGACGCCCCCATCAGTATTTGCACCCGGGGGCAGGGGACAGCAGGCTGCGGGAACCGGTGCTCTACAGCCCTCCCGGTGCTGTCTTTGTAGAACCGAACCGGAATGAGTATCTGGAGTTAAAAGCAAAACTAAATGTTGAGCCGGACTACCTCGAAGTGCTGGAAAAACAGACCACATTCAGTCAGTTCTAAAAACAAAGAAACTCCTTTGGAGCTTTTTGCGTTTAAAACAAACAAGCAAGCGGACACACTCAGTGAACACATTTGATTAATTGTGTCGTTTCAACATTTAGGGTGAAGTGCCTTGGCACGGGGTTCTCAGCTTCGGTGGAAGCTAGCTGAAAGGGTGTGCAATTTCCTTTTAATTTTACACGCGGGGAACATTTATGTAAACTAGGCACATCGCTTTCTCTTTCTTGTCTGTGGGGGAAGAGAGAAGGGCTTTTTTGGAGGGCGATTTGCATCATGGGTGACCTTAAGCAGGTTGTAGTCCCTTTTGCAGTGCTCGGAAGCGCTGAGAAGGGTGGGGGGTGGGCGCCGCTTAGAATCTACTCATCCTTTTTGCCCCTCTTCTCACACCCTTCTTGTCCTAAGAGCCATGGCATTGGTTGAGAGATTAGCACACCCCAACTTTAATTGGAAGTCTGTTCTCTCTCCCTTCCCGCTCCCTCCCACCTTCCCCCTTAATCCTGTCCTTTGTTTTTAAAGGATGTGTTTGTATGCATTCTGGACATTTGAATTAAAACAGACAAACAAAAAAGTCTTGTGATCCTGAAAGGCTCACTATAGAGATGTGGACAAATCATTGAAATTACAGAGCTATATGATCCACAATTGATTAGTCAAAATAACTTATTGATGAAATATACAAATATTTTATTGTAGCACCTATTTTTATATGCACATTTAGCATTCCTCTTTCCTTCACTAGTTAGCCTATGATTTTCACAGAGGCGTTGTTGCACTGTAAAGGAGCTGCATTTCCAAATCTAGAGTGCTCTCAGAAAGGCCTACTAAATAGTTAAAGACATGGAGCGCTTAATGACAAAAGTCTTTTAAAGCCCATGAACCCCATCCAATGGGACTGGCGATTAAAACATGAATAAACTAAAAAACTGAAGCTGATTGTGACCCACTGCGTGAAACGGAGAAGATGGAGCAAACAATTGGGCTGTTTGATTGAGAAATGTGTGGAAGTTTTTGGTTATAACAGAGAAAGTTGAAAATTATTTTTATTAGTGAACCAAAATGATGTATTGATTTGACTACTATTGTAGCCGCTTTTTGATTGTGTAACCAAACCCAGTTGCGTTTGTACAGTTCCACGTGCCTGTGCACCTCAGAAGACCAAATGATGGGCTGTACACGTCTATGTACGATGTCTTTATCCCTCTGGGCAGATGCTGGTGACAAACAGGATCTCTGTAAGATGGAACTACTATTGTCACAGTCTCATATGTATCCCAGCACATGTAATTTTTTAAATAGTTTCTGAATAAACACTTGATAACTATGTCAACTTTGAGGGATGTAAGTAATGATTCTGGGAGATGGTGGAACCTCCTTATTAAGAATTTAGGAACCAGTAGCTGTTTTCCTCCTAGTAAGACTAAGTTTCCCTAATTACAAAAATTTCTATGTATGTCCATTTATGCATACACATACATAAAATTTAGTTCTTTGTTGGTTCAGAGAAGATTTTTGTTCTGAATGTGTCACCGAATATATTTATTAATGGGATTTTAATTGTATGTTTCCGCACTGGAATGTAGTTCTAATAGGTGGATCATGGTAAGTAATATGTTACATTTTCATTCCTTTTGTAGAGTTTTATATTTTGCCACATCCATGCTATTTATACAGCTTGAGTTCTTCTGTGTTTTAATCTGTATGAAATTGTTCGTCAGTTCTGACAGATACCTTATCTAAACTTAATGAATGCCATAGATGTTTTGGATGTTTGTGGGTATAAACTGTCCACCTCTGAGTAAGGTTTGACAGTGAATTTAGATGAGTGTTTAATGGTTGAAAACAGTGGACCCCATGTGACAATCAAAAAAACCAAGCACTTCTTTGCTACTGCTGCTCCTCTGTCTGGTCTCACCTAGAAAGTGGGCAGTATCAAGGGCTGTTTATGAACTTCCTGCTTAAGGAACAATTGCCGTGGCATTCTGCCACAAAGAGGCAGCATTCACCCATGAGTAAATTGACAGTGACTACTTGAACTCAGATTGAAATGGTAGACATGGTTTCCCTAAAGACTTATAAAAAGTCACATAGTTATAATGCCACATTGACCAAGAGCAGAAAACTATCCACTCTTCATATTTGCTCTCCCAAGTATTTTTCTCCAAAGGAGAAAAAGAATAAGCTTAGTAGTGCCACATAGTAACAGGAAAATAAAACCTATCTCAGATTCCTGTCTACCTCCTCTCTTAGATCCAAGGATTATAAATAAACAAAAACAAAACAAAGAAAGCATTATGTCATATTGGTGTTGTTGCTCATAGTTCTTCACAGACTGTGTTTTCTTTTCTTTGAAAGTGCTATTCTCTTTTTCACAGTACTATTACATTCAAATATGATAGTATTTTATAAATTGTAAAATGCTGATGCCATGAAGAACCCTCTGTGTAGAGAAGCTTTATAATTACTCAATATCAAGGCATATTGCTGAACAACAAAACTAATAATTTCCAAAGAAAATTCATTGACATGGTTTCAATTATTTTTTTTCAAATCAACACTAATTTGTGTAATCTCATATGAGAATTTCCTTTGTTGTCCTCTTTCTATAATACCACCTGAGGATTTTAGAACACAACTTTTTAATCAAGAAAATTGACAATTATATCAATTATTAACAAAGGTTATTTTAGAATCTTTTAAAATTTCCCAATTAAGATATTAAATTCATCTTGAGTTTGATAATTTTGAAGAGAGACTGTTTCAGAATCATTTTGCAGAAAATGTGTAATAAATTATCTTTCTCCTTGTGTATGTTTCACATTGATACATTTTTATGCACAATACAAGCTTAGATGTACATTTTCATATTTTGCTTTTGATATTTTATCTTCACCTTTATAACTTATCAGACCAGGAATGTGGTGGTGCGTGATGGGTGTGGAGCTCAGCAGATTCTCCCCATAAAAGTTTTGGAGTCCAGCATGTAATATTTCTGTCACTGAGTAAAGTTGGGATGCAAGCGAGGATTACTCTAGCTTTGTGATTATTCTTTTAAACATGTTGCATAATCTAATGTAAATATACTTTCAGGTAGATATAAGTATTATTTTAATTTCTCTCTGATTATGATGTAAAAACTTTGATGATCTCGGAGAAGTCTACTCCATAATTTTCACACTGATACAAGTCACACATTGCATTATTTATAAATATTTTCATTTTAATATTAGCATCACTGTCATAAATGGAATGCCACTTCTCATGTGGACAGAGAGCCATTATGCCTGACCCATATATGTTATCATTCCTGTCCACCTCTATTTTTCCTTTGACCACAAACAGGAAAAATTAGCAGGAAATAGCAGAAATGTACATGTCTGTGGTAACTGTGGTCTACTGATGATATTCCTGCTATTTGGTTGTATTTTGGGCAAGTAACTGAAATTATTACATATTATTTTATTTACCTTTCCTTGCCTTCCCTCCTCCTTAAATCTTTTCTCTTATTTTTTCTTTATTTTTCAGTAGAGGAAGGGAAGAAGTGAAAACAGTTTAGCCCCAAGTATCAAACACTACCCATTCGATTTCAAGAGTTCAATGGTTTCCCCACCCCACCCCGAGTTATATGACTGAAAATTGCTGAAAGTGAATTGGGGCACAAAGAGTCTTGGAATTCAGTTGGAAACATGTTCTTGTACTTTGTAGTAGAAAAGTCCAAGTTAAGGTAACTGCTGATGTACAAAAGAAATGTTTTCTGCAACTAATTTTTAAAAAAATACATCTTAAATGGTGGAAACAGTGAAAGTACCCCTTTACATTATTATTATTATTTGACTTTGAAAGGAGAAAATATTATAAATGTGTTAACTAAATTGTTAATCCATTTAACTGTTTAACTTTAGTTGGAGAAAGGCTTAAGGGTATCAGGCATATTGCAAATGCAAATACATGACCATAATCCTAAAGTAGCTAGATAGGTAGTTATGTGCCTAAAGTAACTTAATATGTATATCCAATATGTTGTATATATTTACGTTCTCTTTAATAAATTCATTTTACATTTATTTTAAGTAATTTCCAATGCTTTCCTATAATAGCATTATACACACACACACACACACACACACACACACACACACACACACACAATATATATATATATATATATATATATATATATATATATGAGTGTATGTTACCAGGTATGTGTTGGAATACCATGTCAGCGATAGGCCATTGCATATTAAATTTTCATAAACCATTCTGTTGAAATTTCAAATTAAGCTTTCATGTTTTGTGTCTTTACGAATGTTAGATAGGAAAGAGAAGAATTTGATATAGTATGTATGCACGAAAAAACAGACTAATGATTTTTTCCTTTTCTTTCTTTTTGTTTTTTTAATCAGACCATTTGGCTCAAAAGTCACAGATCAAATATATCTAATGGTAAATGTGTTAATATTATAAAATGAACAGTTTAATATAAATTTCTATGGAGACCAACATTTAACTCATGAATCTGGAGTTATATAGGTTATTTCTTATAAAAGGCTGTTGAAGATCAAAATACAGATACTGAAGAGAGAACTGACGTGAGGCAAATGTTAAGTAATCTGACTATCTTCAATGCTGCTGAATGACAACATTAAAGCATAACACTGTATTGCATACTGAAAAACATGTCAGGTCTAGTTCTTTAAGTATCAGAATGCCAGCATTATCATGGAAATAAGTGTTAAATAAAAAAAAATCTAATGATTTTAGGTGGGCAATAGTCAGTAAACTGAATGAAATGTTGTGTATTTCCAGGATAAAATATACATGTAGTTATTTAAAATTTAGTTGTGTTTATAAAGTGGAAGTTCTGAGCAAGTATGTGATGGATATTTTATAATTTAAAAAGTTCATAGATGGAATTATGGCTTGCTGAGAACTCACTAATCTTAATATGCCGTGAAAAAAGGTATTTGCATTTTGCTCATTTTAAGAAATGCTTTTAACATATCAGCTTGAGTTCACATTAGATTTTTCTGTAATAGCTCAATATTAAATCATTTTTATAACCATACATCTCTATATAAAAATTAGTAGTTTAGAAAATTAATTTTTTAACTTTTGTGTGTAAATCATTTTCACTATTAATGGAAATTTCTGTGATCCCAACTTACATGCTTTAAAGATTATTTTGTATAGCTCATTGAAAACAAAGCTGAATATTGGACATTGACAACCAACTTGCTGTATGTTTGCAGTGCGGTACCTGTACATTTAAATAAAATGTAAAAGATAGTATTAACGCTAATTTAATTGTTTAGCAACATTGTCAAATGCCATATTGTTTCAATCAGCAAACTTCATACATAGAAGCAGTCATCTTGTCTCATTATATCCTTGGCCTGTGTGTCTTCTTCAAGCTCTGTCTGTAACCAAGGTTAGATGGTCATACTGAGAGAGTGTCAGCTCTGGGAGACAGTCATACTGACACAGTGTCAGCTCTGGGAGACAGTCATAGATAGGGACACAGTGTCAGCTCCGGGAGACAGTCATACTGACACAGTGTCAGCTCTGGGAGACAGTCCTACTGACACAGTGTCAGCTCTGAGAGACAGTCATACTGAGACAGTGTCAGCTCTGGCAGACAGTCAAAGGGACACAGTGTCAGCTCTGGGAGACAGTCATAGATAGGGACACAGTGTCAGCTCCGGGAGACAGTCATACTGACACAGTGTCAGCTCTGGGAGACAGTCCTACTGACACAGTGTCAGCTCTGAGAGACAGTCATACTGAGACAGTGTCAGCTCTGGGAGACAGTCATAGGGACACAGTGTCAGTTCTGGGAGATAGTCCTATTGACACAGTGTCAGCTCTGGGAGACAGTCATACTGAGAGAGTGTCAGCTCTGGGAGACAGTCATAGGGACACAGTGTCAGCTCTGGGAGACAGTCATACTGAGAGAGTGTCCACTCTGGAAGACAGTCATACTGAGACAGTATCAGCTCTGGGAGAAAGTCATAGGGACATAGTGTCAGCTCTGGGAGACAGTCATACTGAGACAGTGTCAGCTCTGGGAGACAGTCATAGGGACACAGTGTCAGCTCTGGGAGACAGTCATACTGAGAGAGTGTCCACTCTGGAAGGCAGTCATACTGAGACAGTATCAGCTCTGGGAGAAAGTCATAGGGACATAGTGTCAGCTCTGGGAGACAGTTATAAGGACATTGTATCAGCTCTGGGGGTCAGTCATACTGAGACAGTGTCAGCTCTGGGAGACAGTCATAATGAAATAATGTTTTTTTGCAGTGAGAATCACTCTGCCCCTCTTGTTTTTTTTTTTATCAAGTTAGTTTAATTCTCTAATGAATTAATTTCAATTATAGTAATGAAACCTTCTTGTGTTAAATGTAAACAAAAGTTACTCCACACCTTGCTGATTAAACACTAAGTAAGCAAGACAATGTGAGAAAGGGGGTGTGGATTTCAAATTGTCATTAAAGACTTGTCCCTGACAAACGATCACCCTGTAAGCACAGAATCTTTAACAACTGAAAACTTTTTAGTACATTTAAACAAACATCCTTTGTTAAGTATAGAGCCCCCACTGTACTTAAACAAATGTTCCACTGTACTTTGATAAGCATTAATTAATGCAGTGGGAGAACTACAAGTTAAGTAAAGAAAAATCTGGGATTTATTTGTCAGAACAGATTGATTTCTTTTTTCTAGACAAATTGGAATTGATCATATTTTGAACTAGTCGAGTACCCTCCATACAGTCTTAACCTCTCAAGTAAACATAATATTACTTTTTCTGTTAGGCTATAAGAGTGTTTACATGTTAAACATGTTTAAATAAATTCCATCCCTGTGATGTATGTGGCCAAGTCATGTGTTTGGAGTTCTTATTTTATGGCTTGCCAGAGTGAATTGAATAAATATATGAAGTGGCAGATTTATTAGGATTATTACATAAAAATGTAAACTAAATATATTAAAACCAGAAATAGTCTTATGCTAAAATGACACTTAAACACATATTTCTAGCATAGCATTGAACTGCTTAGATCATTTTGTTGCATAGCTGGTCTAATACATTATCATAAGAAAAGCTGCACCAGTAACTTGGAATTTACTTTAATTTGCATAGGAAAAGATTACATCTTGTACTGTGTGCTTCTTGCAAAATATTCAAGTCCTGAGTTCTTAGAGTACTAAAGGCCAGCTCAATGATAACTAACAAAACGCAACAAAACAAAACAAAACAAAACAAAACAAAAGAACAAATATTAGCTTCCATTAGAATCTTTTAGAGGGTGACAGTTAACTTGGCAAATTTGATTCTTTTTAATTATTTTGAATTTTTAAAAATAGGATTTAGAGTTGCCAAAAAAATGATGTCAATGTATTTGAACAAGATAATAATAGAGGTAATACTTATTTTTCCACAGTAATAGCTGATTTTGCTGGTTGTTGTGAATTGATTGCAACCTATCAAAATAACAAATAATATGATGGAATTCACAGACTCTCCATGTGTCCTTGATATATATATATAAATATAAATATATATATATATGTACATATACATATATTTAGCATACTATAAAAAAATACTTTAAAATTTTACATTTAGCATTTTCTATCAAAAAAATATATTTAATAGGTAAAAGAACCCCATGGATGTGATATTTCTTTTTACTACCAACATGGGTCATATATTTTACCTTCTCCCTTCTTGAATGTGAAGTATGTTTTTGCAGAAATAATGATTTTACATTTACAATTATTTACAGCTATTTTGCACCACACTATAATAGATGGGTAAAAGTCAAGTTACAATTCTAAGATTTAGAAACTTTCTCCCATGGTGTGTCATTTGCAACTTGAGTAAACAACCCCAACTTAATTTGAATTTTTTACAAGAAGAAAATTATCAATTCAGTTTCAAAAAGTCAAAATAAATATATATTTTAAGTTCTTTTCTACTGGGCATATGTCAGCTGTGGTCCTAATTTGGTGACATAATAATTATCATTATTTCTGGATTGACACCCCCTACATGTATTATAATCAAATTTTTGATGAAACCATCTTTCACTTACTATAGTATGTATGTAAAAAACAATATTTCAAAATTCATTTCCAATTAAGTGACCATTTGTAGACAAAATGGTAACTTAAAAAATAATTTTTCCATGTAATGTCTTGAGTTTGGTGTATAAACTTGCCCATTAAAATGCCATTCTGAACTCTAGACATAATTTATATATAGTTTTTCATTTCTATTAAAATGAGTGTGCATTTAGATGGTGATTTTTTTCATATATTATTTTGTTTGCATTTAAAACATTTAGAAAATGTACTTTAAGTTACTTCCATTATTGTAATTTTAATTCAAATATTAATGAACAAATAAGAATTGAAAACTTGCTTTTTAAAGTAGGATTAAGTAGAAGAAAAACAGTAAATATGTTAGATGATATTTTTTGTTTTAATATACAAAGGTTGATAACTACTCTCACTTAATGACTATTAATAAGTAGTCTTGTATTCCAGGTTTTTACTTTGAAACAATTTGCATTATCAGCCCAACACTAAAAAAAGTTTCTTATATTTTCAAATATTGCAGCAAGTGCTATTTACTAATCACAATGACAATCTCAGATCTTTCTCAAATACCTTCAGGAACCATAAGTATTTTACAGAGAACTTTACTAATTAGAATTGTGCACATTAACTATGAGAAATCTCTTATAAGTGTAATAACTAAACCATTTCCTAATTACTAATAAGCAGAATCAAATACAGTAAAATAATAAAAGAATATTAGTAGATATTAGATTGTAATATCTGTTACAACAATGTGGCTTTATTTTACGTAAGAGTTCATTGATTGTTATATGGAACATAATTTTTCTTTGTGATTCAATCATCCAGAATCATCTAACTATATAGGAGTAGTATACTTTGTACCACACTTACATATTATAGTACATATTATGAAAGGTAGGGGGGAGAGGTTTACTTGGGTTGGTTGTATCTATCAGAGGATCATGGTCCTGTGCTTGGACTTATCTGGAATTCTACAAATAAGCAAATGTTTATTGACAGGTGTCTGCAGCATAGTTGGATTTAGTAGCTATCATATGCTTCATGAGTAACCCATCTCAGAACCAATTTCAGGGATGGCTAAATAATTAATATTAAGTGAGAGCTGACATTTCTTGTAGTAGAGTAATAGAATTCTTTTTCTTCTTGTCTAGCATTATTGAGGCCCAGCAGTTGATCCTCAACACTACGCAGACACACACACACACACACACACTCTCTCTCTCTCTCTCTCTCTCTCTCTCTCTCTCTCTCTCTCTCTCTCTCTCTCTCTTTTCAAGAAAATAATGTGGATAATATTGTAACATAATGAATATTTTATATTTGTCTCTTTTCATACCCACTTAAAGAAAAAGATAGTTAAGGGAAATGGAAATAAATTAAGATATATCATAAAACTATTATTATATTCTTACTATTGTAACTGTTTGCTTTTGTCTGTTAACATAATTTCTGTTCTGCCATTGCATTATCTTAAAGTTAGGAACACCGAGTATCAGAGAAGCTGGTGAAGCAGCGGGAATGTCTGGCACCATCAGCACATTCCCATCCTGGTGTTTTGAGCCTGGTGAGGTGTTTATCTATTTATTTAGAAACCCTTTCTGGACAGTGTGTATTGCCCCTAGCCATGAGAAAATGAGTTCATCTTTTTAATGAGAACATTACCTCCAGGGAGAAAGCAATCCAAAAGGAATGATGCATTCCTCAGGGCACTCACTTTCACGGGGACTCATTTTTCTCTAGGGCTGACTGCATGTATATTTCAGTGGATAGTGTTAATATTTTAAAATATTGCATTTTGTTACAACTCACCATGACTGCAGGACAGGATATTTTGGGGGAATATATGTGGATATATTTTTCTAAGTATTTTACATAGATCAGTCAAAATTCAGGTAGCTATTTTGAGCAATTCAGCTTTCTTCATATTTGAAAAGAAATGAAAATATTTACATGCAACTTTACAGAAAACAGGATACATCCTTAATCATTACTCTATAGATTTTATTATGAATTCTGAACATTATGATTTCTAAACAGAATGATGTCATTCAGATATTTTAATGAGAAATTTTGTATTGTTTCTTTCTCCATGCAAATTTTCTTAATTTCAGCATTTGGGAGCATTTGAGTAATGAAGTATTTGTTTGCTGTAATCATTTGAAGCACACAGGGATTTGTAGGTTGAGTTTGTAAGTGTAGGGATTGCTGAGCATCTTCTCATGCTTCAGCATGACACTGTTACCCTATTTCCAAATTTGAAACATTATAATGAATACTGGAAAACTGAAAAGAAGCTTTTATAAATAAACATTTTGTTCATATTTAGAAACTTCTATCATCCCCTTAAAACATTGTACGCACAATATTAACGCATTGTAATCTTTTAATCTTGTACCATAGTGAATCAAATAGTATCGTGGAATTCATTGTAAATCAACTTTATCTTGAAGTATAACTTATGCTTTTACCTACCTTGGTTTTCTGCATGGGCTCTGTACTAGTAGTTTGAATGTTCATACTCTTAGCTAGTCACTTATGTTAACAGTTAGATACTAAAATTAACATTAAGACTGCATATTTTAGAATAGTATATCATACATTAATAATACACACATAAAACCTATTTTTTTGCACATTCTTGGATACCACTATGGAAAACTTACAAATGTAAGGGGGGGGGGATGTCTCATTTAGTTTTGTTCTTATAGATATTACCAAGATTGATTCAAATTTGAAAATATTTCTGTGAAACAGGAAATTTCTAATGCAGATGAAATGGGATGAACACTGGAAAGGAAATTCAGAGCATAGATATGATAAAACAGGAACAAATTTTAAAATAGTGAACTAGAAATCAAATTTAAAGAATTATGCTTTCAATACCTATTATGTAGTTAATGATCAGGATTTAAATTTTGCATTAAATACTAAGCACTATTGTACTGTGAAGTGTTTTAACACTGATCTTAATTTTTATGCTGAAATGTAGGATTGCTGTATTGAATTCCATTTGGTATACTTTTTTTCTCAAGGGAGACTGGTTATTGCTACTATTTTACTATTTTACCCCTAGAAGTTATTCTGTGTTTAAAGCCCAAAGTTTGACCTTTCATCAAAACATGCTGCATTGGGTGTATGGGTGCCATGAAGTAATGGGCAATTAATTACTTAAATAGAAGTAATTATTAAATCATTACATCTGTCTTTTTCTATTTAGTATGTTAGTGTTTTATAAATAAAATGATGGAAATTCAGAATTCATTTGCTACTTGAGGTTTGGAATCTAGTGTCCTTGTCAGGTTTTAAAATCCCTAATGTACACAAAATTTTGTTTAAAAAAATTCAACCTGTGAACTATTCATATTATTTAGTTATGTTTTGTCATTTCAGCTAGATTATTTTTACAGTATTTTAATATAATGTCAGTGTCTATAATTACTTTAGATTAATGATTTTTTAACCCATCATCTTCTTCTGTTCTACCCTATTTCTTCTTATCCTGAATATAATACCTATTACATCACAATATTTTTCAAATGAAATGAATGAGATGAACTGCTAAACAACATAGAATACAATAATTTTGTGTATGCTTGTATGTGAAAGTCAAAATGTTTAAAGTAATAATATATCTTTGTACATGATAACAACATTTACAATATTTAGTTTCACAAAATGCTATATATATATACGTGTGTATATATATGTATGTATGTATTTATGTATGTATATAGTTGTACTGTTTAATTTATTGACCTAATTTTGAGCTCTGTTTTTTAAAGTATTTATATCATTATATTTGTGAAAGTCACTGTAACTGCTGACACTCTAGTCAAACTGAGTGACACCGGTGATACCTTCACTAGGACTATTGAACTTTGTTGGCCCTCATTATAAACTGAGGTTTGTCCCCATAGGAACCTTGACCCCTCATTAGCAGTATGTCCTCTGTTAATTTGTGTATGTTATGGTACTTCAAGAGAGTGCTAGTCTGATGATGGAGTCTCTTAGATCAGGAAATGTCAAGACTGAAAATGTCATTGTAACCATACAACTAACTGTAGTCTATGTGAAGAGAAAAACGAGAAAGATTCTAGAATAACCAACTTAGTTGAAGACACACATTTACAGAGTAACACCTTGTGTAAGGGATCGAGAGGAAGAAGCCGGTTGAGTGTGAAGAAAATGAGACAAATTTGAAGACTCATCTATCTTTTCAGTTATATTTGGAACTTTGGTTATAAAACATGAAAAATGTAAGTGATGGGAAACAAATAGGAATAGTGTGAATCAACAAATAAAAGGATGCTTTAAGCAAATCCAAATATTTTAGGGAGTATAAATTATGGTCAACTAAAATGAATAATTTAACCGCATTTGCGTCAATCATTTCATATTAATATAAAATTGACTACATTTATGATTTATCAGTGTTCTCATAAATTAAAGTTGTTTGTTTAAAAATTAGTTTATTTTGCAAACTAATAAATTTGAAATAGTATTAGTTTGTTTTCTATTGCTGTGATAAAGTAGACAAAAAGTAACTTTGGTAGGAACTAGTTTATTTCTTCTTACAGCTTACAACCTATCATGAGAAAAATCAGACAAGAATTGAGTCAAAGGACATGGAGAGAGACTGATTATTGGATTGCTCCACGTTTCACTCAGCCTGCTTTCTTTTTCAACCCAGGATGAATGATTTGCTAAAGGATGGCACTGCCCACAGAGGGCTGAACAAACACACACACACACACACACACACACACACACACACACACTATAAGCTTAGGAAACCTTTACATAGGAGCTACAATCTATCCACCTAAAGTCATGTACTGCTACTTATTTTTATTTCTACTTGATGGGTATAATTCTGTTCGGTGAAACTTGTGTTCAAATGAGAAAGTAATTATTTCCATTAAAATGTAACTTTTAATACTAAATTAGATAAGAGACAACCAAATGTATAATTCTTGTATAACACTACTATGAAATTCTTTTTTGAATAAAATAGATTCTGTGCTTATTCATTTCATTTAGGTGGTAATCTAAGTAAGAAGTGCTTTAAGTCTTACAAATAGAAGTTTGAGGAAGCCAGTTTAAACAGGTATAAAGTCCTTTTGTCATAAGTCTTTTGATATTACCTGTTCTCTGTATTTTCCGGACCAGTTTATGAATATTTTCATACATTTTTAGTTATATGAAATAATCAGCAGTGGGGGAGGACTTAAATATTAGCAATTGTAAGCTGACACAGCAGTTACTTTTTCTGTTCTCATGTGTGAGAGGAATGAAAACTTATCCCTTGTCGTCTTTCAGCCGCATGATCTTAGATTATGACTTGCGCATCTTTAAAATGCTGTATTATAAAAGAGCTGATTAATTAACTGCTCAGCCTTTGTATCTCTTAAAATATATAGTTAGTAATCCAGTGTGGGCACTTGGCATGAGCTGCCACATGTTGTCACCAGCCTGTTGTTTGAAAGAAGAGGAAACATAACCTCCAGCAACCGTCTTAAGTCCCTCAATGACCAGCACGGAATGGAGTTAGGGTTTGTGAGCTATGATGTTCATTGCTCATATTCTTAAGAATGTGTGCCAACTTCTGAGTGTTGGGGCATGAGGCAACACCTGACCCAGTGTGTCTATCTTCCATGTGACCTAAGAGATGGCAGAAAGGACGTGAGCATCTTCTTTTTCTTCTTTTTAATTACACTATTTTACTATTATCCCATACAATATTTGTGAATACAATTCCCCCTCTTTCTACGCCATTCATCTCGGGTCTTCCTCTCATCTACTCCACCCAGAGACACTTCTGTATCTCATTAAAAAGCAAACAGGCATCTAAGGGAATATCATATAATATAATTAATATGGCAAAAGGAAAAAACAACCATACTGGAATTGTCTAAAACTAACATATAGAAAGGAATGAACTCAAGAACAGGAGCAAGAGACAAATGTAGATCACAGACCACTTATTCACACACCTGGGAATCACATGAGAACATTAAACAAGAGTCTGTATGATTAAAGAGAAAAACGCAAAACAATTACAATTTTATATATGTATATAATTTAGGAAAAAAGAAGGAAACAGAGCACCTACATGGCTTTCTGATATGAAGACCCTCAGGTTTTGAGTACATTTTCTGTTGACTGTCTACTGCTGGGTTTGTGGCCTGTCCTTAAGTTAAGAACACTTTGTGTTCCCAGTAAGAATCTCTTGGAGAAAACTAAATATTTATTTGCAAATGGTTATCAACTGGAGACAGCTTCTGGTTAAGAGTGGTGACGTGTGACCCCTCTTTTTTAAGCTCTAACACTATCTGGTACAGACTAATGCAGGCCCTGTGTACGCTGCCTCAGTCTCTGTGCGTTCATCTGTAAACCAATCTTTCTGATTTACAGGGCCTTGTTTCCTTGGTATCCCCTATATTCTCTGGCTCTTGTACTAATTTCAAATTTTCTTTCCCAGCCATTGACATTAACTTTGGTTTGGTGTGTGTGTGTGGGGGGGGAATGGAGGTGTTTGTTTGTTTCCTGGAAGAACGTTTCTCTATGTAGCTTTGCCTGTCCTGGAATTACCTACACAGACCGAGCTGGCCTTGAACTCACAGAGGCTCACCTTCATTGGCCTCCTAAGTACTGGGATTAAAGACATGTGCCACCACACCCAGGTAAAAACAGTATCTGAACTGCACTCACTTGTCAATGAAAATTACAGTTTCCAAGAATTGTTTTGATTTTCCTACTTTCTTTTTAAAATTCATCTATGCTATAAGGCTGTTCTAACAGTTCTGTTAAAACCGCTAAAGGAAATACTTTCAATTTATTCATGTGAAGCTTTTATATTTTCATAGAAATTATGGTTCTTGTGTGCATTTTAATTTTCTTCCTTCTAACCAAAAGCAATTCAGTTTATTTGGATAGTTGTGTATTGGTTTGGATCTCATTAGGGTTTGAAGGTCCCATCCAAAAATTCATGAAAAAATTCAGTTTCTGTTATAATGCTTTCCAGAGGTGAAATATTAAGGGGTATTCAGGTCATGCAGGCTCTGTGCTCACAAATGAAATACAGTTCTTATTTCAGGAGTCAGTTATGGGAGATACTTCCAGGCAAATTTGCTCTCCTCTCACACGTGTTATCTTGTTCTTCTGTCAAATTATGGCACAGCAAGGAGACCTCCGGCAGATACCAGAGTAATGTTATTGTTGGACTTCCCTTCCTTACAAATGTAACCAATACATTTAAAAAAAAAATTACCAACTGCATGATATTCTGGTAGAGCAGCAAGAATTGGAGGGCAACAGATACTAAATAAGTGATCCCAAAAGGAGAAATAATACTACAAATAGCATCTTAGGTCCCTTGCAGCTCTTACTTCTACCAGGACATTACCTAACCACAGGCAAACCAAACAGTGAGCTTCTGTGACTTGTCTTGAGTAACACTTCCATCTTCTCATTCATCCAATAAACACTTAGAATAATTAGCTGAGTTCTGCCACAACTAATTGCCAAAAGGGCTGGGGACAATGCCATTTCGATGATTCATTAGCTTTAATGAAATCAATTGCAACCAGTTTTCACTGGCAAGACTACTCACCTGAAAGGTGAGGCTATAATTTGTTAAGTGTGTTTTCTGACATTTGTTAAGTGTGTTTTCTGACATAAGCTCTATGATTGTTTTAGGTTCAGGACTTTAAGCTGAACCTAAAATATGATAGTAAAGCTCTTATAAGAAAATTGACAGTTTAAATAAATATAATCATTTTGTCCTTAAGGTTCAGAACTTCATCGAGTGCTTCCAAATCTGAAAAATAGTTCATATTTCAGTTCTAGAAACCTTGTGTGAAACCATACCTCAAATTCATAACAAATCTAACAATACTGGTGACCTTATAAAAAAGTGAATCATCCAAGACGTACTAAAACATCTGACAGAAATTCCCTGTCCCACCGTGTTTGATATATTAGTAACAAAAGCTTAATGTATAAAATATTGAAGAGCAGAATTTGCAGTAAATTTTCATTATTTTGAGCTTCTAAGTTACTAGAAACCATGCTAAATGGTGGCTCAGTTTTGTATTTTATATTCAAAATTAGGTCTATTTATTACAATTGCACACCTGTCAATACTGTGACAGATGCAAATAGAGTACAGACACTTGCCAAAATATATGCTTTTTCTAATAATTACTTAGAAAACAGTATTTTGGAAATAATCATTTTATTTGTTGGCTATGTATGTCAACAGAATATCTTAAAGTGTTATTTCAATCAGCACAATATTTATTTTCTCTGGAGTTGTGCACTTTAGAGATGAAGGAACGTGTTTCAGAAGGTTTAGTTCACATCAAATATAAAGTCAGTACGTAAGAACTTTAGAAATAATGCTAAATCCCAACAGTGTTCACTGAAGCCAATTTTGTATATCAGCAATGAAAACCAGGGGTGATGACAGAGGTATGGTATATATGTAACAAAGTAAGATGTGTCTAATGTACTTTAATGTAGCATATGCATTCTTGTATAATGAAAATTTAGAAAGAAAATGTAATTAAAACAAAACTATCGGTTCATAAGCACAGGAGTACTAAATATGAGATTATTTTTTCTCTGAAATTCCTCAGTATTATTTAAATGCATAGAGCTCAGTAGTCCCAATGTACATTATGAACTTTCATTGTTCTAAATCAGTACATTTCATAAATGTATACCACATATTTAATATGACCAAGGCATTGTACCTAAAGCAATGATATAACATAGTACTATCTTTTCTCTTAAAATTTTCAGTCATCTTCTTCAAGTAGTAGTCCACATGTTGACATGGCAACCTTGTTGATTTCAATAAATAATATATTCCTACTTAGTTTGAAAATAAAGTATTCATATTTATCTTATAAAGGATGTATGAACACAAAAACAGTCTTTTATGTCTACTTCCAAACCTAAGAATGTATTTAAAATTAGATGTAAGGAAACACAAAAATAAATATAATAAGAGAATTTCTGAAAATTTAAATAATGGAATACATACCCTGTGTTAAAAATGTTTCAGAGAAGATAGTTGTGGGGTATAGCTGCCAACTCATGAAAACCAGGAATTCCTGATACAAACCTGAGATTTAGAGTAACCTGTTTGAAAATTTATATTTATATTAGCATTCATTTAGAGATGTTACAGAAGTACATTCTAGAAAGTTACACTAGGGTTTTTTTTTATATGATAGTAAAGCTCTTATAAGTTTTGATGCAGAAGTTTACATTATTAAATATATTTTATCAAATAGGGAGATTTAAGTATATAATGTTTAGAATCATCTGGGTAAGCTGGTGCAAGTCTTTAATCCCAACAAAGAGGAGAAAAAGGAAACAAGATAACTGAGTAAGAGGCTAGACTTGTCTCCAGAGTGAGTTCTAGGACATCTCGGGCAACACAGAAAAACCTTGTCTAGAAAATCAAAACAACAAAAAATAAGATTATATGTAATGAATAGAAGAGCAATTCCTGAGTAGGCCTAAGTATTTGCTCTTAACAGTATTCGGAGATAATGATCAACTGGATATTAGCAAGCTATAATCATTTGAATATGGGTCATGCAAACATAAATTTTGGATTAATGGGATTTCTATCTTTCTTTCTTTGTTTTTTTTTTCTTTGTTTGTGTGTGTGTGTGTGTGTGTGTGTGTGTGTGTGTGTGTGTGTGTGTGTGTTTGTGTGTGGTTTTTCAAAACAGGGTTTCTCTGTGTAGCCTTGCTTGTCCTGGAACTCCCTGGGTAGGCCAGACTGGCATATGAACTCACAGGAATCTGCCTGCCTGTGCTTCCCAAGATCTGGGATTAAAAGCAAGTACAACCCCTGCTAGGCTACATTTATCCCTCTTGAATATCAAATTCCCAACAAGCATCTGGAACTCAGGAACCATTCAAAAATAATGTTACTCAACAAAATAATATAGATGAAGGAGAGATAGTGAAATAAGATGAACTTTTTTACACAATCTATCAAAGTATATTTGTTATATTTTTTGTGGTTCTAAATTTCATCAGCAGTTTTCATTCAAGTAGCTATATCTATACAATACTATAAAATACAGCTAGTAGAATATATATATATATATATATAGAATATATATATAATATATGTTGTACAATGTTAACTACGGACAAATGTTTCACTAAAGTTAATTAAAGATCACAGACAATTATTACATTTATTTTTTTTACTTATTTATTTATTAATTTGTGTGTGTGTGCCCATATGGACACAAGCTTGCTCATGCTTGCAATTACAGTGGTCAAAGAACAACCTGAGTAAGGTTTTGTTGTCGTTTTCTCCTCCAATATGTGGTGTTAAGGGAGCAAACTCAGACTGTAAACTTTCATAATGTATGGCGTTATCCACTGAGCCATTTTGGTGGCACAACAATGAATTTTTAAAATACCTCTTGGATATATTTTCAGAGTTACAAACTGATAGGCATGTAACTGCAGTCTGCATTTCCTATACATGAAAGATGATAGATTGAAATATGATTATTTTCCATTGAATGACAATCAAATACCTTTTTATACTGGCATGTGAATACATTTTCAGTTTTGTATGTGTATGCATTCACACATTTCCTTACAGAGAATGTATTGTATTTTTTTTTACACTGAATAATGCCTTTGATTA
This sequence comes from Cricetiscus sungorus, assembly GCA_030556225.1. Lineage (NCBI taxonomy): Eukaryota > Metazoa > Chordata > Mammalia > Rodentia > Cricetidae > Cricetiscus > Cricetiscus sungorus. The sequence goes on from JANBXA010000741.1 coordinate 50,771,878, forward strand.
CTTCAATCTCCCTTGCTTCTAGCTTTATATGGTGAGGAGATTTCTCAGTTTTCACATGGGAAAACCTACTTATGAACTTCTATGATACTGTTTAAGATAGTGACATTTAACCAGGAGTTATCAAGATGTTTTGGTGTTTGATTTTTTTTTTTTTTTGGCATATAGGTTTTAATGACATTGCCTTCCCAGATTTTTCGAACAACTTAAGAGACTTTATATGAAGATGTATTTCACGCCATGCTTTGTAATGTAAGCTGGAGGCACCCTGCTCAACTGTTTCTTTATTTACGAGGATACTGTCTTGTAGCCTAGCTTCTCTGGCGGTGTGAATTGTAGGCTGGTGATCCTTTGCTCTGTGTCTAAAATCCATATGTTAGTGAGTACATACCATGTTCCTCATTTTGTGACTGAATTACCTCACTCAAGATGGTTTCTTCAAGTTCCATTCATTTGCCTGTGAATTTCAAGATTGCAGTATTTCAAGAATACTACTCAGTAATCCTGAGTAGTATTCCATTGTGTAAATGTACCACGTCTTTATCCATTTTTCAGTTGAGGGACATTGAGGTTGCTTCCAGTTTCTGATACTGATGCTGCATTTCCTCACAATTGTTAGTTGTTCTTTCCTTTGTCCACTATGGCTGAAGGTTTCTTACTCTCCTTTGCAACTTGTATGTCACAAATAAAGCACTTGGTTTGTAAATTAGCTCATGAAAATGAAGGATTATGTTCAAGAAACTCGGCTTTCTTGCAGATGCTTCTTGCTTCAAACCAATGCTGTGGCCAGACCTCCCTTTTCCTCTTTTACCTGGAACAGAGCCACATAGCTGTTACCAGCACATTTTTCCCTGCTGGTCGCTCTGGTCCACACCAATAGTATGCAGGGACTCTGTATTTGATATAAGGCTATTGGCCAGTTAATATCATTTCTTATCGGTTAGCTCTGTTTTAAATTTTAACCCATTTCTACCTATCTAAGTATTTCCACGTGGTCATCTTATCGGAGAGCTGAAGGCCAGCATCTGCTCTATCCAGGCTCTACATGCTGACTCCTCCTAACTACTTCCTCTTTCCTCTTTGTCTCCTAGCCCCACCTATCTTGCTTTCCCATTGGCCACAGTGCTTTATTCATTAACCAGTATGAGAAACATATTTACAGAATAACATCTCCCATCACATAGCATTTCATTATGGGAGATTGCATAGAAGTGCCTCGGCTCCCAGAGAGAAAGCAATGTTAAAAACTGAACATAGATCTTCCAGCTTTCTTTTGAGTCTCGCATAAAGAAGAAAAGACATTAAACTATGATGTTGTCAGAAATGTTTAAATTCTGAATACCTTCCTAAGACTTAAAATGTCGTGTATATTTTGGTCAATTCCACCATATACTGTTTTGTCCATGAATGACAACCTGTCTTTGAACTCCTGTTAGTTTTATGAACATTTAATATCTTTTTTTTTTTTTTTGAGAAACTGGAATATGGCGTTTCACAGCAACTGCTCCATAAGACATTTTCCCAGCAAAGTACAAATTGATTTCTCCATAAGCTCACAAACATTTGTTTTTCTGTTTTTTAGCACACTAGACATTTCAATAAAGGGCAAGTGACACTTAAATGCAGATTTTACTTGATTACTGATATTGGACACACTGTCCTACATTTATTGACAGGTATTTATCTTCCTCAAAAAAAAAAAATGTGTGTTATTTCCCCAATTTTATTTAGCGTGTAAGTGTTCATTGCTTAGTGCCAGGATTTCCTTATACATTTTAGCTCTCTATCCCTTTTAATATATGTACATATAATTATATAGGTATATTTTGTTAAGCTTTTACGAATATAAGAGGTGGCTTTTTAATGCCATTCTATTGTACAGAGGTTATTAATGATTGTGTAGGTCAGCTTGGCATCCTTTCTTTTGTTCTCTGTGCTTTGGTGAAGAAGGAAAGCAACCATTGCCTATTCCAATGTCATACTGGTTTCCACTACGTTTCCTTCGCACTTTTATGCTGCTTTGCTGTTAATTTCATTTACTTGAGTTTGCTAGATATATGTCCTCCAGCCTAATCTATGCTTTTCATTGTGTTGCAATTTTGTACAACTTCATCATTACAATTTTGTCAGTGATTTGTGTGTATATATATATATATATATATATATATATATATATATATATATATATATATCCTTGCCTTTTCCTTGAGTACAAACTTCCTGATACCCCCACACTTTTCTTATGAAAATTAAGTAAATATTGTTAGTATAACAAATAATACTCTGAATTCTAGGATCGTTGTCCAATTCCTCATGCACTATTCCCTAGTACTGACTTATTAAACACCACTTTAGGCCTGCTTGTGTTTGCAGATTCTGTCCTTTTCTTTAGAATGCTCTCATCTCTAGACCACACTTTGGGCAGGAAATGCTTCCCATAACTCATCATTTTCTAAGCACTGTAATGTTACATGTGCACCATTAAATCTGACTCTTAGCTCTGGAGACTGATTGATGGAATCTTATAAAATTAGACATGCCTGCCTGTCACCTTTCCATCCTAAATTATTCACTCCCTGTACAAGAAATTGTTTTATCCACCATTATAGACCCATAATATTAAGGTGGTATTGAATTGATGGCTTAATTAGGAGGAAACTTGAAGATCATGTAGGTTTAGATGTGAGTGCCATATATGAGGTTTAAAGGAGAGGAAGTCCAATTCTATCACTGAGAAAAATAATGTGGGGAGTGACCCGGATCCCCTAAATGTGGGTGTTAGTTAGGAGGACTGGGCAGTCTACACAGTCTCTAGTAAGGAATGGGTATTTATTCTTGGTATAAGAGTGGACTTTGGGAGTCCATCTCATATAAAGAGATCCTTTCTCAGCCTAGACACATGGCGGGGGGGGGGGTGGACTAGACCTGCCCCAATTGATATGACAGACTTTGAAGACTCCCCATGGAAGGCCTCACCCTCCCTGGGGAGCAGAAAGAGGTTGGGTTGGGGTTTGTTGTGGGTGATATGGGAGGATGGGGAGGTGAGGAAACTGGGACTGACATGTAAAACAATCTTGTTTCAAATTTAAATTTAAAAATGGGGGATGTAGGAATCTCTTTAAAAGGTCCTAGATTAACATAAAAGGCAGATTTTTGAATCTTTGAATTCTTGTGAATGAACAATACTGAAGAAGCAAGCATTTGAATATATAGAGCTGAATCAGAGTTTTGAGGGAGGGAGGTCAACTGACTTTGTAGGTCAAAAGCATCTAGCAAAATAGTGTTTCATTCTGGGCCAAATGCCAAGAAGAAAATTTGCTCAAGAAGCATAGCTACCTCCTTATTAAGAAGCAAAAACCCATTGTCAGCAGTAGCTGATCAGCAGCTGCAGCAGGGGAACTATACATGTATAAATGTTTCCCACATTCCTAAAAGAAGACAATGACATATGTCTCGACTCGGATGTTGATAGTACCTGGAGGAAGATGTACATCAAGTATTATCTACACTTCACCCACTTTGGTTGCGACTTACTCTGTGCTGTAGATAAACAATGAAACCAAATGGGACAAAAAGGAACCAATGATGGAGGTTTTTGTTTTCCAAGGATGTGTAATCAGGTTTTGCAAGTGGGTTATACATGCATCACACAAATCTTGGCGTTCTATAACCTCTAAAACCAAATATTCTGATGATATAGATCAGAACTGATTATAACTTCTTAAGTATTTGTTTCTGATTCACTCTAATGGCAGAAATTTTGTGTTGCTTTGTTTATGATAAGGCATGAAATAATTTTATTTAAGATATAATCTAATGCACTATTTATTTAGATATAATCTAAATAAATAAATTTATTTTAAATTTATTTGGGTTTTGACTTTGAGGTATATGTTAATGTATCTATTAATATCCTCTCCTATACTGACTTAAGTACATAATTTACTGTCTTAGTCTTGATCCATAGGTAAGAGAACTATAGATAGTCAAAGCTTTAATTAAATACAGTTCCAAAGTTTAAAATACTGACAAATTGAAAATACTTACTATACTATCTATTGTAAAGATGTTTGTTAAAATTAAATCATGCAAGCTAATATTATCAGATCCAATATATGCAATGTCAAGGAATGCTCTCTTATATCTTTGGACTCCAACTTGTAGTATCTTGATAAAAATCATATTAATCGATTACTGGTATTGGGAATGCATAAAATTATGGACAAAGATATTTCTAGCAGCATTGTATTTCAATATTTTCTTCTCTTTGCCAATTTTTAAGTGTAATATTTACTTAATGAAAATCATTTTAAGTTTAACTACAACTTGCATGTAATGATGACTTCTACATTCAGGGCTGTGCCACTTCTCTCTGTGAGTATAATCTGGTTTGGGCAATTGAATACTCAGCTATTCCTTGCATACCTTAGAGAGCTTTCCAGAAGTGTGATAAATGTGAGCAAACAGTTCCCACTATTGTCATTTACATGACAGTCAGAGTTACTGAGAGCAAAGAGAAAGGCAGAAAGCTCTAAGAGGGGATGCCTGTTATGTGCCTATCTTCTAAACTCTAATATTCTGGGTTATTCCTCTGATAAAAATAATTACCGTTAGTATTATATTTATGGAAAGAATAGTTTGTGTGTTTCTGAGCTCTTTGATGATAGTTGGTGACACCATTTTCCCTCCCTCGTTTTTCCCTTTCAGATTCCATTTCCTTTCCATCTGCTGTCCTATTGTCTAATTTCCTTTCCTTCTCCTTTGCCTTCCCCTCCCCTCCCCTCCCCTCTGTTTCCCTTCCCTTCTCTCCTCTCCCCTCCCCTCCTTTTCTATCCTTCTTCCCCTTCCCTTCCCACCCTTTCTCTCCTCTCCTCTCCTCTCCTATCCTCTCCTCTCCTATCCTCTTCTCTCCTATCCCCTCTTCTCTCCTCCCCTTTTTTCCTTCCTCCCCTTCCCTTCCCACCCTTTCTCTCCTCTCCTCCCATCTTCTTTTCTCTCCCCTCCTCTCTCCTCCCCTCCTCTCCTTCCCCCCTTCCCTTCCCTTCCCATTCTTTCCCTCATCTTCTCATCTCTTCTATTGCCTCTGCTCCTGTCCTCTCCTTCTTCCCCTTCCCCTCTCACCCTTTCCCTCTCCCGCTTTCTCCCCCTTCTCCTTTTCTTCTTTCTCTTCCCTTCTTTGTTTTCCAACCTCTCCTATCACCTCTTCCCCTCACTCCCTTCTCCCTGCTTTTCCTTCTATTCTTTCATACCAGATAGTATTGTTTTTTTTTTGCTCTTTTTTAAATTAAAATTTCACACTATTCTTTCTATTTACTTCATCAGATATTATGTCTGAGGAAGAGATTTCTATCCCAGGGTAAATTGTAAAAGAAACATTAAGTCAGAATATTTGACATAGGGCAATTGTCTTATATATAGGCCATAGAAAACAAAACATAAAGCAAAGTTCCTTAAAAAAGAAAGGCAAGAAGACTAAAGACTAAGGCATTGGATGAGGGAAACAGGGTGAGTGACTTAGCAAAGGGGTGCTGGTCTTCAGTAGAAGCGGAAGGAGGTAAGATCTATATTCTGCCTAGAAGATCTTGCAATTAAGTGACTTCAGCAAGGTTCTGAATTGAATCTATGAATTGAAGTCTTTCAGAGATCTTACATCCCAAATGCGAGCAAACAAATGGTTCTTATTTGAAGCCAAAAAGTTTATAATGAGTCTTTATACCTGCATCAGAACATGATATGTATTAGAAATATATAGATGCTTTGTTGTTAAATACCATACTGTCTTATTTAATTAATTTAAAGTGTAGTTAAAGTAGACAGTTCTAGAATAATTCTGGGCAGGGATCTATAACTCAACCATATGGTAAAATGTAAGAATGTTTTGTACTAAATTAATCATGGTATTCTAGAGAGATTACAGTGCTTAAAGATATCAATTGAAATGTCTTGAATATTTTCAATGGTCTACTAGGTTTAATTATCAGCTAATTGCCTGAAGCACTGATGAGTTTAAAATATTCACATAACTTCAATTTAGAAAATAAAATCATACAAAGTAATGTTTTGCCAATAAATGGTATTATGAAGGCTGTATTTTAAAATTTCTACTTGGAAAAATTTAAGACTATGGAAAATACTTAGGAAAATACTATTGATATTCAATATGGCTTTATGAAGACAAATTATGTTAAATAAAATAAAATTATTTAAACACGTAAATATTTTAAAACACAATATTTCTGTTGATAACATAGTTATGTTAGCATAATATTTTCCCAATGTACCTTTTGTTGTTTCAGTGATAACGAGTTTCTGTATGAGTAGGAAATTCGGGGGAATTGTGTGTTTTGTTTGTTTCACTTTGTTTTGGTTTTGTTTGCTTTGATTTACTGTATTTTGAAACAGCACATGTGCTATTGAAGAGGCAAAGATGATCTGGGCATATGTATTAGCAAACACATGTTCACAGAGGTGTTTATAGACTGGGTCTACACATCTAGAAGAGGAGAAACAAAAAGCAAACTTTAAATATGGAGCTGATTTTAATTAATGAAGTGAAAAAACAGTCATAATAAAAATTTAGGAACACACTAAATATCTGGGATAAATTGAAAAGTGATAAATAAAGCCTTTCATAAAATTTGAGAACTGTTTTAAATTCACACAAATATTTTACTAAATGTGACTAATTTTGTTCATTTGAGAAGCATCATGTTTTCCTTAAAGCTTATTGATTTTCATTTGCATGGAAAGATACAGGATATGTGTAATAAATTTATAATAAGCAAAAAAATCACAGAGTTGGTAACTTAAGAAGAACAAATACTGGTCATTTATACTTAATTGTCCTAGAATTAAACAGAAACAATTAATCAACCCTTCAAATAGTGGATAATTATTTTTCTGGTTTTGTTTTGTTTTGTTTTGTTTGAGACAGGGTTTCTCTCTGTGTGTGCAGCTTGGGAGCCTGTCCTGGAACTAGCTCTTGTAGACCAGGCTAGTCTGAAACTCACAGAGATCCAGCTGCATTTCCCTCCCAAGTGCTAGGATTAAAGTTGTGTGCTACCACCTGCCTGAGGTTGAATAAAGTATGTATGTATGTATTTATGCATGTATGTATGTGTGTTTGTGTGATATATCCTTGCTTCATTTGAATTCACTGAATTTTAGACATATTTATATCCACAGATAATGAAGATCTTAATATAAATAGTATATCCTCAAAAATTGCAAGACATCATACATATTGCAAATTCTCTCAGAAAACTATACACTTAGGAAGAGCACTGGAAAAAAATGGTTCTAGAAAAACAATCCAAGCATATTTCATTTTAAGTAACAACTAAATATGTACTTGGGTTTCTCAAAACAGTATTTCTCTGTATAGCCCTGGCTGTCCTAGAACTTACTCTGTATACCAATCTGGTCTTGAACCATAGATCCTCTTTCCTCTGCCTCCCGAGTACTGAAATAAATTAAAGACATGTGTTACCACTGGCTGTCCTTGTAGTTAATATTTTTAAAATTAAAGGGTTATAATCTGTAAATACAAAAATTAGTTTATATTATTATGTGAGTTGAATCAGTGTTCTAGAACTGAACAACATCATACATTTAAAAATGCTCAGCTTTCATTTAGTAATTGCGTAATTTTTAAAATTTTTAATTTGAAATTATATTTATAACTGTTATAAGAATGCAAGATAGGTGGGGCTAGGAGACAAGGAGGAAAGAGGAAGTAGTGAGGAAGAGTCAACATGGGGAGCCCGGAGAGGTAGCACGCTAGCACATCGCCGCCCGGTAAGATGAGCCACATGGAAATACTTTGATTAGTAGAATGGGTTAATAATTAAGACAGAGCTAGCTGATAAACAATAATAGTAACTGGCCAACAGAAATATATCAAAAAATATATTTAAACATTGATGTGTAAAATAAATAAGCAATATGATCTTTCCTTTTTAGAGGCTTATAACATGTGCATGTAAAATTATTTATAAATGAAATTTAATTTTATATATTTTCCCATGGTGTAAATGACTTACAATGGTTAAAGTTTCCATTTAAAAAGATTTTATATTTCATGCACATAAATACCCAAGTATGTTTGAGAATTCATTTCACTGTTTCTTCTCCAATGAGCCAGTTACATGTAATCTATTCATGAACAAAGCTAGTTATAATTGGTGTCTGAGACAAACGTGGTGATTCATATCTTTAATCCCTTCATTCAGGAGAGCCAACAGGATGTTTATAAGTACAAACACATCTGATGCTACACAGAGACCTCAAATTCAACCCCATATATATGGCAAGATAATATCTAAAAAGGAGATTAAATAAAAGTGTTTTTATAATAATAATTGAGCAATAACATCACTGTCTCTAGATTTCTAAATAGCATGACTTTAAGAATGCATACAAATTTGAAAACATTTATAGCACTTCTGAGCATAAATACTAATTTAGTTAACAATTATTGAGTGTTTGCCAAATGCCAAATACAATTCAAAGCATTTTAAATGCACTATAAGTTTGGAGCTATTAATAAGAAATCAACCCAGGGACAAAGAGAGCTATCATTATCATCATTTTATTATTAAACATCTTAGAGTCTAAAGAATGTCTTCAAGTTCTCAAGGAAACTCTGCAGCAAAGGCAAGGAACCAATATTTTTCTTTCCTTAATGCTCAACTTTCACTGTTGTTGACTATGTTGTGTTAGTGTTATGCCCACACAAATATTTATTTTGAATTTAATACATTTCTGAAACAAAAAGTTCTCTTTCTGTCAACAAAAGTTCTAGAATAGACATGCTGACAAAAGAATTCCATCAAAATCAATTTTCTACCCAAATGTGAATAAATTTATGTTGCCATTTGTATCATCAGTTGGTGTTTTTGTGGTCACTGTTATGATTAGTAACAGTCTATGTTTTCTTGTATCAGAATCAGTTGTTTTGTACTTGACATTCAACAATGTAAAAGTAATTGGAGATTAAACTCAGAACTTTAATTGTATTAACATTACACTCATTTATATAAGCATGTTATAATATAAACTTTCACCATCAATGAAGGTGTAGTTACTTTTTTCCAAAGCAAGCCTAAACTGCCTTGACTTGAACTACTTGTATTATAATTCTCCCTGAATTATAATATAAACATCAAAGTTATATTTGAAAATACTCAAAATATCATCCCAATTAGTAATTCAAGTTTAAATGACCAGAGACACATGCATCTTCCTGATAGTATCTCTAAACAACTTGGTATTTTTTAAATGAAAGAAGTCGCATCTTTATCATGTATATCATTTCTGTGTTAAATTGCTAGATATCTAGGAACCACTACCTCTGTGTGTGTGTGTGTGTGTGTGTGTGTGTGTGTGTATGTGTGTGTGTGTGTGTGTGTCTGTGTCTGTGTGTCTGTGTGTGTGTCTGTGTGTTTGTGTGTGTCTCTGTGTCTCTGTGTGTGTCTCTGTGTGTGTCTGTGTGTGTGTGTGTCTGTGTCTGTGTCTGTGTGTGCGCATGTCAATGTAAAGTTCAGAGGACAGGCTCAGATGGCATCTCTCCGGCACCTTTCAGTTTGATTATTAGAGACAGGATTTCTTACTGTTCTGCAGTTTACCAAGTAGGCTAGTTTTGCTGCCAAGTTAGCACCATGGATCTTCTTGTCGCTGCCTCCTCATCCTTACATTTACAACCCAATGTTATTAATGCCTGGAATTTTACATGGGTCTCTGAAGATAGAACCCCCACCCTCATGCATTTTACAAATTGACACATCTGTATTCCTATCAGCATTATTAAAGTTACAGACAGCTACTGGCCACTGAGTAAAAGAAATTTCTGCTTTTCAAGAGACAACCCTTGTAGTTGGGTTCCAATCTAAAATGATCTTCTCTAAACATATACACATATGAGCAAAATTAAATAGACATAGTGGTTTATGTTTTATACATATATGCACACACACACATACACTCATATTCTCTCTTGTCCTTTGAGTTCTCATGAGATAACCATTTAAGGATAATATTTTTATTAATATTACTATATAGAATTTATTGAATAGAATAGAATTTTCTTGAATTTTTCTCATTTTTATTGTTCAGTGGCAAAGACTTTAGACAATATGTTTTTGTTATAGAACCACTAAATGTAGAGAACAGAAAATGTATTTGAGAGGTTGAGAACACTGAGGAGCTGGAGGTGGGAAAGGAAATGGTAGATATGTTGTAAATATAGTCCTCAGGTATGAAAAATTTCAAAAACATTTCAAAGTAAACTAAAAATAAACAACCCAACAAAAAACACCAATAACTCCAAGTGGCAAGGCCATGGGCTAAAAGGAGCACCCATCAGTATCAGTCGTACTGTAGAATAGCATGCCCACTTTGCAAGACATTTAAACAACTTTTAAAATTAAAGACAGGAGTTTAATATGAAAACACTTTTCATTTATGATCTGTGATTTAACCTTAACTGTTTTCTCTAATGACTTGTCCTGCACAATGTTCCTCTGTAGTAGATGACACAGTTGATAGACAACAGAAGGAAAATACCTTGCTCCTATGAGTAGGGAAAAATAAGGAACTCCTGTCCCATGGAAGAGTCAACACAGTAAGAAAGTAGAGTGAAACTTCCCTTGGTCTTTTAAAGACAAAAAATTCTAACTGTTTATAACCCCACATGTTTCCCTTAACATTTGCCCTTGAATCATGTGGAAAGGTGACGAGTTCATTGAGTACTGCGTGGCTGAGAGCTGATTGTTTAGTTCTTTCAGGCTTTAGAGACTCTTTATTCCAATGCAATTCCTCACCCAATACCCCGTTCTCTTAGAACTGGGGGTTTCTGCAATCTGCATGAAGTACAGTGGGATTCTGTCATGACATGCCTGTGCCTGTCTCTTCCCACGCATGCCACTGACTGATTCAGTTAAAGCATGAATTTGACTTCACGATTGCTTTTGAGTATGTCATTTCACACTCTGAGAATGATCCAGGAGTTTGTGTCAACCAGAGACACATAATTCTCCACACTCAGCTGTTTGCTCCCAAGTTTTGCTAAAGCCATCTCTTTCCAGTTTCGTGTTATCTGTATGAAGTCTATCCTTTCTGTAAAGGTAGTCAGTCCTCCCTGAGGACTTCAATGCAATCACCACAAAAATAATGTAAGTTTTACATATAACATTATTTAAGTTGTCTTCAAAATAAAGCAAACATAGTATTTTCTTCTTGTATACATTTCTGAAAGAAAAAAAAAGCTAGCAACTATCTAATGATTTGTTTATAAATCTATCTTTAAATATATGTTCTAATGGAAATGATTAAAATGTATAAACTTGTAAATAGTTCCATATTTAGGCCTTAAACTTTAATTATAGTTATATAACATTATTGAACTAAAGTATGAAAGATATAAGTGTGCAATAGATTTAAGACAGGCTCTAATATGATAATGAATACAGGCTCTAGTATTTATATTGCTTCCATAAAATACCATGACAAAAAGCACATTTGGGGAGAAAGGTTTTGTTTCCTTTACACATCACAATTCATCATCAAAGAATGTCAGCACAGGAACTCAAGGCTGAAGCCTGGAGGCAGGAACTGAAGCTGAGTGAATGTGGGAATGCTGCTTACTGGCTTGCTCCTCATAGCTTGCTCGGTCTTCTTTTCCACACAACTCAAAATTTCTGCCCTTTGATGGCTATGTTCCTCATGCTGTAAGATGGACACTCCCATACCAATGAAGACTATGCACCACACATTTGCCTTCAGACCAATCTTGTGGTGGCAGTTTTTTTTTAAAGTTAGTCTCTTTTCCAAAATGATTTGAGCATATGTCAAGTTGACATAAGACTACACAGCACAGTCTGCTCTTCAAAAAAATAATAATAACAAAGCTTTCCATTTTGTGCTACTCAGAATCTCCTAGAGAAATATGTTTTATATTAAGTTGCTTGGTCATGGTGTTTTATCACAATAATAGAAAAACAACTGATATATATATAATATACTAAGAAATAAAAGTAATTGTATTATTAATATTGTAAGCATATGTTATTTTAGACTCTTGAACAATAACTGTTTATACTCTTGACCTCTCTCTTGTTATACTGGAACTCTTGCTTTGCACATAGCTTGTCCTCAACAGAATTATGTTCAGCTTGGTCTGTGAATTTGACCTAGTTCTCTGGTCATTCTGACTCTTCAACGTTTCATAATATTCAATAGCTTGGGCTTGCAGAGCACTTGTTCAGAATGTTCCAAAGTTTCTTAAAAAAAAAAAAAGCAGGCCTTCTTCAAGTGCTAAAACATGTGGAATCTTCACTATTTGAACACTTGGAAAGAGAAAATTTATAAAAAAAAAGCAGTTATCAGATAATGTGATTTAGAAGAGATAGGGAAGAAGTCATCAAAGTTGCAATACTCAGTTATATGTAACAAATATCTTTGCTCTTATTTTATTTTTGTTATGCTCCATGATGGGGTATACATAGCTGATAGAGAATAATAGAACTTTGTGTTAGATTGGCTGAAAATCCATTACTAATTAGGTTGTTGGCTTAATTTGTTTACTTCATGATGTACTTAAAAATGACATTTTATAGCATGAACATATGCTGCAATAACTTGACAGTAAAGAATTTAAACAAAGCTGCCATCACTTCAGAATGAATATTATAGAGCTAGAAATGAAGACATAAGACTCATGACCACCTCGTATGCCGGTATCCTAACCATCAGTTCTGTGGAGAATACATTTGTGAGGTCTGTGGAAAATTCTTTAAACATATGAATAAAATACATCATTACTTAAAAGTATGAAACTGCATGATACATGGTAACTCTATGCTCAGGTTCTTAGTAATTTTGTAGATGATTGGCAGTTTATGAACCATTCTTGAAGATATCATAATTATATGGGATATGTTGTTTCTTATATATGTCTGTGTGTAGTTATATATTCCAGTTCCAACAGCTCCCTAAATGCCATGACTGAGGCAAAGAACAAGAAAGATTTTTATACCGGCAGGCAGCCTGTGGATTTTTGGAGAAAAAAAAAAGCCAACAATGCTGGCAGGGCACTCTTTGAGGAAGGCTAATGCAAATTTGAATGTTCAAGTCTGTGCTGAGGGAATAGGGGCATGGAAACAGCTTGCCACAGCCAATGCAATTTAATCCCACTTTGGAAGACATTGCCACCTGCATCCAACTGTTACATAGGTGACTGATTCAGGATGTGGGAAGCTGCACGTCTTCCCTTGGGAATCCCTACTGACAGATGTTACTAACTTACAGAGAAAAGGCAGTCAGAATTGAAAGGAGCCTGGGGAATTTTTAAGACACAGCTTCTACGGAAAATCAGGTTAAAACATGCATTAATTTTCTTATATTTGTATAAACCCAACACTACACTTACCCTTATACTGACTTTAATATTACATTTAGCCTTAAAATGACCTTAAAATTAAACTCAACACAAACTTATTTCAAACAATAGTTTTATGGGACTTTTTTTATTGGTTTAAAAGGATTAGAAAATGCCACACATTTTCTTCCTGCTGGCAAGTTATGTTTTATAAAGTGACCCAAAAATTTGATTGCATCAAATTTATTCTTAGTTCAGCATTAGAAAGAGCTAATGAGATGGAGACTGATATTTTATGAACTTTATGATATTTTATGGACTGATATTTTTGGAGACTTATGAATGATTATGTACTACTGTCTACCACCTAAATCCTCCTCTTCATCTCTATCATACCTGCTCACAGTCAGTGACGAGGACTATCCTGACATTGTTTGTCATGTGTTTTGTTTTTCTTCCTCTGTGTTATGCTAAGTTAATATATAAGTGTGCAATGTAAGATACAAAGTTATAAAACATACAGCCAAATGCTGGAAAGTTTTCCTTTGAAAATTCATTTCTTAAATGTACAGAAAATGTATGGAGAATTGGATGCAGTGATACTCTTGAAAACTAGGAAAGGATTGAAAAAAATTACAAGAACAATATGGCAGAATATCTTTACATGAAATAAAAAGTTTCTGTTCATTTTATTTTAGAACATATAAGAATAACAGTGGCTTTTGCAGCAATAACAATATATGGCAGATATTGCTATCAACTTTTAAAACATTTTTAATAGATTGGTTTTTTTTTTTCTCTAGGAAGAATGGTTTCCCTGTCCTAGAATTTAATCAGTAGCCTTCCTTCATTTTCTCCTTTCTTCTTCTGTCCCTCCTCTCTTTCTCTCAAAAATTCACAGACACACATATAGATAAACACACACACACACACACACACACACACACAAACACAAAACCCACATATACACATACACACTGACACTCACAGAGACACACATACATGAAAAACAAACTTAAGACTGTGATTTAAATCCACTATAGCAAAAACACACAAGAGTTATCTATTTTTTCCTAATATTAGATTTTATATCATACTGAATTAAGTTTGATTTCTTTATTTTTATTCTTTTGTTGTTATTGAAGATGAGATATGAATAATATATATATATTAATAATGGACACTATTTACTTATATGTAAAGATTTCATGGAGACTGTGACATAATTTTTGATAATGTAAAATTAAATAAAATTGTGTAGGAAACAGTATATATAATAATTTAAGTTGGTTTAGATTAGGTGTAAAGGTTCACATGGAGTCTCAATGTGTTTGAATACTGTCTGCAGATTGTGATACTGTTTGGGGAAGTTGCAAGCCCTTAGGAGATGGGGCCTGTCTGGGAGAAGTTTGTTTTCTCAGGATGAGTCTTGCTTCCTGTAACCCAGACCTGTGTCCAGGCAGATCCTTTCTCTGCTCCTGATGTGCCTCCAGGTCGGTCTGTGAGCAATTCTCCCACAACCTCCCCATGACAATGAATATCTCCTCAGATTACCAACTGACTTAAAACACAGTACTGTTACACTGTGACTTCTTTAAGAGAATAAAAAGTAACCAATGCAGATGACATAGCCATAAGTGGCAGCACATACCTTTTGTTGTAGTTGACAAGATGCTGAGGTAAGACAACTGTCAACTGTTTGAGAAGAGACTGGACAACATAATGGCTCCTTAGGTATGCGGAACTAGAGTTTATATCCTGTCTCTTAAAATGGAGCCAATGAAACTGTGATTACTTTCCCAATGCATGTGCTGTTCTTTTGAAAGTCATTTTTATTTGTCACAACACGCAAGATACAATAAATTTGAGTATACAATTTAGAAAGTCTTATCACTGTTAATATTAATACATTTTGATTAACGATTAAAAGCTAGAGATGAATGAATGTTTCCTAACATTAAAATGAAAAAGAAACAAAGGAGGAGGAGGAAAGAAAGACAAGGAAAGAAATCCAATGCCGAGATATGGGGCCTCGTGCTGCACCTGCTGTTCCTATGCCCTTAGACCGGATTTGGTGAGTAAAGTCTTGTTCCACACTCATGTGCTATGGAAGGAAGCGCTAGACTTCTAAACATAGACATTAAAGGCCAACTCAGTTAGACTGAGCAAGGTCTAGATTGTTTTTACAAATTGGTCAGTTGAAAGAGACAATGTAAGAAATCACAATTAAAGAGAAATTTAGGACTCTACTGGGACAACAAAATTGTAACATGAAGGCAGGCCCTCACACATCCAAAACTCCATATGTAAATGCATTTAAGAAGACTATTTGAACGAAGGGACTTTTGGAGCATTTTCATTAATTAGAGTTACATACAGAAATGTTTTCTGCTGCTCATCCACGTGTGTTCTTGGAGGCTGTTGCTACCAACTTCCAAGGAAAATGGCTACATTTTGAGTTGAAAGCCGAACTTGGAATCTTCAGGTTGTGCCAGACTGTTGGAAGCAAGAACAAAGAAGTTGCTGAAGTTTGTGCCAAGGTTCCAGAAATCCGCTGAGGTCAAGAAACTTTTAACAGCTGTCTCCCGTACGAGTTCCCTTATTGGACTGTACCTGAAGCAATGGAGATGTAGCCCAGTTTACACTGAAAACTATAAAATGATAGAAATGCCTGAAATAATTGGTGCTCGCTGAGGGAAGCTATTAGCATGCCGTGAGACTGTCCTGTAAGACATGCTGGGTATCTGCACTCTAAATAGCAGAACTGAAAACACATGACTATTCCAAGCCCACTGTAGCTCCAGGGATGCCATCCCCATCTACAGAACACAGACCCTGAAAACCCTGGTGTTTACCCTGAAAGTCTTCATCTTAGTTTGGTGCCAGTCTTTCCTTGCCTTCTTCTCATTCTCCCTATGTTTACTGTTGTCTTTACATATTGGAATGGTCTGAATTTTTGGATTAAGTTCTAAAATATCAGGAATAGAGACTTAGTGAAGTCAAAGTATTTATGGCGTGGTGGTGATGGAATTTGAGGTACTTGCACAAAAGTCTTATGAGTGGATGGTGTATATAAAAGATTTCAATTCCTTGCCTTAAAAATGTTTGCTGTGTTTGAAAGAAATGTCTGACATTTAATGTTTCTAGCAGACCGAACACATTTAACAGTATGAGATAGTCATGAACCAATGGAAGTCAAGGATGGAATGCTGTGTTTTAGCTGTAACATGTAGTGGGATATTCACTGTGTCTGCTTCTGTGGCACTGACCACACCCATTGAGCCAGGGGCGGAAGTGACCTGTGGAACTAGATCTGAGGAGGAGCTAGGAGAGAGGAGCATCCATTTCCAATTGCTGTTTTCATCTGTGTTGTAAGTTGTTTCTCACTGAATAAACATCTATTTGGCCTATTTGTTTATCCTGACCCTTATTAAACTGTGATAGTAACATATCCTCTATTTTTTGTGTTGAAATGTTTGAAAATCTGATCCCCAGATGACGGTGTTTGGTGAAGCAGGGTTGTGAGACATTAGTGTGGTAAACCCTGGCAGAAATAAGGGTTAGAACAGGTGGGGATATGGGGAAAGCAATACTTTTGAAATGAAGGGATAGCCCTGCCCTGTTTCCAGTTTCAGTCTCTACTTCTGACTCTCCACCTTCCTTTACCCATTGTCAAAAAAACAGAAACAAACAAACAAACAAAAAACTTAAGTGGATAATCAATGGAAAATAATAAATAAATATTAATAATTTATCTCAACAATGTTAGCACAGTATTTCTGTCAGTGTCTAACCTATGACAAAACAATTCAAAAAAGCAAATGCTGCTAACAGTAGTGTACAGCTGTACAAATACTTTTTTTGTCTTAAATATTAAACTATTTAGAACAAGTGTCTTTATCTATCAAAGCCTGAACAATATATTCAAATGACCTCTACTGTTAAAAAGTAAAAAAAATGAAGAGAAATGGGTAAGAGTTTCAACAAGCTTTCAAGGCTGTGGTTGACTTTTCTTATGCTACTAAGGTCATTTGTTTCATTAACTTCTATCTGAGCAAATAGATTATAGAATGCTCTTTATGGTGTCCATCTTAACTACAATTCACATATGTCCTGTGACACAGTAGCCGATTTATAATATAATTGAAACATTGGGGGGAAAAAAAGAAACCTGAGGTAGAAATTAGTGATGATGATGAGCTTCATTAACATCTAAGGTAATGTTTAACCTTTATGTAATAATAGTTGATAATATTATAATAACTATAATAAAGTACTTGATAGCAAAGAAAGATGTGGTACATGTCCACTGAGGATTTTGTCACAGAGGAAAAAATATGTAGGATGAGAAAAATGGCTTTGTTTCAAAGCAGTGCTGTGCATTTGGGTGACAAGACTCTTGGTAGTCACATAGGTTAGGATGCAGTTTCAATACTACATTTTCCACTATGTCCATTAGTGATTACAAGGGCTATGCATTTAGAAAGGCCAATCTGTAGTAATATGTAGTAAAGACCTGTACAGAACTATTAAAGGTTAGGGTCTAGTTAGACTTTATGCTCATTTCAGAACACTTGCATATCATGTTATTAACTTTTACAGAAATGGGAAAACCTAGATAAGTAATAGAAAATATGCGGATGTATACGAATTTAATTTGACATGAGTATGGTCATCTTGAGTTATAAGCATCACAATTACCTGATTAAGATAATATGACTGTTTCCTCATCCAGGTGATGCCTAAGGTACTGAATAAGTAATTCATTGTTTTGGGACCCAATTCCTTTCTTCTTTTCCTCATACTTTCTACATCATTCATAAATCGCTCATGTTTCCTGTTTACTTTTCTCCCCCTTGATGTGGTATCTTGATGTTTTAAAATGGTAGAGGAAAAAAATGGTAAAGCTAGAGTTATAGCCCCAAACTTGATTTTGTCAGTCAGGACAATGTAGTATTATGCATGCTCTTTCACTGCAGCTCTTTGAGGTTTGATATTAGCCAAGGCTGACCTAAGGGTGAATCTCTGATGCTCTCAGGCACAAAAGGATTATCTTTATTCTTTTTGCTCTGTCTGTCTCCCTCCCTAACTGTCTGAAAAAGAACTTTGTACCATTGTTTTACAAATAAAGCAAATTAAATCCTAATAGGGTTTCACAGTGGGAAGGCTTGAATAAACATTCACTACTACTAGAATAGTTTACTGAAATAGAAAGATTTTCTTCTCAATTCCTTTCACAGTTGGTATATTCTCCTAAAACTTCTTTTACACTTCCCCCATTTTGGACTGAAGCCACCTCTTGTACTTAAATGCTATTATTGTGATAAAGGAATGGCAAGCTCCATATCCAAAATTCAGCAGTTAATTGAACTTTATCAAATTTAAGAAACAGAATAAGATTAATAAAGGAAAATTTAATACAAATATATTTTTAAATTGATGGCTAGGGATATGCATAGCTGAACCATCCTGGGCAGTGGGTAGTCCTACCCGTCCTTAACCTTGCAGTGTGTTAGCTGCAGGCGTGTTCCACAAGATATCTGAGCTGTTAACAGGTCTTCTTTGAAGTAATGTTCTTTCTGTTGGATGCAATGGCTCAGTTCTTCCTTTTCCCAGCATGTAATTCCTTGGTAAATCCCAGTTCCTCGAGTATGACAATTTCTGCATTCTGATACAAAAGAAGGAAGGGCAAACATGCTCTTCTTTAGAACTCATTCTCTTCTGCAAGGTAGGTTAAAAGAAGACTTAGGGAAGTGAAAATTGATAGGAATTGGGATGACCACCTTGCTTCACTTGAATTCTGTCTGGTTTTGTTGATGTCCATACAATTCAGGTTATATCATTCCTTCATGTTACAAGCCTAGAACATACGGCTTCTCTGTAAAGTTGCTAGCCAAGGTGGGTGGCGATATGTGTATGGCTGAGTCGGATTTTTTCAGGTAGGAACTCTTTCAAATTAATTTTTATTTAAATTGAAAACAATCTCCTTTTACACACCAATCCCAGTTTCCTCTCCCTTCCTGTCCTCCCATTGCCCCCACCATCTCCCTATCTTACTTCCCATCCGCTCTTTAGGGAGGTTGAGGCCTCCTCATGAGGGATCATCAAACTCTGTCACATCATTTGGGGCAGAACCTAGGACCTCCCCCTTGTCTAAGAGAGTATTCCTCCATAGCAAATGGGCTCCCAAAGTTCATTTGTGCACTAGCTGTAAATCCTGGTTCCATTGCCAGAGGCCTCATGGACTGCCCTAGGCCCCAGTTGACACCCACATTCTGGGGGGGGGCTGGTTCAGTCTTAACAGGTTCCCCAGCTGTCAATCTGGGATTCAGAGCTCCCACTTGGTCAGGTCAGCTATTCCTGTGGGTTTCCTCAGCTTGGTCTTGACCCCTTTGCTCATCACTCCTCCCTCTCTACAATTAGACCTTTAAAGGAACTGAGATTTTCCTAGACTTGCAGACTTGACCGTTTAGAAATTTTCCTCATGTTTATTCAAGTCTCTATAGGCCAAGATTTAGGACTAGAGTTACCCAAATAGTATAATCACTGAGCACACATCTTTAGGCCCAAATGACATTTTGTAACTACCCAAATGAAACTTGATCAAATTATTGCAAATTAACTTTGTATGGAAGATTTTCTTCTTTGTTAATCTTTGCCCTCACGAAAGCCTTGTTTATTTACATGGACTTCAGTAAGATAATTAACATTAAATTTTCAGCACTGATCCAGGACTGTGTTTTTCGAAAAAAAAGTATATTTAGTAACTTTAACAACCTAATTTTACTTTTAATCAACAATTGTGGAAGACTTACTATAGTTACAATTAGTGCAACTTGAAAATATATTTTAATACACAACAATAAAGAATATTTAGGAAGTTTTTTTAGAGGGTATAGATTTTTTAAATCATATAAGCTACTTATTAGCTTAACCATGCATAAAATGGAAATAATTGTATGAATAAATTTTATATAATTGCTCTAGAAGTTTACTTTGAATTGAACAAAAATATAAAATGTATTTTGGGCAGTCTAAATATCATTTGTATAATCTCTCTCTCTCCCTTTACCTTTCCTTCTACCTCTCTGTCTCTTGTTTTCTTCAATCTTCTCTTCATCCTTCCATCGTGACACAAGGCTTCATAGATTTACATTTAGAAAACACCCCCTTCTCCCCTTTAAAAATTGCACTGAATCCATTTAGAGATGCCTGTAGGTTTTATGTAGGTTTTATTTTATATCTGAAAAAGCAAACTTTATAGCTTCTTAGCTAGTAGTGGGACACCATGATCCCCTCACACATTCATTCTAGAATTTTGATTGGCCTGGTCCTGTGCAGGTTTTGAGCATGGAGTCATAGGCAATGTGGGTTCATGTGTGCAATGGCACTGTGATAGCCTGCTGATATCGGTGTGCTACAGACATTCACTGGTCCTGCCTCTTATATTCACTCTGCCCATGTTTTCTGGTGACTTCTGGGCTTCAGGGAAAAGGGCTGCAATAACTGATGGAGGTTCATAAGCGGGTATTTATCCATCTTCACAGATGATCTAGTCGCAGTAACTAGTAAATGGAAGTAGAATGTATAATCATCAACTTAATGAAAATGTGGCTCATACTCTTAATAAAAGTTTTATTTAGTTTTTTAAAAAAAATGGCGTGCAGGTAAATAGATGGAGCCGGAAATGATCCTTTTGAGGGAGTTAAAGGTAAACATTCCATTTCTTTTTAGAGGATTTCTTTCAAACTTTAGATTGCAGTACCCATGTAAAGTAGGGACCTAGTAAGGGGCCATGTGGTGCATTTCAAAGAAAGGGGAATAGAGCACAGATGTTATGAGATGAGAAGTGTGAATAATGGATAAGGAAGAGTAAAAAGTGTTAGGGATGATGAGAAAGAGATAGAATGAGAAGAGTTCAGTAACAATAAACTTTTATGGTTTCCCAAAACAATATTTAATCTAATCACATGTCCAGTGCCAGGTATGAGTTGTCTTCTTTAGAGCTATGAGCTTTGATAGTCCTTTCCCCTGAAATGTAAGAGGCTAATGCCATTGGCCTTGGTTACTTTCCAGACTTGATGGTAAGATTCTGTTGAAGAAGACAATGCATACTTGAGTCCTGGGACAGGAAGATAATCAAGTTGTTGCCTACCAGGAACAACTCATTTCCACTAGATAGATCCTTACAGTGTTTCTATCAGTTTTTTTCAATAATTTTATCCCACCTCATTTGTTCTAATTTTTTGTTCAATTTCATATGTTCTTTGATTCTAATTTCTGTAACTTGGCTAATTTACAATTTTAAACATTTTGTAGATTAGTCTCTATTGCAACATGATTAAACTAACCTGAGGGCAAAGTAAGAAACTTAGTGAATTACGCCAGATTTTTCACTGTACTCTTCATCTAGACTTCAGCTCTATGTGTCTATAAATAAGCTTGGGCTACATGCCTCGCTCTTAGGTAATCTTAGAGTGGAAGGCAGACTTTCCTTGAACAGAGACTGATTTGTGATTTGACCTCATGGTACTCTGTTACGGATTCAGCTGGAAATGAGTTTGAACTACACACAATTGGCACATATTTTATAGTGGGACTGTCACTTAAAATGTTTACATTTCATTTATTGTAACATGAATAATTAAAACCCAGAGACAGATATTGGGGTTCAAGCTGAAGATCAGAAAAGCAATGCAGCCAACCCCTGGCATTTATCTCTACCTCAGACAGAAATGGGAGAGCCAACCTCCATGAGTTCTCAGATTGCAGATGTCTGACTTCCTTTCTCCTCCCAGCAATAACATTCATGTCTCCACCTCCTTAGAGCTGGAATTAAAGGTATGTGATCTCAAGTGCTGGGATCAAAAATGTGAGCTCCATCTCTTTTTTAGACTGATTCACTCTTATGTGGCCCAGGGTGGCCTTGAACTCACTGAGATCCACCTGGGTCTGTCTCCTGAGTTCTTGGATTAAAGGTATGTACAGCCCCTTTCTGGCCTCTATGGCTGTGGTTAGTTTTGCATTCTGACCTCCAGACAAGGTTTACTAGATCATAAATAATATATCCCCACAATTTATTTCACCTGTAATGTGCAAAGAATAAACTCATGAAGTAATTCAGGGTACTGTAGATTAAAAAAAAGCACTTTGAATACTTTTGAATTTCTGTAAATGATAATTTAAATAATTTCATTATTATCTTGAAAATAATTCAAGAACCTGATAAGCATGGGCAGACTGGGACCCTGAGCACTATGCCTTTTATACCACATGCTAAATTTGAAATCAGCATAACTCATAATGTCATTTTAATTGTGAAGTCTCACATATCAGCAATGTCTCTTATCATCTCTGTGACTTCCCAAGAGTTCTGAACTCTTAGTTTGTTTGCACATTTGCGTATGCTACTCAGAATGATATGGAAAGTGAATTAACAAATTATCAAATACTTTTTGGTTTCATCCATTTTGACAGTTTTAATTGATAAACTTTAAATAAAGATAGAGTTTCTTTCATAAACAAATGCCTGAAGAGGTATCTCCCTATTCATTCATGTAAACTTACGTTTCATTTCTTTTCCTTCTTTATTTATTCTTTGTGTTTTTAACATCGTGAGTCTTCATCCCATTTACTTTCCTGTCCCTTAGGATCTACTCTCTGCCCTAGTTATCTCCTCATCCCAGAAAAAAACAATAGAAGAATAAAATGTAAGCAGAAAAAGGGGAAAAGAGAGAGGGGGGATCAATCTCATCATGGAAGCTATAGTGAGTCATGCTGGGCAAGGTAATCCATCATGTGTAACATGTTTCTAAAAGCCAGCCAAGCACCAGAAAGAGATCCTGATTTCACTGCCAGGAGCCATACAAACAGACAAGCTACACAACTGTCACACACAAGCACAAGGCTTGGGTCAGTCCCATGCAGGCTACCAAACTGTTGGTCCAGAGTCCACGAGTTCCTGCAAGCTCAGAACAGCTGTCTCTGTAAGTTCCTTCCTCATGACCATGAATGACCCTTTGGCTCTTACAATTCCTCCTTTTTTTCTTCAAGAGGATTCCCAGAGCTATGCCCAATACTTAGCTTTGGACCTCTACACCTGCTTCCATCAGTTACTGGATAAAGGCTCTGTGATTACAATTAGAGTAATCACCAATCTGATTAAGTAGATGGCCAGTTTAGACCCTCTTCACTAATGTTAGGGGTCTTAACTGGGATCATCCTTGTCGATTCCTGGGAGGTTCTCTGGTACAAGGTTTCTCCCTAGCCACAAAATAGATTCCTCATAAAGATGTGTTTTTCATTAAGCTCTCCCTCTCTCCTGCTCCCCAAACTCATTATTCTCTGCCTCCATTCCACCTTCAATCTGCCTGCTGAGCCCAGCTCACCAAACCTGCTCCCTCAAATTCCCATCCCGCCCCCATCACCCACCATCTGCTTCCAGTTAGTTTATCCAGGATATCCCTTCTATTTTCCCTCCCCATGGAATTCATGAATCCCTATTTGGACCCTTTGTTATTTAGCTCCTCTAGTGCTATGGATTGTAGGTTGGTTATCTTATAGTTTACTCCTACTATTCACTTGTGAGTGAGTATATTCCATGTTTGTATTTCTGGGTCTGGTTGTACTTCGCTCAACATCTTTTCTAGTTCCATCTATATGCCTACAGACTTGAAGAGTTCATGTTTTTGTTTTGTTTTGTATTGTTTTTCCACAGTTGAATAACACTACATTGTTTAAATGTACCACAATTTTCTCATCTATTCGGTTGATAATCAACTAGGTTGTTTCCAGTTTCTGGCTATTATGCATAAAGCTACTGTGAACCTAGTTCACAGCAAGTTGTATGATTAAGCCTAGTTTTTGTATATTCCAAAGATCTTACCAAAGGCAATCTACAGATTCAGTGAAATCCCCATTGGAAACTAAAGAGAATTCTTTACAGACCCCAAAAAGAACAGTATTCAAATTTACATGGGAAAGCAAAAAGCCAGGATAGCTAAAATAATCCTGCACAATAAAGGAACATCTGGAGGTATCACCATCTCTGACTTCAAGCTCTACTACAGAGCTATCATAGTAAAAACAACTTGGTACTGGCATAAAAACAGACATGTAGATCATTGGAATCAAATTTAAAATTACCCTGATATAAATCCACACATCTATGAACATCTGATTATTGACAAAAAGCCAAAATTTTATAATGTTGAAGAGAAAGCATCTTCAACAAATGATGCTGGCACAACTGGAGTTTGTTGTGTAGAAGACTGCAGACAGATCCAGGTCTATTGCCATGTACAAAACTCAAGTCCAAGTGGATCAAAGACTTCAACATAATCCAATGACACTGAACCTGATAGAAGAGAAAGAGGGATATACCCTTGAACACACTGGCACAGGAGACCACTTCCTGATTATAACACCAGTAGCACAGACACTGAGGTCTACAATTAAAAAATGGGACTTCCTGAAACTGAAAGCTTCTGCAAGTCAAAGGACATTGTCAATAAGATAAAATGGAAGCCCCACAGAATGAGGAAAACAAAGTTTACTCATACCATATCCGACAAAATATATCAAGAACTCAAGAAACTAGACACCAAATTATCAAATCATCTAATTAAAAATGGGATCAAATTAAATAGAATTCTCAATAGAAGAATCTCAAATGGCTGGAATACACATAGAGAGTTGTTCAACATCCTTCATCATCAGTGAAATGCAAATCAAAATGACTCTGAAATAGTCATAATGGCTAAGGTCAAAAACACTGATGACAACTTAGGTAGGAGAGGATGTGGTTTAAAAGGAACACTCCTCCATTGCTGGTGGAAGTGGAAATTGATAAAGTCACTTTGAAAATCAGTATGACTGTTTATCAGAAAAATAGAAATCAATCTACATCAAGACCAAGTAATCCATATATCTTTACTTGTAAATGTTCATTGCAAGGATCTGTTGGTCTGGTTTTAGGCCTCTAGTTCTTGCTACACTGTTGATGCTGGCTGGTAGTGAAGATTTGGGAGAGGTGGTGGGCTTAACAATCTTGGTATTACTTAGGCCAGAGCCAGGGTTATGTGTTGGCCCATCACATCTGAGATCTGCTGGAGTGCATGAAGAGACTGGTCCTGTAGACTCCCAGCTGTGAGATTTCCAGAAAGTAGGGCAACAGAAGGATACCAAGTCAACACAAAATTAAAAGTAAATTAGCAAGGCATGGTGGCAACACCTTTAACCTCAGCACTTGGATGCAGAGGCAGGTGGATCCCTTAGTTCAAGGCCAGCATGGTGTATAAAATGTGTTCTAGGAAAGCCAGGGCCAACAGAAAACAGAAAACTCTCTCTTACAAACACACACACACACACACACACACACACACACACACACACATGCACATAAGATAATATGTGAATACTTAAGCCACTTGGAATACTGCAAATTAATTCTTGCAAGACCACAATAACAAGAGGCCTTATCAACTTTTGAATGGATAAGAGGATACCATTCAAAAGAATCAAGCATATGAGCTTTATGCAAGAAGTATATGAGCAGTAATCAATTGTTATAGTTATGTACATATTGTGTTTACAAATAACAAATATGTATAAAATCCAGATTAATAAAATATGCATGCAGAGTCATCATTGGATAGGCTAAATATACCATGGTCAAACAAATTTTAATAAGCTGATATTTTTAGCAATAAACCTCCTTTTTAAAATTTGAAAATAATTGAGGTTTTTAAACATGAATATGTTTTGATAAGTTGCATCCTAATTCCCTCTCCTATAATTTCTTTATTGTCCTACCCCTCAGAATTTCACGTACTCACTCTTTCAAAAATTTAATTATAAAATGGTATGGGATGATGGGAGATGGTATTCTGTATATATGTTTCTCATACTGGTTAATAAAGCACTGTGGCCAATGAGATAGCAAGATAGGCGGGGCTAGGAGACAAGGAGGAAAGAGGAAGTAGGGGGGAAGAGTAGAGATGTAGCCAAGGGAAGAAGCCGCGGCTCCCTGATAAGACGACCACTTGGAAATACTTAGATAAGTAGAAATGGGTTAATAATTAAGGCAGAGCTAGCCCATAAACAATAATGGTAACTGGCCAACAGGATTGTATCAAATACAGAGTCTCTGAGTGTTATTTGGGGCACACATGGCTGTGGGACCATGGCGGCAGGACCCGCTGCAGCCTGGGGGAACAACCTGCTGTAACATAATGGTGTCAGAAGTGGGATTGAGAACTTTCACTTAAAACTTAAAAAAAGCTTATAAAATACTTTTTAGAAACAAGGGAACAGAGACTATCAAGACTTCTTGGTAGCAGCATTTTCTCGGTTGGATTTGTTTTGCTGTAGACAGAGATTTGCGCTGCTCCTTTAAGGCAGGTTTCCAAAATTAGCATAAGAGGCGAAAAATCGCCTTGCTTTTAAAGAGCTCTGCTAACAATTAATGGGTGTGTACAAGAGCTTCAATGAAGGTTTGCACTGTGTTTTAAAAAATACGCTGGCTTGGGAGAGAAAAAGAAACAGGGTACAATGGTTTATAAAAGAAAAAAGAAAGTAAAATGGATGGATGTAGTGGCACACTCCATTTATACCAGCACTCGGTAGACAGAGACAAGCAGATCTCTGTGATTTCAAAGTAAACCTGGCATGCAGTGAATTCCAGGACAGATAAAAGTTACACAGAGAAACCCTGTCTCAAAATATGTAAAAATAGAAGTAGAATAAATAGAGTAATAAAAAAGCCATGTAAAGATGGAAAACACAGAGAAATTTTGGAAAATATACGCAGTTCTGTTGTCTTTAAATTATTTGATTGCTGAGAAAATAACTACTGATAAAAGAAATGCTGCTGGATTAACTCACTTTATATATTTTAAAAATGCTTTGACTCCAAAATTTAAGCCTAAGGACAAGTTACCTGGGAAAAGTATTTCTATTTTTGTTTCCACAGAAAATGAAAAGTTGTGGATTCTTTCCATACTTGTGTGGTTTGATCAAGCGAGACCCCCTGAAGCAACATCAATGGGACATTGCAACCTTACAGACCACTACAGCCAAGATTTCTGCATCTTCTTTGGACCCCCCATGACAGCGCCCTCTACCAGCAGGAAGTAGTTTGGAAAGAAAGACGCCCAAATTCCCAAATATTGTTTATAAATGTTTGTTTTCATTTAAATGGACTTGGTTATAAATGGCTATACAAAACCACAATCTTTTTAAAGGTAAAATTGGAATTATGGTATAGGTATGAATACTTTGCTTTGGAATGGATTTTCTTTTATTGATACAATTTGAGGTCAATTTTGTGATATGTATATTTCTCCTCTTGTTTAGGTATTGTGTTTATATAGCTCATTTAGAATATAATGTATACTTTAACACAGATTATAGATAATTACCTATGATAATGAGAACTTATAGTTAAGTTAGTTAGGTTTTCTAGATATATAGAGATGTATTTGAGATGGATAGGCATTCTTCAAACCTTTCAAAGACCTACAGAATATGGCATTTAAAATTGTTTAGGGTTTTTCTTGACAGTGAGGCACAACTGCTCCTGGTAACACCACCTACAGAAGAAAGGAAGATGGACATCAAAGAAACACATTATGGAGTTTGCTTCTAATATGGAAAGACTAGCCATTTGGGCAAGGTACTGCTCTTCTGGACTGTTTGACTTTATGTTGTAGAAATTGGACATGCAAGACCCACAAAAAGGTGACTGCTGATGCAAGATTGACATTACTACAGGATTCCTGCTTTATGGAAGATGCTGCCAGACAGCCAGACAGTCTATAGGACACAGAGAAAAATGACTGACAAACTGCCATTACAGGTGGACAGTTTAAAGTTTCCTGCTTTGTTGAGGAGTCTGGAGACACACTATGGCCTATGGGCTGAAGATAGAACATTATAGAAGAACTTCGGGTGACTGACCAGGCCATGAGTTGTCTCTGTCATTTCTAGAGTTTATATATTATCCTTCTGTGGTCTTTGATGGAGTTGAAGACAGATAGTTATGGTTAGTTTTCCTTAATTAGGATTAAAGATAAGTTACATATAGGACTTTAGACTCACAAAGATAGTATAGATATTTTCTTTAAGTCTTACAAAATATTAATGGACTAAATATTGTTTACTGTGATTCTTATTTGATAACTGTTGCATGGTACATTTCGCTATGTTAAGGTCAAACCCCTTCTTTTACTATAGACAGAAAAGAGGAAATGATGGGAGATGTTATTCTGTATATATGTTTCTCATACTGGTTAATAAAGCACTGTGGCCAATGAGATAGCAAGATAGGCGGGGCTAGGAGACAAGGAGGAAAGAGGAAGTAGGGGGGAAGAGCCGAGATGTAGCCCAGGGAAGAAGCAGGATGCCTGCCGCGGCTCCCTGAGAAGACAACCACGTGGAGTTACTTAGATAAGTAGAAATGGGTTAATAATTAAGGCAGTGCTAGCCCATAAACAATAATGGTAACTGGCCAACAGGATTGTATCAAATACAGAGTCTCTGAGTGTTATTTGGGGCACATGTGGCTGTGGGAACATGGCGGCAGGACCCGCTGCAGCCGGCTGGAATAACCTGCTGTAACAATGGGATGGTGTGTTCTGTGAATATCTAGGAATGAATTGTTTCCTACTTGTCAGCTTTGCTTATGAATAGAGGAGGAAACCCAACTATAATATTTAGGATCCCATTGTCATGATGCCATTATGGAAGCTGAACTATATTGTGCATCTATAAAGATTTCCCTTAAGGTAAATATTGAAATAAATACTTGTTGAAGTTCTGTTCATCTTTGAGGTTCATCTTTGCATACACCTATACATTCAAAGCACTGGTAACATATTTCCCCAAATGGACAGTCATCTGTTGACTCCTTTGATGTGTACTCACTCATCGGAAAGAGGCTTGTATGATCTGCATATGCAATGTGTGTGACCTATTTTAGGCAAATGGTGTGTGTGTACAGGTAAAATGTGGTAATTCTAACAGTTTAATAAATACCCCATATTTTGTTGTAATTTTCTCTTCTGGCCTTTGCTAATCTAAATGTATCTGTTATATTGTGTTCCATCGGCCTTGAAACACGAGTAGCTATGATGAGTCTAAGATCTAACAAGTTAGTTCACTCATGTTCAAAGACCTAATACCAATTTTATTTTTAGTGCAAAAATGATAAATTGGTTGTTGAGGTATAGTCCCCATTGAAAAAGAAAGAAAGTGTCAAGTGCTTGCAAAGGTTGAGTGTGATTATCTATGTAGTGAACAGCAGCACAGACTAACAGGCTGTGTGCTCAGGAGTAAAGATAAAGTTCAAACTTCAAGTGAAGCCACATTTCCATGTGAATCCATTCTCTTGGCTGTTAGTTCCATTAAGATTAAATTTCTAACCTTCAGTACTAGCTGAAAAAGTTTTTGTTTAAAGATCACCAGTGATATTCTGAGAAAATTTAAATTTATTTTTATTTTTAAATTTTTTGTTTGTTTTAAAAAACAGGGTTTCTCTGTGGCTTTGGAGACTGTCCTGGAACTAGCTCTTGTAGACCAGGCTGGCCTCGAAATCAGTGATCTGCTTGCCTCAGCCTCCCAAAGTACTGGGATTAAAGGCATTCACCACCAACGCCCGGCAAAAAATTTAAAATTGCATTTTTTCCATTTTTCTAAATTTCTATATTTCTTCAATGTTTATGTACTAGTCTATTCTATATGTAGAATGTCATTTGTAACATGAAATTTTCTTAACAATCTCTATTCCTTACTAGATGATTTCTTTATTGCTTTATTTATTAAAAGAAATATCCTACATATTGTCTATGAAAGAATTATTTTTACTTAATTTTTTGATATCACTATAGGTTTTTAGTTATTATTATTGAATGCATTATTCATGTATTTCCATAATATGGTTCTTTTGCATTTTTCTTTTTTATTTAAATAAGGAGGTTTACAATGTGTTTTCTTTTTCTTTCAATGCAATTTCATTGTACATATATACAGTATTTTCATTACTATTCATCTTTTGGTGGATACTTAGACTGACTCTATACCCTTCCATTGTGAAAGAACTTCAATGAGCAGAGGAGAAAGTGTGTATGTGTGGTTGAAGACAGAGTCCTTTAGGTGCTATCCAGGAGAGATTCAGCTGGGTCTCATGAACCTTCCATTTTTTTGCTTTACAAGAAACGTCTGTGCTAATGTGCATAAGGGATCTCAGAATAAGACCGTGTGGGGTCTAACTTGACCATTCTGTTTACTAGCTCCATAAATTGGGGTGTGCGTATTTAATCTATGAGGAACACATAGTTTCCTGATATTTAAATCAATCATCTCAGAGAAATTTCACTGCTAAAATTCACAATTGCAAAAGATTTTATAGCTTGCCAGTTTTCATGTAAATGTATGTTATCATCATTATGTGTTGAGTTTGAATTTTCAGTAGCTACACATTCTGCTTCTAAATCTGGTCTTTGAATCCAGAATCCTCTAATTCCTCTCTCAAAAAGTCTTGCATGATTGTCATGTTCTCTTATTTCTCAAGTGAATTTATAACAAGTGAGTATGCGAGGCTTATATTTTTAGATAAAAGCACAAAGCTTTACCGGGAAAAGATGTTAATGATTGTCATTTTCTGTGAGTTCCTGAATATCCAGTTACAGAGCTGCACTTATTGCCATGTTATAATGAGCTTGTAAGATTTCATTACTTCCACAAATGACTTACTCAAATCATCTCCATAGTTTTTTGGGGCCAGCAATCACATATTCTAGTTTGCTTGTTTTGATTTTGTTGTCTTATTACTTCTCCCAATAATAATTATCTTAGTATTTCTCCAAATAAGGAGAAAGAAGGGATGTGGATTTGGTTAGATGAGAAGTTGGGGAGGATCTTGTAGAATAAAAAATAAAAGAAACTGCCTCTATTAATTTTTTTAAACAATTCTATTGGACACGTTCTTTATTAATGATTGTTGTGTGAGGGCTCATCCAACCCACTGGGGTTGGGGCCAACCCTGAAATCCATTGCTCCATTGCCCTGGCTTGTATAAGAGAGCATGCTGACTAAGCAGATAAGTGTTTTTTTTTTTTTTTTTTTTTTTTTTTTTTTTTTTTTGCTTCAGGTCCTGCCTCCAAGTTCCTACATTGAATTCCTGCCCTGACTTCCCTCAGTGAGGGTGACTGGAGAGTTGTTAGAGGAAATACATTATTTCCTATCAAAAAAAAATTATATAAAGAAAATAAAAAATGTTTCAGGTGATATTTTTAACCTCATCCCAAAATGGAAGCATCTACATTAACCCACACACCAACAAAACTCAGGGACACTGCTGGTGAGAGTTCTGTGAAATACAGTCTTATGAATATGACATTGTTAGCAAATAACGGACTGATAACTTCTCAGTAAGACCTACATAAGATCAAGCTAGCCCAAGCCTGTCAAAGACAACATGAATAATTCCCCGTCAATGCCTCCAACTGAGGAACTATTGGCAGTCGATGGCAGCTGGGGGAGGTATAATTATTCTTTTTGACGATATGACAACAGATAAGGGCAGATTCTCGTGATTCTATGGATGGCCTCCCACTCATCCTCATAAGGGCAGCACCAGCAGGAGGTCATAGATTATTTTTTTTAAAGGCATGAAGATGAGAGATGATGAGGTAGGTGGTTATCATATGCTGAGTAAGAAAGGGAGGAATAGAGGCAGTTAGATATGATTATCTTTATCATTTTTATATTTGTAAATGAAACTCAAAATGAAAGTAAATTTCAAAATTATTTGAGTATTTGATGGGAGAATATACTTTGCATGGGATGACAGAATTAAGGCATCATCTTCTCGGACTGTTTCACTTCCGAGATGGTCTCATGGGTGGACTTTGAGAAGAACATAGAGATGTGCCAGGATCAGTATTGCTCTGAGTACTTCAGTGGTAGAAAAATAATGCCCAATGTTTGCCTAATGAATAGAATATTGAAAGGTAATATACATACAAGTTATATTCACAGATATCCAGAGAATTCCTTTCATGCCAGTGTGCAATTATCAACACCACAACATGAGCTATAATAGCCTTCATAGAATTCCATATGTTATATTTGGAAAAGTTAAATGAATGAAATTGCTTTAAGGATTCACCAACATGAGTACATCATCTCAGAACATATTTTAGGATGCCATTTTAAAACCAATTGGCACGACTTTAGTTACCTCATAACTCCTAAAAGACATATTATTATTTCAAATATTCATTAACTAAAGGGAAAATGGCATAGTCATCTTAAGTAAAAGAGTTGGTACATTGCAGATGCAAATACCTTTTTTCTTTTCAGGTAAGATGATGTGAGAAGTCTGTTTTGATATTGAGGAGAGAACAGATGGCTGTAAATTAACCAGCCAGTCTGAGACTTTGGCACTAGTTCTCTCCAAGCACATTTTCCCACGACTTGTGCCGTCAAAAAATGAAATTTATTAGTAGGTTGTAAATGTTGTCCCAATTAAATCACATAATATATAATGCTTATTTCCATAACACATTAATTTTATTGTAAAAAGTATGTTAGGAGATTGGGGAGAGCAGAATTTAGAATAGAAAACTGTAATTATCCAAATAGATTCTTAACCTGGAATCCCATGAGTTCATTTTACTTTTAAAACAAAGTAAAATGTGCCTTCTGCAACATATTCAGATGTCTCCTTTCTCCTCATCCAGTCTGCCCTTTTCCTCCCTTCTCTCCTTTATCTCCTTCCATCTCTCATATTTCTGTATTTTGCCTTGACCTGACGTTCTTGAAAGTAACAATGGATGAGGAAAAAACAGGAAAATATCATTAGATTTGTTGGAAGTCTTCTGACAGAGTTTGGCACAAGGTAAACTACAGAAAATATTGAGAAATCATCTGCTTAAGAGAAAACAATAGGCAAAATGAAAGGATAATTCCCTGAAAAATAGGAAAATTCCATGTTAGCATACGAATAGCTTGTACCTGAAAGGAGCACAATAAACTAGCTTGGTTGCTAAGGGCAACTCTGAATGCAACTTCTTCCGAAGTGATGCTGGATGGTTAGGTTCATGTCTGTGCCTTTTCTATTTACCTATCTGCAAGTGATTATGATGATGCTATTTTTAAGTCAGATACTCAAAAACTGTCGGCAATCATGAGGTGTGGGGCAGAGAACTACAGCACATAGGCTTTGATTCAATCTGAATATGTTGCTGAAGGCACAAGACTAAATCACAATGAACAACAGAATAGGATGAAACGTGAGCCCCTATTAAGCAGAATGATGCCCTTGTCAAACAAGGCTGACACTTTTTGCTAGAATGGACAAGATGCCATCCGTTTTGATCAAAAGCAAATTGGTTATCTGAGATTTACTTGAAATATTTGCTGTTCTGTGGGGCTCATTGTGCAGCAAACTGAAAAATAATGTTTTTACAGTAATATAGAGATGTGAACACAAATTAAATCAGTATGACATTGGAAGAAAACTTGTAAGCATTGACTACTTGTTAGATCAGCTTTACAATGGCCAGTAAGATTTGTAATGTTTGATTGGATTCTATTACAAGATAATGTACAGTTTAAATTTGACAATAACTCATGGCAGTAAATATCTATAACTATGATTTTTAAATTTAAACAATTAGTGTTCTTGTAAATTTGTCATTTTTTATTCCATTTTCAATTGCAAATATGGTAAAGAGCAGACTATATATGTACTATATATACATATATATAGTACATAACATATTCTCACAAAGACCTTTGAGTTTACGAAATGGAACACTTGAGTTGCTTCTCATACAACCATCAAAATATAGCACAACTTGGAAAGAAGTACTTTTGTTTTTATATTTCCTGTACTTGCCAACAATTGAAAAATGAAAGCACTTGAGTACGGGTTTAGAGGATGTATTTTAACGTATCCTGCCTCAGCTTCAGTAATTACAATATAGATATAAAAGTTCATAAAACAGCTTATATAAAAAGAAATTCCAAAGTTTTAGTGTAAACCAGCATAATGACTTGAGAAATAGACATATTCTGAGAGGGGATAAAGCTAACACATAGATTGCAGGTATCATATATAAACTTAACATCAAAGCCATCACTTCCCCTTGCACCTGTAGCAAATAAGCCTTCAGTAGACTGCTGAGCACAGGTGTTAGGAGTTCAATTCATTTGAGACTCATAGGCAGAGTAAACTGCTAAATTTACTTCTCCATGAAGCCTCAGAGTGGATCTTTATGAAGCTCTCTATAGAATGAACTTTCTACATCCCTAAAAGTAGTTAGGTTCAAGTCCTGTCCCATGGTTTGTACCAATGAAATTTTAAAATAACTGTTTTACTTTGTATCTTCAGATCAATATGACTTTTGTAAGAAAGCTGATGCAGGAGGATATTACATAATCATTGACCTCCACATTTATTAAATAAAGGGGAAACTATGCTTGTTCCCTGTAAGATACAATGAATTGATTTTCTTTAAAAAGCTCAGCAGGAGACTCCTATACTAGAATAACAGAACACATATATATGTGGGGATAATAATTTTTGTAGTGTGGGAATTTATATTCTAAAATCCCTATTCCTAGGTCAGGTGGGTTCCACGGAACTGACTTATGAAAAACCTAAAAACAGAGGTGTCTCCAATGTTACTCCTCTGTGACAGCATTTTTTAAATTGGTGTTTGCTGAGCTATTAATTCCATAAATAAAGTTCCCCCCTTTCAAAAGTATGGTTTGGTAAGGTCCTTCACTACAACCATATATTGAGTATATGGAACAATTTTACTCTCACAGAAATTGTCCAATGTCCTATTCAAGTCACACTTTCTTCTCCTTCCCCAAATGCTTGACATACCAAAGTGCATACATTACCTTATATTTTATTAATTGATATGAATCATCTCCCCACTGAAGTTCACACTTCTTTATATTTAGGAATAGCTTTCTTGGTTTCTTCTTCCCAGTCTTTCTCCTTCTTTCTACTCATCTCTCCATCCCTCCATTCTTTCTCTCTGTGTTAGTTGATAAAGTGTATAGTGATGACTGACTATTGTTCAGACATTGTTTTTCCCCAACATATGGTTTTATGCATGTTCTAATGTGATTTTACCACATTTATATCCTGTTTTGTGTAGTTATCATTTAGCTCTTCAAAAATTCTCTTAGAGTTGATCGTAAAGACTCCTCTACAGAGCTTGAAATTACACCTTTTGTATGGCATTTGATTGATTAGACTTTTACATTTCTATTTTCATTTTCTGTTTTAATACAGAGTATTTTTATTCTAATGAAATCATAGCAATCCATTCTTTATTTTAATGATTATGCTTTTGGTGCCATATGTAATAATTCTTTAATAGCTGATAACCTGAACATATCTAGAAATAAGACCATCTTTATTAAATTCAACAGGCAACTTCTAAATAACTCATGGATAAATGAAAAATTTTAAGATGCCTTAAAATTTATTTATACTTCATAAAATAAAAAGTAAGCACATCATAATTTGAAAGATACATTTTATGCTATGCTTAATAATTTTGTATACTTCAGTGGTTATAGATGATGGAGAGCTTTAAATTATCTTAGCGTGTTAACCTACAGTTGGGGAACTATGTGTGTGTATTGGTGTGTGTGTGTTTGTGTGTACATTTGTGTGTGTGTGTGTGTGTGTGTGTGCATTGACATTTATTTAATATAAGATCAACATATGAAAGAAAGATGTGCTATTTACTTTTCTTGCTTATTTCTTTTAACAAGGAAGTTTCTAGTTGTGTCATTGTTTCTGTAAATATCTTCATATGGTAAATTGAAACCAAGTACTGAGATCCCTATAATATTTCTGTTTATACTTAGAATTGCTTTGGTAATCAGTGACTGGAAGTTTCAGGTGAATTATAGAATTGCTTTTGCAATGAAATTCCTCTCAGAACTGGGAGAAATACCATACAATTTATTTGTTGCATGAGATTAGGATTTTTTAGACTGAGGTCAAATTCCCAAACAGCATAGGATGACCTTGAATTGAAGATTCCACTGAAGCTTTCTCAGCTTTCTGTGCTTTGGGCCTGGTTTAAGCCAATAAATGTAAAAATATTTGATGGTAAAGCACAGCGGTGTCTATGTTCCAGGAGTATGTCAGTTACTTTTCTATTGCTGTGATAAAATACACTGGCAAAAGGACATTTTCCAAAACAAAAGGGTTGAGGAAGTAATGGTAACAGTCAAGGAAAGCATTGTGACTGGGCAGGATGTTAGATGATTCCATTTTCACACACACACACACACACACACACACACACACACACACACACACACACGGAATGCACAGAGATCAAATAGCAAGTGGGGAGAAGCTACAACCTATCAGCATGATGTGTTTCTTCTGGAAAGCCTCCCTCTCACAGATTCCAATAGGGGATCAAGTGTTCAAATGCATAAGCCTGTAGGGGTTGTTTCTCACTCAAAACCCCATAAGTAATATCAGTGTAACAAGAGACATGTTGAACTAGAAACTCTCATACTCGTGGAGGACTTCCTGAGTTTGATTTGGGAAGGGTTCAGCAATCTCTTTTTTAAAGACCCTCCCACTACCTAACAAATTCCCCCTCTGATGCTTTGTGACTTGTTGTCATAAAGTATTGTGAAACAAGGTAAATTGTTCATCCTTCTTCAGTGCATACAAGTATTCTTTTATTTTTATTTTACATATCGATCAAGTTCCTTCTCCCTCCTTCCCTCCCTCCCCCCTCTCTTCCTGCCACCCTCCTTTCTCTTTTCCCACTTTTCCAACCTCTCATGTTCCCCCTGACCACCACCCTCCGCTCCTACCCCCCCACTCAACATGTAGGGTGATGCCTTCCAGGAGGTGTCATCTAAATCTGTCAAGTCATTTGGAGTAGGGACTAGGTCTTCTCTCCTGTCTCTAGGTTAAGGGAGTATCTGTCCATGGGGAATGTACTCCGAAAGTTCTTTGGTTCATAGCAGCGTACAAGTATTCTTAAGAACCAAAATAAAACGAGCTGCACCAACTATACATATTTTCTACCCAAGAGATGTGACACCTAATTTAGGATGTGTTTCTGTAGCTCAATCTGTGGCTTTGATAATGCTTCCACAAACTCCACTTTGGATTTTTTATATGCGTTTAACCTGAATATTTATTCAAAGATCATGGCTCGTCAAGGGTAATTGTGACACCAGTAATTTCTCTCTTTTCAATGCTCATCACTTGAGGCTGCAGGTGTGGCAGCTTTCTGATGGTGCTCCAATGCAGAGGGCCCTCCATTCTCCAGCTGAGCCCTGCCTGCTGACAGGATAGGTGGGAAAGAGGTCACTGTGTGAAGCTAATTTCAGATGCCTTTGTGAGGCAGTGATTCTTCCCACAAAGTGGCTAATTACGAAAACTATGACACAATAGATACTCTTTTACTTCCTGCTGTTACCTGGCTGCCATGCTCATAAGCCCTGTTACTGCCTATGGGAATTTGACACAGGCAATGTGGATAGCTTGGAGGAAATGCAACATTTGAACTAAAATATCCATGAAATTGCTGTAAAGGCTAATTTAGGAATGGGCAATTTCAGGCAAATGTTGAGAATGTGAAAACAGTATCTGTGGTGGTATGCTGTAATAGGACTTTTGTAAGAGAACTGAACAGGCCTCTGAGAGGCATAAATAAGAACTGATTATACTCCAACATCAGCTACAGTCAAATCACCATCCAAAACTTTGTTAGGCTTTTATTTAAATACTGTTTATTATTCTTTGTATATACTTGTGATTGTTTTTGCATGAATTTTTGCAAACCCAAAGTTCATAATGTCTTTTCATGGTACACACTTTCAGGTTTTCTAGAAAATCTCTGAGATTTGTGGCAATTGTATTTGTTTTGTCCTGTATTTAATCTTAAACAATCGTTTTTGAGATATGCAGTTGGGTTTAGGTATATAAATGTTTAGATATATAGATGATAAGCCCCAAGGTATAGATGATGCACCTCAACAAAATACTTATAACTTAATTGGCTTTCACATTTCAATCTGGGAATTCCATTGAAATATATAATCAAGCAATTGCACTGATACTCAGTATTTTTTGCATATCCTTATCATCTATGATACTGTCACAAGTAAATAATGCCACAGGAGAACAAAAAGTCTCATTTTCACAAGACTCCAAGTAAGCATATCTCAATTTCCAGTGCTCTGCACTATGAAGCAATGCACACAGTATAGTTTATCCAGTATTCTGTACCTGAGCATGTTCTTTGATTTGGCAGAATTTAGTAGTCACTTTCAAGCTAGATAAGAAAACTGGGTTTTCAAACATTACTTTTTCCTACCTTTGGTTTTTATATAGGATCTCAGTAAGTGCCCCATGACAATGTGGAATTCACTCTGTAGCCTAAGCTACATCTTCAGATGGGAATCATCTGAAGCCAGTTTAATGTAAACCTGGGATTTATAGAACTGAACACCAAGACTATGTAGAAATGAACATCCTCACTGGTATGCAATCAAGTCTTCATCTTCACACAAATATTATGCTAAAATAAGTTTTATAGATATTTGGTTACATGTTTGCCTTTTTTTGTTTTTCTCCACTTTTGTCATCTGCAAATG
Source organism: Cricetiscus sungorus (assembly GCA_030556225.1). Lineage (NCBI taxonomy): Eukaryota > Metazoa > Chordata > Mammalia > Rodentia > Cricetidae > Cricetiscus > Cricetiscus sungorus. The sequence continues at coordinate 50,810,918 of JANBXA010000741.1, forward strand.
GAAGATGGTATTTGCATTACAGTCTTGCTTGTGAGGATTACATCAGTGTCATATCTACCGTGCTTTAAAGAAGAATCAGTTATTTGAAGCCACTTACAGCATCCTTTTAAGGAGGTAAAGAAAATTGTAGTTGCATTTTTCTTTGGAACACTAACCAATTCCCAAATAAAGACACTGAGACTTACTATTAATTATGAATTTTCAGTCTTAGCATAGGCTTGTACCACTAGCTGTTTTAACTTAATTTAACCAGTTTCTATTCACCCACATTTTACCTTGGTGCTTTTTTAACTTTCTTTTATTCTGTGTGCACCACTTTCCTGATTCCTGCATGTCTGGCTAACTGGCTGCTGGTGTCTATTTCATTCTTTCCTTCCTTGAGCCTAAAATCTTCCTCCTACTTACTCTTCTGGCCCAGAAGTCCTGCCTATATCTCCTCCCTCATTATTGGCCATTCAGCCTTACATTAGACAAATCAGGTGCCTTAGGAATGCAACGTAAAACAGCAACACATCTTTACATAATCAACCAGTTGCGACATAATCTTGCATAGTTAAACAAATGTTCCACAACAAGCAATCATTGGAAATAAACTGGTGTAACAAAGATAAAACAAGAAAGAAACAACTTAAGAAATAGAACTTCTCTTCAAATTCGTTTTTCTTTGATGTTGCCTCTTTCTCTCTCTCTCTCTCTCTCTCTCTCTCTCTCTTTTTTGTGTGTGTGTGTGTGTGTGTCTAAGAAAAATTTATAGAAAGAATGATATACTGAGAGAATAAATCTGGCCAGAAAGGAAATAATTTACTTGATATTCTGGCTATTCTGAATATTCACATATATCTTGATTTTTAAAATAATGTATTTTTACTTAGGATAGATTTAGATAAAGGATTAAATAGAATAAAGTTTATATCATAGTTATATATCTTTTAAAATATATTATCAGAAATAATATGAGTTAAATATTTTCTCTAAAGGTGATTTTGTTGTGTTTGGTTGGTTAGTTGGTTGCTATTGGTTTTTTGAGTCAGGGTGTTGTTTCTCTGAAATGCACCCAGGAGTCTAGGCTGGCCTTGAACTTAGAAATCTGTCTGCTTCTAATTCCCCAGTGATGGAAATATATGCATGCTTCACCATACCCTGGCTTCAAAGTGTGTTTTTAGATAAAACCTAGAGAATTATAGATACTATAACTTTATTCTAACAAAGATAAAATAAAACACAGATCTAAAGATTATTCTGTAAAACATGGAGACTTTACTTTCCTCATAGAAAATTATTACTTTCTGAGAATATTAATGGAATATACATATAAGTAATTGGTAATTAAAATTAAATTGAACATTATAATTAAAATCTATTACATATTCAGATTTGTGAAGTGAAAATCGTATTTCATGAATTACAATCACAACAAAAATTGATGATTAGTGATTATTATTATCAGATAGGGATACTTCTTGTTTTAAAGGCTGGACTTGTAGTTTACCTTGGTTGTAGAGGACTGTATATTTTGCAGGAGCCAGGCAGGCACACAAAGACACACACACAAAGATACACACACACACACACTGAGACAGAGACAGAGACAGACAGACAGATGATCAAATAGCTTTAAAGACCTTTAAACATGATACATTTCTTTTTCATTTTTTTATGGTTCTGTGTACTTATTTATTTTCTACTCATACATCACAGGCAGTGTCCTCTGCCCCAACACCTCCCATTACCTCTCCTCATCTCCTCACCTATCCTCTACACTAGAGTATCCTTCTTTTTAAAAAAATCACCGAAAGAGCAGGCTTCCCAGAAATATCCACCAAACATGGCTTGACAAGTTACACTAAGATTAGACACAAACCCTCATGTCAAGGCTGGACTAGGCAACCCAGTAGGAAGAAAAGTATACCAAGCACATACAAAAGGGTCAGAGACACCTCCCACTCCCACCTTTGGAATCCCACAAACATCAAGCTACACAATCATAAGATATACACAGAGGACCTAGCTCAGATTCACAGAGGATCCTTGTTTATCACTTCTGTTTCTGTGAGGCCCTATGAGCCCTGCTTAGCTGATTCTGTAGGCTTTTTTCTCATGGTGTCCTAGACATTTCTTGGTCCTTCAATTCTTCCCCCTGTCTTCTGTAGGGTTCTCCTGGCTCTGTGTATGATTAGCAGTGGGTCTCTGCATCTGCTACCATAAGTTACTGTATGACACCTCTCTGATGATAATAATGGGCTAGGAATCAAAACATGAGTATAGCAAAATATCATTAAAAATAATTTTATTGACTTTCTCCCACCAATCCTGTTTGGTTCTACTGTGGGTCTATGGATTGTTGTGTCTCTAGTTTATGGCAATCCTGGCAGTGTCAGCCTCAAATTGTACCATTTATTAGTTGGTCACTCCCACAAGTGCTGAGCCACCATTAACCAGAACCTATTGCAGGCAGGAAAGATTATAGTTTGAACGGCTTTGGCTAGATTGATGTTCCAGACCTGTTGCTAGGAGCCATCACTTCAGGCTTCAGGCTTCCTGTCCACCATTACTCAGAGAACTCACAAAGGACACTCTCATAGATTCCAGAGAGTTACTACTGCACTAGTTTTCTATATTGCCCCCAAATGCCTCCTAATTGCAGTGATCTCTCCCAGTACAATCTCCATCCAACCCTCCCTACACAACTCTATATATGACAGAGGGCTAATATCCAAAATACATAAAGAACTTAGGAAATTATAAATCGTCAAACAAAATAATCCAATTAAAATGAGGTACAGATCTAAATGGAGAATTCTCAATGGAGGAATCTCAAATGGCCCAGAAACACTTAAATTTTTAACTCCCATAGTCATCAGGTAAATGCAAATGGAAACTACTTTGAGAGTCCATCTCAGACCTGTTGGAATGTTTTGACATCAAAGACACCTAATGCTGGCAAGGATGTGGAGCAAGAACACTCAACCAACCATTGCTAGTGGGAGTCTGAACTTGTACAGCCACTATGGAAATCATTGAGTTGGTTCCTCAGAAAATTGGGACTCAATTTACTCCAAGAAACAACTATATCACTTTTGGACCAATACCTGCCTCAAGGACACTTGTTCAACCAAGTTACTTGCAGCTTTATTAATATTAGCCAGAAACTGGGAACAACCTAGATTTCCCTCAACAGAAAAATGGATGACAAAAAACATGATAAATTTATTCAAAAGAGTATTACTCAGCAGTTAAAAAAACGACAGCATGAAATTTTCTGAAAAATGGATGAAACTAGAAATGAACATACTAAATGAGGTAGACTGTAGCATGCCCGGCTAGCTCAGTCGGTAGAGCATGAGACCCTTAAACTCAGGGTCGTGGGTTCGAGCCCCACGTTGGGCGCCATCTGTAGCATGTATGTTTCCGCCAGCCCGCCAGCCCGCCAGTCTGGGCCCATAGCCGCACCAGCCCCAAATAACATTCAGAGACTCTGTATTTGATACAATCCTGTTGGCCAGTTATCATTATTGTTTATGGGCTAGCTCTGTCTTAATTATTAACCCATTTCTACTTATCTAAGTATTTCCATGTGGTCGTCTTATCGGGGAGCCGCGGCTGGTGTCTTCCTTCTTCCCTGGGCTACATCTCGACTCCTCCTTCCCACTTCCTCTTTCCTCCTTTTCTCCTAGCCCCACCTATCTTGCTATCTCATTGGCCACAGAGCTTTATTAACCAGTATGAGAAACATGTATACAGAATAACATCTTCCATCAGTAGACTTGACTCTGAAAGATAAATATAGCATGCACTCACCCGAAAGTGAAAACTAGCTGCTAAACAACAGATAATCATGCGACAATACATAGACCCACAGAGTTTAAGTAAACAGAAAGGCTCTAGGGAGACACACATGGATCTCTTGGAGAAAGGCAATTAAAACAGATGCTGTGGGAGGCTTTGGGGCAGGTGAATTGGGGTACATTTGTTACTATTGGCCATTCATTATCTGAATAATCTAACTTAATACAGTCAAGGAAATTTCCCTTGGAAGAATGTCATTTCTTCTTTTAGTAATCTAACATTTGCATTAATTGTTCTGTTGGAAATCACAACATCTACTGCACTGCCAGGGTACTTAATATTCAACACATAGAAGTTATATGACTCTGAAGTTTATGTGATTTAGAACTTTTTCTCTATTGTATTTATTAGAAAATAATTTTTTTTCTATAGAAGAATAAAAGTACTTATTTTCACTATCTGCAATCAGAGCCAAAGTTATGCCAAGCAATATTAATTGTTGTTACACATCTTGAATGTGAAGTTTTTCCATTCTTTTATGGAAAATGTCTCCGTGCCATTTACTAATACTTTTAACATATATTTGTGCTACCTGTGTTACCTTTTTTTTTTTACCTTGAGAAACGAGTCTTCTTTTATTGAAAAGGAAAAGTGAAACTGTATGTATGAATTTACTCATTTTTCTGACTCTTAGAACATAAGATAACCTTTTCTTCCTTAGATGGAAAGAAGTACACTGCCCACTATAGTCCTGAACTAATTCCCAGGAAGCACAGAGGCCTAAGGAACTAAGCAAGGTATTGATACAGGAGAAAATATTTTGGCAGATCCATATACACTGGGAGATACAGATCAATGCTGTGTTAACACCATCTTTGTCTGTTCAGCATGCCAAGGACCAGATATGCTTCCAATGAGGAAATAAACCTAGATGACACAGGGGAATCAGGCATGCAGATGTACCCAGTAGAGAGGATCTTTCAAGGCCCAGAATGATACAACAAAAAGACAAGCATTGTTAGATCTGGTCACATATAAACAATATGTTCATTGTCATGGGAAACCTTGTAAAGAAATATAACCTGACAAATATTCAGTGCAACCTAATGTCAATGATCCTTGATACATCTTTAAATTCAGTAGTAACCAAACGTAAATAGTAAGTAAAAGAATAGTGAAATGGTAACTTTTACAAAAGGAAGGAGACAAAAGCCTGGCAACAGATTGGAGGGAAACATTTTTACAGGATGGTATTGAGACTGGAGGAAATACATGATTCACATATTTGGAAGAAAACTCACATTTCTATGTGAGAGTTAAGAGCTTTATGAAATTAATATAATATTGCTTATAATTTATTATAAATAAGTAATTTCATAGGAAATTGATTCATAATATTTTATTACAGTATTAATTTCTGTCAGTGTAAATGGAGATTTATTTAGGTTTAAACATATTCAATGGCAAATATATATAAATTGATAATATCAATACAAAATCTCAATTTTAAAATTATTCGAGAGTACTGGAGAATATTTATAAGTAATAATTAAAATTAATTTTTAAATCAACATGTATGGTATATGGTATGAGATCAATTATGTGATTGTACTTTAAGAAAACTCAAAACTATGCATAAAATAATGGCTTATAAAATGTTGATTTTAGTTCTAGTAGGTACATCTTAACATAGAATGCTATTCTTGTAACACTTCTTTTTCTTCTTTTGGTGTATAAATAAGAATAGCATATTTGTTAATTTAGTATATCTAGTCCTTACATACCCTTTTATTCTCTAGTAGTTATGCCATGACATGCAAGTTTTGTTTGGCTAATGATCAAAATAAATAAAATGTTTATGCCACAGGTCTTTTTATTTCAACTGGGGAATGACTTCTGTGTAAGTTGGAACTATAGCTGCCCTGTTTCTTCAACTGTTTCTGCACTCAGTTTCTTCCATCCATTTCTGCTATTACTTTTTGCATTTGTAAAGCAACCACAGTATTTTTTAACCATACTAAGTTTTACAGTTTGTATGAGAGTTGATATTTATATATTAAATAACGAGGGCTTGCTTGATCATGGAATACTTTCCAACATATCCTTATCATGTACTGTGAAAAAAAAAAAAACTCTATGTGCATTGGTCAATCATAATCAATAGAGCAGTCCATACAAAATATTGCCAGAATAAAATTATCCTTCTTACATATCAATGCCATTATAGCCATAGGAATAAGTCCCACAAGCCTTTCGAATGCCACAGCCATGGCCTCCAGAGCAGTACCGGGCTATCATGGAAACTTCTCAGGTCACCACTGCTCATTGGAACTGCCAATGGGACTACGGATTGCTTCTCTAGGCTCAAGGCCCCTTCATGTCCTTGCATTTGGCTGCTCAGCAGTCTAGGATGGCCACACAGACTTCCTTCTTTCTTCTCATGTAGAGTCATACTTGCTTTTTCCTCTGACAGCTCCTGCAGGAGCTGTTCCTGTTTCATTCTCACCTCTTCCTACATCATTTCCGTGAGATGGTTCGTTCACATTCAGTCTTGGCAAGTCATTCTTCTTCCTGGCCACTGAGAGTAAAACAGAAGCCATAAATAAATCAAAGCCATGTACCATTTTAACTTATGATTTATTTTAATCTCTACATCATTGCATTTTACTCATATTATTAGTATACAACTTTACTAGTATAACAATTCTATATTAAATGCAATATATTAAAATGTATATTAAATATATTAAATGGTTACCCAGTTTCCTTTTGAATTTATTTCAGGTAAATGTATTTTGTCAAATTTTCAATTATCCTGTCTATTCTCATGTACACCATATGTTTTTCTTTCAAGATCATAAAAACTCTCTTAGTGAACATTTTGTTTGTTTGTTTGGCTTTAATTGTTTTCTGGGAATTTTATTTCGCAATTTTCCAGGTTTTAATTAGAAATGGTTGAAACTCAGACTCTTATCTTTATATATTATTCTTCATTGGTCTGTGAAACACATACTTGCACAGTTTCATAAGGACAGGGGCGCCAGAAATAAACATTTTACCTTTACTCGCTTCAGTACTTCCCTTGTTCCAATATCAATACAGTGATTTGTTGTTAAGGTTTTCAGTTCCAGGTAGTAAATAGTTTTCCTTGAGATTTGGAAGTCAAGATGATAGCAGTCATTGTCTGCCATAAGTAGAAATGCCAGTCAGGGAGGAAACTGAAACCCAACATAATTTAGAAGGCTTTGCCTGGTATTCGATGTGCTGATTAATCTATTGTAAACTTTACTTGGTTTAGAATCTTATCTGGGCATTTCTCTAGTGGTATTTAAATTGAGATTTGAGTGAGGAAGGAAGAGCAACCCGGAAACTTATGACATCTTCCAATGGACTTGTGTTCATGACCGAGAAACATGAAAACAGAAAGTATAATAAAAACGAGAAAGCTGGATGGCTGCTGTAGACTTGCAATCACCCCCCCCTTCCCGGTTATGGATGCCTGAGTGAAGAGCTGCCTGCCATCCTGTCCCCACTGTGATGGACAGTGAGCTTCTGAATAGTGAGCCTAAATGAGCCCATGTCTTTTAAGATCACTCTGTCCAGAGTTTCATGACAACAATTAGAAAAGTTTCTGAACGAGTCATCTAACACAGGCGTGTTGAAGAGACTTCTGAAGTCCTTTTGTATTTTAGTTTTTTTACACATTACTGATAATCTTTTTCTTCATGGATTATCATAGAACAATTCACATATTATACACAGAAATGAAATATGTTACGCTTGTTTGTTCAAGCTGGTAAAATGTTTCTGTAATATGTATTGCTTTGTTTGATGTAAAACATTAAAATTGCATTTTTTATTATTAAACACAATTGGTGCTGGAATATGCATTTGCATTTGGGTGAGTTTTCCCTTAGGCTAAATCTATCTCCTCATACATTTACTGCTTCCTTGTGATGAAATTATTTAAGATTGTTTCTTCCTGAATTTTTTGAAATATATAGAACATAATCACTCACAAATAATTTGAAGGTTTTCATTTCTGTGTAGCACTTAGCAATTACAATTCTACATGACTATCTTTCATTATCTTGCTTTGTAAATTTCTCACGTATCTTCAGCCTGAAGGTATATGGCTTGGATTAATTTTCTCAGTTTTAGCTTCCGTCTACTGCCATTTCTAGTTTAGTTTGTACATGGCCAATATTGAAAGTACAGCTTCCATTTCATTCTAATATTTCATATGAATTTCATAATAGGCCTAATGATAGTAGTTAACCAAACCACAGTCTAATCTTAGTTCAAACCGAACCCCTTCTGGCTTCAGTAGCTCCTTTCATATAAATCATGCTCTCAGATTCTTCTTGGCCATCTCTTTCAACTTTGTTACCGAGGACTTACTCCTCATTGTATTTAGAAAGAACTCGGATTTTTGAACAGCCTTGGATCTCAGCTATTTTCTTCAGTGAATGGCTGATATGTGAATTTGGAGAGGACCCACTGTGTTCCTACTGTTCTTGTTGGACAGCCTGGGAAACATGCTGGCAAGCACAGCTAGGAGCTACTCATTCCATTTGTCTTTAAGTTAAAGTTGTCGTATTAATTGATTTCTTCCTCCCTTTCCAGAACATTCACCCTTATCATTTAATTAATTTATTTTTGAGATTGCAGTATAGTCAAATTTTTCCCTTGCCTTTTATTCCTTCAGCCTCACTCCCCTACAAATGCCCTTGCTGGTTTTCTTACAACTCATGTTCTCTGCGATCATGAGTACTTTTGAATCCACAGTACAGTTGTGGAAAATCAAATTTGGCAAAGGACTTATAATAGGTGTTTGTTTGTTTCTTTGTTTTCTTTTATTCTCCCTAGGGAAATACATTTCATAGTCTGTACTCTCAGTGTCTATTGACATATTTATGCATATTTAAATTTATCAAGTAGCAACCAGGTGAAATAAAATTAAGTTAAGGGATGTATCATTTTAGTTCTGTGTTTATAAGCTCCTAAAAATAAGAAAAAGGAAGAAGCAGGTTGCTTTTATTCATCATTTATATTCTGGCCACAAATTTTATCAATAAAAGAGTTATGAGAGAAAAAACACCCATCTTTTAATTGGGAAAAAATAAGCATTTGTTAAAGGCTGTGTTTACCTTTATTGTGGGTTTTATTTTTGTCGATATTAGCGGTATTCATATTTCAATCCTTTGTTTAGAGCTTTATACTTTCATTGTCAATCTATTGTCAACTTGTTGTTATTGTCAATTGATGCCCAGCATGATCGTCATCCTCATCATCATGTTCTTTGTCATCATAGTTGTCTGTCTTTGTCAACATGATTCTTTCCTTATCAACCACCACCACTTTCCCATCCTAAGTGATTTCTTTTAATGAGCCAGTATGAGTTCTAGAATAGGACCATCTGCCAGAATATGAGTAACCTTTTAGGGGTCATTGTAGCAAGAATAATAAACACCCAGAGACTGATATTGGAAGGTCAGAAAAAAGAAAGCAGCGAGCCACTAGCTCTTACCTGTACCCCAGCCTGACAAGGGTGATCCTATCTTCTTAAGCTTTCCACAAAGCCTCAGATGAGTGCCTCTACTCAACTGGACTGGAGAATAAACCTCCAGAAGACCCTTGGCTTCTTCCTTTCATACCTCCTTAGTGTTGGGATTAGGGCATGTGATCCCAAGTGCTGAGGTCACCTTAGTGTAAACTGTTCCTCTTGACCCCTTTGTTCATCACTCCTCTCTCTCTACAACCGGATTCCAAGAGTTTGGCTCAGTGCTGTGGGTATCTGCTTCTGCTTCCATCAGCTACTGGATGAAGGCTCTAGGAAGGCATATGAGGTAGTCATGATAGGGGGAGGGCATTAAAGGTAGCTTCTTTGTTGGGGTCATTCTTGTAGATATCTGGACATTTCCCTAGTGCCAGATTTCTCTTTAAACCTATATTGGCTCCCTTGATTAAGGTCTCTCTTTTCTTGCTCTCCTCTATTCTTCCCCCAACACAATCTTCCCAGTCCCCCATGTCTTCCTCCCCTCTTCTCTTCTCCACTTCTCTTTCTCCTAAACTGGGGTAACCTACAGAAACAGCTTAGCTGAATGAGGGGGAGCTCATAGACCCCAGTCTTACAGCTGTGGGGAACCAGCATAAGACAGAACCAGATCCCCTAAATGTGGGTGTCAGTTAAGAGGCCTGGACAGTCTATGGGGCCTCTGGTAGTGGACCAGTTTTAATCCTAGTATATGAATGGACTTTGGTAGCCCATTCCCCTTAGAGGAATTTCTCTCTCAGCCTAGACAATGGGGGAGGGCCTAGACCCCAAATGATATGACAGACTTTGATGATTCTTCATGGAAGGCTTCACCCTCCCTGGGGAGCAGAGGAGGGATGGGATAGGGATTAGTGGGGGACAAGGGAGGATGGGAGGGAGAGGTAACTGGGACTGGTATGTAAAATAAGATCATTTCTAATTTAAATAAAAATAAAAGCTAATTAAATACCTCAACCCAAAAAATGTTTTATAAATTGTTATGTTACTGCAATGCTGTGATCATTTGAATAAATATTAGTCATAAACTGAAAAAAAGAGACATGTTTGTTTTTAAGACTGGATCAATTTTATGTAGCTCAGTGTAGCCTTGAACTAATAGAGATCCATCTGCCTATCTTGAGTCCTGGGGTTAAATATGTGTGCTACCACTGGCTGGTTCTATAGCTTGTGCCTAGCTTTGCATTCTGTTGCCCTCAGGCAAGCTTTAATAAATCAGAAATAATATGTCACAACAGGCCATATCCCTGAAGAAAACTGTCTCTCCTAACAGCAGTCCTCTGCTGTCAATTGTTCCTCAGCTAGACTAGATAGGGCGTTTTGTGATCATTTCCTCTGACACACGCCAAAGTCAGTCAATTATAGTTTTAGTCACTTTTTTTTAACTACAAAAATAAAAGAAAGAAAACACTGTGATAGAGTCAAAATTAGAAAAAAAAATATTTTCTTTTTGACTGCATGTGGTCCTTACTCCACACACTGTTTTAATGTCCTTTATAGATTTTTTACAACATACAAGTAAACTGAGATGTTTAGGGTGTGAGAGTGGGTAAGTGTTTGAATGACTTCCTTTATCTAGCCATTTTCATCTTCAAGTTGGTGAGAATACAGTGATTTTAATCAAATAGAAAGGAAGAAAGGAAGGAAGGAAGAAAAGAAAAAAGAAAGGAAAAAAGAAAGGAAGGAAGGAAAATAGAAAGACAAACTCTAAAGTGTGTAAAAGGATAACTTGTATTTGAAAAGTTTGCCCCAGGTTAGGCAAACTCATCATACAGTGAAACAGTAGTCACTGTTGGCCTCCTTGACCAGAGAACACTGATTCTGCACAAAAGGTAGAAGGTAGGCTACACAGCACTAGGGGAGAATGTGGACTTCCCTGAGATCATCAAGCAAATGGGACAGAAAGAAGTAGTGGAGTGTAGCTGTTCCTGATCATTCCTTGTGTCTTTCTTTGGCGATGAGGCGAGAATGTGTTCCTCAAGCATGAAAATGAGAACTAAATATTCTCATTTTTTTCTTATTAGTTTACATAGTTATTCTACAGTCAGCCATGGCCATGGAAGCTCTCTCTATCATAAGAGAAGCTTGGTTCAGTAGGAGGGTCCCTCTCCTCGGACTCATGAAGATTCTCTGCTAATGATGTTAACAACTGTTTGGTTGTTGTTAGTCATCCTGATTTCATTGGCAGAAAGTTATGTGTTGACTCTGACCATTTGGAAATGGGTGTGAACCTCACAAATGCAGACTCTAAGTAGCAGCCTCACCAGGGAGCTTGTTAGAAATACAGAACATCCAGTCCAGTCAGAAGCTACTTATTCTATAGTTTAACTCAATCCCTAGGTAATTCCTGTGTACATTAAACTTAGAGAAGCACTGACTTAGAACAAGTCATTAAGTGAAGTAGCTTAAACCCTTTGCTAAACCCTGAGCTCAGTATCTCCCAGTTTCCCAATACACATTATGCAAGGCCACTCTCTTCAGTGTAACACACAGCTTACAAGATAAAATTAAACATCCGGAGGTAAAACACTAGATGAGCTTAAGTGATGAATATTGAAATGTCTCTAACGCCCTGTTTAAATATGGTTACCCATCTCATATCAATATTTGAATTTAAGCTGTCTCACATTATGGTACTCAAAAGAAAAGGTGATAATACAAAACTTGAATGCCCATATTCAAATGTGAACATACAAAAAGAAAATACTAAGATACATAATTCTTGTAAATAAAGTAAAATTCAGTAAAAAGTGAAATGAAATTCAGATGTCATTTCATTCTCTTCCCAAGGTCCTTGAAAAGAAGCATTCCCTAAAACTGAGGTGCAATTTTCTCTTACCAAGCTATGGTCAGGGCTGTTGTCCACTTACTCATCCTGTCTTCTTACTCAAAAAGTGGTGTTTGAGGCATATGTTCCCTTCAGTAATTCTAGGAAAACTACACTGATTTTGGCCCAGTTCCCAGATCTTGTGATTTTATTCAATTCTGTGCTACTGGGCATTCAACAACAACAACAAAAAAAACCGTCTCCTTGGAACCAACATCACTATACAATACCTGGATGCTCTGATGATCCTCTGTATGTGTCCCAGCATCCTAGTGCTCATTCCTGCTCTCTCTTTCATTGGAGTGAAGAGTTCTTCCTTTATTTAGTTTTCTGTTTTACCTTCTAACCTTCCACGCTTAAAGAAAAGATCAGCAGAGATTTTGGGAGTTTTTCCTGTCTAAGTTCAAGAATTATTATTTTTTTCCATAAATATAATTGGAAATTTTGTCAGATATAAAGACTTGTTTTCCCTTCCTTTGCTGTTGGTAGAAATTTGCATCTCCTCAACAACTCTCCAGGGTTTGTTTTGTAAGGCCCTCCTGGTGAGAAATAGAGTAAAGAAACAAGTTCTAGATTGGTAAACCTAAGTGAAAACTTGGGGGATATTTTCATCATTTCACCTAGCTGCTCTGCAACTTTGAACTTAAAGATAATTTTTTTTCTATGACCGTGCACATGACTTCTACTTGTACTAGGTGGCTGTTATTTCAGGAGATTCTTCTTGTTCTCTTTCAGTACCAAGAGTTGACAGTATAGACCAGGAAAAAAAAATAAAGTACTTTACCAATGAGCTATATCCTAATTCAAGTGCCTCCCATTGCTCTTTGTTTTCTTAGAATACAAGCAATGCTTGACCAGTAAGAGGAATTGAATCACCTTGAGAGTCAATTAGCAGCAACATGCTTATGTATGCTATTTTATTGTTTTCTCTTTAAATCACCCTTATTTTATTTATTTGGTTTTCATTCCCCAGTTAAATCATGAAGATGATAAAAAACACAAATTACCCCCCCTTTTTTTTTTTGGTGTTTCTAAGACCAGATTTCTAATAAAGGAGTATTTTCTTCCCTCTTGTTACATTCCTGTGTTTGTTTCTTGGAACATCGCCACACTTTCTGATCTAGTGGAAACAGAACAGGTGTCCCTCTTTAAATGTCTTCTTTACAACAAATTTTGCCCAGGTGTGCATAGTCTGCTTTTACATCTGCCAGCCTTGACCTCCACAATTTCATTTTCTACTTTTATGTGTGTATGTACTTCCTTCCCAAATGACAACACTCTTCACAACAAAATCTTCACCTTCCCTAGCTTAATTAGCATATGGTAGCTATGTTTTCACTCTTTTCTGTTTCTGGTATCAGGAACAAAGCACATTTTCACATCTCCCTGGTCACTGATGGGTTTCTGAGAAAATGAAAGTCCAAAGGCAGAATGTTTTAGCAGAGCTTTATAAAATTGCTTTTTTTTTTTAAATGTTTTGTCCTTGTAATAATTTTATTGGCCTGTTTTGTGCCTCAGTCATAGTTGATGGCCTACTCTTTACAAATTAATGGAATCTATTCCTGTAATGTTTTGTAATAAGATCTCCTAAGTTCATGAGGATTCGAACCACATCCTGTACCTTCAAAGTCAAAATCTTTAACCAGAGATTTAGAAATCACTAAGATTTTTGTTTTCTTTCTTTTTTTTTTTTTAAAGACCAGGTAAAGTCTATGTACACAATAAACAATACTAGTAGTTAATTGCTGTAGATAATTACCTTTAGAATTTTTTTCATTAATGCTTTCTTAGTACAGTTGTCTAATACATTAAAATAAACACAATAATCAAACAAAAAAATACTCGGACACTGGCAGGCTTAAATAATAGCGACATCCTATCATCATTAACTTATAATTGCTTTACAGCTTTGAATGCTAATCTAATCTCATAGTTGAGAAATACTGAAATTTAGGGAAAATCAATCAATCCATTCTTCAGTGATAGAAATGTTTGACTACTGAATTTGCTCTTAGTTTAACTAAACATAAGGAATATAAAGAGAAACAGTTTTATGTAATGATTTCACATGCTTGAGAAAATCTGTTCAGTTTCAGAGGGGTTACATTCAGCCATGAGTGAGCATATCAGGCAAACACCAACTGCAGACAATGCTACATCATCCTTATGAATTCTTGTGCAATACAGACTTAATAATTCAAGAACTTGTGTAAAATATCAATGAACCTATAAATACAGATTTAATGTGCAGAAACCATTGGGAAATTCTAATTTCAGAATCCAACATGACCTTCTTCCAAGGCCTTTCACTAATATTGTGGTAGAAACACTAGCCTTTTTTAATTCCCAAATAACTCTTGTTATATATTCTTCAAGACTTAGGTTAATACTGCAGTGCAAAACAAGTTGGCAGCCATTGGCCTGAGACTGTTTCTAACTTTGTCCCATTAACAAACTGCAGTCTAATGTCATGTGTCCCAACTTTGACTTGCTCCCATATACAAAACACAGCCAAATTTAGTGTCTCTCAATTTTGAGTTTTCCCATAAAAAAAACCAAAACTAATTTAGTACACAAACAAACTTAATTCTGAATTTGTACATTTATAATAAACAGCTGTGTTTCATTCAACCACCAAAGTCTGAGGCCAACTCAACACACTGTGTCCATATGACAGCATCCTATGGAGATCATAGTTTTGTTTTGTTTTCTGTTTTGTTTTCCAACTTTTCTCAAGTGTTCAGTCTGTAACAGCTCTCAGCCTGCCTTTTTATTTTTGAGTTATTATTTGCTCAAATAAACTAATAACTGTAACTATTCGGTCCTTTAAAATTTACAACAGGATTATAAGCCTTTCTAGGGAAAAAAAGAAAAAAGGAAAGAAAGAAAAACCATTCCAACCTCATTTTGTAAGCTACCACACATGACAGAGCAGTTGAATGAAAGCTGATAAGCAAGGTGAAATTCTAGTAATGCTGAGATCTTCAGTTATTTTTGCTAATAGACTTGCTTATCACTTATAAAAGTATTAGGTGGTCTACATCATGTCACTAGATATCAACCTCTACCACCTACCTCTTCTGAACAAGGGCAGGAAAGAGCGGAAGATTCTGGGGTCTTGCAAAGCAGCTGGGTGCAGAAGGAACCCTAGGAGACACTGAGTCAACCACACTCATTTCTTTTCTTAAAAGCATTAGTCAGATGAATTTCTCCCACACATATCTTTTCTGATGAGGGGAACATATACTCCCTGTTAGAATGCAAGAGACAGCACAGATGAACACTCTCAGAGTAAAATGTTGGATAGATGTTGATAGATGAAAGCAATGCTTTTTGTTGTTGTTTTGTTTTGTTTTTTGTTGTGTGTGTGTGTTTTTAAACTAATTTGATGATTCTCTTTTTCCCTACTAGTTAGTCAGATATTTGGATAATAAAATGGAATATTGTCCTCCTGCCATAAATGTACAAAAGATAAGTGCTCTTTCCCTGGCAGTCAGTGTGTAAGATAATTTTCAAACCTTCATCTGCTTAGAAGATAAGCTTGCATAGCTTCAAAATCGACTTTTAAAAATGTGATTTAGCCTTTAATTCCAGCACTCTGGAGGAAGAGGCAGGTGGATCTCTGTGAGTTTGAAGCCAGCTTGATCTATAGAGCTAGTTTCCCGACAGGCTCTAAAACAAAACAAAGAAAGCCTGTGTCGATAAATAACATCAAAACAAAACCAACAAAAACAAATGGGATTCTTGTTTATCTGCTGTTCAGTGACCAAAATAGCAGCGTTTTTTTTTTTAAAGAAAATAACATGGACACTGAAAATAATTGTATTGTCTGGGGAAGGTAGTGAATTGTGGGTTCTTTTGTTTGTTTGTTTGTTTGTTTGTAGTTTTGTTTTGTTATGAGAACAAAACCTCTCCATGTTCCTAGCCTAGTACAAATGCTTTTTGCTTTATTCCTACAGATATTTAAATTATATAATTTTTTAAATAAAAACTTTATTATAATATTTGTAGGACTTGAGAGTTGGCTGAGCATTTAAGAGTATCTACTGCTCTTCTAGAGGACATGAGTTCCTGATCCCAGCACCTGCACAGGCAGCTCACAGCCACCTGCCACTCAGCTCTAGGATTTTAGCTCTTTAGCTCTTGTGGACACCATATTCATATGGTGCATATACTACCATACCAACACACACACACACACACACACACACACACACACATACACAGATAGACAGACAGACAGACAGACACATACACAAATACACACACACACACACACACACACACACACACACGCAGACATACACACACACACACAGACCGACAGACACATACACAAACACACAGACACACACACAGACACACACACACACACACACACACACACACACACATATATGTGTGTGTGCCCAGACACATATACCCACAGAGACACACACAAACACACTGTAACAAAATATTCATTCATACTGGGAAATTTGAGTTTGCATTTGCATTGATTAAATAAAATTTATCATGGGTTAGGAGGTTGAGTTAGCAATTACTTGACAGAAAGTAATCAGAGAGCATCAAAGGGAATCTGGGAGAGGCAGAAACAGGAAGTACTAGGGTGGTGTTTGGGGTGGTACAGGTTTTTCTATTTTGGCTAACTGGAAGCAGTGGGATTTCCAAGTGTCCAGTAAGGAAAGAAGATTAACCTTTTGCTACTCAGCCTCTCTGAACTGCCAGGTTTTCCCCCAAGCTTTTGATTTTCAACCTCATTTATAAATAGAACAATATAGATTTAGCAAAAGCTACCTTTAGCAACAGTTACAGAGATGGTGCCTCTGCAGGAACGGAGTTTCTGCAGGCAGCCGCTTGAGTGGTCAGGGTCTCTAGAGAAGCAGGCAGTACCTGTGGATTGCGATTGCTGGTTGAAATCGTAGTAGATTAGAGTGTCACTGTGTTAACGCAACAAAAACATGGCACGTAGTGCTAGGGATGTATCACAGTAGTACAGAGCTTACCTAGTATGCATAAGATAATTGGATAGAATCCCCAACATTACTACCCCCCAAAAATGTATGGTAATTACATGATATGTTGCCCAACGTCTTAAGTAAAACTAGTTCTATACTAATAATTACCTTTGCAATTAAAGACAAAATTGTTTATTTCACTTATATTAATACTTTCAAATACATTACATGTATTAACATTTATCATAAATCAATGACCTTATCTTTTATCTTTTGCATTATATTTTTATTATTTAAAACTATTTTAAATTTAAATATATTTTATTACATTGTACTCCTTCAAGGTCCTCTCCTCCTCCATATACTCTAATTTAAATATTTTCAAAAAACAAACCAGAAATTCAAAATAATAACAAACCCTCTAATTCTAAAGAACTGAATACAACTCACAATGAAAGTGTAAAAAATAAAACAAACAAGAAAACAAAACTGAGCAAACTATAATGAAATAAAAGAAAACACACACACACACACAGAGAGAGAGAGAGAGAGAGAGAGAGAGAGAGAGAGAGAGAGAGAGAGAGAGAGAGAGAGTTATGTGCAGGTTTTCCCCTGCCGGCCTGGGCCCACCGCCACGCCAGCTCCAAATAACACACTTAGACTCTGTATTTGATATAATGCTGTTGGCTAGTTACTACTTTCTTATCTGCTAGTTCTGTCTTAATGATTAACCCACTTCTATTAATCTAAGTATTTCCACGTGGTCTCATCTTACTGGAGAGCGGACCCAGGCCTCCTTTGTCTCTGGTCTCTACATGCTGACTCCTCCTAACTACTTCCTCTTTCCTCCTTTTCTCCTAGTCCCTCCTATCTTCCTTCCCTATTGGCCAACAGTGCTTTATCCATAAACCAATACAAGAAACATTTACAAAATGACATCTCCCATCAGAGAGAGAGAGAGAGAGTGAGAGTGAGAGGGAGAGAGACAGAGACAGAGAGAGAAGAGAGAAGAGAGATGATAAAGAGAAAGAGAAAGAGGAAGAGGAAGAGAAAGAGAAAGAGGAAGAGAAAGAGAAAGAAAAAGAGCAAAACAAGCAAAACAAAACAAAAACTGCAGAGCCATTATTTACTGGTCAACTACCTGTGAACCTTGACCTTCCTGAAGTAGTTAATATACCCAGTATCATTCCATTGAAGAGTATTGATTTACCCTCTTCCAGCAGGTATAAACGGCAATTTAGTTGATGACCATACCTTGGTGGCTAGGCTTTTATTCATTCATTTGAAAACAATAAAGCAAAATAAAATATAAGATAAAACAAAAACCCTCACATTCTATGTTGGACAAGACAAACCAAAAGAAGGAATAGAACCTAAGAGAAGGCTCAAGGTCAGGAAGGCACTCATTGGCACACCCAGGATCCATAAAAACACAAATTGGAAGGCCAAATATAAACACAGAGGACCTGATGCATACTCTAGCATTCTCTGAGAATGTTGCTCCAGGCTCTCCGAGTTCTCACGAGATAGCTTCCATTCTTTCTGGCTCCTTTTCTATGAGGTTCAATGAGCTATAAGGGGAGGGATTTAATTAATACATACCATTTAGGGATGAGTGTTCCAAGGTCAATCACTCCATTACTGTGGTTCTGTATATTTGTTCCCATTTGCTGCATGAAGAAGTTTCATCAATAACGAACAAAGTACTTGTCTATGAATGCAGCAGACTGTCATTTGAAGTCACTTAATGACTACACTTTTCTTTTAGATTTTTATTCTTTTGTATTGACCTAAGTCTCTGGGTTATCGTATCTCAGGTTCTTGTTCACCAAATAAGTTTTCATCTCCTAGAGTGGCCTCAAGTCAGAACAGTTATTGGTTGGTTACTCCAAAAGCTTTGTGTCACCATTGCCCTAGCATATCCTGCGGGAGTATACCATCGTATGCAAACAATTCATGGCTAGCATGAATTTATGTTTTCTCTTTGATAGTGTGCAGAGTATCTTACTTTACCAAAGATTTTGAAACATAGTGGTGGTGGCTCTCTGTGGTCACCAGCTTCAAATCTCCACATTCAATGATTTGTGTAGGTGTTTCTCTTCAGGTATATTAAATATATTAAAATGTGTCATCAATGAGCAATGACCGTGTTATTTATACACCAACACAAGATATTGTTCCCTATTAAACACATTTTATCAAGGATTTTTTCCCCAGGTCTCTTATTTTTGAACCAGTGATAACTGATATAATCTACCTAATCAGAACTTTTTTTTTTTTTGTACATCATTGCATTCTTCAGTGCTCACAAAAGCAGATGAAGGAATGTATGCCTCTATAACTCGGATGAGGTGATGACTTGCATGATGTGAAATGGCAAGGTAGAGAAATTATGAAAAGTTATATAAAGTAAATTATCTGACAAAGAGATAACAGGGGCACACCCAACTCAGTACTGTCCATCCTCCCCATGGAAATCTGAGATACATAAATTTCCAAGAAATTGGTAGTCCCAAGCACTGCCCACTTGTCTGCTTATTATAGGGGACCTTAGTTTGAGTACATCACCTGGAGATATGAACTTGTAGTTACAGCATAAGTTTAATGCAGGATGTAAACAGAATTCTGAAAAGTTCTTGTAGACAGTGTTTCAGGCAAGATGACCTTTGCTATAGCCTGAGGCCTGGATATCCTTGACTAAATATTAGTTCCAGAAAATCATGAGGTGATGGAATCTGTGATTATTGTCAGACTGGTCAAGCTGAAGGTGTCTTTAGTTTTGTACAAATGTCACCCACACTGCTTCAGGCACTCATGTTTATACTCAAAAAGTTATCAGTCAAAAGCAGAAGAAATAATTTGTAATATTTTCCTTCCTGAGTTTCAGGAACACATTTTGTATATAAGGGCATTATCAAACTAAATGTATTGGTATTTCCAAATGTTCTTTCATACTATACTTCTCAGGTGATGCATGAAAGTTCTATAAATAAGAGCAGAATACAGTTTTTCTACAATTTTCACCTTGTTAGAGAAAACTAGTACAGCTGTCTATCTCTCATCATAACTGCTAATAATATTTTATAATGAGAGCAACAGTAGCTGACAGCAATATATATATATATATATATATATATATATATATATGTACTATTTTTCTAGCTATCATATATATATATACAGTGCAGGATGCAATGCCAGTGCTTAGATTTGTTTAATATTTTATATGTACGCATACTGTGTTTTTTTTAATTTTCTATTTTTTTATTTTTATTTTACATATCGATCCCAGTTCCCTCTCACTCTCTCTTTCCTTCTTTCCCACTCTCCCATGCCCCCAACCACTCTTCACTCCCATCAACCCCCAACTCCACATGTAGGATGATGCCTTCCAGGAGGGGTCATCTAAATCTGTCAAGTCATTTGGAGGAGGGACTAGGCCTTCCCTCCTTCCTTCTGTTTTAAGACATCTGAATTCCATAATAATAAATCATAGCTCTTTTAGAATTAAATGAGGAAAATTTAAGTTCACAATATTCATTGTAAAGCTGTGTGCTGAGACAGAATACCAGGCCATAGTTGAACCATCAATAATGAAACCATTTCTGAGCTTGCCATGTAACTGAAGAGATGTGCATTTTTAGGAATATATTGTGGTTTATAAGTCATTGCTCAGGATTACATAAACTCTATAGTTCTAAAATCTATCTAATTTCATTTGAAGTTAGATTTTAAAAACAGGAATATAAATGACAAAATATTCTGGTATTATTGCTCTTTAGCTCTAGCTATTAAGTTATGGGAACAGGACACCAAAATAAATGAGTTAATAAAGTACAATTGCTTTCAATAACAAACAATACACTACCATTTTACTCTTTTTTAATATTGGGCATAAACACACTATAAAAGCATCATTCAACACTACTGAAACATAAATGAAATAAAATAATTCATACTGCGTTAAGCATCTCAACACAGGGCATAAAAGACCTAGTGTATATCAATGTATTTTTATTTTGTTTTCCAGTAGAAAATTCGGTACTTAGAGATGATGTTTGTTGTTGATTTTTATGCCTAAGGCAATTAAGCAAGGTCAAATTAAGTCAAAATAATATATATTTAAACATGCAATAATTTTATTAAAATATTAATAATAAACATAAAGTCATATCATGTCTTCCTACCCTTTCTCTCTCTAATTCACCCCAAGTATACTTTCTCCAATTCCTCTCATGACCACCCAATTTGTCTCAAATTTATAGGTTCATTTTCTTTGATTGTTTTTGTTAAGCACATAAAGTCACATATGTAGATTCATAAATATATGTACATGTTGCTAAGTTCTTTTAGTGTAGTTTCCATATAAATAATATCATGTGTGACTATTTTACATTGCATAATACACTATAGCGTTCATCCCTAGGATAAGTTACTTCTCTATCTCTTAGCTTTCATTAGGTATCCAGGATTCTTTGTCTAGGAGTGGAACCCAGTGAAATTTCTTCTTTGAATATTAGCATTTCACTTGATATTGTCACTGTTTAGGTATAATTTAGACACAGTCAAAGCATCATAGGTGCAGCCTTTCTGTCATTTCTAGGATACACTCTCGAAGCAGACTTCTTGGTCCTTCAGCTCTTACAATGTTTCTACTCACTCTTCTCTAATGTTCCTTGAGTCTTTAATTACAGGACTTAAATTGTATGTATATCTAATGGGCTGGGTTCCATATGATCTACTGGTTGTGATGTTATAAACTTCTTATATTTATAAAATAGATCCAATTTGAGTTTAATACTGTTATACAAGCAAGATCAACTCTGATTTCTTAGGTAAAACTTAGGAATATAATGGAATTGTAGATTTTCTCTAGAATACACATTACATTGCTGGTTTTATAATTTACATTGGTCCGGATTCTCTGAAGGAACACAGTTGATAGAATGAACACACACACACACACACACACCTCCCTGTGTGTATAATTTGTTAGAGTGGCTTACAGGCTGTGTTGTAAGTAACCCAACAAATGGCTGTCTCTTGATGCAGTGACCAAGGATCCAGTAATCTGCATGTCTCAGCTGTTCCAATCGAATGCTTCATTCCCAGGGAGTTCTTCAGAGCTGCCAATTTCAGTCCCATTTGGAAGCCCAAAGGAGTAGCTTCTCACACCAGTGGAATTTAGTGACCCTTAGGGCAAGCAGGCAAAAAGCAAAATCATCAATCTTCCATGTCCTTTTATGTGGTCTTCCACTACAGGGTATCTCCCAGATTTAGGGAAATTTTCAGAACTCAAATGATGTGGATTTAAGGTGGGTGTGTCTGCCACCTCAAATAATTCAACCCAGAAAAGTCTCTCACAGGTTTGGCCAGGATTTTTTTTTTAGTAATTCCAGATATAGTAAACTTGACAACTAAGATTAGTACAACTCTTTTTATTTGGGGCCAAGTTGGCCAATCTAATTATGTAGATATACTTAAAATTAAAAGAAGAAAATGTATTTATAACACGTTAGGACATGCCATAAACACCTGTCTCGCCATTCTGTGTTCTGAATATTAAAGGATCTTTCCTTTACCATAACTCAGATGATGTCTGAATGAAGTTTTAGGTAGAGGCTTTCTGAATGGATCAAAAGGATCTATAGAGTAAAGGGTGGGGAAAAGTTGAGGTGGCTCTGTTGACAAGATGTGTAAACCCATTCAAGACACTGTTTTAGGCATTAATGTGAAACAGAATATGATGAAAACAATATGTCAGAATAAATTCATCTGTCAAGCCCTCTGACATTTACAGTAATGCCAACCATGACACCACTTTTGATCCTGTCTTCTATATTTTTGCCACAGCATACTTAATGTCATGATCTGTTTTTTTTTCCTGCAAGTAAACAACCTTGATACTGAAAGGCATCTCAGTTGTGATTGTTACCATAACATCTTGACAGGAAAATTTAGTTTAACTTAATGAGAAATCAAAAAGAAATATATTTCATTCAGTGGTCATTTTTTGCATATGATACCTTCTGAAACGTGACTTTCGGTGATCATTAAGCCAGTGAATGATAAATTATATTTGAAGTCCTTCATTGTGTAAGGACCCTGATAGGCAGTCTGGAGGAAAAGGACATTCTATGGTACCTAGTAAGAAAAAAGTAATGAACATAACTCATGGTGGCAATCTAAATGACTTACTCAAAATAATCTACAGGTGTGAAAATAAAAGCAATGAGTTAGTAATGTGGTTTGTAGCTTGGAAGAGTTACATAATGCGTCAGTATCACAGATGTAGATGACAAACAGAAACAAACACAAGGACAGTGATTTACTGGGTGTTCTCTCCTTTTTCTTTTATCCTGTAGTAGAATAAAAGCAACATCTTTTTATTATGCATGAGAGAGACACTGTTTATAATCATATTTTGTCTGTTGCTTTAAGATATTATTGTCTTGTTACAAGGAAAGATCAGCTCTATGAATATTTGCAAATCTTAGCCTATCCAGTTTCATAAAATTGATTATCTTAGAAAATAATAAGCTGAAAGTAAGTCTCATTGATCAATGAACAAATTCTCTATTTACCAAGGAATTGTTCTTCAACTAAACTGCATTTATTCTGCAAAATAAAATTTATTGCACATGGCAATAAATGCTAGAATGAACACAGTTTTGTGTTATATAATTATAATTTTGAGATACAATTGTACTTTCGCTATATAGCCCAGGATGGTTAAAACTATCAGTTCACCACTTCAGTATTTTGATTGTTACTATTCATAGCATGGGACAGCTTCCACAAAAAGATAGAAATGGTTTTAAAGGGAAGTTAAGGCTTGTTCATCTGATGAAATGTAATGCATCATTTATTATTTTCCTGGAGATTTTTTATGGTCTTGGAAAGGGAGAATACTTTCAAAAGTGTACTCCATAGGCAAATCTTTGAAGAAAAGTCTCTTCTCGTTACAAATAACAGGTCCATACAAAGTATAATATATGTGTAATATTTTAATACTTAGTTTTACAATTTGAGGTTTTATTGTTCGTGTTTGAAAGCATTCTTTTGCTTTGGGAACATCAACACACTAGATACTTCAACATACAACTGAAGCTCAACATAAATTCAGGTATTTTAATTTCATGTCAAAGGCTTCACTATTTTTTCCAACAAAATAATGACATTTATTGTGGCTGACCAAGGAAGACACAACAATGCCACCTTCCTGAGGCATTTATATCAATAATAGTGATACAAGAGTTAGGCAACAGTGGAACTGATGTGATCTAGAGACTAGTGCAATTTCACTTGAAATTAGTCTTTTTGGAGGTTAAGACTAAAATTTTTTGATTAGTGTGTATCTCTTTTCACACAAGTTATTTAAGTTCTAATTTTGGAGCAGACATCAATTTTAGCTACAATATATTAAAACTCTTTGATATAAGTAGACACTTTTAAAAGGACATACTGACAGATCAAAATCAAATTTCTGCATATTATTTGACTAGCATTTGTGGAGTGCTAGTTTCTTAACACTAAAAGACACAATGTGACATCTTCTTAACCAAAAAATGGTGTTAATACAGTATATTTTTGTTAATACAGATACTTCTTTGCCATGGGGGAACAGTAAAGTGTGCCTTATGAAACAAATTTTTAACATGACATTTTTATTGATTACTTGGGAATTTCAATGATACAACCCAATTATGCACATTTCCCATTCCTCCCAATCCACCCTTTCACCTTTTTGCCCTACTCCCACACACACACACACACACACACACACACACACACACACACACACACACACACACACACTCACACACTCACACACACACACACAAATGCACCAAGTATAATTCGTATTGCCCATATACTAATTGGAGTATGGGCAAACTCCCAATGGTCATCTGATTAAAGATAGCAGTTCTTTCCCATCCTCCTTCCAGAAGCCATCAACTGGGAAGAGAGGCACGTCAGCATCTTTACTACCATCTTTGAGGACAGTATAGACTGTTTTTTCTTCTCCTTCTTCTCCTCCTTCATCTTCTTTGTTTCCTGGGGAAAGAGGTTTTTGCAGAAGCCTTCAATTTCTCTCATTCTCAACTATGAGAATGGTATCATCAATACCACTGCAAGAGATGCTTCCCTGTCCATAAAAACCAGCAGCAGCAAAGATTATTGACTTCCACACAGTCTTCTGTGGCATCATAAACCATGGACCTCATCATGGTCTCCAGAGGCAGCATGGACCATGAGCATCAACATGGTCTCTGGCCGCAACAGAGACCATAGACATCAACAAGGATTCTGGCATAGCACAGATCAGCGATTAGGCATTTAAGGTTTATTATTTCACTAAGACCACTAAAAACCATGTCAGTACATTCATTATTTTCATTCTCTGATACTCTCAGTTTCTCACCTCAAAATACTGTGTTCAGTTTTGTTATTTTAAGCACTAATTATATTTTGTGAGTTGATGAAAAATAAAAGAGATGACAATTGGCTGTGAGGGTGAAAAGTTGTGACGATCTGGAGAGAATTGGGTAGGAAAAATGGAAATGACAAAATAGCAACCCAATTTACATCAAAGAGGTGTGTCCGAGGTAAAATACAATTTTTTCATAAGCTTTTTGAGGTTATAGATACAAAGAGTCTTTGTATTTTTCCTGACCTGAGACATTTAACAAAGGTAAAATCATCACAGGGAAAGGCAATCATGATCTTCATTAAAGACTTGAATTGCATTGCTTAGCCAGGTGGGTAAGCAAAATGCATATATATAATTTATTTATAAAAAGTGATAGTGAAGTGTAACTAAAACTATCAAGTTATTACATAGAAAATAAAATATGGAGTGTCTGCACTGTGTCTCCCACTGTCATTGTTGTGTTGAAAGAGTAAGGAAGGTTATCACCAAGTTATACACCACACTTGCAGAAAAAATGTAAACTGACAAATACATGGCGAAGAAACTTAATAGATATTTCTCATAAAAGAGGCAAAAATGTCCAATGGATTATATAAGTATTCTGTGTAACAATATTCATAATCCTAGGGATATGGAAACATTCAAAGTTCCCATTAATGAGTGAATAGGTAGAAAGGATATCAAATAATAAAACATATTCAGTTTTATGACATGAAGACATCTTGATATTTAGTGCATGGAAAGAAGAAAAAGACAAGAGATGATACAGAAATACAGAGATAAAGGATGAAAGCCATAATGGTTTATGCATATGAACACGGATTTAGAAGGTAGTCTGACAATGTTCATTTATTGAAAATAAAGTAGTAATTTCTCCTCTGTCCTCCTCAGCCATAGACTTTTGACAGGATAGGAATACTCCTGTAGAGAGGTCTGCCAATCTATAATGAAAGCATTCTTTCTACTGTTTCTAGTACTCATATCTTGGCTGAACTACGGGTACTTGAACATTCAGGGACCACAGCAGAGTAAGATGTTGATAGCTTTTGTCACCAGCTACTCACATAGCAGTTTACATCATTATACAAGCTAGCCAGATGGTTCCATATTATATTATATAATATATATATATATATATGTGTGTGCGTGTGTGTGTGTATATGTGTGTGTAATAATACCAATTATATACTTATAACTATATGTATACATTACAGAGCTATACATATTAAGTTAGCTTATGGATTCTTAGTCCCTAGGGTTTCTGTTATTACCTCATAGATTTGAAATCCAAATAGAATATTTACATATAAAAATGACACTTTCATAAACAATTAAGTTTTCCTAATCTATCAGACACTAGTTATAAAAATGCATACAATGTGTTATATAAATGCAATTTCTCATCCAGCCACTTGGCTTTGGTTTTTTTTTTTTGTGTTCCAGCAAAGAACATATGTTATTTTCTTGGACATGAAATATTATTTATAGATTAACATCAAAAGAATACATCACTATGATTGCAACCATATTTCTTAATTAAATTTTTTTTCTGGTAATTTGCATTCCATTAGGAATATTCCTACCTTATGTCTGTCTACATTTTTGTGGACTTCTTTCGGACAGACTTTCTGGTTTTTGTAAATTTGTAGTTTTATTTTGCCTATCACCAATTAAAAGTTGGTTGGAAATTACAATGTTTATGTGTCAGAAGAATTTGGTATTTCTGTATGCTCATGTTCTTTGGTTTTCTTTCCTTCTCTGTCTCTTCTGTGTCTTTCCCCATGTGTGTCTATCTTTCTGCCTC
Organism: Cricetiscus sungorus; assembly: GCA_030556225.1. Lineage (NCBI taxonomy): Eukaryota > Metazoa > Chordata > Mammalia > Rodentia > Cricetidae > Cricetiscus > Cricetiscus sungorus. The sequence continues at coordinate 50,838,281 of JANBXA010000741.1, forward strand.
TTTGAATATACCAGGTGAAAAATTTGGTATTCAATTTCGCTACAAGGAAAGCTCTATTTTTTACGTTCTATGGATTTGGTGATTTTGTTTGTTTTGGAGCAAGATCTTGCTTTGTAGCTGGGGTCTATCTAGAAATCAGCAGTTTACCACTTCAGCTTCTTCTCAAATGCTGGGATTCCAGAAATGTATCACCAACATAAAATACCTCCCAGTAATTCAGCAAAAACATGTACACAGGACTCTTCATACAGATATTGTACAAAAGATACAAAAACGCAGCTCCTTATACTTTTATCCAAGAAAAAATGGTAGTCTATGTTGAATATGAGACAAAGAATATGCATATAGGGAAATCTGCATCCATGACAACCTATGCAGAATGAAGACAGTTTGAAGTTTCTAAGATGTGTGGAGTCAGGATCACTTGTAAATAAACTATGACTGAGATTTTAATTGTAGAATGTGTAGTTGTGTTTTCTCCTAAAACTAAGTAATCGAAATGGGTGCTTTTACATACAGATATTCATTTGCTTAGAGTTCTACATGCTAAAAGTCAATGACAAAAGGAGTGAGATTGTTAGAAATTGTTAAGACCCTTGTATGTTGTGGAGTGTACTTGCTACCCTTGACATTAATTGGCTTAGTGATGTTGCTGCTCATAATATCTCCTCATAGAATTGTGCTTTTGCTGTGTGTCTCACTAAGTTCACATGTCTGTATGTCTGTGATGTTCCTTGCATCATGGGTGCAGGAAATGTGATGCTAATCACTGCTTTGTGTCAAGTTGTGTTTTTCTGTGATGGACTCCATTAAGTATAAATACAGGATACTTTGTTGAGAGGTAGTGGCTACACTTATCTGTGGGAATAAGGATAAAATTTAGATATGTGAAGGAATTATTCTCAGCTAGAAAAGTGTACACAGCAGATTATTTTCGAAGGTCCATGAGCTCACTAGCTTCAGGAAGATATTTAGACTTCTAGTATCAGGGTCCTGTTGAGTCGTCTTCAATCAGATTAAAAGGTGTTGGTTACCATTGGCATGTGAGTGCCATAAATCTGTGTCTTGCTGGGCTAGCAATTTTTGAGATTCCTAGGTATTTCAGCTGTATACAACTATTTAACTGCTTCCTTCCACTGGCTGTCTCTATATAGTGTTTTCTTGAACTATGCTCCCTAAAAAGCAGGAATAAGGTTTTCAGGTAAGAGCTAGCTCAAACTGATTGTATATAATTTCAGTATATGTGCTGCTGAAGCAAGCACCTGATTGTGTATGATTTCAACGTAAATACAAAATAATATGATTCCTTGAAATTTTATCTAACACTCTAGTGCCTAATACTACTTGACTACAGAGAGTTTCAAGATGAACTTTATAAATAACACTTCTCTTTTTTTTTCTAGTAACAACACGAAGAGCCAGAGCTGAAATAAGCCAAACTTAATTTATTCTGATTATAGAATTCCAGCTCATAGAGCATATGGCAGATTTTGAAACTTAAAGTAAATATTCCCTTGAAATGTCTTAGTTTATTGAAATACCCATTGGAACTGGAATTGAAAATAGGAGATAAAAAGAAATACATTTCAGCATAGTTTTTAAGATCAAGAAATTTGAGGGAAAAAAGCTTACCTTTTCCTGTATCTTTGCAACACAGTACTCATTACTGAGAATTATGTTCAAAGAAAATAAGAGCAATGTATCTGAAGACCAAGTTTACAATTTAAATTATAAGTACTGGAATTACTTGAAAAACTAAGCAGCTAATTAAAAGGAAAGCAGAAAGAGAAAGGCACAGCTTTGGCTTGGAGTCCTGCCTTCATGCCCTATCTTTTTTAAAGTACTCTTTGAAAATATTAACAACTGTCTGCTTTATATGGTATTTCCAAGCATTTATATCTGAAATACTATTTTGGAACTGAATCTATGGCATTAAGGGATTAAAATGAATAATGATGCCAGTATTATTTCAAAAAACCTAAAAAAGTAATTTCGTGGTATTTAGTGGGAAGCATGAGATTAACAGGCAGCAGAAATAATGACTTGCCTAATTTAGTGTGAGTTAATCTCTTGCTTTATGAAATCAAAATGCTAAAAACTTGCTTATACTACTGTTGCACAAAGAAGCTAACACGGTGTGTATAATATACTTAATATAATAATGCACATATAATTGTTAGCATTATAACCTTTAAATTTAAAAACTCTGCTTGCCATTTAAAAGCAAATTCAACAGTTACAGTATTGAATCTATCAACTTGATTTATGTGTATGGCCAATTATAAAAGTAGAAGGCCAAAATTATTTATTATACGTAATATACACATACATATGTATGTTTTTCCAAGATTTTAAAAAATATGCCATACATAATCTGTATCAATATATTACATTGTTTAAAGTTTTACATTTTCCTTTGTTGCTTTTATGTATATAATGATCTTGCTATTCCTATGTGTGTGTGAGATTTTATAGCTATAGTCAAAGTATCTCTGTCACTAATGCATACATTAAGAAGTTAGAAGAGTTTTTTTTTTTTCTATAGTCATGGACATGAGAAAATGAAGTAAGAAAGTCAAAGATAGAAGTTCCCGAGGAATGACAATGCTGAGTGAAAGAAAGCTGTGTTTGCAGTTGGGCAATTTCTTTTCAGCTAGAGGGTTTTCTGGGGATTTTGCTATTGGAAAAGTGCCCGGGTCACGCCTGGCAGATGCCCCGTGACTGGGGCAGCAGCTGGTTCATATGCTTAAATGTTGATTGCCCTCCAGATGGAATGAAATGATGAAGTAATTATGAATTATTACAGAAAATTAGGTTTTAAAATTTGACAACATGAAGAAAACAAACTCCAAATCATGGTATTTCTTAATTGAAATGATTAAGGGTTTATCTTTCATTTAATATCAATAATGGAAGCACTTTTAAAATGAACACTCAAATCCTGTCACATCACTTTAAAAAAATGTTTATTTGGTGTCAGAAATTTAATTGAACAACTTTTCAGTCCTTTAAAAGTGATGACAGATGCCTGTTCAAATTAGTACCATCTTTGAAAGTTTTGAGACCCTCTATTTGTCTAGACATAAGATTTTATTCCCTCAGTTTCATTTTCAAAGACATTGTCCACAACTCTCTCACTCCATTATGCCTTCTGAAAACAGATTATAGCACATGTATATAGAATATTTTCAACAAATAATTACTTTACCACAAAAAGGAAGCAGGAGCACTTTAAATCCATATGAGTCTTGGAAGTTTTGAGAACTTTATTATTAACATTTCACATACAGACAGTACTTCTGTAAGTTGAGGATTAACCTATAGGGCATAAACTATCAAGGTCTGGACAACAAAAATTCATGTAAGCACTGGAAGGAATTGTGTAAGTTCAGAAACATTCAGATCTGTTGTAGTAGGATTGTCATTACAATATAGACCATGAAAAAGGCTTTCCAGCAGTGGGCTCGAGACCGGTTTACTAATGTATTGAAACAACCTCCATGACCTGAAGGCACAGAGATTACACAAGCATAGAAAGGAAGTAAAGCACAGAGGAATGCCCAAAGACATGTCTGCAGTTTCATCTGAATGTATCATTTCCATTCAGTTATTAACCAACCATTATAAAATGACATAAAATATACGTTCCGAAATATATGAAATGCTAAAACTCCTTTTTTGAAAATATAAAATGACAAAATGTAAGCCGTTCATTATTTGATTTAGAAAGATTACATCAACTAAACATACAAATGAATATATGGCAATATTTCTCTTTGGGAAATTATTTGTTTGTGTGGTAGACAAGACACAGAATACTATGACTAGAATTTGTACTAAAACACAGTATTTAAAATATGCGTGCTCATATCAAGTCAATTGTAGTGAGATATTCACTTTGTCTGCACCTGTGGCACTGATCACGCCCATTGGGGGGTGGGGACAGGGGCAGATGTGACCTGGGGGAACTAGGTCTTAGGAAGGGGCCTGGAGCACTCTCTTCCTTGCAGGACAGGCACAGAGAGCATCCAGAGGCATCCTTGGGATCAGGAACCTGCTGGTGTTCATCTGTCTCTATTGTATGTGATTTCTCCCTGAATAAACATCTATTCAGCCTATCTGTTTTTCCTGATCCTTGTTAAACCATGATAGCCAACTTTCTGATAGAGAAACATGCATCAGTTTGTTCATGTGAGACTATGCAAGAATGAAGACTTATTTTAGCAAATAGTATTGGTGATACAAGGCTATGGCTAAAAAGACTTGGAACTTTGGCTCAGAGTCACAGGCCTAAACACTGAAATATGGTGACTTAAACAAAAGTAAACTGAAGAAGAGAGACCAGAGTTCTTACAAACTTTCCTCAGACATGCTTTCAATGAGTGGAAACCCCTCCTAAAGTTCCAACACTCTAACCGTTCACCACCTTTCTCCCAGAGCCGAACCATTGATTATTGATTGCACGTGGGGATTTAGGAGGAATAATTGATATCTAAACCACAGTATCGATATATTTAGGTATATTTCAGAGAATAGCACTAACTATAAACATCTAAGAAAGAGAAGTATGATGGTATGGTCTCAATTTCTAACTATGTAACTAATTGGCCAATAACATAAGCATCCTTTAATCAGAAACAGTTGAAGAGAGCAATATGACTTTTTATATGGAAGATTCATGCTTCCATTACAGATACTTTTAATTACTTATAAAATATTAGTGTCTTTGTGTTATAATCAAGAGTGAGAAATTATGGTCCATCAGAATATTAAATGCCCAGAAGAATATTAGATGTCATGGACAAATAAGGTTAGTCTTCTGACCTTCTCATTTTTATTCTCGTCAAAAATATCTTTTCCCCAGCAAGTCAGCTTCACCCTGAACCAGCATTTGCAGGTTGTTTAAATTGTAGTATATTTCTTTTTGTTTGGAAATAATCTCAATATTTTGTTTGTTTTCTTCTATGGAGCCAGCTTTACTTCTTGAATTTAGGAGGACTGAAGGACACAACACAGAGATATGGGGTTTCCAGTGTGAGCTGTTCCTTCAGAGTAGACTAGCTTGTTTTGTTTTCCCCCAGAAGACTCCAGAATAAAACTAGAAGTTTCCAGAATCTTTCTAATGAAAATTGATTTTTTTTAACCCAATAGATTAAGCACAGGACAGAATGATTTGTTAGACTGTTTCATTAGTATTAAGGAATAGTAGTGATCAGTGATTGCTAATTCCTGTTATTTATTTATTTATTTATTTATTTTTTGGTGGTGGTATGTGTGTTTCCCTTTTTTAGGATTTTTTTGCTATGGGATTATCTAGTGCCTGTGCTTTCATTGCTGCTGTTGTAAATGAAGAAAAGTGGTGTGAGAGAGAAAGATGCCATGCAGTAGGGTACAAGCAGAGGGTATTTTTTATTAGGGAAAGGGATTATAAAAAGGGAAACAGGAATTGGAGGAAACCAGCCTCGGGAGACAGGAGCATTAGGAGAGAGGCAAGAAGAAAGACAAGACCTGGAGAGGGAGGGAGGGAGGGAGGGAGATGGAGAGAAAGGGAGGGAGGGAGAGAGGGGAGGAGGGAGAGAGAGACAGAGACAGAGACAGAGAGAGAGAGAGAGAGAGAGAGAGAGAGAGAGAGAGAGAGAGAGAGAGAGAGAGAGAGAGAGAGAGAGAGAGAGAGAGAGAATGCACAGATGGCACTCTTAGTGGCTGCAGCTGAGCGTATATCCTGTGAAACCGCAAGGGCAGGCCAGGGCAGTTGCCTGAATTGCCTGAATTCTAACAGGGACTGCGAAGTTCCTTGGGTTGGAGTTTTGCTCTAGTGCTTTCTGTATGGCTGGGTTTGTGGATAGGAATTATTTAAACCTGCTTTTGTCATCTGGAATGTCTTTTTTTTTTTTTTTTTTGTATTCTGGTAGTTCTCTGAAATTGTTGGAGATCCGTCTACTCTGGTGATCTCCAACTGTGATTTCTGAAAAATAGACGGGGATGGCTGTGTAATTCAACAAGTCAACTTCACCCTGAACCAACATTTGCAGGCTGTGGAAGGTATTGTCACCCTGAGTCAGCCTAAGCCCTTTCTTTGTTAATGTACTCAAAGGCATCTACCACCTTGGTTGAGTCTTCGGCTCCAGGTACTCTCCCCACAAAACTCAACGTCTCACTAAGCTCAGGAAGGAAAGTTTTCTTGTAGGTTTTGTCAATGTTCAGGAGATAAGCAGAAGCGATCTTCATTTCGTGAGCATCTCCTTCCTTCCTTCCTTCTGGATCTAAAACTGCATTTCCATCTAGTACCAGCACATGGGGGCCAACTACTCTCAAAGAGTGAGCTGCTTCTTCCCTTCATTGTAGTGTTCTATACACAACTAGAATATATATATATATATATAATCTTTAGTTACTATGCATGCCTGGGAGCTAGAAGAGGGCACCAGATCTCCTTATAGATAGTTGTGAGCCACTATGTGGTTGCTGAGAATTAAACTCACTCTGGAAGATCAGCCAGAGCTCTTAGTCACTGAGCCATCTCTCCAGCCCTAGTCAGAAATACTCTCAGCAATAGTGGAGAGGCTACCTTAAATTCCTTTCCCTGATAATGAGATTTATGACTACCTTATATGCCACACTAGAGCCTTCATTTACTAGCTGATGGTAGCAGAAGCAGACACCCACATCTAAATACTGAGCCGAATTCTTGGAATCCAGTTGCAGACAGAGGGAGTGATGAGCAAAGGGGTCAAGACCAGGCTGGAGAAACCCATAAAAACTCCTGACCTGAACAAGGGGGAGCTCATGGGCTCTAGTCTGTTAGCTGGGAAATGAGCATAGGACTGACCCAGTTTCCCTGAATGTGGTGTTCGTTGGAAGGCCTGGGCAGTCTATGGAGCCTCTACTAGTGGATCAGTATTCCTCACTAGTATGCAAATGGCCTTTTGGAGCCCATTCCACATAGAGGAATACTCTCTCATCCTACACTCATGGGGGAGGGCATGGGCCCTGCTCCAAATAATATGACAGACGTTGAAGACTCCCCATGGAAGGTGTCATCCTCCATGAGGAGTAGAAAGGGGATGGGATGAGGTTTGGTGGGGGGAACAAGGGAGGGAAGGAGGATTCTGGAACTGGGATTGATATGTGAAACAAGCTTGTTTCACATATAAATAAAAGATATATGTATATATATTCTTAAAGGACAAAGCACTCCTGTTGTAATTTTATTTCCCATTATGGTAAAATCGGAAGGAGAAACCAACATGATGAAACCAAGTGAGAGGTAAGGAGATCATCACAGGCCTTGGTCTTGGAAGGTACTGATGATGGCCATTCTTGTAATCTCAGCATATTGATGATGGGCATTTCTGCAATTTCAGCATGGAACAAGGTGAAGGCAGAAGGAATTGAGAAGTGAGTACATCACTGACAGATGAAATCTGGTGTCAACAAAAATACCAAAATGACTTTTACAAATTATTTCATACTAAATGAATCAGGTGGGTATTACTGAAAATTCATACAATGCCATTTGCTATGGAAATGACAAACTAAACAAGTCTATTCATGAGGAATGTTAATGTAATTAAAATTTCCCTTGTAAAATTTAACAAAGCAGAATTTACGGAAAATGACTCCTAGCACTGAGAGTTTATTGAATAAAACACCACTTAAATTTTAATCAACGTTTAATTTTCTTTTTAAAGAACAGATGATATTGCTTTATGATGCATTGGTGATAATTCCATTTTACTCTTAACACTTTATACATTAATATTTTAATTAAAAGAGAATAACATCACTCCTTTTTCTCTCTTCCCTCAGCTCATCTGACTCATCTATACCACCTGCCTGCCCCATGTCCCCCAATTTACAGCTTTTTTTCTTTATCTGTTAGCTACATATAATTGTATATGTATACATATGTAAAAATATATAAATGCAGTATGAGTCTATATTTTACTGCATTTGTAGTTTCAGGATAGACCATTTTGTACTGGGAAATTAGACAGGGAGTCCTATCAGACAGCTGCTGGTTACCAGGTTTCCAGGATTACATGACTGTCATTTATTACACTTTTAGCAACACTTGTTATTGTGATTCATAGACTTTGTATCTGCATAGTACTCTTTGCATCTGAGTAGTACAATTGTATCTGAGTAGTACTATTAATTGCTTCCCTCCATCCTCAGCTTGCATAGTGTTTTCTGGTATCATGGAAGCTAGACCACCAGAAGAAGGTTTTATGTTTAGAACTAGTTCAAACAATCCAGCAGCTGGATCCTAAGTTTGCAGTGTGTTCGACAGTGGGAGCTTCCTTTCAACCTCTGAGAGTCAGCCATGGGCAACAGTGATAATTTATATTGTCATTGGAGTCATTTAGAGTTCCATGAACAACTAACTATTTTAAAATGTTTCTTTTGCCTGGTACTGGGATTTTTTATTAGTCTGTAATTCTTGTGATTCTCGTGGGAACACTATCAGCTCAAGTGGCATAGCTTCAAGTGACTCTCTCTATCTATCTATCTATCTATCTATCTATCTATCTATCTATCTATCTATCTATCTATCTCTATCTCTGTGTGTGTGTGTGTGTGTTATTTTAGGTAAATACAATGTGATTTCTTCAGTCTTTATAGTATAATCTTGCTGTTGTCACTTTTCCCTCGTTTTGCATTGACTTCCCTTACCTCATCTCAGCCAGAGTCCACTTCCTGCTTTGTGTTTTCCAGTAGGAGAGTGCTGAGGATGGGGAGGAGGGAATGGTGGGATTACAGGTGATAGCACTCTCCTACTCCTAACATTGGTCCCTTTGTATTTTTCTGTTATCTGTGGTTACTCCATTTTGTGTATTATCATCTAAATATTTGGAGGCAAAAATCAAAGAAGAAGGAGAATATGTAGAGCTTTTATTTGTGACCCTGGGTTACCTCAGTCAATATATTACATTATAGACCTATACTTTTACATGAACAGTTCATTTCATTTCTTTTCCACGTTGAATTGTATTTGATTAAGTGAACTGTATCACAATTTTGTATATTCAGAAGTAATCCTTCTAAATGATAGCCATGCATGACTATCAATTTTATGAAAGTATTTTAAGGTGTGGTTTTAGGATAACCAACTCTAGAAGGCAACAACACTTACTTTTCCTACATTCATAATTCGCATAAATGCAGTTTACATCATTAAATGTATCTGCTCACCTGTTGGTAATATTAAATAGCATGTGGTTCAAATAGATGTGCTAAACATAAATACACTTTAAGCCAATTTGGGTTAAGGATGCATGATCCCCAAGTCATACTTGAAGAAAATAGGTAAGGCATGTTTTGAAAATACATTTTTTTACAAGGGTGTTTTTCTTCTACTGTTTTGGTTGCTCTTCTCTATTTGACTGAGTCTTTTGTTACATAACTCAGGCTGGCCTCTGTTTGTCATCCTCAGACATTTGCATCCCAAGTATTGGGATTAGAGGTGTCAGTCACCACAATTGACTACAAAGATATTTTATTAATAATTTCCCAGAATATGTGTCTGAAGTGACAGACTCTTTTCTTTTCCTCCCATGCTCTTGTAGGTCAGCTCCTCAGGTACCCATAGAATCTTTCTACAGATATATTTCAAATTGTCTTCCATTTGGAACAACATGCAAAAGATGCCAACATTCTAAAGGGAATTTGTATGCCTAATCATTTAGTGCCCTTTTCATTCTCCATATTTTTTTTTCACTTTTTCCTGGAATAAAAAAAGGTTGTAGAAAAAAGGAATGAACATAAAAATAAACCACTTTCTCTGCTTCAATATTTTTCTTCTTACTTGTTGTATTTTGCTATTTAGCACATGCATTAATGTTTTTGTAAATAACTAGTGAAATTCATTTACATACATTTTATGTTATCATCTTGTGTTTTGCATTTCCCATTTCTCTATTACATGGACTCAATAAATGTCATAGACCTGGAAATTTGAAATATTTGTATATGTGTTATTAAAGAGGCCACCGACACAAACTATAAGCATGGTGATAAAATAAAAAATATACTGATATTTTTAAATGTCCTAGTTTGGAAAATGTTTTTCTCATTTATACTGCAATAAAAGAGAGGAGAAAGCTATCTAAGATCTCTCATTTATGGAATGAAAAAACACATAAGATTATTCAATAGATTATAGCTGAATCTGTTTTATATGCCCAGGAATGAGATAATTGTTATAAATTGAACTGGGAATTGGAGGTAATTTTTTATGCAAATTAGTAATTACTACTTGATAGTTGATTATTTTATTACATTACTATTTGATTTTTAAGCTCATTCCATTGTTACTTTGAATCTGTAACATGCCCAGGAATCTGTTTTATATGCCCAGGAATGAGATAATTGTTATAAATTGAACTGGGAATTGGAGGTAATTTTTTATGCAAATTAGTAATTACTACTTGATAGTTGATTATTTTATTACATTACTATTTGATTTTTAAGCTCATTCCATTGTTACTTTGATATTCTATTTTTAAAAATCTTATCTTCTGTTGGAAGATATCCACAATCAAATATATAAAAATAAATCTTGATTATTATCTTGACTGGGATTAGAATCAGAGTGTAGCACACTTCTGCTCTGTCTATGGCAATATTTCCAGAAAGGGTTAACAAAGCAAGTTAGACACACCCTCAATGTAGATAGCATCTTTCCATGTGAGTAGTCTAGCTTCTCAGGGTGGATAAAGAAAACAAAGTGGGTTGAGATTTCACATGTATCTTATACTTCCTAACTCCCATGTGATGTGACTAGCTATCTCAAGTTCATGTGGTAAATATTCTTTTGTTCTTATGGCCTGCATCCTCAAACTGTGAACAAAAATACCTCCTTTTCTTTCTTAAGATACTTTCCTTGGTATTCTTTTAGAACAATGGCTAAAAATATGAGTATGAAAATTGTCACAGAAAAGTAGGTTTGTTGATATGATATACCTGACTTGTAGTTCTTAAGTCTTTATTATCAAGTCACCAAAATTATGTGGATAAGCTTGAAATTTTAATTTCAAAATCACTAGAATGATGTCATGTATGTCAAGCCTATGGTCCGTGGTCTACTTGAGATACAGTATAGTTGTGAATCTGACCAAATAGAAAACTAAACTGATTTAAAACATTATGGATTACTTTTTGTAGTTGTTACTTTATTGGACAGTTTTTGAATATAAACTTCATAGATGACAAAACTTTTGTCACAAGAAGAGATTGTATATGCCTGTGGACAGAGCTTAATTGCCATTCTTGTGAGATGGTGGGAGATCAGAACTCAGAGAACAATGCAAATATTGGAGGCAAATTTCATGAGGTTTCAAGGGTATGAGGACTGTATTATGAACTGTGCTATATTTCATTCTGGTAAAGAACAAAACTTAATCTTGGTCATGTATTGCGAAAATAAAAGAAACTGAATTCAAATGAAATGAACACATTTGTTTGGTTTGGGAAATCTGATGACAGGACAGTATTCAGTCTATGTCAGGGCTACTGCTCACAGTCATTACTCAGAATGACGGAGTAAAGAAGACATAGTCGAAAGTCATTTCATCTGTCAGGGAAAGGAGGTAGGCTTTCATTTTATTTTATATTTTTTCTTATTTTACATATCGATCCCAGTTCCCCCTTCCAACCATTCTCCCATAGCCCTCTGGTCCCTCCCCCCACCCACACCACCCGTCCCATTCTCCATCCACTCCCCAGGAAGGATGAGGTGGTTCAGGAGGGATCATCAATATTTGTCAAGTTATTTGGGTTAGGGCCTAGGCCCTCCCTTGTGACTCCAGGCTAAGGGAGTATCCCTTCATGGGGAATGTGCTCCTGAAGTCCTTTGGTGCACTAAGGATACATCCTGGTTCCACTGTCAAAGATCCCAAATACTGCCCAGGCCTCCTAATGGAGATTCATGTTCAGGGGGTTTGGGTCGGTCCTATGCTGGTTTCCCAGCTATCAATCTGGGGTCCACAAACTCTCCCTTGTTCAGGTCATCTGTCTCTGTGGGTTTCTGTATCCTGGGCTTGACCCCTTTGCTCATCACTTCTCCCTTTCTGCAACTGGGTTCCAGGAGTTTGGCCCAGTGTTTCGCTGAGGGTGTCTGCTTCTGCTACCATCAGGTACTGGATGAAGGCTCTAGGATGTCATATATGTTAGTTGTCAATCTCATTATCAGGGAAGGGCATTTAAGGTAGCCTCTCTACTATTGCTCAGACTGTTGGTTGGGGTCATCCTTATAGGTCTCTGGGCATTTCCCTAGTGCCAGATTTATCTTAAAACCTAGAATGGCTCCTTCTATTATGGTATCTCTTTTCTTGTTCTCCTCGATTCCTCCCCTAACTCAATCTTCCTTCTCTCTCTTGTTCTCTTCTCCCCTTCTCTTTGTCCTATCTGCCTCTCTACTCACTTTCCACTCCCTGCTCCCAAATATGCTCAGGAGGTCTTGTTCCTTTCCCCTTCTCCAGGAGATCATGTCTGTCTTTCTTATTATCTCTTGGGGTCCTCCTTGTTTCCTAGCTTTTCTCGTGATGAGAATTGTATGATGGTCCTTTGTTCCATGTCAAAATTCGAAATATGAGTGAGTACATACCATGTCTATCTTTTGTGACTGGGTCACCTCAGTCAGAATGGTTTCTTCTAGTTCTATCCATTTGCCTGAGAATTTCAAAAGTTCATTGTACCACATTTTCTTAACCCATTCTTCAGTTAAGGGGCATCTAGATTGTTTCCAGGTTCTGGCTTTTACAAATAATGCTGCTATGAACATAATTGAACAGATGTCTTTGTTTCATGGATATGCATCTTTTGGGTATATGCCTAAAAATGGAATTGCTGCATCCTGTGGTAGAGTGATTCCCATTTTGAAAGGAGAAAGTTTCAAGTTGCAGAAAGGGAGAGCACACTATTACAGAATCATCGTACATGGGGCAGTAGGGAAGGTGCCTTGGACACAAGGTTCTGCCTATGGTATGCATCAATTTCTGAAAACCAAAATTAATCTGCAAGGAGAAAGGATGAACTGAAGATATCACAAATAACAACAAAAGAGAAAAATGTTTTCTCAGAGTTATCCCGAAATTCAGATAGAAGCCCAGGCACCTGTGGATTAAGAGGGACAAACTACCCACAGTTGGTAGCAGAATTTAGTAGGTCATTCATATGGACACACAGGAATAAAAGACACAAGACTGCAGGTGTCATGGAGTGTTGCACTATGGCCTCAGAGGCAATGAAGCCAGATAACCTAACAAGGACATGAAAGACCAGTACATGATGCTATGACGATAAATCTTAGGTTACATCATATTTTCTAGGAAGTTGGAGATTCAAAGACCTTTAGACACCCACTGAGGAAAGCTGCAGGCATAGAACGCAACCGGACTGAGACAGGCAGTTTGTCTTACAGCATCATAGACATAGAGACAGGACTACCTAAGCCATTAGAAGATGGCTAATTCCATTACATGACCAAGATAGCAGAGTGAAGGTGTTGAAGTTGATGTCTGATATTTGGGTTTATGTTTAGTCTTTGTTTGGACTTTCTTTAAGACGCTACCATTGTTCAATTTAAAAGTGAGAACATTTACTCTCTTCCCTTGTGTATTGTAATATGTAACTTGGTTTTTAAAAAGTTTCATAGGTAAGAGATTTCCTTAAGTCTCAGAAGAGCCTTCAGAGTTTTGAACAGATCTGTAATTGTTATATTTTATTTGTAAGTTTAGTGAGAAACTGAACATAGCTTGCATTATGGCATGAAAATAGGACTGTAGGAGACAGGCCTGGAAATTTATAACTCAAAGGAGATGTGTTTTCCAGAGGTAGTCCTAATTGTTAATCAAATGAAGCTGACAACATTAGTACCACCTTCAAAGTACACTTCTTGGAATGAATAAGAATGACTCCAGGGACAGTTGTGAAAACAAGGAAGACAATCCCTAAGTGTGGGTGAGAACAGCTAGGAATGGGCTAGGGCTCTGAATGAATGTAAAATCAGGGATGCAAACACAGTACTCTTATTCACTTCCCACTGGTCCTTTACTACAGATGCTCTGTGACCAGGAGCTGCAGGCTCTCCTTGCTGCATTTTCCTTGCTAGGATGACTACACTCTTACACTTTGAATCAAATAAAACCATCTCAAGTAGCTTTTGTCAGGTGCTTGTTCCCTGCAACACACACTTTAATACAAATAGAGATAATTAAAAAATATGAAATACTTTAAAATAAAGTTAAGTTCTCATAAATATGAATGCAGAATTATAATGTGAGCAGAGAAGCACAACCTGTGAAAACAACAAAATATTATAAACACTTGAGTAGCTGAGAATATCAAGTTACCACACCCCAAAGTGGAAAGAAAATAAAATAAATAATAAAACTTGAATTTCTCAGTTGTACAGAGCTGTCACCTTCCCTAATTTGATCCTTCCACATATAACTACTACTAAGTGGCGTACAGGAGAATATTCTCATTGTCATCTTTGACATCAAGAAAATCTCAAGTTTTCAGGTTACTTGCCTCAGAGTATCTCAAAATAGTCTGACTGCCTTTTGCCAAACTGAGATGGCTAAGTGCACACCTTCAAAGGGTTAAAAGCAACTCTGCTCCCTATTGCTCTGTCTTGAAGAAAAGTGAAATTAAGAGTTGATAGCAGATGGAAGGGTTATGCTTCTTCTAGGAATCTTCGGAATAATAATGTTCTTGAACAAAAAGTAGCTGGATTAGCATAGATGAATTAGAATTCAAAATCTAATAAGGACTCACCAAAATACTGTAAGGAGACAAGAAATGTCCAAGATTAATCATACTTCAGGTAGAGAATATTAGACAGAAAATAGTTAAATGTAAAAATAAAATATTTTTATTTTATAATTTCTATTTGCTGTAAGTTCTGCTTCCCCCTTACATTGGCTTGCATTTATTTTAGATTTCAACTACAGATAGAATTAAATCCATAGGTTCTGTATTCTCTTACCATTGGGGCAGTATTTTTTAATTGCATATCTATTATACTTTCAGTTACAACTTGTTTTCCATTTAAAATATAGGTTACCTGTATCTCAAATTAGGAATACACACTAGTGGTTCAATCTTAAATTGGTGTATAAACATTATTACTCCTTCACTTCCCTCTATAAATGATCATTCTTTTTTTTAATCTCTTTTTATTTTAAAGCAAACTTTTCTCATCTTGCATATCAATCCTACTTCCCACTTTCTCCCCTCCACATTCTCTCCACCTTTCCCATACCCCACCCCAATCCACTCCTCATGTAGGTGAGCTTTCTCATGGGGAGTCAACAAGGTCAAGGCACAAAGTCTTTAAACGCAGGTCCAGTTTTCAACTATGTTTTTCCTGATTATGAATTATTTTTCTTCCATATTCTTCTTTTAGGAATAATTGTTTCTGTAGTGATTCTGATTTTAACTTTTTAAATTTTCCTTTCTTTCTGGTTTTTGTTGTTGTTGTTTTGTTTTCATTTTTTTTTTTTTTTTTTTTTTTGATATCTCTATCCCTCCATGTATCCAACACACATTTTTTCCTCATAAATGTATTATGCTCCATTGTTGCTATTTTTGCTTGTCTTTAATTTCAGTGTGTCTGACTATGTATAATACATTGGCCTTAAACGCATAGGTAGGTCAGGATGTCCTAGTATTCAGAATCCTTAAAGGCTACCACCAGTGACACACTTTATCTAGATACCTTCTAATTTTTCACAAACAGTTCCACTAGCAGTGAACCAAATATACAAATATATGAGCCTGTAGGATACATCCTCACTTAAACTACCACATCATTATTACTTTTGTTGCTGGTTTTGTTTTGTTTTTCTGAGATAGAATCTTATCATGTAGCTCAGACTTGCCTGGGACTTACTATGTAAATCTTGCTGGTCTTGAATTGACAGAGATCTATTTTTCTCTGTTTCCCACCATGTAGGCATTAAAGACATTTGTCACCACACACAGCTGAGAAAGCATTACTTTGAAGTTATATTTTCTGAATTTTGTGAGCAAAAATATTTTGTATGAAGTTAAATTTCTCCATACTCTTATTTGTACTAATTTCTCTAGTTTGCTGATAAACACTCATAATCAAGACTGTAATTAATGTAATGTCAGAAAGGGAAAAGTTCACATAATTACATGAATTACTCATTTAAGAGCTCAGATTCTGTTCACATTATCCTAAGGCATTTTCTCATCAAAGCATGTATTTGAAAGAATATTGTCTATTTTTTATATGGAGTTTATGTAGTTACCAATGAACTCATCCTTCATGTATAAGTAGATGTTGATAAAATATTTTACCACCTATCAAAGTATGATACAAATGTTATTTTTGCACATTCTTTAGCACATTTTAATGTATTAAATTCATGTTAATTTGCATTTAATTTTGGTAATAGTAGCACCCTTTTGATTTATACCAATGGAAATGAAAACAATAAATAAGCTGTCATCTTTTTGTTGTCATAGACTTATTTTCCTTTTACTATCAGATGTTGAAGGCCTGAGTATACTCCAAGTTCTTGCCATTGACTTTCTTTCAGCATGTCTTTTAGCCCATAAATTAGTCTTCTGTTTCTTAGACTTACATAATCTCAAAGGTAAGAGACATTTTATAATATGAAAATCGTTATCTTCACTGTTATATGATTTTTCTTTTAGGCAACCAACCAGTTCACAAATCATGAAAGGAAGTTATAAATGCCCAACCTAGCTTAGGCTTATCTCTGGCTAGCTTTTTTAACTTAAATTAACCTTTTTCTTTTTATCTACCATTTTCCTTGGGACCGTTTTACTTTTTCTTCTGTATATCTTGCTTTCACTGCTTCTATTGTCTGGCTGGGTAGTGGCTGCCTGGCATCCTGCCCTGAGGATGTCCCTTTTTCTCTTCTTCTTCTCTCATTTCTCCCTTGAGCCTAGATTTCTCCTCCTATTCATTCTATCTGCCTGCCCATCACATCTGTCCTTTCTCTGCTTAGTTACTGGCTCTTCATCTCTTAATTAGACCAATCAGGTGCCTTAGGCAAGTAAGGTGAAACAAATGCATCACTTCTTTACATAATAACACATACATCCTTACATTGTTAAAAAAAAAAGCAACATAAACAAATGCAACATACCTTTCCACAGTTAAGTAATATTCTGCAGCAGAGACAACTATAAGACATCCTTACCTAGCTAAAATAATATTTCACTTATTTCACTTTACGAATTGATGGTCTATGGCTTAGAAAACTCAGTGTGTCAGTAATACAAAGCTTAAATAACCCCAGCCCTTTAGACTTTGTATATTTGACTGTACACTACTCTGTTTTATAATCGAGCTGAGTAAACTATAGAAAAACATATATAGTCATGTTGTACAGTTTGAACAGTATTTTTTAATCAATGTTAATTAAAATTTAATTTCCCAAAAGACAGGTTCACCTGAGAATACTACTTTTTTATTTATAATAAATTAAGGCAACTGTAGTAGTGTAAATATTTTCTAACACTTAGAAGTGGAAATGAGCTTTAGGAAACATTTTGTCCATAGCCCAGTTTCAAACAAATTCCATATAAGGAAAACATCAGTGGTATGCTTGTCTTGTGATCATGACTGAGCTTCACATTTGGCATATTTGCTAATGGTGCTAACATGTAATAGACCAAGAAGTTGTTTAAAGCTTCCCAGCATACATGCCTATAGTCACCGTCATAGGCAGCATAGGAATCCTTAAACTTGTGAGCATAAAGAGATGCAGCACACAAATATTTCCAAAAGTTCCATATACATACAATGAGTTACAGGAAAAGCCAATGAATAAGATACATCTTGATGTTAATCTTTCATATTTCCATTTATGTTTAAAAGTATTATGGAACTCTGCAGGTAAATATTCAGCTGTAAATACCACATATGGATCATGTATGAAAGTGATTCTTTTCCTCTATTTTTAAAATTGTCTCTTAACAAGTTAATCTCTTGCTGTTAGGGAAGCATTTTCCTCTAACATGTATCTCTATGCTTCATTTCTTTCTTCATGCATTTTTAAATAAAAGTGACCCAGATATCATAGTTCATCATCATTGAACTATACCAGCATAAAGTAATGGTTGAAGAAACAGGCAATATTACATATGCTTTCTGTATTTTCTGGGAAATTTTACAATTATCTTCTGGAAGGATTAGTAATCCATCCACTTTATAATCAGTTTTGACTAAAGAATAAATCATATCTTTATGTGTGTGTTTGTGTATGATGTATTGATGTGAGGAAAATAAATATTATATCTAAAATTTTTAATTACTTAAAACATTTTCTGTGCATAGAAATATAGAAAATAAAATGTTGAGCAGCTTCTGTAATTTAAAACACAACCCAAGTGGCTTTAAAAATCTTATATCAAAATTTTAAGAGAGTTTTCAGTCAAGAAACTGATTCTAACACTCTTTAGTGCAGGAACATATGGAGAATTCTTTTGCCAAGTTCCTTTTTTTCCCAAATGTTATAGGGGCTTTTGTAAATGTTCACAGTTTTGTGTGTGTGTTTATAGCTCATAGATAATTCAAAGATGGAAAAGGCCATTCCTTTTATAGCTGCCACACAATCAGGAACACACTTCTGAGGCACAGAATTACTCATGTTTGTTAAGTAGAGATATTTTGTTACCAATCTGACATCCTCATTGAATTTTTAGAAATTTGTATTTTCCCATTACTTTTATTTAGAAAGCAGAAACCTCTTGTAAGTATATTGCTGTATAAGATAGTACATGTTGTTGTGTACTGACCATTTAGTATATATATTTCATGGGCCAGGTACTGTCCTCTTGTTGTAATGCCTCAATACATAAATAGTCATAGACCTTCAGGATCTGATTTGCTAAATTTTCTATGAGGCAGATAGACACTTTATTAGGTACAACATACACAAATGTTTGTAGAGCTGAAATTAGCAAAAAGCTTTTAATGACAATTGATTTTCTTATGCAATTTATACTATTATTTGAACAGGTTCAGAAGTAAAGTTATTTTTTTTTTGAGGAAGCAGCAATAGTGCTCAGTTATGAATTCAAGCAGGAGTTAAATAGACACAATTCAAAACAGGTTAACTTGAATGTGGAGGGGAAGAAGAAACAGACTTGCTTCAGAAATGCTAATGTCTATCTCCCTTCCCATTACCAAAACTTGTTTACATACCCTCAGCCATCATCAGTCATTGAGTTTCTATCAAATTTTTGCGTGATGTTAGATTTGAAGAGTACAGACATGTTGACAAGTCTATTACGGTATCAGAGTAAATATTCTGTTACGGCAGGTTTTTCCTACCCGCCGGCCTCCCAGTTCTGCCACCATAGTCCCGCTGTCACGTGAGCCCCAAATAACACTCAGAGACTCTGTATTTGATACAATCCTGTAGGCCAGTTACCATGATTGTTTATGGGCTAGCTCTGTCTTAATTATTAACCCATTTCTACTTATCTAATTATTTCCACGTGGCTCATCTTATCCTGGAGCCGCAGCTGGCATCTTCCTTCCTCCCTGGTCTACATCTTGACTCCTAACTACTTCCTCTTTCCTCTTCCTAGTCTCCTAGCCCTGCCTATCTAGTTTTCTATTGGCCAACAGGGCTTTATTAATTAACCAGTATGAGAAACATATTTACAGAATAACATCTCCCATCAATATTCTTCTAATGTTTTTAAATGGTTTTAATCAAAAATAGATTCTCCTCTCATCAATTCCTCTTAGCCCTCTCCTTACCTCCTCTTTTCCATAGATCCACTCCTGCTTTGTTTCCTCCTCAGAAAAGAGCAGGCCTCTAAGAGAAAAGACCATGTGGGACATTTCCACTGTCTGGAGTCTCTCCAAAACACCAAGCTAACAGCCATAACAAAGGACTTGGTGCAAACCCATGTAGACACCATGCTCGCCTCTTCAGTCTCTGTGAGTCCTGATTAGTTGATTTGGTGGGCCATGTTCTCCTGGTGTCCTCAATCTCACTGGACTTTTACAGTCTTTCCTCACCATCTTTGTCCAGATTCCCTGACCTCCAAGGGGAACAACCCAATATAGACCTCCAATTTAAAATGCAATAATGTGTGTCTGTGGGTCTCTTGTACCCTCTTCCATCTTTGGTCAGAGGAGGACTCCAATGACAACTGGCAAGATGGGGATCTAAGGATAGCAAAAGATTATTAGGAATAATTTAATTGATCCAGGTTTCTCTTTCTGTGACCTGCAGTGTTCCTTCTCACACCAAGGAGACTAGAACACGGGATAAAGGTTGAATGCCTGCATGCAGAAGAATGCAAACAGATCCATATTTGTTACCCTTAACAAAACTAAATCCAAGTAAATCACTGATCTCAATACAAAACCAGAATCACTGAGAGTTCCGCTGAGAGAACTTTATAAACATAACAGCAACAGTACAGGCACTAAGATCTACCATTACCATATGAGACCTCATGCAACTGAGAAGCTATTGTAAAGCAAAGGGCACTGTCATTCAGAAAAACTGGCAGCTACAGCATGAGAGTAGATCTTCACCAACTCTACATCCAAAAGAGGGCTGATATGTAAAATACAAAAGAGCTCAAGAGAACAGACATTAAGAAAAAGCAATCCAATTTTTAAAAATTGCAATACAGATCTAAACATATAAATATGCTTTTTAAATATGGACATTTATAAATGTGATATTTGTACTGAGACTCATTATTCAGATTAAAAACCATCGTAATTCTTATATTTTTGGTTGTAAGCCTAGCATTTAATGGCTGAGCCATCTCTCCAGCCCAAAACACATCATAATTCTTAGAAACTTTAGTATAGCACTTTTCATTACTTTAGCACATGTTAATTTAGAAATCATATATATCATTTATTATTATTATTAGAGAAAGAAAATTTGGTGTGAGAATATAACAATGCAAACTATAGATTCAGACTTCATTTGGCTAGAAATTATATGTGTTTTCTAATGTAAAAATGTAAATATAACTGTTTTCAATATTTAGAATAAAATGTAATAAAATAAATAATTAACAACTGTTGTGCTGGTTTGGTTTTTTCTTTGATATTACAACAAAATATTCAAGGCATATTAATCTTATAAAATAAAGTCATTTAATTCACAAATTTAATACTTACATATCTATCTATAGGTGTATAAATATATAATACTTTTAAAATTGTGTTCACATGTGTATTATATAAATAATGTTTGTTACAAAATATTAATTCATTTTATTTACAAAAAAGTCCAGGTTTTGAAACTTAACTAGCAGCTCACTTTACTGACTTTTATAGGTAACATTCCCCATTCATTTGAATGCATTTGACATACATTTTCAAGCTACTTTGGAGTTTTCTGATATTTATGTCTTGGTTTCATGTTAGTGCCTTTTATGGCCAACAGAACATTTTACACTGTTAATTTGTATACCTTCCAGAGTGTGTTTATCACTCCTAGTCACAGTCACAGAAGTTTAATGATGTTAACATTTGTTATCTACGCATGTTGGACTCTACCCAATAAAGGTCTTTAGTAACACCACATAGCAACAACTTGCTCATGAACAGAAACTGAGTTGAAATTCTAAAATGGATGTATCAGAGAATATTTGAGGATAAAAGGAATTGGGGGAGGTTTTGGAGAATGTTATTTCTGACCCTGCTAGCAATTGTTTCTGCTTCTCCAACCTTGGAAAGGAAACTTGTGCCTCTTGGAAACTACATTCACTGAGGGAGGATTATGACTGTCACTACTTCCTTAAGTGGGGGATGTTTGTATTCAAAACAAATAACTAGTATAACTGGAGGCAGGTGTGACATCAGTAGATTCCTCAAGAAGGAATTTTGAGCCACAGTACCTCTCACTGCAGAACAGAATCTTTTAATCCTACGTACACTTTTAATAATGTGCTGTAGACTTCAGGATCTTTAGCAGTATGAAGCAGTGATCATCAGCACGTCTTTGAACCTCCAAATCCTAAAAGAACTTCTCTTTATATATGCATTCAATATTAGATATCATGTTACAAACAGACCGAAATCAACATGACAGTTACTACTTTCCTTTTCCACACTTTTACTTAGAAGGGAAGTATTGCCTTTCTACCAGTTTTAAACTTTTTACATATGACATACATCATAGTAACTGCATACCATGAAATCTCATTTTATCCAAGTCTATTTAAATATATAAGGGTTACAAAGCTTTACATATGAACTTCCTGATGGACAATAAAGACTATTTTCATCTTTGTGTTGTGTCTCAGAGATAAAAGATATAAATTATCATTTATGTTTTTTTCCTCCTAGAGGAAATGCAGACTGTGAGTTGTGTTAAATGATTTAGTTTACAAAGTTGAAGCATTGAAGCTTTTTTTCTATTATTTTAATTAATTTTTTCCCCAAACACACTTAATACAAATTGTTAGATTAGGTCATTTGGGGGTGGAGAGGTTTTGTGAGTTACATCCTGTTTATTTCAGACACTTAAATTCTAGAATGCTTTTCTCCACAAGAAATAGCTATTTCCCTGTGAGGAGCCAGCTCTTTACATAATACATCAGTTAATGCATGAAAGATAATTTTAGCGGCACCAAAATGTGTTGGCTACAAATTAAGGAATAGAAATACTGACTTCCTCTTGGATTAATTTGACCAAGAATACTACCAAATTTGAATTTTTCCATTCCCTATTTCTTCCATCTGTCCATAGTCTGTGGTTACTGGCACATCTGTAGTCTGTCTGTTGTATGTGTCTGTGTCTGATTGAATGCTGTCTGATGGCAGACTGGCCTTATGTCTGTCTGTAAAAAAGGATCTCTCTGTATCAGTTGAAAAACACAGAAATCATAGTCTAGGAATGCGGTGAGGATTCTTTACAGAATTTTCCTAACAAAGTTTTATAGAGTCAAAAGTCATTTAGTGAACTACACATTACACAAAACACTAAACAAAACTGCAAATGTATATTATCAAACTATTTTCACATGTTGTTTCCAGTATCTATCATGTACATTTGTTTCTTTACCTATTGGTTGCACTCTGGGTCAGGGACTGGTGAGATTGCATGGCATGAGATTAAAATCATGCATTAGCTCTGTTTGTGAAACCTGATTGCATGGGAAATCTAAGGCATCACATTGTTATTACAAATACAGTACGATGCCTGTGGGATGTGCTGGGGGTAAGGGTACCTAGAGATTAAGGGAGTGTCCCACTAAAGACAAAAGCCCATGCCAGCTGAGTTAGTGAACCCCTGTCACTTCCTGGACAGAGAACTAGGATAGAACCAAATGTTGTAGAATATGTGTTTAACTAGGTGAAAATGTGTTACGTTTGTTCATTAGGCATTTGTTTATCTAAACATGGGATGAATTTGTTTCACCTTGCCTGCCTAAGGCACCTGAGTGATCTAATAGCTAGGTAGTAGAAGATATCAGAGAGATTAAGTATAATAAAGAATCTAGACTCCAAAGCGAACAAGGCAGAAGGAGAGAGAGATAGCACTGATCAGCTAGCCAAACATGGTAGAAGCAGGAAACAAGACAGGTAAAATATGGTGAGGCAAAATATAGATTAAAAAGAAACCGGCTAAATTAAGTTATACAAGCTAGTGAGACAAGCATTAGAAAAGCCTACCATTGAAAACTAAGAATACATTTCTATGTCAGGATTTGGGGACTGGTGGTCTGAGAAATTCTGCTACAACCAAACATGACTGAAACAAAAATGCCAATGCAGTGATGCCAAAAAAATTAAGGTATTCTTTATATATATAATTTTTTGAATTTTATTTAAATTTGAAACAAGCTTATTTTACATGTCAATCCCAGTTCCCCCACACTCCCTTCTTCTCCTGTCCCCCATATCAACCCCTATCCCATTCCATGAAGAGTCTTCAAAGTCTGTCAAATTATTTACAGCAGGGCTCAGACCCTCCTGTATATGTCTAGGCTGAGAGAGTGTCCCTCTTTGTGGTATAGGCTCCCAAAGTTCATTTTATATTAGGGATAAATACTGATCCAGCCCCACAGACGGCATAGTTCTTTTAACTTACACCCACATTTCAGGGGGTTTAGGTCAATCCTATGCTGGTTTCCCAGCTATCAGACTGGGGTCCATGAGCTCTCCCTTCCTCAAGTCAGCAGTTTCTATGGATTTATCCAGCCTAGTTGTGACCACTTTGCTCATCGATTTCCACTTTTTGCAACTGGATTCCAGTTCAGAGTTTTGCTGTGGGTGTCTAATTCTGATTTCATCAGCTACTGGATGAAGGCTCTAGGATGGCAGATAAGTAATCAATCTCATTATAGGGGAAGGGCATTTAAGGCAGCCTCTCCTGTACTGTCTAGATTGTCAGTTGGTGTCATCCTTGTACATCTCTGGGTATTTCCCTAGTGCTAGGTTTATCTTATAACCTGCAATGGCTCCCTCTATTATGGTATCTCTTTCCTTGCTCTCCTCTATTCTTTCCCTGACTCAATCTTTCTACTCCCATTGTAATGCTCACCTCTCCCCTACTCTTCCTCCTAATGCCCCCCCCCGCCCTGCTCCCAGTTTCCTTGGGAGATCTCCCTTTCCCCTTCTCCAGGGGACCATGTATGTCTCTCTGAAGGTCCTCCTTTTTTCCTAGCTTTTCTGGCAGGGTGGATTATAGGCTGGTAATCCTTTGCTCTATGTGTAAAATCCATATATGAGTGAGTACATACTGTGTTTGTCTTCTTATGATGGGGTTATCTCACTCAGGATGGTTTCTTTTATTTCCATCCATATACTTGGGAATTTCAAGATTTCCATTGGTAATACCCCATTGTGTAAATATTCCACATTTTCTCTCCATTCTTCAGTTGAGGGGCATTAGGTTTCTGGGTTTATTTTTTTATTTTTTATTTTTTTGGCAGTTCTCCAACATTTTTGACATTCAGCAGGTTAGTTCTCATCCACATTGACTGTAGATTTTTGAATGTGGTAACAGGAACATAGATCATAGATTACCAATGTACCAATGTATACAACTTGTTACAGCAGGTCTCCCCGCCGGCCTCCTGGTCCCACCGCCACGTGGGCCCACAGCAGCGCCAGCCCCAAATAACACTCAGAGACTCTGTATTTGATACAATCCTGTTGGCCAGTTATTGTTTATGGGCTAGCGCTGCCTTAATTATTAACCCATTTCTATTTATCTAAGTATTTCCACGTGGTCGTCTTATCGGGGAACTGCGGCAAGCGTCCTCTCTCCTTCCCGGGCTACATCTCGACCCCTACTACTACTTCCTCTTTCCTCCTCCTGGTCTCCTAGCCCCGTCTATCTAGTTTTCTATTGGCCACAGGGCTTTATTAACCAGTATGAGAAACATATATACAGAATAACATCTCCCATCAACAACTTGTTTGGTGAGTCCTTATCCTTGTTATGTTTTCTTGACAAACATACGGTATGGAACATTCCTTATTCCTTTGGCCCAAACAGCTTTATTGAACCTGGTGTCAATGTGGATATTTGGAGTCCCCATCTCCTTCATGGCAAATTTCTGGATTTCTTTGAGTGCCTGAGGCTCACGCTTCTTGAAGCCCATGCCATGGATATGCTTGTGAAAGTTGATGGCACATTCCTGGGTCACCTCTTAGTTGATGGAAGAACGGCCCTTCTCACCACTGTTCTTTGCATGAACCATTCTGTCAGGCCCAAATTGGAAAGCAGGCTGCTGTACTCTTACAGTTGATGCCTGGTACAATTATCATCAAAGAGGCTTCATCATATAACTCATTGAAACAGATGTAGATCCACAATCAAACATTGGACAGAGTTGTGGGAATCCTGCAGAAGATGGGGAGAAAGGCTTATAGAAACTAGACGAGTCAAAGGCACCATTACATAACCCACTGAATCAATTAGTTTGGGCTTACAGAGGCTCACGGAGACTGAACAGACAACCTAGAAGCCTGAATGGGACTGGTTAATGTTATGTTATATGACTGAATATATGTTGCAGTTGTGTAATTTTGGCTTCTTGTAGACTCCTAACAGTGGCGGCAGGGGCTGTCTCTGACTCTTTTACTAGCTTTTGCGAGCCTACTCTTCACATTGGGTCACGTTTTGATTCTTAATATGTGGGGAGGTGTTTAGTCTTACTGCAACTTGATGTGACATATTTTGTTACTCCCATGATACTTTCATGATACTCATGGGAGACTTGCCCTTTCCTAAGCAAAAAGAATGGATTGTGAGGTAGGTATAGATGGGGATATGGGAGGTGGGGACTGAAAAGAGAGAAGGGAGGGGAAACTGCAGCAGGGTTGTAAAACAAATAAACAAAATATAACAAAAGATAAAAATAAAGTCAGGCTAAGCTTCCCCAGGATGAATACACATTAGAACAGTTTAAGTATTATGTGATACCTGTTGTTCTTTTGCTGCAGCTATTGCCAATGAAACACAAACACGAGACCCAGAACCCATGTGGAGTTTATTGAGAGAGGGGAGAGAAAGGGGGAAATTGTGGGTGGAGCTTCTTCAGAGTCATCCAGTCTTCTTGCTGGAAATGGGTGGTGCCAGCAGCTGGTCTGTCTCTCTGTTATAAAAGATTTTTAATGAAACATTTTAAATGCCATGTTCTCTAGATCTCTGAGCATTTGAAGGCTGTCTGGCTGTTTAGTATACCTTGGTATACTCCCTTTGATAATAGAA